>OZ004705.1:51927244-52527244 GCA_963924515.1 Vespertilio murinus
GGCATTCTTTGTATGCCATGGAGAAAAAGAAAGAAAATAATACGGGGTACATGAACCTCCCTCTGTCTTCCCCTCACCTGTCTCTCTTGTATCCTTGATGAGGTGCTTATCAGTGTTGAGTATGCTGTAGGGGTGTCATGATGTGGGAGGGTACGGAAGGAGAGCAGAACGTGCCCTGGGCTGTTTACTCCCTGTCTCAAACTCAGCCTGAGCACAACTGTGCAGCCCTTCTGAGGACTCCATAACAAGCAGGCGTAGAGTGTTAGGCCTGTAGACGAGGGGTCTTCTGGGGGCTTTCCTCTAGATCTGTTATTTCTGGGGCATCCCACCACTACGTGGGGAGTATTTCTCTGTTCTTCATCTTTAGGACTTATAGATCATCTTTGTTTGAAACAGGTTTTAAGATCTCTTTGAAATACATATTCTGGTCATTCAAAAGTGTTTTGTTTCAGTATCTAGTAAACTTACTGTCTTACTGCTGGTCTGAGTCAAGCCCTAGGCCACCCTGACGATTGCATGCCTATCACCACACTTTATTTCAGGAACTTCTTGAGACTTTTTTTTCACAGAGTCTCTTTTCATTTCTTCCTTCTTACTTCCTCATAGAAGAACACATTTAAGATCTTTCTGATTTCATTTCTTTATATGCATACCTATTTGCTTGAGGAATGTCATTTGAATTCTGTTTTGAATCATGTAAATACTGTCCTCAACTTGGGTAACTGAGGAGAAATGTGAAGTATGGACTCTCTGAACGTAGGAAATCGTCACACAGAAATTTACTTTTTAGTTGTCATTATGGTTGTAGATACAACAGAAGAGAATCTTACTAACTTGATATTAGAAAGTAGAAGAATTTCATTATGTAGGGAAATCTCATTTTTAATGAGGTGTCTAAAAAAGTGTTGTTGTTTTTTTAACCTAATATTTAACGTGTTAAATTGAAAAACATGCTAATTGCATGTCTTGCTTGTTTTCTCATTCAATTAAGGTAAAATGTTAAAAATTTTATTTTACTTACACAGCTTTTATAAGTCTTTAATTTGAATATAATTTATTTAACTATAATGACTATATTTTTATGTAATTATAATCTAGTTATGGGTGATAAAACCGAACAATTCAATTATTAGAACATTCTTGAGAATGTAACTATTGTGTTGGTTAGTAATTTGTTTTTCCCCACAGTGGTTTGGTAATCTGGTAACGATGCAATGGTGGAACGATCTATGGCTAAATGAAGGTTTGGCTACTTTCATGGAGTATTTCTCTTTGGAAAAAATATTCAAAGAGCTCTCCAGTGTAAGTATAGTGTTTTTTTGTTCTTTTGTTTTTTTGGTTTTTTTTTTTTGCTACTATGAGTGCTAAAGGAGGAAAGTCTCAAATCATATTCACCATGTATTTTCTATACATTTGCAGAAATGAAACTATTTCTAGAAAAAAACACACAATAAAATTGGCCTCTGTTACTTATATCTGTACCTCTTGAGATCTGACAATGAAAATTATTCTTTTATTTACTGATATATTTCATTGAAAGCTGAGAGTATGTGAAATTATTTTATATTTTTTATTAGGATAAACTTTTTTAAATTGATTTGCTACATTTTATTTTCAAATGTGATTCTTCTGTTTGAAGGAATTTAGATATAATTGAAAGGCCTTATTTTGAAGGAATTTAGATATAATTGAAAGGCCTTATTTGCAAAGCAAAATATTTTATCCTGTGCATAAAGAAAGAAAAAAATTAAGATGATTTGTCGCAATACTGTCTGTTATCACTGTGATTATACTTATAACAGTGATACATAAGTTGATACAGAAAAATAATTTTTTCTTTTTAGATACAAACATATTTTGTTCCTTTTCAAAGATTTGGAACACTATTTTGTTATAGAGAGCATAATAATGCCACCATTTTATTAGACTCTCTGGAGATGTTTCCCATCCTTGAAATATTTGGACACACTAGACTATGATATGACAGTTATTACCAAATAATTCAAGCAATAGGTGAGAAAGTATAAAGAACTTGTTCAACCCTAAAATTCTGCGACTTTCTATTAAACTTCTGGCTATATGACACAAGTGTTCTTTAAAACAGGAATATTCTTAGAGCTTTCTAAGTGAAATTTTTGTGTAGGAACTATTCAAAAATTTCAAATGACACAGAATGAACTCCAAGATACTTTAAATCTGTGTATGCTCCTTAATTAAGCAGTGAGATTCACAGTTTCACCACTTGGTGGTGCCCAGAATGTTTAAAAGCTTCTAATGTATATTCTAGGGGAGCTCATCTCTTGAGATCTCAAAGAATTCTTTCTGTTTAAGAGTTATATTTTATTTCAAATGAACCCCAGTTAAAGGAAATATATATTACCTTAACAGAAAAGCTGGACTGTATATAATAAATTGGCTTAAGGATGACTTTTTATTTTTAAACTTCAGATTTTTATTTTTTTAATTTTAGATTTTATTTTTAAAATATATACTAAACTTTTTATACTATTCATCTTGAATATCAAGATTTGACATTTTGTTGCTTTAGTAATAGAATCTTAATTCATCCTTATACTGTTGTTGCTTAGGAAACACTGCTTTTCATGTGGCCAGGAGGTGTGGCATTTTTAAATTTAAGGAATATGCATGAATATCACACTTCCTATATTTTGCAAAAGCTTATGTTCTGAAGTTGAGTAAATCTGGTTATTTTTTAATAATGTCCGTAAGCAGTAGTCTAATTTTTATAAATAATTGCTATGCATGCCTTTGCCTTAGATACTGTTCATAATTTCCTAACCTGTCTCATTTTTCACTAGTATGAAGATTTCTTAGATGCTCGATTTAAACCATGAAGAAAGACTCCTTGAATTCATCCCATCCAATATCATCATCTGTTCAGTCTTCAGAACAGATTGAAGAAATGTTTGATGCTCTTTCCTATTTTAAGGTATTGCTATGCACATTAGTACCTGGAGTAGTTTTCAGGTTAATTTCCTATGTGAACAAGCTACATGGTTTCGATTGTTATAAAATTAAATGAGTATTATTTTCAGGTATCCTGTTAAAATTTAAGATGTTTGCTTCTATTTAAATTTTGGACTTAACTTTTTCTAGGTTATTCTTTTTTTCTCTGTCTCATTTAAGTTCTCTGACGAGTATTCTGGACATTTAACTAGATATTATAGAAATATATCTTTTAAAGTTGGCTCATTCTTTAGAACTGTAGATAGAATATGTTCAGGGAGGGTTCTAAGCAAGCCTGTGTATGTGTGATTCAGGATTGAGGTATATTCCAAAGTCAGAATTTCCAAAACAAGTAAGCAAACAGATACTAAAAGAATTGAAGTTCAGAAGATTCCAAGAAGTCTACTGAGTAGGTAGAAGCTACTCTCACCTCCTCCAGCACCAAACCAGATTTACAGGTAAATTGTAGAGCAGTCAACCTGAATAACCACCTGAAGAACAGCTGAGTAGGTATATCATAACTAAGGATTTACAGAAGAAGCCACATAAAGATTGGTAAGAAGAGAAGATGCTACAGCTGAGAAGATGCAGGGATATATTGGCTGCAAACGTCCCCCTGAAGAGTGTGGGGGTCTCAATCCCATGATAGGATTCCTAACCCAGAGCTCCAGAGCTAGGAAGAGAAGCCTGCATAGCACCTGGCAAGTGAAAATCAGTGGGGCCTGTCTGCCCAGAAGAGGAGGGCATATTCTAGAAACCCTGGTGCTCTTCTAAAGGTCAACACACAGGATCTTGCTTTCAGACACTCACCTGGGGCTCCAGTAGAGGGAAAACGACTCAGGGCTATGAGAACCATAAAGAGAAGATCTGGGTGGCATGGCCCTGAGGAGAGATCTGGGAGGTCCAGCCACTGAGGTCCCTGTCCCACACCGCATTCTGGCGCCATCTTCCCAGGGCCCAGCACTCCTATTCCTGTAGCATCAGCCTGTGGAGTGCACTAACCCAGACTTTCAACAACCAGCGACACCTCCATACCAAGCTTCAGTCCTGATAAGGGGTATGTTGGCTGCATGTAACCCCTGTTGATGTGCTCTTTTTCTGGAGAAGCAGTTGCCAGTCATTGAGCCATGTGGCTTTGGAACAGGGGCTGGTCCTGGCCCCCCTCCCCCCCCACCCCACCCCCACCCCTGCCTCCTGCAACCTCAGCTGCCATCACTCCCATCAGGAGACTCTTTTTATATGTCCTCCCAGGTCCTGATGGCCTTGCCTGGCTGAGCTCAGTTCCATGGACAGACAAGGAAGGGAGTGCTGCTCAGAGCTGGGACCTTTGGAGCTTGTCTCCCACCAAAGCTCTTGTCTAGGACTCTGCGGCACTGGGTCATGTGCCTGCAGAGTGGGAGGAAAGGGATGTGTTTGCCCCCCTCCTGCAGGAATGGTGGGCACCAGCCCCAACAGGAGACTTGTTTGATCTGTCCCTCCAAGTCGATGTCATCAAGAAACTCAAAGTTTAGGTGGTGGGTACTTGTGAAACAAGAGATAATATGTGCTAAAGGAATGGTTGAGTATTTTTGCCTGGGATTATGAAGATACATTTTTTTTGGAGGAAAATGGAATGTATTGTAAAGGTCAATCCCATAGAATTTGCTAATGGATTAGATGTGGAATATAAGTGAGGCATCAAGGATGACTTCAAGATTTTGCCTGAACTACTGGAGAAATGGAATTATTATTTGCTGCATTGGGGAAAACTATGAAGGAGTAGATCTAGGACAAGAAGAAAATTAAAAGTTCAGTTTTTGAGATATGGAGCAGGCAGTTGGGTCTGAGTCTGGAATTCAGAGGGAATGTCTGGTTAGCTATATAAATTTGAGATCGGGAAGAAAATTTAGAGAGAAGAAAAGAGGTCTGAAGATTAAATGCCTGAGAATATCAAAGTTTAGTCCTTGGGGAAGTGAGGAGGAACCAGCAAAAGAGACTGAGATTTAGCCAGTGAATAGGGGGAGAGTCTAGAGTGATGTCCCAAGGCCAAGTACAGAAGGCCATCAGGAGTGGTTGATCAGTCATTGCAAAAGCTACTTACTAGTGCTCGATAAGTTGAGCATCGGAATTGATGTTGGTTTGACACCATGAAGTTCACCTTGAAGAAACCTTGATAAAATAATTCCAGTGGAGTGATGATTGGAAAATGGCTCAAGAGAAAATGGGAAGAGAGCAAATGGAGATGGCAAATGCCAGCAACTATTCTGAGGAATTTACTACAAAGTGAGAAGAAATAGGATGGTAACTAGAGGAGACCTGAGGTTAAGGAAAGGAAAGACATCTTTTATTTATTTAAAATGAGGAAAGTTACAAACTCTGCATTTTTAATGGGAAAGTTACAGTAGAGAGAGAGGGAAAGTAGGTGATATAGGAGAGAAGGGGAAATGTTTGAAAAGAACGAATACTTAAATTTATAGGACAAGTACACCAGAGAGAGCAATAGATACTAAATTCAGTTAATGTGTGGATGGTAATCTTAATGACTTGACATTGCTACATTTTTATCAGAAGTGAAACTCATTCAAAAACCATTTGAATGCTTACTGTGTACGAGGCATTGTTTTAGTCATTGGAGTTGAACTTTTCAGTTTTCCCCTCAATAAGCACACATTCTACAAGAAAAGATAACAATCTCTATAGCAGATGCAGGAAATAATATAAGTTACTTTTGAAGATAGAGAAATATGATTTTTACCTCAAATTGGAGGCTTCACCGAGGAGGTGGTAGTTATTTTAAGAGTGTGAGTTATGACGTGTGCATCAGTGACTGTAGTGTGACCTTAATAGGTGCGTGCCTAATTTTGGATTATTAGTGTATACTTACTACCCTGTACATTCAGCAGTTCCAAACACATTGGAAGTGACGCTATAGGAAAAAGAGAGATCTTACTTTAGTGACATGATGTAGTAACATTGGAAATTAATGTAGTCCCATCAGAAAGACTTCTGAGAGCTCTTAATATATATATTTTTTATTGATTTTCCACAGAGAGGAAGGGAGAGGGATAGAGAGCTAGAAACGTCGATGAGAGAGAAACATCGACCAGCTGCCTCCTGCACACCCCCTACTGGGGATGTGCCCACAACCAACGTACATGCCCTTGACCAGAATCGAACCTGGGACCTTTCAGTCTGCAGACCGACGCTCTATCCATTGAGCCAAACCGGTTTCGACATCTTCTGAGAGCTCTTTAATTTATTGTCCACAGCCGAGTGCCCATGAATTGAATTGGTGCCTTAAACATTGGGGATAAAAGTGGGGATGCCACAGAATATTTGGCATGTTTTTCTATTAAAAATCTATTTATAATTGCTTAGGTTTTTTTAACATTAACACAAATAGTGAGTAACTGACAGACCACACAAAATGGCTCATAGTTGAATCAATACACATGGGAATCTACTCCATTAATTCTTTTCAAATCCTTTAAAATAATTTTAAGACAATTTGAGCATAGTCCACATGTTGTTATATGAGACCAAGTAGCAGTGTGTCATAAGTAGGCTCTGTATATGGAAGTGTATGTTTAGATTGACTATATTTCAAATTTTAGATTCTCAATTCTAAATATGTATATGTCTATTGTATTCTATCATTTTCTTCCCTTTGTACCTTTTTTCTTCTTTCTTTTTGAACAGGGAGCTTCTCTCTTGTTGATGCTGAAAACCTATCTTGGTGAAGATGTATTTCAACATGCTCTTGTTCTTTACCTGCAAAAGCATAGCTATGCGTCCATTCAAAGTGATGATCTGTGGGACAGTTTTGATGAGGTAAGTGGCTGACCAAGGTGTTCTCTTTGGCACTTGAAGTAAGGAGAGAGGAGTTCTATTGATATTTTTATCAAGTATATAAGTATGCTGTGATAACAAAGATAGTTATTTGAGAAAGAGGGAGATAGAGCTTAAGAAATAAACATGAATAGAATGAAGAATTGGAAAGAAATGGAAGAACTAGTCTTCATTACTGAAAAATTGTGTGTGGCCTTGTGCAACCATTTTTGTTCTACATCTTAATCTCCATTCCTACTTTGTAGGAAAGTTGTCTTTTCCAAAATAATGTATATTGCTATATTTTCTTTAAAAATCTTTTTTTTTTATTCTTATGTTTTTGCAGTTTTTCAACCTCCTTCAATGCCAGTCTTGTGGCTTGAAAGAGCGCTTATACTGCCTCAGGGATTTTAATGAACACTTGGTTGATAATATCTGCTGCTTTTTCAACATTGTGCCTCTCTCATGCTCTTTAGTTATCACTTAGTTCTGTTCCAGGTCACTTTCCTTTTAGCAAATACTCATTTACCTATATGAAAATGTAAATTAGCTCAGCATTTGCGCTGCTTTTTATTAACACTGCTAGTAAATGCTGTCCTCATAGAATGTGGTACAGAAAGGGGAAAAGATGCAAACTGTTAAGCTTTTAAACTGGTTATTCTTAAGCAAAAATAATGTATTCTTTTACTTGTAGGTCACAAACAAAACAGATGTCAAGAAAATGATGAAAACCTGGACCCTGCAGAAAGGATTTCCTCTAGTGACTGTGCAGAGGAAGGGGAAGGAGCTTCTCGTACAACAAGAAAGGTTCTTTTTAAACATGAAGCCTGGAATTCAGCCTTCAGATGCAAGGTATGTGCCTACTTTCTCTCCCTGCCATCTCTTTGGACCCTCGGATTAAAGTATTTTTAAATGTTTTGTAATCAAAGGTTCATATATATTTTTATAATCCTTACCTTAGGATATATTTCCCATTGCTTTTTAGAGAGGGAGGGAGGGAGAGAGATGGATGTGAGAGAGACATATCAATTGGTTGCCTCCCATGGGAGCTCCAATCAGGTCCAGGGATTGAACTTGCAACCCAGGTATGTGCCCTTAACTGGGAATCAAGTCAGAGACCCTTTGATGTGCATGCCGGCACTCTAACCACTGAGCACCACTGGCCAGACCCATAGGTCCTTATAAAACATCTAACAAGTTTACCCCTTTCTGGAAATATCTTGAAAATTTTCATCTTCCTGCCCCCAAAAAACAATAGAGCAAAAATGGACAAATTATGTGTAACTGACTGAAATACTGGAAAGTGTAATAATCTCTCAATATTTTCTTTTTATAGCTCTCTGTGGCATATTCCACTATTCTTTGTCACCGGGGGAAAAAATTATTCACAACATCCTATGGTATCATTTCTGGACAAGAAATCAGGTTTGACTTAATTAACACTTTTCCATATAACAAATTGGAAGCAGCATATTTTTTTAATATCTCACCAGGCAGCAGAAAGGAGTTTACACAAGCTGGTTTTGTGAGTCACCTACACATGATGTGGACTAAAGTGAGATTGGGTCTATGTATCTATCATGTATAAAATTGGTTTGTCTTATTCATGTAACGTAAGGTATAAAAAATTGCACAGAAAGTGCTAGCAGTCCTGGTAGAAAATAACAAATGCTATATCTTTATATTCTAGGTAGATATTTTATGTCACAAAGTAAGAAGTACAGCAGTTTTTTTTAAAGGATGTTCTGCTGTCTGCTATCTAGGGACAAGCACCCTAGATGATGCTTATGCATATTAAAGGTTGATTGATGATCTAGATTTATAGTAAATAATTATTATAAAATGCCCTATAGACATATATTTTTGGTAATGAAAAAAACTGGGGCAAAATATTATGATTGCAAAGAAATGGGTAATGTAAAGATTATGTGTGCTGACCCACAACAAATCTATAAAAAGCTATTGAAATATAGTTCCTAACCATCTGTTAACTATCTCTATATATCTTGCCACACCATGTATCCTCTTAATTTACACCCTGAAAGAATGTATGGCTTCTGGGTTCTGCAGGAACCATTAGTGATACTCTAGATTTATGTAAAGGGAAAATTTGTTATTTGAATTTGGATCTGGTGTTCAATTCCATATTTTTTTAGAGTGCAGGGTAGCCTCGTGGTTAAGAGAACAGACTTTGGAGCCAGATTGCCTGGCTCCGTTGTATGATTTTAGGCAAATTACATGACCTCTCTGAACCTCATTCCCTCAGCTCTGGAATGGAGATAGTAGTTATACTTATTTTATAGTGTTATGATGAGGATTTAATTGAGTTCAATTTTATGAAACACCCAGAACAACAACTGGCATGTTTTGTGCTATATAAGGGTTGGCTATTATTATTGATGTTATTAATGGAAAAAAATATTTTAAACATAATATATCCACATTACATAAAATCTAGAAAAAGAAAACAAATCTCACCCTATCATAACTACTCTGATGTTATTTATTTCTAGTCATTTAAATGTATATTTTACTTAGTTGATGTCATTGTGTACATATGATTTTTTTAAAAATTGAAGCTTAATATGTATAGTAATTGACTTCATCTTTCTTTACTATTGGACACTTGATTCACCACTTGTCTCTATCGGGGGAAAAAAGCCTTAATAAAATTTTGAGCTCTTAAATGTTTTTTCATTATTTGAACTTTTTCATAGGAATGCTTCTCAGAATGAAGACTCTTACCTCTGTGACTTAATAGATATTTCTACGTTGCCCTTCTATTGTGTGGTTACAATTCATGATGCCAATTGAAATATACATGCATGCCAGTTGCATTGCAATTAACTGGAATGAAATGTTACAACAACAACCTCAGTATTTAAACTCCTAAGGACAGTTGATGATACCATCATATTTTTGACTAATATAGCTTAGCTGGAACTGCAAGTGCTGCCTTCTTTTTGTTGTTGTTGTTGTTTTTTGTTTTGTTTTGTTTTGTTAGATAATCCTCACCGGAGATTATTTTTCCATTGCTTTTAGATAGAGTGGAAGGGGGTGGGGGAGGGGAGAGAAAGGGAAAGAGGAACACTGATGTGAGAGAGATACATCAATTGGTTGTCTCCTGCATGCGCCCTAACTGTGGCCAGGGAACAAACCCACAACCCAGGTATATGTCCTTGGCTGGAATAGAATCGGGAGCCTTCTGTGAACAGGCAGGCACTAACCATTTGGCTACAACAGCCAGAAAATAAATGAAATGAAAACAAATCTGCATACTTTAAGTGAACCCTGCAAGGATAGTCTCTAACCTAAGAGAGAGGAAATAATCTCATCTCCCTCTTTGAAAGGGACTAATAAGGATATTTTGCAAACGTCCTGGAAATCTGCAAATTTTGGGTGGTATTAGAAGTTTCTGCCGCACAAAAATTGTTTGAGCAGCTCAAACAAGCTATTCTTCCTCTTGTCTCTAGATGGCCTTTGTTTATGCTGTTTTGCCACCTGGAAGAAAACTCTTGCGCCCCCCCCCCCCCCCTTGATTTACTCCTATTCATTCTTCAGATCTCAGTTCACCTAGTGCTCGCTCCAGGAGGCCTTCCCCCCCCCCCCCCCCCCCCGAGACAGGATAGAGGCCCTACTTATGTGCTTTAATAACATTCTCTACTTCTCTACTTTTGTATTCTTTACTGTTTCACGTGTATCTGTCCACATGTTAGATATGTCCCCTATTGAAGGTAGATATCATGACTATATGAATCAATTTTGCAACCTTAGCACCTAGTTGGCACACAACATTTATTGAATGAATAAATCTTGTCTATAGTGAAGTGACTTAGTTTCAGATCTCACTGTAAAAAGTTCTAGGAAAAGAGCATTCAAAGCTTAATGAAATTATATCTTCTGTTTCCTTTCATTTCACAATACTCCTGGTGCAGGAGAATATACAAAATGCACTACAACATAATTGGTTAAATCTAGCGCTGTAACTGAGCCAAGGCTTGATGGAAGTGGTGTCTGTTGGTTCCTCTTCTCAGCTGTGTGATTTCCCTTACTGCTGCTGCTGTTCCTCATCCCTGGCAGTTTGGGTTTTGAGGGTCCACATTGAAAATGTTGTATCCTCACAAAAAAATGTTGGACCCTAAGGACAGTTGGCTCTTCTTGGTTCCTGATACTTCAGTGAGAATCTGTATTATAGTCACATGTGTTCCAGGGTTGTTGGGTTAGTCCATTAGTTCAATCAAATATAGGAGTTATACTGTATTTGGTTAGTATTTTTTCACTTTTTCCTGCATACATGAATTTTAAACATTACTAGTTGTGCAGGAGAAGGCCTGAAAAGATCCAGCTGCAATGGCTCCATTGGTTAAGTATTGTCTTGTGCAGCAAAAGGCTGCTAGTTTGATTTCTGGTCAGGACACATACCTGGGTTGTAGGTTCAAGATCCTTTATAGAAGGCAACTGGTAGATGTTTCTCTCTCACATTGATGTCTCTCTCTCTCTCTCTCTCTCTCTCTCTCTCTCTCTCTCTCTAATCATGTCCTCCAGTGAGGATAAAAAATATTAAGGTCTGAAAGGGGCCTTTTATTTTTTTTTTAAAGCTACATATTGGGAAAATTATACTAAAAATGTGTTTCCCCTCTCCCTTTTATTCCTTCTCCCGCCCCCCTAATTCTGTCTCTATCTCAGTCTCAATCCACATCTCCACATCTTACTCAGACCTTTAAGCTCTTTAACTATAGGAGAATCTAGCTTGAAACATTCATGTTTCTAAAAGGATATCACTGTGCCAGAAATATTTCCCTGGAATTAAAAGACATGTCATTGTAGTGAGAGGCAACTGGGAAAAAGAAGAGGGAAAGTCGTAGAATTAAGATAGTTATAAAACTCCTTTCTCTGCTTTCCCCCCCAACCCCCACCCCGCTAATAAAATAAAGGAGAAGAAAGGAGTTTTGCAGAAAGGAATGCTTTTGAACAAGCGGGGATGTGATTCAACCGTATGTCTCGCACTAGTCCTCTGGAACAAACTACACAGGAAACTTTGTGACTTTCTAGTAAAAACATGATTTTTGTTTCTGTGCTGTAATGTTTCTTTATAAAACAGTAGTTGATTTTCATAACTCATGGACAAATGGATTTTTAAAATCAATATTAGATTACTTCATCTGGGCTTCTGCCATTTAGCATTGGAATTGCTCATTCTTTTTTTTACTCCTCAATGGATTGTGAAAATTGAACTGATAATCTGTTAATGATTATAATAAATTAAAAACATATGAGGGTAGCCTCATCCAAATTTGAGCTACAGGATGTAGTTACCTCCCTTGTGAGCAAAGCTATTATTTTTTGATACCCGTGGTTTTAAGGATCTCTATTCTGGATCATTCAGAAGACCTGAGAAAGACGAGCATGCATGACTCTTTAAATGATAGCTCTCCTCTCTGTGCTGCTGGCTGTGCTGCTTTATATTCTGTCATCAAGATGACAGTAATGATTTCAAATACACTCCCAGCTACATGTCTCCTTTCTGCCATTTCATTTGGACTTGGCTAGGTTTACAACACGGCAACTTGGTTGCTCATCAGCCAGATTCTCAGTATTTCCTTGCACCCGTTCAGTGGAAAAGTGCCATACTTGTCATTACTTGCCTCCCTTTAAGAGAAAGGGAGCGTTGGAGCTCTTCATTCCTTCCCAAGGTCTTTTTTTGATAAAAGATCTGTAAAAGATTGTGTTTGGTGAGCTGGTGAGTGTTGATATTTTTTATTAGCTAATGGTAAATTTCATTTCTTTAGTCATAGTTTTGTTAAACATGTCTTCAACTTGGAACAGCTACTGTTGCCATCACAGTTAATCCTTACAGCTTCATTCTACTCTAGAAAAAGGAATAGACAGTATAATTGATTTTTCTGCTATATATCAGCAATGAAACAGAAATTAGTATGGAATTTTTAAACGGAAAAATACATTGTCTGAGATAGGTCATGTTAAGAGAAAATCAGAATATAAGTCTTTTACATCTTAAATATCTTTTTGTAGTTTCAGTAGAATTAGAATAAATAAAATAGTAAGAGAATCTGAAAAATTTTAATAATTCATGTTTTTGAAGTTGAGAGACCCTAAGATGTCATACACTAAAGGATTTAAGTGTGTTTCTAAAATATATGTGCAAAAACCTTCACATAGCATTATGATGATAATGAAAATTTTAAAACAGCCTGTTTCTAAATAGGAAACTCCTAAACTATGGTAGGTTTTGAAATAGATTTATTATGAAGATATTTGAATACTGCATAGGAAGACAATGGAAAAATGGCAGGGGGTAGAATCTGATAGATGAAAATGAAGTATATATATATATATATATATATATATATACATATATATATATATATGGTTTAATTAAATTGTGTATAGGGAAAATCTTGGCAGGAAATATACCACAAAGTGCTATTATTATCTCTGAGTTTAGATTATTTTTCTTATCTCTTTGCTCCTCTTTCTCTTACAATTTTTAAAAGATATATTTTTATTTTAGAGAGATAGGGAAAGGGAGACAGATAGAAACATCAATGATGAGAGAGAATTATTGATTGGCTGCCTCCTGTACCTTCCCTACTGGGGATTGAGCCTGTAGTCCAGCATGGGCCCTGACCAAAATCGAACCATGACCTCCTGGTTCATAGGTCGACACTCAACAACTGAGCCACACCTGCCAGGCGGGCTGGGCTCTCTTATAACGTTAAAAATTAGTATTCTTTATTTTAAAATGTGGAATAAAACATACATAAACATTTACAAACCTTTTTTTAGATGCTTTAGGACGATTTATCATGACACAGTTATTTTGCTTATTCATCTATTAACTACCCAAGTATTTTTGAGTACTAGGACTGTTCTCGGTGCTGAAGGATTAGCAGTGAAAAAAGCAGTTAGCTCATGGAGCATATCCTATATAATAAAAGGCTAAGATACAAATTGTCTTCTCTACCAGGAGTTTAACCGGTAGTTCAACAAGGAGAGAGAACCAGCTGGCCAAGGCCCTCGGCCCCTCCCCGCAGCCCCACTCTTGATTACCCCCCCATCCCAATTGGGGGCGGGGCTGGACAGCCAATTTCCCACAGCAGCCCTTTCCCCCGAACAGACCCCACCCGTGCATGATTCATATTCTAATAAATAGTAAACCTTAAGGCACCTAGAAGCATACCCTCAACTATTATATTAAAATCATGTCCTTATTGCAACTTTAAAGGATATTTCTTGATTAGTATTTTTAAGGATTTTAAAATTTATTGCATATATTTTGTACTTAGCTTTTGTAGTAATACATCTTTGTAGTCGTATAGTTTGTGCCTCCCTATTAATTATAAATTAATTGAAATAATTTTATATAAATTTCTGACAATTCTGTCAGCATTTATATATGTAATGGCTTGGACAAAAAAATGCAAATCACTTTTCTATTATTTTCACTTACTTGTATTTTATTTGTGCGTGATGAGACATTTATCTTTCCCTAAAGTATATTTTCCTAGATTTGAATTATGTGGCTTTATAAAATTGCTTTATTTGTTCTTCCTTTGCTAACATACAGACAAAGGCTGCAATGGAACACATTTTATGTAGTTCTCATGATCTTCCCCTGCCGCCCCACCCCACATGCATTTCTCCTTTCTCCCTGCTTCTCTCCTTTAGCCACAATGAACTTGGGAGCCAGTTCAGTGCATGGATACCATGTATACTTTCTCTCTGGGTCTTGAACACTCTTTACCTTGCTAAACACCTATATATCTTGAAGTCTCAACTTAGCTGTCATTTCTTCCAGGAAATCTCCTAATTTTCCCTAGGGAGTGAAGCATTTCTTCTATATACTTCCATAAAATATCATATTTTCTTTTTTCACCCATAACATTTATATGAATTCTACCTACCTTGTTACAGTATACAGTAAGATCTATAAGAAAAGAGACATAAGTACCTATAAGTACCTTGTTCACCGTTGAATAAATACCAGTGATTATTAAATGAGTGAGTGGTAATCTTTGTTAATGTGAAAATAACAGCATTAAAAGGCAGATATTTAGTTTCTTAGTAGGATAATTAAATATAAAAATATACCATATTAACTTTGAAACAAAGCATTTGTTTAATTTTTTTCTTGCCCTATTACCCTTCTCTCTCTCTCACTCTCTCATTTTTTTTTTAGCTGTTTTAGATGCCGTCAATCTTACAGAAGAAGTACAGTGGATCAAAGTCAATACAAACATGACTGGCTATTATATTGTACATTATGCAGAGGATGACTGGGATGCACTAATAAAACAGTTGAAAATAAATCCTTATGTCCTGAGTGACAAAGACCGAGCCAGCCTCATCAACAACATCTTTGAACTTGCAGGGTAGAGTATGCTTGGTTTTGTTTTGTTGTTTATTTTTTTAAACAAGTGATATTGAGGAAAAGAACATTTTAGAAAAACAGTTCAAAAAAGCTAGCATGTACCATGTATTGCCTGTTAGGTGTAAGCCATTTTGGAGGAACTGGAACATGTCAGGCACAGTCCTTGCCTTCAAGAACTTTATAATCTACAGTGAAAATTAGCTACAAATTTTGAACGTTAAGTAACAAGATTTACATAACATTTCAAGAATGTAGATGCCAACAAGCAGGACCCATATTGCTGAATAAATTAATGTGGTTCAGGCGTTGTTTTATTTATTTATAGGACTCTTTTCAAGCAGCACTTGGCTTGTGTGATGCTTAATGCTTACTAACTTGTTTGAGGGGCGGCTTTGGTAACTGGAGCCTCCTTACTTATGTACCACTTGCCTCTTCCATCCACCTCGTGTGCTACTGGAATCCCAAAGCCAAACGGAATAGGTAGATTACCAGGCTAGGTTGTTAATGGGTCTAGAAACACAAGGAATATTCAAAAGTATTCCTCCTGACTGCTCTGGACCTTCCGACTTATTTATGTTTAACAAAATGACATTATATTATCTCAGCCATCATTGTTATGATTTCTATAAAATGGTTGATTTTAAGGATGTACGCAGCATAAATTAACAGTGGGCCTCCCTTTAACAAGTTTGATAAATAAATTCCCATATAAAAAATTTTTTTTTCTTCAAATTCTCTTTATGCTGCCTCTTCTTACCTGGTAAATATAAGAAATTTAAAAAACAAATAAAATTAGTACTTTTAATCATTTCTCATCTAAGATGTAATTCCTGAGTTAGTAGCAATTTACAGGTGACATGGAATAAAAACGGAGCAATTGTTTATCATTTCTTTCTGAAATGTGTCTTTGATCTTGGGTCACACACATGAACTTAATCAAAGGTAATCACATTTAGTCTAACTTTACAGAATGACACTCTAAGCTTAAATTTTAGGCCTTTAAGACACCATCTGACCATAAAACTTCTTCTCAGGATGCGTTCAGTTCGTCTGCCTTTCTCAGCATGTTGACTTGTTCTGTTCTTTTACCCCTTAGGCTAGGCAAAGTGCCTCTTCGGAAGGCCTTTGATTTGATTGATTATCTTGGAAAGGAGACCCATACTGCACCCATCACTGAAACCCTGTTTCAGACAGGCCTCATCTATAACCTCCTTGAAAAACTAGGATATATGAATCTGGCCTCAAGACTGGTGGTGAGTCTGCCTTTTTGCCAGCTTCTCTTTGTTGATTGCTTTTAATGTGGTTATTCAGCAGTAATAGGCTGACAAAGGAATGGAATTCCATTTTCTTTACTTCCCAAGAAATCTTTATTTTTAATAATGTCATTGCTTGCCATGAGTAGTCGATAAAGGCTTAGCATGATTTGATCTTGTTTGAATATCAACAGAAATTTCTCATACTGCTATCACATGAAAAGAAACTTTTTCTATTCAATTTTTTTTATATAGTAAATGCTTTAAATGGACCCTTTTGAAAAGCAGTGTTCCCATTAATATCCTAGTAGTCTATATTAAATGACAGTCATGTTTGTGCTGTTTGTATTAGGATTATTGTTTAGGAGCCCTTCTGATACCTTTCTTACAGATGAGGATGTTGGTGCATATGTTTCTCTGCAAAGCAGTAAGGGAGTCTTGGTATTGGAGACTGTTTTACCTTTTTTTAAAAAGACCAGTTGCCTGATCTTAACAATTGTTATTTTAGACACTTTCAGTGTTAGACTGTTGACTGAGTCTCTAAAAACTGTTGACTGAGTCTTTAAAAGCTTGGAAGAGAGTGATGCATCCTTTGTTTTATCCAATTTTCTGAATCAGCACATTCTGACCACAGGGTTTGCTTTGTAAACTAGTTACCGTAGGTTTTCCAGGGACCAAGCAAAAGGCAACTTTCAGGAAAAGGAAGAAAGTATTGGAACAAGAATTAGATCAAGTCTTTTAGGGTTTTGGTGTCTTCACTGGTAAAAGGAAGGGGTTGGATTAAAAAAATTTTAACTCCTTTCTGCCACATTTTACTGCGCATTCCTTATGATGAGTTCTTATCACAGGCATGATTCTCAGTGGGGGAGGGGAATATAGGGAAGGTGGGCCATATGCAGCTTGAAAAACACCGTCCCTCACAAGTTTCTGATCTGATCCCAAAGGAACCACCCCCATCCCTACCCATAAGTGAGATTCTTAAGTTAGATGATTTCTGAGGTTTCTTCTAATTGGTAGATTTTTTTATCATTCTCCTATTTCATAAGGCTTTAACTACCAGCCTTAATAAAAATCAGCTCCTGGAATGTGCCTCAGCACATAGTAGCATTCAGTAAACGTGGAATGAATAAATGAGCGAGTCACTCCAGAAACAAGTACATGTCAGTGTTTATTATATTCCGTACGCCATGCTTAGTACTTAGTGTTGATTACCTTATTTGATCCTCACACACCACCAAATGGGTATTTCTACTTTCATGAGATAAATGAGGAGATTAAATAACTTCCCCAAACTCACTTACCCAGTCAATTATAAAGCTAAGGTTCTAACCCACATTGGTTTTACTTCAAAACCTATTCTTTTCCTTACATTGCTATACATTTAAAACTAATTTGTAGTCTAACAATGTCATCATTCCAATGATACCTTTTTGTTGGGAAAGGTCAAAGCTTTTTTCTTTTTTTGCTATAGTTCTTTTTTAAACTGAGATTTTAAATTAAAACTGGTTGAAAAGCTTAGAGACCATGTGTTTAAGGTTTAAAATCACAGACCCACATCTAGTGACTTCCTTAAAAATGAAATTGTTAACTTATTATATGAGATTTCTTTTACACCTACCATGTTAGTAACTATTTTTTATAGTTTGGATGTGCATTTCCAAAAAGTATACAGCCAACTTATTGGTCTTTTGGGGGCAAAGTTATAATCTGACACAGACTTTCTACTGTTATCTTATTAAAGAAATTGGCCATTTGTTAGCCAGTTCAGCCACTGTAGATGGACATTTGGGTTGTGTGGAGCTATTATAAATAGTGTTGCTATGAATATTCTTATACACATCTTTGATGAGTTTCTATGGGGTTTGTATCTAGAAAATGAAATTGCTGAATCAAAACTGTACTACCAAATCATTTTTCAAAGTTACACCAATTTAACACTCCATCAGCAGTGTATGAGAATTCAAGTTCTGTTCTGGATCTATTTTTTTTTTTTTGTCAACACTTACATTAATAGTAACATTTTTCTTTTAGCCATTTGGATGGGTGCGCCATAGTATTGTAATTTTGATTTTAATTTATATTTCCCTAAGTGAATATGAATTTGTTTTGATATTTTTATTGACTGGGTTTTCTCTCTCTTTTTTATATTGAATTTTAGAGAGAGGAAGGGAAAGAGAGAGAAATATTGATGTGAGAGAGAAACAGTGATCAATTGTCTCCTGTACCCGCACCCACTCTGGCCAGGGATTGAACCTGCAGTCTGGGTATATGCCCTGACTGGGAATCAAGCCCATCGCCTCTGGGGTATGGAATGATGCTCAAACCAGCCGAGCCACCTGGCGAGGGCTGGATATTCTCTCTTGTCTTGGGATATTCTCCCAAGTCTTTCATTTGTTTTTCTATTGGATTGTCTGCCTTTTTCTTATCGATATTTAAGACTTTTTAAAAAAAGACTTCTTTATATATCCTACTTATGAGTTCTTTGTTTATCTTGTATATTTGCAAATATCTTTTCCTACTCTGGTTTGCTTTTTCACTTTCTTAATGATTTTTTAATTAGCATAAATTCTTAATTTTAAGGTATGAAATCTGTCTAGCCCAAGATATTCTCCCAAATTTTCCTCTGAAAACTTTTTTTTTTACCTTTTATATTTATATTTATGATCCATTTGGAATTGATTTTTATATGGTGTGAAGTAAACATAAATATTAATTTCTTTTCAATGTGGATATCTAAGTGATCCAGCACCAGTGTACTTCATGGTATCCATTTTTTACTATAGGATTTCTATGACTACTTTGGGGTTATTAGTGCCATATCAAATCAACCCTATTTGGGGTAATATATTAGTTTCCCAGGGCATCATAATAAATTATTAAAAACTGGGTGTCTTAAAACAACAGAACTTTATTATCTCATAGTTCTGGAAGCTTTAAATCAGGGTGTTATCGGGGTAAGTTTGGTTTCTTCTGAGGGAGAATCTGTTCCATGTGTCTCTCTCAGCTTCAAGGGCTTGCAAGCAATCCTTGGCATTCTTTAGGTTGTAATTGCATTACTACAATCTCTGCCTCTGTCTTCACATGGCATGTTTCCTTTCCTGTTTTCTTTGTCCGAATTTCCTCTTGCAAGGACCATCATTGGTCTTGGGCGCACTATAATTCAGTATGACCTCATCTTAATTTATTTACATCTGCAAAACTCCTGGTCCTAAATAAGGGCACCTTATAGGTTTCAGACAGACATGAGTTTTGGGGGCATATTGTTCAACCCAGTACAGGTAGCAGTATTAGCATATGTCACTCACTTCTTTTCGGTATTAAAGAAGAGTGTTGGTACTGAATGTTCTCTTAAGAGAAGGCGGGATAGCTGTCTACTCTGAAGCTTCCCAGAAGCTACTTTTCCTCTACCTCTCTCCTTAACTCTGTTGAGGCCCAGTGTCAGGAAACACTTGGTAACTTACCTCAAGCTATCCCTGTGCTGAGACTATAGATGCAAAACACAATTCAAGGAGTTAAGCCTTTTGAATATTTTCTTAATCAAGTAACTCTGCATCTTCATTCCTGATGATGGCTTCCAGTATGCTGGGCAGGTATGTGTTTATTAAGAACATACTTCAGAGTGGGGTCCAGAAGGTGAGGACGGGTGGCTGAGAATGTGTTTGGAAGACCACAGGCCCTTTTACTGCTGGAAATTGCATAGCTTGACGGTTAGTTTCAGTTCATCAAAAGGGAGAAACTGTCTCTTTAAAATTATTATTCTAATTTTAGGACATTCTGGTAGCATGAAAACTCTCAAAATATGAAGTCTGAGCCACTGTAGTTGGAGATTGGAATGGCAGGCATTTCTGAGTCTCTGGAGCCAATCTTCAGGAGTATTTATGATTAGCCTGGTGTATGATTTTTATGTCATTGTTGCCAGAGCAGAATGTACATTTATTGATCATTTTGTATAGGCTGCACATACCTATGTCGCACAAACCCATATATCACATTTTGTGATGTATGCTGTGGTGTTGTGGTGGGTAGGGTCTGGAGGCACACTTGAATTGTGTTGGATGGTTCACATATGATGTTACTATCTGATCCTAGCTATATCCTGTCTCATCACTTATAAGTCTGTCATTCTGATATGTATGAGGGATTGGTGGGATAATGTTTTGCAATAAAAGCTGACACTTCGCTTTTAAAAAGTTCAGTTGACCCACGAAAGAACTCCCTGGACATATCAGTGTAAAATTAAAGCAGTAAATCAAAATGTAATACATAGCATAAGTGCCAGCATCTATCCCTGTTTTATTTTTTAAATCATTTCATGTTGTTGTTGTATTTTATTACATATCCAATGTTTGTAGTTTGTATAACCCTACTTAAGTGTCCGAGGAGGAAAATATTCAAGGGGTTTAACTCCTTAAATTGTGTGTAGCATCTACATTCCCTCTCCCCATTTGCCATTTTCACTTTATGGAATCAGAGGATGGGATTCTAATGTTTAAGGAGTTTAAATTTCAAAAATTAATTTAGAACCATGGAAAAATAGTTTTAATTTTATTTATGGAAGGCAAGGGTAATTCAAAGCACTTTGTTATGGTTAGTTAATACTAAAAATATAACCTGGAATTTTCTATTAAAAAAAAGAGTTATTTTTTAAAAGAAGATATTTTACTTTTACTCTATTATGTAATCATTTGAAACATATTTCAAATCAACTATTTTGGTAATTCCTCTTGGTGTACAGGGAATAACTAGTAAAAATTGGCCATGTAATTCCGATGGAATAACTGCTCAGGGATTAGCCTATTCAAGGTTCAGGCTCCTCTTGCCTTCAGTCCTTCCCAATGGAATTTTTTTTAATACTGGCTTCCTTATGTTTTAGTCAATTCTCAAGGAGCATTGGCATTTTTCTCTGCTGAACTTTTTTCTAATGTGTTTTTTTTTTATTTTATTTCAGAGAGGGATAGAGAGATAGAAATATCAATGATAAGAGAGAATCATTAAAGGGCTGCCTCTTGCATGCCCCCTTCTGGGGATTGAGCCTGCAATCCTAGCATGTGCCCTGACAGGGAATTGAATCATGACCTCCTGGTTCATGGGTCGATGCTCAACCACTGAGACACACCAGCCAGGTTCCACTGAACCTGAATACTATTTCAAACATGTGACTTTTTTTTTTCTTTCTCATCCCTTCTTTGTTTTTATTTGACAGTTATGAGTAGCTTTTAAATATCTTTTTTTCCATCAGTCACTTGGGATGATTTGCTATCGTGATGCTGTTGAGGTCAGGCCAGGAAGACAGCATGTACCAAAGTGGTCATGTGTATCCAGGAGGGTCTGCATCGCTCTTATGTTCCTTGCATTATCAATCAGCAAATCAAGTATTTTTCCACTTTTCATCCTCCCAGTGACTCACAAGCTTACTCAGACATTCCACCAGGTGTCTGTTCTCCTTTTTATTGCTTTTGAAGCAAGCAAACAATAGCAAGTGATCATGTCATCACAAACTTTGAGTCCTCTTTTTGCATGGATTCTTGTTTCTATTCTCCTAGTTCCACAAGAGATTTATTCAGAGGTCTTCTGAGAAAATGGTCTTGCAGTTTTCAAGTCTCTGCCTAGGATTCATTTAAATATTGATAGTGGCACTCTGTAAGAATATAATGCTTTTTGAAAAACTTTAAAAAAAAATTTACAGCCATATCCTGCCGATAGGGACTCGGGCAGGGGAAGTTCCTCCCACTGGTTCTTCTTTAACAGCATCATCCTTATCCTGTCTCATCTCAAGTAGTCAAGTACCACAGATGACCAAATACAAAAACTCTTACCCCCAGAAAAGTAGTTCAAGTTCTTCATACAGCATTATATTCTTACAGAGTGCCACTGTTTTAATTTTGTTTCTTCTTACTTACAGCCATGAGGGTTTTCTAAAAAATACCTCTAGGCATTTTATATTAAAATTTGTGTTTCTTTTAATAGCATTCATACATTCATATTTTATATGATGATTTTTAAAAACCCCATGTGTCCTCACCCCTCCCCATGTACCATAGCTTGCAACATTGAAATATTTCCATATACTATGAACAGTTTTTATACTTTTGTTGTGGGGAGAGATGAAAAAGAAATAAGAGCTATATTGATTTCTTACTACTATCCTATCTAATAAAAGAGTAATATACAGATTGACCATCACTCCAACACATAATATGGCTGCCCCCATATGGATACAAGATGGCCACCATAAGATGGCCACCGGGGAGGGCAGTTGGGAGGCACCAGGCTTGTAGGGGAGGGCATTTAGGAGTGACCAGGCCTACAGAGGAGGGCAGTTAGGGGCAAACAGACTGGCAGGGGAGTGGTTAGGGGGTGATCAGGCTGGTAGGCAGAAGCAATTAAGGGCAATAAGGAAGGCAGGCAAGCAAGCAATTGGGAACCAGCAATCCTGGATTGTGAGAGGGATGTCCGACTGTCCATTTAGGTCCAATCCTACTGGGATCGGGCATAAACGGGCAGTCGGACTCCCTCGAAGGGTTCCAGATTGGAGAGGGTGCAGGATGGGCTAAGGGACACATACCCCTGTGCACGAATTTCATGCACTGGGCCTCTAGTAAATATATATTTAGGAATGACATTTTATTCCAAAGAAATGATTAACAGTGGACTGAAATAGTGGATAGTATTACTAACTGAATTTCTTTCAGAGTGATAATAGAGAATGTTCTTATTTCTGGGAGTTGCATGCTGAAGTATTTATAAATGAAATATCATGATATCTGTAACTTACTCTCATGGTTCAGCTAAAACCATAAAAATATATGTGTATGTATGTGTGTTACATGCACATAGAGACAAAGCAAATGTAAGAGTATTAAAAAAACAGTGAATCTAGCATATGGGTATCCATTGTACTATTCTTGTAGCTTTTCTGTAGGTTCAGAATATTTTTATAAATATTGGGGGAGAAAATAACTATAAACAACTATACTTTTCTACAGTACTCATTTTCTCACTAATTAGATTAATTTTTTACAGCATCAATATTTAAAGTATTTAATATGCAATTTAGAAACATTTAAACAGTAAAGAACTATATTTTTCTCTCTGATTGCTTTTTGTATTTATTAATTCTAAAGTCACAGGGTCAGGAAGTTCCAACTTCCTTCTAGCAGTGGTACTTTGGGTCAGGAAAATAACTTCTTGCTGAGTACACACTGAAGAAAAGTTCCCTACTGCAGAGAAGCCATTAATTCTTTCTGTGTTGTCATTAAAAGTCCCTGTTGGGCCGAAACCGGTTTGGCTCAGTGGATAGAGCGTCGGCCTGCGGACTCAAGGGTCCCAGGTTCGATTCCGGTCAAGGGCATGTACCTTGGTTGCGGGCACATCCCCAGTGGGGGATGTGCAGGAGGCAGCTGATCGATGACTCTCTCAAATTGATGTTTCTAACTCTCTATCCTTCTCCCTTTCTCTCTGTGAAGAATCAAGAAAATATATTTTTTTAAAAAAGTCCCTGTTGGCTATAGCATCCTTTTGTATAAACTTTGTCATTGAATGGTTCATCTCAGCTATTTGTGGCAGTTGGTATTTAATGAGTAATATCTCTCTCCCTCTCCCTCTTTTTCTCCTTGGGTAAATGTTGGGAAAAAGAGACCTAGTTGTCCTGATTTTCCTGGTTGTCCTAATTATTATTATTCCATTGTAATCTATTTTGTCTCTCTAGAACAGGGTATCTAAATTGCTTCAAAGCCAAATTCAGCAGCAAAATTGGACTGATGATGGCTCCCCATCTGCTCGAGAGTTGCGGTCAGCCTTGCTAGAGTTTGCCTGTGTCCACGACCTGGAGAACTGCAGCACGACTGCCTTGAAGCTGTTTGACGATTGGGTTGCGTCCAATGGAACTCAAAGGTGAGGTGTGCTTTTACTCAAATGAGCTCTCTTCCTCTTCTTTGCTTCACATCATGTACTAAAACCAGGATCTTTTCATCCTGGGTCATACCTGTTATAAAACTGAGTGTTAATGCGTGTGAACTCTAGGCACTTACGTTCTCAAATAAGACTTTTTTTATTGTGGTAGATTAAATACAACATAAAATTTACTATCTTAACAAATTTTAAATGTACAATTTGGTAGTATAAGCATATTCACCTCATTGTTCAACAAATCTCCAGAACTTTATCTTGCTAAACTGAAACTTCTTACCCAAACATGTCCCCCCACCCCCGCCTTGCTATTTCCCCAGCCCCTAGAAGCGACCATTCTACTTTCTATTTTATGAGTTTTTACTGCTCTAAATACCTCATTTATGTGAAATCATACAGTATTTGTTTTTCTGTGACTGTCTTGTTTTACTTAACATAATGTCCTCAAGCTTCATCCATGTGTTAGAATTTTCTCCTTTTTAAGGCCGAATAATCAATCCATTGTATGTATATACCACATTTTACTTATCCATTCATTCACTAATAGACATTTGGCTTGCTTCCACCTTTAGGCTCTTACCAATAATGCTGCTATGAACATGGATGTACATATATGTCTTTGAAGCCCTGCTTTCAGTTATTCAAATACATACCCAGAAGTAGAATTGCTGGATCATATGGTAGTTCTATTTTTAATATTTTGAGAAACTGACACACTATTTTCCATAGCAGCTACACCATTTTACATTCCCACCAACTGCACAAGGGTTTCTTCCAATTTCTCCACATCCTCACCAACACTTCTTATTTTCTGGTGTGTGTGTGTGTGTGTGTGTGTGTGTGTGTGTGTGTGTGTCTTATAGCAACCATCCTAATGGGTGTGACATGTCAAAGAGTCTCTTTTAATTTAGGAACAAGAGATAGCAGGTGGAGTTAGCAATTAGTAAAAACAGTTTGATGATGATCGGTTCTCTCTCTTGGTTCCTTATTGGGCATTATGGAAGAAGATTCAAGCACCAGATAAAGAGATTTTAATAATGGCAGAAAACTGTGCTTCCTCCCCTCTTCTCATCCCTTGCTTTGTATTTCTACCATGGAACTTAACACACTGTATTGTAATGAATATATTTCTTGGTCTGTACTTTGTGATAGCCTGTGAGTTCCTAGAGGCAGAGACTGTGTCTCTTTCTTCCCCTCTCCACTATTCAGCCAGTCAGCTGCTTGGTTCTTTGTGGATGCTCAGCAAATAGTTTTTGTATTAAATTGAAGTCATATTTCTTCTAGTCCCACCAACTAGGAAAGCAGCAGCCACTAAATTAGCCACTTTCTTCACTATTGGTTAGTTGTACAGTGAAGGCTCTTCTGTACTGCTCTGCTCTGACCCCTAACACATCACCGCTAGGCATTTCCTTATCTTTGAATTTAGGATGTTTTTGTTCTCACGTTTGAGTACCTCTCTTACAGCCTACCTACTGATGTCATGACTGCTGTGTTCAAAGTCGGAGCAAGAACTCAGAGCGGCTGGTCGTTCCTCTTAAGCAAGTACATCTCTATAGGCTCTGAAGCAGAGAAGAATAAAATACTTGAAGCTCTTGCCAGCACAGAGGATGCACGGAAACTTTACTGGTATGAAACCAACCACGGAATATGATATGTAGAAACCACAAGTACGAAAGCACTGTGCGGCAGGGGTGGGGAGCCCATTTCCTCTGGGATCTCCCTTCACTCACAGACCAGACCTGTCTTGGTCAGTGGGGTCAGGAGCCCCATGCGCTGGCTTTCAGCTCGGGAACTGGACAGATGGGCAGAAGGTGCTTTGCCCAGAATTCCAGCACCCATCTACTTTCTGCCAAACACGGCTTCGTCCCCTTAGCCTGTTGTCTTCATTCCACAGTTAGTGCTTCATTCTTTCTGGTCAAGGCAATGCTCTGTCCAAACAAACACTACAGAAAAAAAGGATTATGTAAAAACGTGTAGGCTCTACTTTCATATAAATTTGTCAGACATTTTCTTTCTAATATTGACCAACAAAACCTGGAAATGGGAGTTTCACATGCGAAGGAAAGGCCGTGAACAAGGCCTCCTGACCAAGGGGGCATGAGTGGTGGGGCAGAGGAGCACGGGATCCAAGGAAATATGAAAAGAGCTTGAGGGTCAGCGCTGGGAAGGTCAGAGGGAGGAATTACTGTGTTGCTGCTTCTCTTGTATAAATGAACTCAGATAAATCCTAAGTGTCTCAGAGATGTCATCAGCGCCAGCCCAGACCTATTTTCCAAAGGAATCGCTGTAAACAATTATTCTCCTTAACGTAGGAGCCAGCCTCTGATCCAAGCAAACAGGGAAAAGTTTGTTCTAAATTGTAATACTTTTTTGTTTTAAACAAATAAACACACTAATTCCCATTATGAAGTATTTAAACAATACCTAAGAAAATGGAATAAAACATAAAAGTATCTCTTCTATGATTCTCTCATATGATCCTTTACTTCCATTCTTATACTCTCTGCTAACAGTGTCAACCCTGGTCTATATATTTATGTCAACATAGTTTATATTGGCCCCAGTGTTTTGTGATGGTCCTTTCAGCCAATGATCTTCTCTGAGATTTGCCATGTCAGTTCATGAAGCCTACTTCATTTGTTTGCATGGATGCATAGTATTCCATAGTAGGACTCCATCATAATGTGTTTAACCCATCGCAGCTTGATGAGCTCTTGGGTTTTCTTTCTTTAAAAGTATTGCTGCATTTTGGGGGGATGTATTTTCTCTATTTACACAGACTTCATAGCGCAGGAGGTGGGAACTGCTTGTGTTCAGATGCCAGGCTGCAGTGTTTACTAGCAGTGTACCAGGCGATTACATAACCTCAGTGTCTTATAGAGTGGGCATAGGTAATAATTGCCTTTTTTCAAGCATTGTTGTGTCAGCAATTTAAAACAGCTGGTGCATATGAAATATTAATAAGTAATAACTATGAATATCAAGAATATATTCTGAAATGTGTCTTCATTTTCACATTATTTAAACAGCCCAGTTTTTAAAGAGTAATACCTTATATTAAAATCACTTTTTTTTCTGTTAAGGTTTTTAACAGGAAAAAAAAATCAGTCTTCAGAATTATAAATTCTATCAGAATTTATTTCTCAAATGCCTTTACTAAATCAAGAAGTATGTATTATCTCAGAAGTGCTTATCTCATTGGTGAATTCTTCATTTAAGAAAAATGACAAATTTTCAATCTGCTGATTAATCTTAAACTAACCCAAAAGTGATATCCCTTGAATTGCTACAGAGCTTTAATTAGGAGACCAGCACTAATCTAAGTGCATCACTTCATCATGAATAATTATTTTGGAAGCTAAACCTGTTTGTTTTGCCAAAACCTGTGTGGCTCCGTGGATAGAGCGTCGGCCTGCAGACTGAAGGGTCCTGGGTTCGATTCCAGTCAAGGGCATGTAACTTGGTTGCAGGCACATCCCCAGTGGGGGGCATGCAGGAGGCAGCTGACCGATGTTTCTCTCTCAACGATGTTTCTGACTCTCTGTCCCTCTCTCTTCCTCTCTGTAAAAATCAATAAAATAAACTTGTTTGCTCTTCAGGTTAATGAAAACTAGCCTCAGTGGAGATACCATCCGAACACAAAAGCTGTCATTTATCATAAGAACAGTGGGCCGACATTTCCCTGGACACCTACTGGCATGGGATTTTGTCAAAGAGAACTGGAACAAGCTTGTACAAAAGTAAGTGTCTCAGAATTTTAGTGTTTTCAGTCTCTGCACTTGAAAACTATTCCCAGTGTTGTATTGGTTCACAGGCCTTATGATTTGCTGTGAGAGGAAAATGCTTCAGTAACATTTAACCAAAACACTCAGAAATTTTCACATTTGTAAGCATAATTCCATAATGTGAATCACATTTGGGTACTAATCAAGCCTAGCCATGCCGACCCAGGTCACTTAGCTTAGCATGGCCACAGGCTAAGTCAGAAGAGCTGTTTAGTTATGTGTGTTGAAAAATGCCTCTTCATTGCCAGAAGTCACATCCAGGTAGACAGCACAAATAGGGTTTTGTTTTTCTTTTAAAGCAATACTATTACATTTCGGGATGTTTGCTGTGATTTTTGAATAGATCGGATGGATTAATAATTTATCTGGTATTGCCAGCTCCTGCCTTTTGTGCGCACCTTTCCTTCCCACGGGCAGTAAGTGCATGTAGGACTTCTCCCGACTTCCGGAGCTGCAGTTCCCAGCACAGGCATGAGACTGCTTTGGCATACGTGGCTCTCAGGAAAGCATTTCCTTTGCACTTGGAAACTTAGCTTACTAACAGCTACCTCATTTTTTGCTCTTTTGCTCTTGTATTTTTTCAGGTTCCATCTGGGTTCCTATACCATACAAAGTATTGTTGCTGGATCAACTCACCTGTTTTCAACGGAGGCACATTTGTCGGAGGTTAGTTGTGTAAAATGCTACTAATGGAGGCGGGGTATACCTTTCCTCTCAGGCTGCTCAGTTTAAGCCAGATGGTGGCTTTTCATGCCAATTCCTGGCCCTCTTCTGCCTTCATCAATGCTAATGATTCTGCATTGGGTTGTGTCTAAAGGCTGGATAATATAGCAATGAAAATTCTGGTGAGGAAAAATTCTGATTCCATTCTCAACGATATTCCCTTGTCTTCCTGACACAAATAATTTTGTAGTTAAGACAAGTATATGCCAAGTTTCTAAGTGGTAATGAGATTGTTGTGAAGAATGCAACTTGAAGGGTAAAGTTGGCCACCAAGCCTAACTTTAGACTTTGTCTCACTTGCTATTACTTGGCTATATTATTTTAAATTTGAAAAACTCATCCTTACGGGAGTAAGGAGAATGCATTTTTAAAATTACCTCAGTTTAATCATACTTGATTAGTAACTTGATATAACTACCCTGGACATTAAAATACTTTTTTTTGTCTCTACTTTCAAGACACCAATATAGCCAACAACTAAGTGAAATTTTATTTTTAAAGGATATTCAGAGTTACCTGAGATTAACTGTTATTTTCTTCTTTTGAAATATTTCTGTGTGCCACTTACAGGTCCAGGCATTCTTTGAAAATCAGTCAGAGGCAACCTTTCAGCTTCGTTGTGTCCAGGAGGCTTTGGAAATCATCCAGTTGAATATCCAGTGGATGGAGAAGAACCTTAAAACTCTGACGTGGTGGCTGTAGCATGCACGACTGCACCTCATTTTGTCACCCGTCAGAGAGCTTGTTAACCTGGGCTCTGTGTGTTAACTTTTGCAAAAGCCAAGGTGAAGCCAAGGATCGCTGCTGAGTTGTTTGCACTCTTAGGAGTTGTAGTTCGCTCAGGGTCCATCTGTATTTCCCGTCGGTCTTTCTGAAACGTCTTTGGGCAGTACGTAGTTATTTATTACAAAATTGCATTCACTTATATGCCAACCATCTACAAAAACAACAAGTAATTTTTATACTTTGAAGATACCCAAATGGAGAATAAAATTGTTTGGAATTCTGTTCTATTTCTCAGTATCCATAAAGTACTGACCCAGTGAAACAAGGGAAGACCTACCATGGGAGCCGCCAGCCATCATTGTAAGCTGCTGGTTTGTGAGCCATTTGCTGTTTCTTGTTGATAGAGTTATTGAACGTGGTAACACTTCAAAAAATATGGCAATCAGTGAAGTCAATGAAGCATGCAACTGTAGAGAGGTGATCTCAGGTGTGCAGATCTACTTTGATTTGAGGTTTTGATTAATCCTTTATTTCCTCGAAATTTTTAAAATAAGATCTACTATAACTATTATATATTTTTTTCTGCAAAATAGCTAGGTGCTACAGAATTTTTAAATTTTTGTTATATTAAAAAGCTAAATAACAAGGCCAAAAGATTATATTTTCCCAATATTTAACATTTTCTTTTTCATCTTTTGGGAAAATGTTTCAAACTAAGATAGCTTTAATTATAATTATTTTGTTCATAAGTTTCAATATCCTCCACATCTGTACACCTTTACCACTCCCTGCCCCAGATATACCTTATGTTATAAATAAGTATTTTCACAGTTACAACAAACATTTTGTTATACTGGTATCTTTTATCATTACTTTATCACTGTTACTAAAAATATAGTTTGTTTTTAGATGCCTTTTGGCATGATAAATTATAGACACTTTCTCTCTATATCATACCCATGGGTGGATTTTTTATTTTATATGATAGAGTAGCACATTGGAAACATTTTAAAGTAGGGCCTTGGAGAAATTGAACACTTTTATTTGAAGTTCACCATAGTACCTTAAAGGAATGAGAGAATGTGAGGAAGGAATAACTTGATTCATATGGAATATGGTGGGCTTTGAGTTTTTTCCCACTATCAAATACATTACTTTTTTTTAGTTACAAATTATAGTTTTATTTTATCATGGCCAAACTAGAAAATGAAAGGGAATGTCAAGAGAAAGAGAGAGAGAGAGTGAGAGAGAGAGAGAGAAAGAGAAAGAAAAGGAATCTAAAAACTCTAAGGCATTTTTACTCCTTCTAAAGGAGAAATACTGTACTTGAATTTTGTGAGCTCTGCAGACTTATATTTAGATTATGGTGTTTCTTTGATTCTTAGGAGAAAAGCTTTCTTCCAAATAATTCTTGTACTTTATATTGTGTTTGAAAACATATTTGTACAAAAAGGGATAATTACCCACTTTCAAGCACTTAAAAACACTCCACAGGATCAGACAATGGGAACGGTCACCTTTTTTTATTCAGCAAGTGCAAAGTGAAAACATGTGGGATTGTGTATAAAACTATATTTTATTTTATGAAAATATTTTTATATAACAAAATTTAAAAGGCTGGCAAGCTGAAATATAGCTTTCTTTACTCCTAGTGTGTTTTCACCCAATTTAGTCTTTTCTAAACATTTATCTCTCTGTTTTAGAATAAAAAACATTATATCCTGAGAATCACAGCATCATCTAAAGATGTCTTATTGGAACTGGGGTAATTGTAGGTTTTTATTCCTCTTTGCTTCAGTAAATGAATGATAATCTAGTTGATAGTGAAAGTTAGTGAGTTTTTACATTTTTAGAGTGGAGAAAAATACTAAATTTTGAGGTTTTTTGTTGTTGCTGGGTTGTTTTTTTTACCATGTTATATTACTAAATTCCACTTTGATACAGAGTTTAAATTTTGCTACTTCTCAAATTCAGTTAGTATGCTTCAGTTTTATCTGCCCATCTTTACATGGCTCCTGTATCATGTGTTAACTGTTTATGAAAGATCTTCTCCTGAATTATATAATTTTTTCCTGTGAGAGTGTGTGTGTGGTATGGGGGTGTGTGTTGTTATTATTATAAGTAAAACCTCATCAAAAGTTCAGCTAAGAAAGAAGTAACTCATAATCCATTGCTATCTTTACTCAAAAGCCATTCATTCCCATGAAACCTGATCCCTACTATTTTTAGTTGTGTTTGTGGGCCTCACCTCAAACTATTTGCAGTTTTACTGGGTCTTACCTCAAATTTTCCCACAGAATTCCATAATTTTCATTGTTGTGCTAATCCATCTATATGAGACATCTAAAAATTAGCCTAAATCAGGAACATAAGGTTAAGTAATAGCTAAAACATGTAGTATAGTACATATAATTATAGTTCTTGAAGTTTTCCCACAAAAACTTTATCTTGGCCACTGAATTTCTGAGAAGTCAAATAGACCGAAGCACAGCAGTTAGCCACAGAATGCTTTTTTATATAAGCACACAGGTCCATGATACAATTAGGTACTTGTTTGACAAGTATTATATTCATTGCAGAGAGACAGTCTGCTTGAATGTAATGTCAAAGACACATCTTGATCCTTAGGAAACACAAATGGAAAATCTGGAACACGAAACTTAGGCTATGAAAGTAGAAATCCAAGGAGTCCAGTTCTGTTAATATCAAGCGATTGGAAGTATTAAACTGCAAGGAGTGTCAGCCTCTACCATAAGCCTGTGCCTTCTTCCATCTTACTGATTTATCTCTTTAAATGAATTTAAGTGTCCCCTGCCACTGTTTCAGTGTCCATGAACTTTCTTGCTATCACACGTTCCACTTGACTCTAATATTCTTTGCCATTCATGTTTTCATCTTATTGTACTTGGCCACTGTAGGAACAAATGAGCTGGCAGAAGAGCCCTGGGTACATAGAGGATGTTGAGCTGCATCAGTCTTACTGGGTACAGAATAGGATGCTTTCTGAATATTGTACAGTAAGAAATGAAAATTAAGTACTGAGTTTGTTGGATTACTGATAGCCTGTTACCGAGTTGGATTTTAAAAACATTCTGCTCAGACTACAGCACCTGGAACCATAATGTACAGTCAGATTGCCGACCATTCACACAATGCCTTTGCATTTCATGGGGCTGCAGGGAAGGCCTGTGCATCTCAGGAGATGTATCACCACCAAGCATAGCAGTTCCTGGGCTACGTTTGCAGGCTAAGAACTGAATTTCCTAGGTATGAGGTAGCTCTTCTTCCCTTTGCCTTTGTTTTTAGTGTTTTTAACTCTTTTTGAAAGAGCTTTCCCTCAGCCCCATTTGTATTTTTTAAAATAATGTATATAAGTTTGCTGTTTTTTGTATTCTTGTATTGTGTGCTTCATTCTCTGTATTGGCAAATAAGTACCAAATGAAAAGTGGAGGTCCAAAAGTATGATAAATCTCCTCTTGTCCCTTTCCCTTATTGCCTGCACGGGCAATCGCTAGTAGAGTAGTGTTGGCTGATTTATTTTAGTGGCTTTTTTGGGGGTATATACTTTAAATATGTACATATGTGGTTTTGATGTGTTTTTATATGCTTTCATTTTGTACATTTTGTCCTGATGAAAAGTGAAATATTGACCATCAAAATGTCTTCTGCCTTCCCATATTGTCTGTGTGGGCAACAGCTCTACAGTGGATTTTTATTTCCTTTTGTGGAAGGATGTGGTGATAGTGAGAGGTGAGCAGAGTAGGTTCTTTTAAAAACGTGTACAGATGTTTTTGCTGCTATTGTGTGGGTGTTGTTTCCTCTTGTATTTTGTTCATCCTTCTCGTGGATAATGAAGCATGGAGTTCCAGAAGTCGGACAGGTGTCCTGTTTACCCCTCTCTCTGTTGCCTGCACAGACAATAGCTAATGGAGCAGTTGTTGCTGCTGTTTTGGTCTAGGCGTAGGTGTTGGGGGAAATGCGTATCATTCTTTCAGGTGTACATAAATGCTATGCTACTCATTTATTTTTCATTTTTATAAAAGTTCTTTTGCATGGATGCATTATACACTTAATGAAACAGGCTCAGAGAATGACATATTTTTTCTTTTTCCTTATTACTTCTTTGGGCAGTAGCTGATAGAGTAGTTTGCTTTGTATTGTGGTGTAGAAGAGAATGGGGTATGTACTTAACTGTATATAAATAAATTTGCTACTACTTTGTACTATTCATTTTGTACAATGTCCTTCTCGTGGGACATTTAAGTACCGAATGACAGAGAGGTCGGATGTATGACAGTCTCCTCTGGTCCCCTTCCCTTATTGCCTATGTGGGCAATGGCTAGTAGTGTAGTTGTTGGAGTGGGCTTCAGGGTGGGGGGAGGGGGCAGGCGAAGGCGGGCAGGGATGTATACTTACTGTATATACCTCTTGTATTATTTCATTGGGTACCCGGACTGGAAAGTACCTAATGACCCCTGGAGGTCCAGATGTAAAGAGTCCCTCTTCCTCCCCTGAGTGGGCAATGCCTGTTAGAGTTCTTGGTTAGTTTCAGGGTTCTTTTGTGGTTATTGGGATAAATGCTTTGTACTTTCTTATTATCGTTTTCATTGGGCACCAATCCTTCACTCGGACATGTAGGTTCCTAATGAACCATGGCATTCTGGATGTATAGCAATCTCCTATTTTCCCTTTCCCTTTTTATCTCTGTAGGCAATACTTTTAAAGTAGTTTGGGGTTGTTTTGGGGGTTTTGTTTTGTTTTTTTGAAGTTTTGTGGGTGGGAAGGGACTAAGGGCTGCACATAGCCTTTTAAAAACTGTGTATATAGTGTTTGTTACTGTGTTGTGTTAGTGCATTCTGTACCCCGTCCCTGACTTGGACGTGTAGGTACCGAATGAGACGTGGAGGTCCGGATGTATGAAAATCTCCTCTTTTCCCCTTTCCTTATTGCCTCTGTGGGCAATAGTTTTAGAGTAGCCTAGATTGGTTTTTTTTACTCTACTAGGGTGGTGGTAATATGTACTTTTAAAAATGTATGTAAATTTTGCTTTGTTTTTGTTTTTTAATTTCATTTTGTACCTAGACCTTTCCAAGAACAACTTAGGTACATGATGAAAAGTAAGGTTCATTCTATGAAAAACACTCCTCTTCTCCCCTTCCCTAATTGCCTGTTGAGGCAATGACTAGTGGTATAGTTGTTTAGAGGTTTGGGGGTTTGCTTTATTTTCCGCAGGGTTATAGGGGATTTCTGGGTTGGCTTTTTAAAAAAAAATGTATATAAATGTTTGCTGGTTTTTTGTTGTTGTTGTTGTTCTTTCTCCCCAAACCCAGTTTTCTTTTTGGACTTATAGCTATCAGATGTAATGCAGAGGCCCAGATCCAGAGGTGTAGTAAATCTTTTTCTCCCTTACCCTATAGCCTGCATTCATAGGGCTTGGGTTTTGTTTTTTGTTTGTTTTTGCTTGTTTTTTTTTTTTTTGAGGTTTTAATGGGGAATTGGCTTCTTAGGCAAGATATGTAAATTTTTAATTGTATATAAATGTTTTGCCTCTTTGTTCACTTCATTTCGAGTCTAGTTCTTTGCATGACTATTAAAGTACTTAATGAAAGTTGAGGTTGATTCTATGAATTATCTCCCCAACACCCCTTCCCTCATTGCCTGGTGGGCAATGGTAGAAGAATAGATGTTTGGGTACTTTTTTGGAGGGATAGGGGAGTGGGGGAGAGGTGTGTGTGTGTGTGTGTGTGTGTGTGTGTGTGTGCGCGCACGCGCGTGCACGTGCGGTGCACACACATTTTTAATGTATATAAATATTTGCTACATTTGTGTATTATTTCATTTAGTACTCAGTCCTTTGTTGGGACGCTAGGTACATAATGAAACATGGAGGTCCAAACCTATGATAAATCTCCTCTACTCTCCTTCCCTCACTGCCGGCACAGGCAATAGTTTTATAATTTGGGTTTGTTTCTTAGGGGTAAGGATTGTTTGGGTAGGGTAGGGTTGGGGGAAAGGGTAGGGTATGAACATTAATATATATGTATATATTTGTACATATTACTGATTTTGTACCTAGTCCTTTGCATGAATGTACAGGTACAAATGAAAACTGAGGATCAGTGTATGACAGATCTCCCCTCCCCGGCCCCTCATTGCCTGTGTAGGCAATAGTGACTAGAATAGTTGTGTGTTATTTACTGACTTGTTTCTTTTGGAGAGATTTATATTTTCAGCAGGGGAATATTTTTTAATACATATAAATATGTTGTCATTTCTTTGTTATTTTATTTGTATTCAGTCCTTTGCATGGCTATGTAAGGGGCCTAATGAATATTAAGTTTCATAAATTGATAGATCATTTCCTCCTTTCCCACAGATTTCCTCGGTTAGCTGTAGCTATTGTTTTTTTGTTGTTTTGTGGTTAGTTTGTTTTATTTTCTAGCATGCATGCCTTTAAAGATGTAAATACACAGATATACATAACTTGCTTTTTTTCTAATAGTTTTCTTTTACTACTTAGTCCGTTGAAGAGCTCTGAATATGCCTAACAAAAATAAAGTTCCACCAAGTCCCTGCCTCTGACTTGAAGGCATTGCATTGTGGTGATGTCACTAATGGCAATGGGCATGTAGCCAATAAGATGGGAGAAGACACTTGGACATGACTAAGCTGTGAAAGCTAATCAGATTCCGCTTTTCCTACTTTCATTCAAACTGAATGAAATGGTGGGAAGGGACCTATGCATTGGAAATCCCAGAAAGGCAAGAGGACAGTACTAAGTAAAAGTATGCTTAACGTTTATTGCTGGTTAATCTTCCAGTGACTGGTAAGCCAATAGAAGTGCCTTGAGAGTAGCTTCTTTTAAGACTGGAATCCTATTCATCTACAGAAGTCTGTTGCAGTTCCATCAATAGTATATTCTTGTGTACCCAGTAATAATTATTTTGGTTTTTGGAATGAAACTTTTGACTTATTGTCATGGTTCTAGTAAATGACAAAATGGGCCCAAAAACTAATCCAAAAATAATTTGTAGGACAAGCCCTCTATCTTTCAGCACCACATGTATGTGGTCGGGCAAGTTGGCCTTTTCCTACCCAGAGCTCTTCTGTGTGGCGACACCCACCTCAGTCCTCCACTGGCTGGATCATTCCTATTCTTCCTTCCTTTTTCTGACCAGTGCCTACACCATTAGATGTTACCTTCAAGTGCACTGGAAAACATAAGCCAGTGTTGCCTCATTAGTTATATGCTTTTGCATACATTTCATACATTCAGACCTGTATGTTTGCTTTCACCATTCTCAATCATATCTCACATTGATTCTTCATCCACCACAAAGTAAGTATGACTCCACATTTGTCTGTATCAAAGAAAACACGTGTGTAAAATCCACCCTCTGTCCCTCTCTTCCTCCCTTCCTTCACGCTTCTGAGCATCATTGATTTATTGTGCAATTTATAATGAATATAATGCTGAAGAGTTGCCATATTGCTATTAAATTTTTAGAAACATTGAGTGATAGGACTCCTAGAAAATTTCAGAGATTTTATTTATCACATCAAACTCTCAGGCTCTAGCGTTGAAAATTAGCCTACACTTTGCTGTTACTTATACCTGCTGTTGTAGAAAAAAATAAAAGCTTATTTGTGGCACATTTAACTTTGATCATAAATAAAAGAGAAGGGGCACCTTTTTAGAGTTAGTCATGGTAGTTAGTGATATTTCTGAACAGCTTTTAATTTAAAATACTTCAAAGAAAGTCAAGGTTATGGCTTGGCTGACTGAAAAGCTCCAGAAGTTGAACTATATAAACCATTAGTACAATAATACATCCGTGAGTGCGTGCGTATGTATAAAATAAGAATTCCAAAATAATTGGAGCATTTGCATTAATCAACAAAACTCACATTACGTAAAAACTTAGTCTTACAGCTGTCCTGACTCATGCCAAGTGTTCCATGTTGCTGTGAAGAATAGTCTCTTTCAAACACTTTGAAAGGTAATTACTTGGAAACTTGTGAAGGTATTACATTTTTGTATTTAAACACCTATGGAGATCTCCAATTCCTAGAATCTGAGCTTGTGGGTAGAATTCTAAATTTATATCATAATCTGTCTTTTGTGAAAGATTTTGAAAATAGTATGTGTGTATATATATACATATATATATATAAAACCTTATATATGCAAATTGTGTTGTATTACTTGTAAAGGGAAAAAGCTTATTTTTCTTTATACTTCTGATAACTTGTTTTGCATATGACCAGCACTGACTGAAAGGCATGTGTAACTGCAAACACTGTTGCTTTTTGTGTGAAATGAAAATAAAAGTATTTAAATATAAATATTGTGCGGACTATTTGGATGAAAAAAATTACATACGGGGGTTGGCAAAAGTAGATTTACAGTTGTGAGTACTCGAAAAAGTTTATTCTTGTATTATTTATTATTGTATTACTTATTTGTATTATTTGTCTTCTTGTTATTATTTCATACCCTCACTTATGATTTATCTTTTAGGTAATTATGGCTGATAATTTAACCTACCTTTGCCCACCCCTGTATGTAAAGGAGATATTGTCTCAGATTACGAGCTCTTGTCTTTCATAACTGTTTCCTACCTCATCAGGGCCCCAGTATCCTTACCACATGTTGACTCAAGGTTTCTCACACTCACACTGTGACATTTTGAGCTCTCCTGTGCCTTGTGTGATGATTAGCAGCATGCCTGCCCTCTCATGCAAATAGCAACCCCCAACCCCCAGTGCGACAACTAAAAATGTCTCCAGACATAGCCAGATGTCCCCTGGGGTGGGGAGTGGGGATTAAAACATTCAGTGGATGCATGGAGCGGGGGCTCAATAACAGATGAACTCCATCTAGGGCAATTACTTACTCTGTAGCTGATGTGCTTCTTGGAAGTACTCATGTCACTTGAATAGCCAAATGATGCAGTAATAATTAAGTTCCTAAATAAATCTAAGACATAACTTCTTAAGCCAGTGAAACTAGGGGACACTCACTATCTTAAGTTGAAGGCGAAAGGACATTAGTTGTCATCAAAGAAAAGTCCTGGCCTTGACTTGCAGATAACTGAAGACTGAGTGCACAGGTTTTTCAGGGGTCACCACAGTTCCATTCCCAGTCAGCTGTCCCGTGAATAGTGTTAAGGTAAAATTGAGAATTTCTTAGGCTTCCAGCCCTGGTATTGCAATTGTTAGGGCTTGAAGTGGGCAGGTTGAGGCAAATACAGTGTCTCTTAATCCCCTCACCCAAAATTCTATTTCTGTAGACACAAAACAATCTTGAAGCCATACCTTTACAAATCTCTTATGATGATCATCTATACTAACAAAAGGGTAATATGCTAATTAGACCAGATGTCTTCTGGATATCCTTCAGAAAAAGCCACTGTTGTGGGGACCGAGGCAGAGATGGTTAGGGACAATCAGGCTGGCAGGGGAGCAGTTAAGGGGCGATTAGGCCAGCAGGGGGGGGGGCAGTTGAGGGGCAATCAGGGTGGCAGGGGAAGGCAGTTAGGGGGCAATCAGGCTGGCAGGCAGAGTCAGGGGTGATCAGGCAGGCAGGGGAACAGTTAGGAGCTAATAGGTGAGCTATTAGGAGGCAGTGGTCCCGGATTGGAGAGGGTACAGGCCAGGCTGAGGGACCCACCCCCTCTGTGCACGAATTTCATGCACCAGGCCTCTAGTTAATAATATAATGGTGAGATGTTCTAAGAAAGTGTAAAGATTGTGATCAAAAGCTTCTGGTTAAATTTTTGATACTTTTTTATTCACCAATATTGACAACGAACTATTGAAGTAAAATCCACTATAAAAGTAGAGAACACTTTGATTCCAATGGACTTTTGGGATGGAGAGTAATAAGTCATTTTCTATTCTTTTCAAAAACATTTTTAGAATTCATGGCACTGAAGTTATATCTGGATATATATATATATATCGTATATATATATATATATATATATATATATATATATATGTGTGTGTGTGTGTGTGTGTAGACACACACTAGAGGCCCAGTGTATGAATTCATGCATGGGTAGGGTTGCCTGCCCTGAATGGGGTGGGGGGTGTTGAGAGGAGGCCAGTGACCTGGGGGAGGAGTGATGGGTGACTGGTTGGCCCACCCTGCCCTTGACGGGGGGGGGGGGGGGGGTAGCCAGGGGGAGGGGCTGTAGGATGTTGGCAAGCTAGTCCCACCCCCTATTGGGGTGGGAAGTGCAATCGGGCAAGGCCGGGTTTGGGGAGGGACTGCAGGAAGTTGGCCACCCATCCCTGCCCCTTATTGGGGTTGGGTGGGGCGATCAAGAGTGGGGACTGATAGGAAAGGGGCTGTGGGAGGTTGGCCAGCTGGCCCCACCCCTTATTGAGGTGGGGGATTCAATCAGGGGTAGGGTGGCTAGGGTGAGAGGTGCTGTAGGAGGTTGGCCAGCTAGCCCCGCCACCTATTGGGGTGAGGAGGGGCGGTCAGGGGTGGGGCCAGCCGGGGGGAGGGGCTGGGGGCCAGTGCGGGGGGGGGGGGGGGGGGTGTTGGAGGCAGGGCCAAGCAGGGGAAGGAGCTGCAGGCCTATTGTGGAGGCTGATTGGGGACAGAATGAGGAGGAGGCATTTGACCAGCCAGCTGGCTCACTCTTGATCAGGATAGGAGAGTCTGATCAGGAGTGGGCTGGAAGTGGGGAGGGGCCACGAGGTTGGCCAGCCAGCCCACCCCCTGATCAGCTGGTTTGCTGGCCACAGTGGGCTTCACAATGACTGATTGTTATGGTCCCTGTTCTTTTTACACACACACAACCACACACACACACACACACACACACACACACACACACACACACATATATATATATATATATATATATATATATATATATATATCTCCAGTGTTTACAAACACTTGTGTGCCAGTCGAACAGCCAACTTACCTGTTATACAGAAGTGTTATTACTAGAGAGCAAAAATACACTTTCATATGATTATTATAGCTCATCCTCTGGATCCAATAGCTGGTGATACGTTGCTAATACTTTGGGCTTGTTTTCTTCCTGGATAGACAGCCAGTCAACTGGCCACAGTGCAGTTGAGGGTAATGCACTGTGGGGTCTGATGATTTCTGCCGTTGGCTGAGCTGAATTAATCAGGACTTCTGCTTACATATAATAGCTTCCATTCTTACTTCGCACCCATTTTTATAATGGGAGAACATGATGTAAGAACATAATAGAATAACCTAACAGGCTTGGGATCTGTGATGCTGCGAAGTTGAACTGCTGAGCAGGCAGGGTCAGGAGGAAGAGTGTGAAAGGGAGTGAGGGGACTCACAGAGGCCAGTCAGCCTAGGAGAGGCTGTTTAGAGGAGTCATTGTGCTGCTTATTCAAGTGTCATGTGTAGACAGTCCAAGTATGGGGAGTGGGGAGCCCTTTATTCAGTGCTTTCTGGTGCTGCTGCTCCTCTCTGTGGGTGTAGCTCAAGAGATCCTTGGGTGCTGCATGCAGAATGCACCCAAGAGCCCTATGGTTTAGTGGCTGTATCTTCATTTTCTTTCCTTCCCGTGCCTTTGTAATTTGAGCAAAGTTATTGGAATATTAGTATTATTCACATATAGCAAAAGGTAACGATTTCTAGAAATGTAAAGTACTTGGAAGGCAATGATGGAGCATAGACTGGCATCGATTAGAACTGGAACTGATCCCTGGCTAACTTTCCACTTATTTCCTGTTAACCTCAGTTTTTGCCCAGGAGTAAAACATGGACACTATCTACCTTACAGGGCAGACTGATAGCATTATATAAAATAACCTGTAAAGTGCCTCCCGTGGTACCTGATACAGACATAGGAAATATCAACTGGTATTGGGTTTTTTGTTTGTTTTAAAATATATTTTCAGCCCAAACTGGTTTGGCTCAATGGATAGAGCGTTGGCCTGAGGACTCAAGGGTCCCAGGTTCCATTCTGGTCAAGGGCATGTACCTTGGTTGTGGGCACATCCCCAGTAGGGGGTGTGCAAGAGGCAGCTGATCGGTGATTCTCTCTCATCGGTGTTTCTAACTCTCTATCCCTCTCTCTTCTCTGTAAAAAAATCAATAAAGTATATATTTTTAAAAAATAAAATATATTTTCATTGATTTGAGAGAGGGGGGAAAGAGAGACATCCATAGTGAGAATCATTAATCAGCTGCCTCCTGCAAGCCCCTCCTTCCTCCCTCCCCCACCCAAAGGATCAAGCCCAAAACCAGGGCACTTGCCCTGACTGGGAATCAAATTGTGACTTCCTGGTTCATAGATCGGCACTCAACCTCTGAGCCACACTGGCCAGGCTCAACTGCTATTGTAAAACTCAGCTACAGATGGAAGTGAGTAAAGTTAAAATTTTAAAATTGAGTAAGGTTAAAGAACTTGCCAGTTAGGAAATTAGAGAAATAACTGCAGCCTAACCCTCTTTTTATAAATTTAAACCTTACATTTTCAAAGATTTTGTTTATTTGAGAGGCACTGTAGTGTATTAGAAAAAGCATGAAGTTATATAGGTTATATGATTGAACTGATATCCTGACTGTCACTGAACTTGGATAATTACAAATAAGTATGAAATAAAGTTCTGACCTGACTAATCTGCAGCGGGGGTCATAATATACACCTGCAGTAAAAACATGAGGAATTAGGTCTATGAGAAAGGCCAGGTACTTCACAGGTGCTTGGTAAATACTCCTTACCTTTCTATTTATTTGCCTTAAATATGCAAAAGAATCACACCTGTCCAAGTCTCAATTCTAGCTAGAAAACATTGCATACACCTATGGCATGACACCGAGAAATTGGCCGAATGCAGGCTCTGTGAGTGCTAGAAAGAGCCTTGCAGATGACCTAATCTTACTCCCTCATTTTACAGAGAAAGTGAGGGCCCCTGAAGATGTGTCTTACCTAAGACCTCCTTAATGTCACATGATAAGTTTGTAGATGTGTTTGTAGTAGGAACAATTTGTGTGTATTACCTTTGAGCCTTAAGATGTGCAGTTACCTGCAAGAAACTGTTTCCTTGGAGACAAGAGGATTAGAATGTACTATCGAAAGTGTTGTTTCATTATTTTAATGTGGACTATAAAACTAACTTAAACTGTCCCAACATTTAACTTTTCAACTTGATGATGTGAATCATCTAGATATCGTAATCCCAAAAGAGCAGCCTTTTCGGTATGCTTACTAGTAGACGGAGTAGGTTGTGTTGAAGTGCTGTCTCAGGTGGAAGCTAACTCATGTCAGGAAGGTTTAGACAGACTTCTCTCACCCCAAAGGGGACTTTAGGAAGGAGGGAGGTGGGTTGATGATGAGTAATGTGCTATAATGGGTGAGGAACTGGGTGGGAGGAACATAAATATTAACTTCAACAACTACAGGTAGGAGGTGAAATGGAGCATTTTTCTAAAGTGGTTGAAGTCAGCCTGAGATGGGCCCTCTGTCCTCAGGAAGGCCATGGTATCTAGACCAGTGATTTCAAACTTCCCCTCCTATGGCACACATAAACCGAGGACCACAATTCTGTGGCACACCAAAAAGTATACTTTTTGCTGATCTGACAAAAAAGAAATAGGTAGAAACTATTAATACCAGATGGCCTATCGTGTTGGCTATCGTTATATTTTATTTGACAATAGGAGGGAAAATAGGTCAGTGCCCCTGATTGAATAGGCAGGTATGGATGGCACGTTTTTAAAATTCTTGAGGCACACCTGTGTGCTGAGGCACACTGGCTGAAAATCGCTGTCCTAGACCCTGGGTGCAGACTGCTGTCCCTCCCCACTTTTCAACAGAAAAGTCATTGAAACTCACAGAGGGGAGAGTGTGAGAAGGAAGTTGCTCCCACATACTTACAACAGCTTCATCTTCACTTAACATTTTCCTTCTCCAGAGCCTTTTCTTTTATCTCACCATTTCTGGGGGATCTGTTCACCTACCTATTTTATCCAAAGTGTGTGCACCTGTGCGTACACACAGACGTGTGCGCACGTGTGCCTTTCTGACTGCTCATTCTTTAAAAAATATATACATTTTATTGATTTTTTTTACACAGAGGAAGAGAGAGAGATAGAAACATCGACCAGCTGCCTCTTGCACACCCCCTACCGGGGATGTGCCCACAACCAATGTACATGCCCTTGACCGGAATCGAACCCGGGACCTTTCAGTCTGCAGACCGACGCTCTACCGCTGAGCCAAACCAGTTTCGGCTGACTGTTCATTCTTACTCCTAGACATTCCCTTGAACTTGAAATGTCTCCTACATCCAGATGCACGTGGACAAGCGCACCAGGAACCAGTGAGAGCAACAGCCTGTAGTTCGCAGTTGGCCCCAGGGTTTCGGGCCAATCCGTGGCCTTTTGCTATTTGGATATCTTCCTTGGAGTCTCGTCCCTCTCTCTAGGCAGCTTATCAACTGTTCATTTCAAAGGAACACAATGTTCTCATAAAGGGGAACGATGTACCTCTTTAGATTGGCAACCGATTTCCTCCTAACGATGTTTTGCTAACCTGATATAAAAAATTGGCTTATAATATCTGAGCACATCCTGGCTCTCGGTGAGAGAAAAACAGCCATAAATTGAACCGGTAGAAGAAGGAAGCTAGGCCATACTTTTAAAAATGTTTTTCATGGGTCGTTCATTCAATAAATATTTGCGATCCTCCACTATTCACCAGGCCCTGTGCTAGGTGGGTCCGGGAGGTTTGACTCTGTAATGTGAGCAGCTGGCTCCAGCTGGGAGAATGCCACCTGGGTTTTATAAACACCGCCGGCGTGGTGGGTGGTAGATCGTTGAGGGCATTTGGTTTATGAGGAACAGAAGTAAAGGGTGTCACAGTGGGAGGTTGTAAGCTACGAGGCTGGTAGTGCTGCCGCCACTTCAGAACAGCAACTGCCTCGCATGGGCTGGGGCTGGGCACTCGTTCCGCAGCCGCAATTCTCCGGGGGCTCATTTGGACGCGCGGTGCAATGTGAGAAATGGAGGCCTTTGCAACAGATGCTGCTTAAGGGCCCGCATTTACTGCCTGTGTCACTGATTGGGAATTAGAGGTACTTTTGATCCTCACCGAGTAACCGCACAGGTATTCCTTTCCAAATGGATGACAAGAGGCAAGATGTTAACTTAACGTCCTGTAAAGTGGCGGATTTGGGCAGCCTCGAGATCTCCTATGACCACCAAAGGAGTTTAGTTGTCCCACACAGGACTTGCTGCAGCAGAACTCTGGAAGGTGGTACATTCCCGAAGCAGCCAGTAGGAGGCAGTACATGGGCGTGGCTGCAGGCCATCTCCTCCCAGGAGAGGAATGGCAGTGCCAAGCCCCTGCAGGCAAGAATCTCCTGTAGGATCTGTGAACAAGCGCCCTTGTGCAGCTCATACTGAGACTGAAGCCATGGCTGTTGGTTCACCAGGAAAGGTGGTTTCAAGAGACATTACCCCAAGGATACAGAAGAGAACGCAGCTCAGCCTCCTCTGCCCACAGCTGCTCCAGGGAAATGTCCTTCCACTTCTTACCAGACAAGCCCTGTAGACGGTTGTCAGAAGAACATCGAAGGGGCATTCAGACCAGACAAATTTAATAGGAGGGGTGAGGGTTTGATGGTTTGGGGCACTGGACTTCCGTGGGAGAAGGCAGCCTGGCAAACCTCTCTGTGATACTTGCAGCGCCAGTCTTCACAAGTGTTTGTGGAAGGTGATGCCATTTGGAGACGGGTGCTTCATGTTTTAGAATACAAAGCTTACCGAAACCGGTTTGGCTCACTGGATAGAGCGTCGGTCTGCGGACTGAAAGGTCCCAGGTTCGATTCCGGTCAAGGGCATGTACATTGGTTGCGGACACATCCCCAATAGGGGGTGTGCAGGAGGCAGCTGGTCGATGTTTCTCTCTCATCGACATTTCTAGCTCTCTATCCCTCTCTCTTCCTCTCTGTGGAAAATCAATATAATATATTTAGAATACAAAGCTTATTGATGCTCTGTGCACACTGATGGTCCACCCGAAGACCCTCGGGGGAGAGAGAACCATCCTGGAGCAGGGAGCCTCTCCCTGGCCTCACGCGGGCCAGCCAGCGGCTGGGGATGAGGTGGAGAGAAGCAGGTGGATCAAAGCTTCGAACATCTCAAATGTATGGAGCTGCCCAGTTCCTCGACTCCTTGTGTATCGGTTTTATCCCCTTGCCTGCTATGGATAAGACATGATTTCTATACCTAGCAAATAGTAGAGGCAGAAGACATTACGAAAAAAGGAAACTACAAACCAATATCTTATAAATATTGGTGCCAAAATCTTCAGCTAAAGATTAGCGAACTCAACCCAACAACATAAACGAGAATAAATGCTTATGCATCATGACCAAGTGGGATTTATACCAGAAATGCAAGGTTGATTTAATATTTTTTTAAAATCAGTTAATGTAGCACATCTTATCAAGGATACATCATAGGACAGAAAATAAAAGCAACATGATCCTATCAGATGCAAGAAAGCATCTGATCAAAACTACTTTTATGCTAAACACAGGACAAAGAAGGAGGAGAACGTCCTCAGTCTGCTAAAGAACATGTATGAGAAACCCACAGCTACTGTGGTGAATATGGGAAGATTTCCCCCTGAGACCAGGAACAAGACAAAGATGCCTATGCTCACTATTTCTATGCAACATTTTCCTGGGAGCTTGCAGATAGCAGTAAGGTTGTTGATTAGTGGACCTTAACATTAGGAGATTATCCTGGATTTCCTAGCTGGACCCAACAGCGTTGAAAGGGTCCTTAAAAGAGGAAGGAGACAGAAGATGAGATCAAAGCGATGCCAGGGGAGCAGGACTCCACTTGTTTGTACTGGTTTTGAAGATGAAGGAAGGGGACTACCAGCCAATGAATGTGGGTCCCCCCCATACAAGCTTTAACAATGAAGGAAGTGCACTGTATAGAGCCTACTGAGAGGGGTGCAGCCTTGCCCAAGCTGTGAATAACTGGTGAAACCCACCTCAGACTTCTGGACCACAGAACTGTAAGATAACATGTATGTGTTTAAGCCACTGAAGTTTGTGGTAATTTGCTACAGTCGCTGCAAAATAATTGGTGAGTGGCTGCCCTTAAAAATTGGATCTGATCACTTGCTAAGAAACTAGTGGCTACAAATCCCACGTTTTTTTTTTGTTTGTTTGTTTGTTTGTTTGTTTTTTTACCTCTGAGGAAGGAGCTCTAAACGTCAGACAAGTTATTACAAATGCAAATAGAGTTACTTGGCAACAAGAAAAATAGTTGCAGAGGCAACCAGCTGGAGATTGGAATCACCATCTTTCAAACTGAGTTTCTTGGTACAAAGGTATGCTTTCTTTGTGTGTCTTAGCCACTTTACTTAAAAAAATACCAAGAGAGTAATTCAAAAGCTATGTATAAATCCTCACTCACAATGATTTTCTCAAAAATGGGAAATTTATTGAGTGATAAAAATGGAAGAAACAACAGCTCGGAGGGAGTCCCTGAGTAGAGGTAGTATCTAGATCAGCAGAGATGAACATCTCTTAGGTCACAGACCCATTTGAATCTCTTTTTATTTTACTTACTTACTTACTTATTTTTCTTTGTTAATTAAGGTATTACATATGTGTTCTTATCCCCCCATTGCCTCTCACCCTTCCCCACTCCTGCCCTCACCCTCCTGGTGTCTGTGCCCATTGGTTAGGCTTATATGTATGCATACAAGTTCTTTGGTTGATATCTCCCCTCACCCTCCCCTTCCTTCCTCTGAGGTTTGACAGTCTAATCAATGCTTCTCTGTCTCTGGATCTGTTTTTGTTCATCAGTTTATGTTGTTCCTTATATTCCACAAATGTGATATTTATCTTTCTCTGACTGGCTTATTTCCCTTAGCATAATGCTCTCCAGGTTCATCCATGCTGTCGCAAATGGTAAGAATTCCTTTTTTTTTTTTTTTTTTTTTAACCACAGCATAGTATTCCATTGTGTGGATGTACCACATTTTTAAAAATCCACTCATATGCTGATGGGCACTTAGGCTGTTTCCAAATCTTAGCTGTTATGAACACAGAGGTGCATATATCCTTTCTGATTTTTGATTCTGGTTTCTTGAGATATAGGCCTAGGAGTGGGATCACTGGGTCAAATGGCAGTTCCATTTTTAGGGTGTTTTTTGTTTGTTTGTTTGTGTTTTTTTGTGGTTTTGTTTTTTGTTTTGTTTTGTTTTGTTTTTTGTTTTTGTTTTTGTTTTTTTTTTTAGGAAACTCCATACTGTTCTGCACAGTGGCTGCACCAGTCTACATTCCCAGCAGCAGTTCATGAGGGTTCCTTTTTCTCTGCATCCTTGACAATACTTGTCATTTGATTTGTTAATGATAGCTATTCTGACAGGTATGAGATGGTACCGCATTGTTGTTTTGATTTGCATCTCTCAGATGATTAGTGAATTTGAGCATGTTTCCATATGTCTCAAATGTGTCCTCTTTTGAAAGGTATCTATTTAGGTCCTTTGCCAATTTGTAAATTGGGTTGTTTATCTTCCTTTTGTTAAGTTCTATGAGTTCCCTGTAAATGTTGAAGATTAAATGCTTATCGGAGATAACATTGGCAAATATGTTCTCCCATGCAGTGGGCTTTCTTGTTGTTTTGTTGATGGTTTCTTTTGCTGTACAGAAGCTTTTTATTTTGAGGTAGTCCCATTTATTTATTTTCTCTTCAGTTTCCATTGCTTTAGGAGCTGTATCATTGAAGATATTGCTTTGGCACATGTCTGAAATTTTGTTGCCTGTGAATTCCTCAAATATTTTTATGGTTTCCCATCTTATGTTTAAGTCCTTTATCCATTTTGAGTTTATTTTTTGTGTACGGTGTAAATTGGTGGTCTAGTGAAACTCTTTTTAGAAAAAATCGCATACATACCTACCTACACACACAATTTAGCATTTGTTTTTATTGTTTTTACAGCCCTGATGTTTATAAACTCAGGTTAGAAGCAGCTGATCTACCAGTAAACAGATATTGTCACCATGTCCTGTTGGATGGCAGTGAGGGATAAATCTCTTAGGAAACATTCGTGCGATAGAGCACAAGTTCACACACAGAGGCAGCTTGTTCCTTATTCTAGTTATCTGAGGGACTAGCTTCTCTTCTGGTTTTCGTCATCAATAGGCTCTAAATCCAATACTTCGTTGGAAAAGGATGTGGGCTCTTAAGCCCTTCAACTGTGAAGCTGCAGGAGTCATTTCTCAGTCCCAGGGCTCTGCGGCATCACTTTCCACAGAAGCATCGTGGGAAAGGCCACTGTGAAAACGGGACCAAGAAGTCCTGAGGGAGCAGCCCCAAGATCACAAGAAGGTACGGTGTGTGTGTGTGTGTGTGTGTGTGTGTGTGTGTGTGTAAGTGGGTGGAAACATTGGGATTTTCTCCACTTAAAACTAAAACATGCATGCTTTTAGTTGGTTGGTTTGGTTTTTAACTCAATTCATGGAGATTTATTAACAGAAAACTAAAAATTAACTGGCGGTGCGATGCAGTGAAAGCAGTGTCACCTCGCTGTCAAGGTCCCATTGCCGGCGGCTGCATGAAGGCCAATCAGCAACATTCCCTGGACATGGTGGTATGCCAGGGCAGGTGCTGTTATTGTAATTATCATTGCAAAGTGCTTGTGTAGCGATAGGATTCTCATAATCATAGAGTTTTTTACTCTCCCTGTGAGCTTAGAGGTAGATGAACATACTTCCCTCCTGTCTTCTCCCCGTTTTACAAATGAGGAAACAAAGACCCAGCGAGATGAAATAAGTTGTTCAAGGCTTGCAGAAACAGCTAGGATCTCATTCTTCTGGTTTTACAAAACAAAACCTGGTGCTTTTTTTAAAAATAGCTCTTCCAGCACTGTGGTTCTCATGGTTGATTGCCTTGTTAATCTCCAGCAGTTTTCCAACCGCATCAAAAGAGCTAATGGACTTTGCTATGAATGAGACTTCTCTGCGCCCGTGCATGGGAGCATTCAGCGGGAAGCCAAATCAAGACCAGCCGGTCTTCCAAATAGCTCTTCTAATTTCTAATTCCTGTGTTAAGTATTTACTTTTTCTTAGTCCGTTCATGACAGGTCAACCAGGGAGACAAAAAAGCTCACCTGGGAAAATATAGAAGAAAGGAATCAAAAACGCACGACTATGAAAAATACCAGGCACCTGTAGGGTATGTTCTAGGGGCGCTTGGGAACCGTCCTTGGTGGGAAGAACCACAAAAAGCCAGAGCATCACTTCACAGCCAGTCCAAGAGGGCTCTGCAGATGGTCGCACGGCATAGAAACCATATTTTGATGTTCTCTCAGTGAAAGGCCTTATGAGTTGTTTCAGGAGCATGAACTTGAGAGGAAAGAGGATGGAACCAGGATGAAGACATTGGGATTTTCTCCATTTAAAACAGCACCAACAAAATATTCATGCATTTAATTGGTTGGTTACATCTTTTAATTCAATTCATGGGGATTTATTAACAGAAATAATGTATTGCTGGAGACTCCTCACTCGTGGGGTGACAGGGGCAGAAGTTAATTCTGCAGAGCCGTGTTTGAGGAGGAGGCTGGGGATGTCGGCTTTATTTAAAGAGGTGACACAGCCAAGACCGGTTTGGCTCAGTGGATAGAGCGTCAGTCTGTGGACTGGAGGGTCCCCGGTTTGGTTCCGGTCAAGGGCATGTACCATGGTTGCGAGCACATCCCCGGTAGGGGGCGTGCAAGAGGCAGCTGGTCGATGATACTCTCTCATCGATGTTTCTAGCTCTCTATCCCTCTTCCTTCCTCTCTGTGGAAAATCAATAAAATATTAAAATAAATAAATAAATAAAGAGATGACACAGTTAGAAGCAAATCCTAGGAGCTTCCCATCAGAGGTGAGTCAGGATGAGGGGAATCCAGATGAGAGTCTGTCCATGTCCAAAATAACCACAACACCAAGATATTATACCTTTTACACCCAAATTTATTATCTATCCTCTAAACTGGTGGTTACTACTTTAAAAAAAAAAGTCCTTTAAAATAAAAAAGCCCTTTAATAATTAAAAAAAAAATTTCCTCAGGAAACAATAGTTGACTCTGAGTACAAAGTAGGTCACTGAAAAGTGATCAAATTTTTATGAACTGTTCTAAAGAGAGTAATGTACAAATTGGCTGTTACGTTTTAAGCAAAAGACTCAAAAGAGTGTCAAAAGAAAAGAAACCCAATCTTTTAATTGGCATAACTGATGAAACGTAAACGAGGGACTAGGTATGCCCTGAGTGTTGATATAAGGTTTGTTATTACCGTTACTTCTGAGTGTGCTCTGATTTCCATTATGATTTCTTCTGTTGAGAAGGAAAATAGGAGGGCAGCTATGGGGGCTTACAGCCTCCATCAGTGTCTAGTTAAACAGTAACCTTACTTCCCCATTCTCACTGACTAGGGCAGAGCTGCAAAGCCTACCCCCAGGGGCCCGCCACAAGAAGATGTGTACTGGTACATCTAAACCTCCACACGTTGTCCGTTCAGACTTTGGATCAAAATCCCCTGGACTAGCAGTGCTGTGTAACAAAGGTAACTTTCCTGATTCCTCTGGGTATTAGCTGTCGTTTTCTTGGGCCATTTGCCACAACACTGTGATCCATGACTTATTTAAAGTGTGTGTGTGTGTGTGTGTGTGTGTGTGTGTGTGTGTGTGTATATATATATATATATATATATATATATATATATTTCTAATGTATGAGCTATTTGGGGCTATTTCGTTACTGATTTTTCACCTCATTGCATGGTAGTCAGAGAATGCAATCTGTGCAAAGCACTGGTCAAAGTTATAAAAGTTTCTTTGCTGTGCCAGGGGGTCAGGCTATGACACCCCAAACTATCCAATTTGGAGCGTTGATTATTTTGAGCAGAAGACAATGGAGACATAGTAGGTGCATGAACTCTCTGCTGCCCCCTTTCTGACTAAAAGCAGCCATGATCCCTCCTCTCCTGTGCCAGGGCGAGGTGCGGCCTCTCACGGAAAACCGGAGCCTGCACGTGAGTGTGATCTGCAAACCTGACTGAAGCAGCCTTCACCTCCACTAGTCCCCCACGTATGTCCTTCTCACTGCCACAGTGTACTGGCCCTCACACCCCAAACCCCTTTTCTTTGTCTAACCTTTCACAGTGTTTTGTCCTCTGTTGAAATAGTACTGAGCCCCCAAGTCTAACTGCTTCTTTGGGTTTTCCCTTCTTTTCTGTAGAAGATTCTATACACATAAAAACATCAACATCAGTACAATTTGTGTGGCTTTTCTCCATTAATCTGCCTATTTTCAGTTTAGCTCACATGCCTCACTGACTGAACCTAGCAATTCAGTTATTCACTCCCTTCCTCGGAAGGGTCTGCTCAGTCTTGCCAGCTCTTCTGGCTTAAACACTACACACCTCTGATGTCCCCATTAAAAAAAAAAAAAGTACTAGCTTCTGATTTCTAGATGTTGGCTCTGTTTTGTGTGTGTGTGTGTGTGAGTTTTTTATTTTTATTTCTAAAAGCATCATGCAGACCAAACCAAACATTCTGCAGAAGGTACATGGCCCGTGACTGATAGTTTGAGACCTTTAGAACAGATGGCTTAACTTTGAATTTTTTACCTTGGGATCATTTTATTGAAACTTGTAAACATACATGTTTTTCATCTAGAAACTTAAATTGATTGAGTAAATTGGGACAAATATCTTTTCTGACATAAGAATGTCTATCTCAGCTTTCTAACAAACTCAGCCATTTCTCTAAGTGTGAAGGGAGTGATGTCTGTTCGTTCACCTGATGCGCTATACGTGCCATGCCGAGGGGCTGTCTCCCTATTATCACAACAAAGAAGTCCTGGTGACTAACTGGACATAATTTGCATGAAAAAATAATACCCTCGCCTTAGAAACACACACACATCTATTTATGTGCAGGGAATATCAAAGGCAGATCATTTTTCTGTGAAGTCCAAATGCCCACAGGATTTCCACCTCATATTATGTTGGAGTGTAAAACTCCCCAAGCACTACGGAGATTTGCAGAAGAAGAACTCTGCGCTGCCTGGGGTCCTCCCTGGCTGCTTGGGTGGCTGAAGCCCGCGCCCTCCTGCAGCGGGTCCCGGCTGCTTTCCGGCCTGGGGAGCGATCCAGGGAACCGGAGCCCCAGCCCTCTGCCTGGCCAGGCGGCCATACGGAAGCCATTGCCTTCTCCTGGGGGCAGCGCACGTCAGCCTGGCGGGGCCACGTGTTCAGAGGCCAGCTGTGCCTTCCGCATGGGTGACGGGGCCTGCCAGGAGCCCTTTGAAATGCCAGGGCAGCCCGCGGGCTGGCGGGGCAGGCATTCAGCCGTGAGACAGCTGGAACCCGTTAGGGCTGGCAATTTTCGCCCAAGGGACCAGAGTGCCTTGACACTGGCCGGGCCAAGGACTTGGCTCACACTTGACTGATGTTTGTAAATGTTTGAGGGAATGTCGGGCGAAGGAGGAGAGGGAGGGGAGCCTGTCCCCGGGGTCCCGTTTCATGCCTGAGCGACCTACCGGAGGAAGTAGTCAGGTGCCCCGCGGATGGGCTCCCCTGTCAGTCAAAGACAGTTCGCCGTGTCCAGGGATTGCCCACGAAGCCAGGCGTTCTATAAAAATTTCCATGAGGGAAAATGGTCTGAACACACGGAGAAGATCTAGATAACAGTAGTGTGTTTCCCTCCTCTTAGTATTCTTTTTTTTAACATTCATACCATCACTACATGCTAGCTAATCTGTGTTTAGAATAAAATATGCAGGACATTGTTCTGAGGGCATTTTATTCTGATAGTTTACCCATTCATTTAGAAACGCACACCTGATTGTGATAAAAATCATCTTTAAGTTATCTGTTTGCCTAAAAGGAAAAAAAATTATCTTTAATGTAACTCACTAGCAAATAGGACTTATGAGTATGACCAAATTCTAGCTAAGAGAGGTATGGTAAAAGCCTGAATATGAAACACAACATACTGTTTTCTTCTGCAGAGATAAGGTGTGGCCCTTGTTGGTGGGTGGTGTTTGTTCCCGTATCTTCTTTAGTCGTCAGTGTTTTCCACAGTCCATGAGCTTTCCCCTCTGGCCACACTGCCATGTCTCTCTGAAGAGCCCAGCCTCCTCCCAGGGCAATGCCAAGAGTGAGGATGGCACATGCTTGCTTCCTTGGTTGCTCCGCACAGAGCTTTCTTCCTTAGGTGCTCCGCACAGAGCCTGGCGGAACGAGCTGATGGAAACTCGTGGGGGATTAACATACAATAAATGACAGCAGGTTCAGAGCTTTGGAATGTTTGCTGGCCTCGTGTGAAATTGCTTTGACACTCTATGCCACGGGGCCCCTTAGACAGATTTCTCTTGCATATGGACATGATGATTCTATAAATCATAGGTAACAGTTTATTCTATTGCTCCAAGAGCCTCCTCTTGTAGCCTGGTTTTCCTTGAGTGCTGAAGAAGGCAAAGCTGTGCTGCTTATAAAATTATATTTAGCGAGAGATTTGAAGTAAATTCTCATTAATTATAATTATAGAATACTTTATTAAAATCATCTGTGATCCATTTAGACACATAGCAAACTAGCACCCGCCAGAAACACCAGTCATGTGTGGTCCCAAATCTCGTCAATATAGCGGGTGTGAGGGCCCCTTGTCCGGGCTGCCCCCTCCCCCCCTGCTGTTCATCAGAAGCTGCCATGTTGGAGTCATGGGCTGGGTAGTGGGCCTACTGTGTGAATTTCATTCCCGCCTTCATGGATTCCTCACAATCCAATTAGTGGCTTTCAAACAGAAGGAGTCTGAGAATTTCTAGCTCTAACTCTTTATAAGGATTTTCATGATTTTTCTGCAAGCTATGCTTTCTTTTCCACAACCAGACCTGAATTCTCAGTAGACTGTGATAGATTACTTTCTCCCTCTCCGGTGTTTTTTTTGTTGTTGTTGTGTGTTTTTTTTTAAGTGAGGGGGGAGAAACTAGCACACATTTAAGCTAGACCACAATGGTAGTAGACTCTAAAAGAACTACCAGTTGAAATCTATGCTTCCCTCAAGGTGAGTTGAAGCTTTCCTCACATCATATCCTTTTTCCTCACAGGATGGTTCTTATAATAGGGGACGCCATCCGAGGGTGCTCTGGGATTGACATTGTGCGGTTCAGTGACGAGTTTGCCCAGGTGAACCCTTGCAAGAAAGAACTGAGAGACGTGTTGGATGCTCTGAGAGGAAACCCGAAGCAGACTTCACAGGGGAACACACCTGGGTGAGTGTATTTCTGTGAATTCTTCCTTTCCACAGGTGAAAACACTGCTAACGGGAATTCTCAGAACAAAAGAGCATTATTGAGTAATAATTATTTGTGTATGCTAAACATTAAATTCTTGGGAGAAAATCTGAAGAGGTTGCCCCAGAGGCCATTTTTTAAAAGCCTTCGAGCTAGATTTTTCAACGAAATCTCACAAATCTGAGATCCTGTGATTTAAGGACTAATTATGTCTCTTCCAATGCACCTTTATTTAATTTCCATCCTCTCCGCTGAAATCTAACCCTGAGGAATGCAAACAGGAAGGGGTGGGAAAGGTGCCTCGGAGCACAAGAACCTTTGAGACACATTTGTCTGATAAACATTCCCTCCCATGGTGTCCTGGGGTCTGATGTGACTTTGCTGACATTATACACAATGTCTCTTTGCCCCCAAATGTTGAACTAATCAGGCCTGGTGATTTTCTTTCTTTTTTTTTTGTGAGTTCCAAAAAGAAAGAAAAGAAAAAGCCTCGACGTGTTGTTATTTATTTTCTTACTTCGTTTTTACATCCCCTGCTATTTTTTTTTTCAATCTAGTCAGTTGTGGATGAAGAAAAATGCAAATAACTGTGCGGTAAAGTGAGTAAAACTTTTTTTTTTTTTTAAAAAAAGAAAAACAGACCAAGCTGTGTTACTTTCATTCTAAAATAAGATAAATGCTTTAAAACAATGTCCCAGAACTGTTTATTAATTTAAATAATAGATTCATTACCAAGCCCTTGCTTCAACTGAGTCTAGAGAACCAGCTTGAATGTGTCTTTTAATGAAAAACACTACCTTCAGGAATACCAAACACCTACTAAATTGTGGTAGTTAGTGAAAGACGTCAGATGAATGGCATGATGGTGCCTATAATGAAGCATGTTGGGGTTGGAAAGGCAAGAGGGGAAATGATGGAGTTTCACATATGATTACACTTTGGACAGGGAAAGACCACCTTCAAGAAAAAAGGGGGGGAAAAAGTAGAAATGGGAGAATGTGTTTTTCATTTTTACCCATTGCTTCTTCCAAGTTTTCCCCATTAAATTTGTAAACTATAGGGTACATTATAGCATTGTTATTATTATTTATCAAAACAAGACAGTTAATGTACTCTAAAGGCACATTAAATATGAGAGTTAGGGTATACCCTTTCCAGACTGACCTTATTTGGAATCTAAATCTTTGTCCTTCGTTGTTATGCCCCTTTCTACACTCCCTGCCCACCCAGCTTCAAAGAACCTTCTAGATGCACTCTCCCTCACCCTGTCCCCTTCTGTGGCACCCTTCTCCTGGGAGTTTTCATTTTGTTAGACTCCCAGAACGAATTCTGAAGTAGACCCCGTGAGAAACAATAGCGCTGGAATCCTGGGTTCACTCGCTTTCCTTTTTCCTGACTGAAAACATGTAAACGCGTTTTCTAACCTTTGTTCCTTCTCTTCTTTCAACTCATTAAATATCTTAATTAAAAAAGCCTTTAAAGTTGAACTGAATTCCCAGGTAACCAACATCCTTTCTTTGCACCTAATAAATTTGCCTGCTCCTTTTCTCTTCCTTGGAATGAGTTTTCAAGGGGCTAATGGTTTTAATTCAGCTTGGAATATATTGTATCCCCTATTTTATTTTGGTGAATGGTTCCTGTGGCAAAAAGGGAAAAAGGAGCATATTTGCAGAAGAATGAAATTTCAAGGCAGACTGGGGGAGGAGGGGTGGGACTGAAGTTAGGAAAGGAAGACAGATTGTCCAAGGGTTTTTTCTTGTACTGATATCTATATGCAGCAGTTGCTTTTTCTGGCTTTTTTCTCTGCTACTCAGAGCAACCAAGACCACACCATGATTCATTCGAAGAGAAAATTGAATTAAAAATGGAAAAGAAGCAGATATGTGAGTCTGACAGTTGGTTTTGACTCCCACCCACTGAGAGAGTAAAGAAGTTTATTGTTTCAGTTGATACCTGATTTTTGGTGATATGTTGTTTGTTGCTGTTATTTTTAAAGCTATTCAGTTACTTTACTTTGAAAGATGGGTGTGAGAAAGCCTTTCTTTTCCTTTGGAACTAGTCCATGTCTTGACCTACCGGTAACAGCAACTGTTCTGTGTCCGTCATTTTGTGGGGCCTGCTTGTGAATGGAACCCGGGAGACTTGCCCATGTGCCCAGGTCCCGGGAAGCATGGACATGCCAGCAGCACCGGGCGCCTCTCTTTACAGACCATGTGGTTGTTATTGAAGCTACAACGGGAAAACACATTCTGAGCTTTGAAGGAGACAGTGCTGTAAATATACGTAATACCTATGACAGTTATGGTTATAATTGAGATTCCTGCCCATTATCTTTTATTCCTTATTGCTTTGAGTTTAGAGGGGAGAGGGTTGGGGGCTGTGTGAGAAGGGAAAAGGAACTAAGCAAAGAAAAAAAAATGAAAGACTCATGGACCCAGACAACGCTATGGTGATTGCCCAGGGGAAGCCGGAGGAGGGAGGTAGAAGGGTATAAAGGGGGGATAAATGGAACTTGACTTGGGGTGGTGAACACACAATGCAATATGCAGATTATATATTGTAGAAGTGTACAGCTGAAACTTGTATATTTTTATTAAACACCCCAATAAACTCAATTAAAAATAATAATTAAAATTTTAAATTAAATTTTTAAAAATGTCTACATCATTTCAAAGTGCAGCAAGAGTGGAAAGCAACTCTAAGAGACTATTTTGTTCAACCAAGGACTTTCCCTAATCTCTGTGCCTTCGGCTTCTGAGACTGAACCTTAACCCGTGTTGCCTCAGCCTGGCAAAGCTCAGCAGTTCCTTTCAACTCTCCAAGATAGCAAGCACATGTTGTCAAGGAAAATCAGGCCATATTTCAGGCCCAGTTCTCTTTCTCTTTTCAGCAGGATGCTGGCCTGTGAATCTTTAACACTGTTTCTGCCTTATGAGCTTGACAAAGTTCTGCTGGTTTCTTTAACCCAGAAGCTTCCTTTTGACCCCCCAAAGTTCCTATTTTTAGCCTCTTGTCCATTTCTGAAGCCAGCAAACGTCCACTGGGAAAATGCAGCAGAATAACAGTCTACTTTTTCATGATCTGCTGCTCCCATATCACATCAATGCCTTGCAAACTACTCCATTTTACCAGAAGTAGAAGTCTGATTTTTTAAAATATATATTTACTTAATCATATTTATGATTCCTAGTACCTTGTATCAAAATCCATATTCCAATACAATTGATTTAAACATTATTTATGAATCACCTACTATGTGTCAGATACTAGAGACAGAGCAGTGAACAAAGCAAACACAGTTCTTGTTCTTAAGCACCTACTATCTCAGGTGAGAGAAATAAGCCGATAAAATAATGCCAAGTGGTAATTAAATGCTATGAAGGAAAACAAAGCAAGGTAACAGGACAGGAAATAGGGAGGGTGCTCAAGTTTTAAAGGGTAGCCAGGTCCAACTGGTGTGGGTCAGTGGTTGTGACTCAACCTATGAACCAGGAGGTCACGGTTAGATTCAGGTCAGGACACATGCCCGGGTTTCAGGTTAGATCCCCAGTGGGGAGTGTGCAGGAGGCAGCCAATCAATGTTTCTCTCTCATCAGTGAGGTTTATATCTTTCCCTCTCCCTTCCTCTCTGAAATCAATTAAAAAAAAAAGCATAGCCAGCAAAGGCCAAGGGTACATCAGAGAACTGGATGAAGCCAGGAAGCAGCCCCTGTGAATTACCTGAGACAACTGTATTCCAGGCAGAGGAATAGCAACAACAAAGATCCTGAGACGGGAACACTCCTGGAATGTTCAAGAAATTGCCTAGAGAGCCTAAACCAGTTTGGCTCAACGGATCGAGCGTCTGCCTGCGGACTGGAAGGTCCCAGGTTCTATTCTGGTCAAGGGCATGTACCTTGGTTGTGGGCACATCCCCAGTGGGAGGTGTGCAGGAGGCAGCTGATCCATGATTCTCTCTCATCGATGTTTCTAACTCTCTATCCCTCTCTCTTCCTTTCTGCAAAAAATCAATAAAATATATATGGGAAAAAAAAAAAAGAAAAGAAATTGCCAAGAGAGAAGCAGGGCTGGAGTAAGGGGAAGCATGGTTGAAAACCATCTAGTACTTTTCTTTGTTCTCTTTCTATTGTCTTTCATGCCCTATCATGTTTCCTTCTTAAGGCTACCAATGGGGAAGAGAACACCACTGTCTTTAAAGTTCAATTTTTTATGTGCTGGATGTCTTCAGAGCCATTCTTCTGAGATCATGGCCCACACCCTCCACAGGTGAGATTTACTTGTTTTGGTTCACAGGAAACTTTAAAATAGCTGCTGATTTAATATGCATTTATAGAGGCCTGGCTGCATCCAGACACAGTACTAGTATTGAGCGAGGCAGCTTGCAATAGCACTGAAACACATAATATTTTTAAGGAGTCCCTTTTGTTTTCCTGTAGTGCACACACACCATGCGTCCTTATGCCACCAGTTTTCAATTTAGGAGCTATGATCAAGCATTACTATTTGTCCATTATAATAGAGGGGAGTATAAAGAGCACAAAAGAAGTATGGACTTGGCCTGCAAGGAGCTTCTTGTAGCAGGAATCTCAACCTGAGCCAGTTGAGTTTGCACAGGATTCAGCCACAATCTGGATGGCTCAGGAAGGTAAACAAGTCTCCTCTATTAGAAAAGAGAGGTTAGGAAGAGCTTTGGTCCAAAGTCAACAGATCAGTGTTGAAGAGAGGTGTTTAATATTCAGCACCTGTGGACTCATGCCTCTGTCTTTGGAAGAATGATTTCAAGAATATTGAGTAAATGCCGAAACCGGTTTGGCTCAGTGGTAGAGCGTCGGTCTGCGGACTGAAAGGTCTCGGGTTCGATTCTGGTCAAGGGCATGTACATTGGTTGCGGGCACATCCCCGGTAGGGGGTGTGCAAGAGGCAGCTGGTCGATGTTTCTCTCTCATTGACATTTCTAGCTCTCTCTCTCTCTCTCTCTCTCTCTCTCTCTCTCCCTTCCTCTCTGTAAAATATCAATAAAATATATATTTTTAAAAAGAATATTGAGTAAAAACCAGAAGAGCTATTTCCTGAATGTCTACGGAGGCAGCCAGGGCTCACATTGGCACAGCTTTGCAGCCTGAGGGGTAGAGAGAAGTCCCGGCGTTGCTGTGTGAGCAGGGAAGAGCCGGGAGAGTCTGGACAGCCAAAGGGACCCCTCTCAATCTAAATTGAGAAGGTTCAGAAGGTTCTCTCTGCTGGCCTGCCTTCCCTGGCATTGGGAGGAGCAGTTGTGCTTTAGCGGGCATGGCCATCACTGGTGGCATTGCCATTTTTTTGAGGGACTGGCAATGCTTTTGGTAGCAGCGGCCACAGAAGATATCAAACCCAGAACAACAGAGCAGGAGAAGAGGAAAAGGCAGATGCCATGCTGTACAGAAACCAAGAGCCTGTAAGCACATGTGAGATAGTAACATCACCAGGACCACAATAATGTCATTCTCACTAGGTGGTTGTTTTTTTTATTGATTTTTAAAGTGAGAGGAAAGGAGAGGGAGAGAGAGAGAAACATCGATGGGAGAGAGAAGCATCAACTAACTTGCCTCTTGCACACTCTCTACCAGGGATTGAGCCCACAACCCAGGTGTTTGACACGACCAGAAATCGCACCTGCAACCTGTCAGTGCATGGGACAATGCCCAACTAACTGAGCCACACCGGTCAGGGTGGGAGGTTTAGATGAGGATTTGGGGGTGGTACCCATGGTAGGATTAGTGCTCTTATAAGAAGAGACACCAGAGCTTCCTTTCTGTGGCCACGTGAGGACACAGCAAGAAGGTCCTACAGACTAGGAAGAAAGCTCTCACCAGGCATGGAATCTACCAGCACCTTCACTGGAGACATCCCAGCCTCCAGAACTATGAGAGAATAAATTTCTATTTTTTAAGCCCCCCATCTATAGTGCTGTTATAGTAGACCATGCAGAGGCCAGATAACTAAGTGGTTTAAATAGATGTAAATGCATTATCTGGAAACTTGGGGTTGAGTGTAGGCTTTTGCTGATTTAAAACACTGAAAATTCCATAGTAATGTGTGAGCCAATACCTGACCAATCTTCTTTCTCTAGCTTAACTGTAGGTATTAAGTAGTTTCACTGATCTATTCATTTATTTATTTCATTCGATCATTATTTCTGGAATATCTACTACATGCCATTAACTACTTATAATAGGTTAGGTAGGAGATCAGGATTTTTGCTTCTTGGGGAGCTCACATTTGAAATATTTGTTATCTTCTAAAGCTCCATGCTTTCTCCTATCTCTGTCTTTGCACAATGTTTCCATTTTTTGCACTTTTCTTATTCCACACCTTCTGCATCCTGCCTTGCAAATTCCTGCTTACTCTTCAAGACGGCTCAGCTTCTGCTGAACTTCGTTCCTTAATCCTCCCTAGACTTCTGCTTTGCCATCGAATCTTCCCTGTGTCCCTGTGGGAGAATGATCCTCTTATATTGTCACTGTGCGCAGGCTTGGCTTCCCACTGTGTTTTGAGCTTCTTCCGTTTGTGTGCCTGTCTCCATATTATTCAATAAATGGTTCCTTTCAGCCAGACTCCAGAGGAACGTGCTGACTTTCTTGAGCTAGTTTGCCGCTCAGTTTAAAATTCTCTTCTATTTTATTATAATTTGTGAACATACATGAATTACATGCCTTCCATGTTTCAGAGACTGTGTTAGGACTAGAGGTACACATATGCATAAGGCATGGTGGGGTTCATAGATGGAAGGTAAATAGATCACATAAGTAGGTCCCTTTAATAAAACATCATCTTGCCCTAGCTGACTTGGCTCCGTGGATAGAGTGTCTGCCTGTGGACTGAAGGGGTCACGGGTTTGATTCCTGTCAAGGGCATATGCTTGGGTTGTGGGCTCGGTTCCCAGTGGGGGGCATGCAGGAGGCAGCCAATCAATATTTCTCTCTCATCTTAGATGTTTCTATCTCTCTATCCTCTCCCTTCCTCTCTGAAGCCAATAAAATATATATTTACAAATAAATAAAACATCATCTATATTAATACAGAGGTAAGGGAAACTCTGAGATAAGATAGGAGACTAGGAAGGAGTGTGTGCACTCTCAGCCCAACCTGAGGTTTTAGTAAGTCTTCTTGGCTCTGGAAATCTTGATGCAACTATAAGATTTTTTTTAATGCTATGATTTATCCAGCACCTGGTATGTGCCATACATAATTCTCAAGGCCCTAAAATTAATCTGGTCAAATGAATCTTATTTAATCTGCACAAAAAAACGAAAGGGAGATATTATTCCCAATTTGAATATTAAAAAACTGAGTCTTAAAAAAATATAACCAACTTGCCTGTGGTTATGTGCCAGTAAGTGCAAGAGCTGGGACACAAATCTAGGTCCAGCTGACTGTGTGGGTCCTGGGTAGACTGATGTGATTTCAAGATTTTATAGTGGAGAGAACACACTGGGCTTGAAGCCAAATCCCAGATCTACTTTATGTTATCTGTGTGACGTTGGGTAAGTCATGGAAAACTCTCAAACCGCATTTTCCCCCCACTTAGAAAACAGGGATAGGAAAGTTACCTCACTGGATAGTTGTGAGAATTAAAATATGAGAATTAATTTGAAATCATGTGGCACTAATCATGTACTTTGGCTCAATGAATATGTATTAAGAAAAAATATTTTCGTTTCTTTAGTGCTAGCCATGGGCCCATGGTGCTCCTGAGTTTTTGCAAGATGTTTCCTTTCCCTTGTGTGCTGGCTTCAAAAGCACAGTTGTTAGCCACAGCAGCTCCTGGGTTTTGGTCTGGAGAGGTTGAGGTTATATCAGTAGTTTTGAGCACAATGTCTCCCAGAGGACAGAAGCATATTTTTACACTGGCTTCTAAGTCCTCTGCGTTCTTGAGCACAGCTGTGTGAAATGGATCAGAAAGGACTGAAATCATTATGTAACCCTGCTTCTCTCCACTAATGATGGGAATGGGTTTGACAGGAGACCAGCCAACCCACACAAGTCTAGGATTCTAAGGAATTTTAACGGGCCACTAAATGTTGCTAATAATTGTCAGAGTAAGATTCAGATGATCTGATCAAATCTTCACAGGCATCTTAATGTTATTTCCTGCACAGCTTACATTTGTCCTAGACCAGTGGTCACCAAACTGGTCAACAGAGCCAAACGTCAACAGTACAACAATTGAAATTTCTTTTGAGAGACAAATTTTTTAAACTTAAACTTCTTCTGATGCCACTTCTTCAAAATAGACTCGCCCAGGCCGTGGGATTTTGTGGAGGAGCCACACTCAATAGGCCAAAGAGCTGCATGTGGCTCTCGAGCCGCAGTTTGCTGACCACGGTGCTAGACGACTAATAGCAAGGCCCATGTACCATGATGCAGCCCAGGAACGTGAAATTTGACAAGGTTGTGGTTGACAACATTCCTGTTCCTAATATTATTCTCAGGTCAGCAGTATGGGAACTTGTTATAAATATAGAATCCTGGGCTCCACCCGAGACTTACTAAACCAGAAGCTGTATATGAATCGCGGATTTGGACCTAAATAAATGGACCCATATAAAAGGACCATGCAGGTACTCTTAAAATCAGGAATCCAAATAAAGGCACATAAGTATTTTTTTAAATGTATTCTACATGTAAAATAAGGTTACTTACCAATTAATTTTAAGATGTGCATTATAAAATCTAAATTTGCCATGATTAAAAAGTGTGTCATTATGTGGCAACTTAGTGGGCAGGAGAATAGGTACATGTGAAGGATATACAAAATAGATTCATACAAGAATCTCTAACTGTGTCTAATTGGGAAAATATAAGTAGATTATTATAATAAGAGACACTAAACATTCATATATCATACATTTAAAATGAGCTCAACCTGAATTAATGATGTTTTATGATACTGTAGATGATTATTTGACCATTCTTGCTTTTTAATCTAGTTTTCCTCCCTTATAAATCTATCATTAAATGAAATAGATTATTTGTTTTCAATTTGACCTAAATGTGTCTTTTAAAATCATCTCCATCTTTATTAATATAATCAATTCCTTTAAGTATTCAGGTAGTAGAATCTTTTCTGCAAGTATATACAAAAATAAAAATTTAGATAGTAAAGAGGAGGATTGAATAGGTTATTGTGCAGACAGATAATGACATTTAGTTCAAATGCTAGAAAATACTTGCATAAAGTAAAATCTGCTGAGAAATGAGGATCCTCTGCTGATAGAAAATCTCTCAGATTTGCTTATGCCAGGGTTTGCTCAATTTGAACTGCTCAGGCATCCAACTGTTGAAGCTCTCTAATTACTTGGGTACACTGGAATAACTCTCCTAAAATAGAGAAAACACTTTTTGTTTTAAGTGCTCAAGGTCTAATTCATCAGAGAAGCATGGCTCATTTGTACCAGGGGAAACCAGAGAGGGGAGCGGGAGGAAATCCTCACAGTTGTCTTTGTTCCTTGGTGTGAACAGGTTTAAAACCTCACCTTTACCACAAGCTGTACCCCCCCCCCCCCCCGTGCTGACAGCGAGGAGTTCCAGCTGTGTGCCCTGCCTCTCCCGCCATGCCAAGTGGGTTCTGTCAAGGCTTCTGTTGTGAGGGTGGAGGTGCTCAGATACGTTGGTTCAAGACATCCTCAGCGTAGAACCAGCCCATGGCGCCACCTGAGCCTTTCCCTCTTTAGGTCCCTTCTTTCCGGGCCCCCATCTCTCTCCTTGGCAGGCAGAGGGGACGTGACATATAAATGGGGAAGAACACACCAGGGCTGTTACAGAATATGAAACAGCTGTATTACATGATCCCAAAACATAGCATAATAGTTTTGTAGGAGCCAAAAAATAGAAACAAAAGTATTCAGTGGCATAACCCAGTGGATTGGTACCAGGCAGAAAGGCACAGAGAAAGGGAGAGGGAAGCACTACCACGGTGTTTACAAGCTTCCAGTGTTCATGCGCGGCAGGCGGTTGTTAGCAGCAGAGTTGTCCTCCGGGAGATGGGACCTGCAGAAGGTATCATGTGCATGTCTCTGCATCATTCCTTCATTTGGGTGGCAACAGATCCCAGTTCTAGTGCAGGCTAGGCAGTGAAGGGATGTGAGAGAGACTCAGAGACCGGTTTGCGTATTTGAAGATCCACTTTTCATAAACAGAGAACTAGAATATGTTTGTACGAATTCGTCACTTGGCAGATATAGCAGAGGCAGGGGGGTTTATTATAACGTATTTACATAGCCACTTTCTACAAGGGCTATGCCTTCTTCATCTTTGTATAAAGTTGCTGCTAATCTTGATTTGTTCATCGGAATCACACACTTTCCCTTTGCGCCTTGTATATTTTTGTGTTTAACAGCGATGATAACAGTCACTTTGTAAAAACATGCATTCCTTCTATATAATTGCCTCCTATCTCTAAGCATCTCTAAACATCCCAAGGTTTTTCCTTATTTGAGTAAAATTTATTAGTGAAAATCAAAAAATTGAAAACAAAGAATAAAGTTTCTTACCTGAGTAGATCCTTGGTCAGATGATAGGTCTGATTTTGAAATATAACACTTTGTGTGTGTGTGTGTGTGTGTGTGTGTGTGTGTGTGTGTGTGGTGGAGCGCATTTATAGGTTTGACATAGCAGAACAATAATTCTAAAGCTTAAAAACGTGGAAGGTGGCATTGTGGGACAATCAGATCACAAACATTATACCATAGTAATTGGTTTTCTAATTTTGGTGAGTAATCTGGTAATATGTATTAAGTATTTTTATGTGTTAAGGAATTTAAAATATTCAAACCATTTTGTCAAGTTAATTTCCCTTTTAGTAAAAAAAGAAACAGTAAAAAATATTTACTCTTTTGGTTTTAGAAAAAGAGTTGAGGCCACTTATAGTAAAAATCTGTCGTTAAAAAAAATGTCCTCAAAATAATTTTTTTTAAAAGAGTTCAGGAGCTGCACTTAGAGAAAATAAATCATATTTAAAAATTAATTTAATATGTTCAGAGTGTTGCTAATAAAGATAGTAAAAATTCACCTGACGAGTAAACAAACTTGTCACTATAAATATGCTGAAATACTACTCAAGATAAATTTGGGAAATATGGTAATACATATTATTAAATGACTAAATAGAACTCAGAATAATTTGAACACATCTTAGAGATATGTAAGTATATATTTTAAAGTAGTTTAATGTTTATTAAATCCTTTCCCTCCTCTAAATTTACTTTCATAAAATGTGAACCCCTCCCCAGCTTGAGATGTTTTCAACCAGGATTTCCTTTTGGCACTTGGAGCATCACATATTGAGGTGCACATGGATTTTAATCTTGTGTCCACAGTTGTCAACTGAATTCTTCATAAACTGAAATCTGATTTGTTACCAGGACAAGAAATTTTGTCTTCTTTTATTTTTTTTCTATTTCCTTTACTAGGGTAAAAACAAATGACAAATAGTAATAGTAAAAAGGATATATCATTTTAGTAGGAAAAAATTGCAGGCTTTGCAACATATCATCAAAAGGATTTTCATAGCCAATGAATGCCAAGGCAATACAATCACATATGTAGATGTCAACAAACATCTAAAACTATAATGTTGCTTTTTTTTCTCCCTTGATTTTGTTTTTAATTTTTAGCTTTAAATTTTTTATTTCCCCTTAGCCCTTCCATGTACATTAACTGTGATTTAAAAGACATAATATAAAAAGATTTTTTCTTCTTCATCCCCAACCCTCACTTCTCCAACAATAGTTAGGGCATATTCCTCCAAATATGTTTTTTTATACTTAACTAGAGGCCCAATGCATGAAATTCATGCAAGAGTAGGCCTTCCTTCTCCTAGCTGCTGGTACCAGCTTCCCTATGGCACTTGGGACCTGGGCTTCCCTGGTTTCCTCCAGAAGGTTGTCCAGTCTAATTAGCATATTTTGCTTTTATAATTATAGATTTTTAAAATATATTTTTTTATTGATTTTAGGGAGGTAGGGAGAAAGACCAATGATGACAGAAAATCATTGATCAGCTGCCTTGCAGATCCCCCACTGAGGATTTAGCACAAACCAGGTATGTGCCCTAACCAAGAATCAAACTGCAACTTCCTGGTTCCTAGGTTCATACTTAATTTTTTAAAAAAAAACAAAAGCAAATGTATTTGCAATTTATGTATTGCTTTGAGAATTAGTTTTAAATTAATCTATATTTTATCTTTTTATATCTGTACATAGAGATTTATCTTCTTTTAATGACTAGTACATAATACAGGTCAATGCCTGCTAAAAGAAATATAATGTGAGGTTCAAATATCAATGACATATTCAATATTTATATCCTAGTAGCCAGATTAGAAAGGTAAAAAATCATAGTTAAAATTAATTTTAATAATGTGTTTAGCTCAATATATCTACAATGTTATCTTTTCAACCTGCAATCAATATAAAAATTATCAGAGATATTTTACTTTTTGAAATATAAATCTTTAAAATCCAGTGTGTACTCAAGTTAGACTAGCCACACAGGTCAAGTGCTCAATAGCCTCATGGGGCGAGTGGCTACTGTATTGGACAGGGCAGTGAGAGACACATCATGAAACTAACTAGTCTCCTACTGGTGAACATTCCAAAGTTTACCATTAGAAGCAATAACATAAAGAACATACTTTAGTACATAGCTTTGAACATTTATAAAAATGTTCTTGCAGAATGAATTTGTAGAAGTGAAACACGCTGGGTGATAGGGACAGAACATACCACGTTTTAATAGCATCGACTACAGAAAAGGCTGTATTGATTTACATTCCCATCAAAACAGTGTGAGAATATTCATTTCCTCACAAACTCACCAATGGTGGGTATAGAATCCTATATTTTTTGCCAGTCTGATTGGTGGAAACATTCTTGTTTGGTAAGTAGTGAGATTGAAAATAGAATTTATTTTTATTTTTATTAATAAATTGCCTGTTGAGCTTGAATCTTTCTCAAAACTGAAAAACCTGCCTTCATTTTCTGGGCTAATGGAAGTAAGATCAGCCCTTCGTTCTGTGTGTGTAGATTCCGGAGACTAGCCTATTCTTAAGTGGAGGAGGAAAGTCCCACAATTTACATAGGAACTACCAAAAAAAAATAAAAACAAAGACAAAACACCCCAAAACAACAACAACAACAACAACAAAAAAACACCTTGCTCTTCAGCCTGGTGCAGGAATGGGGGCAGTCCTCAAACTTCTAGTAAAGAACCACATTGTTTGGCACAGACACTATTATCCTAAATTCCCCATTTTTATAAAGGTTAACCAGAAACATAAAAGGTAACCCCCTTTTGATGACTTTAGGATATAAGAAGCATGTTTGTTATAAAGAAAGACAGTCTGGAGCAAAATGTAGCTTTACAGGGATTCAATGTAAATGAGGCCATTACTACCTCAAAGCCAATTAATTGCCTTCCATTCCTCCTCACAGAACTTCAACTCTGACGTGTGAATTAAGAGTAATGAGAATGAAATGAATCTATAAACAACAAATGAGGGGAAGCTGAAGACTGAATTCAGGACTTGCCCCCCGCCCCTCCCCCAAAGGAAAGATGAGAAGGAGTTAAGAGTGGGCGGGGCTGAAGCAAGTGGCTGGTTGCTGTTGGGTAGGGTGAATCCTCTGGACTTGCTCCCACTTTTCCCAGAGTCTTTTCCTTAACCCAGTTCCTCCTTTAACTCTGGCATTCCCCTCTTCTGCTTTTTAAAAAAATATATATTTGCATTGATTTTTTATAGAGAGGAAGGGAGAGGGATACAGAACTAGAAACATCGATGAGAGAGAGACATTGACCAGCTGCCTCCTACACACCCCCTACTGGGGATGTGCCCGCAACCAATGTACATGCCTTTGAATCGAACCGAGACCTTCCAGTCCTCAGACCGACACTCTATCCACTGAGCCAAACCGGTTTCGGCTGGCATTCCCCTATTCTAATGGTAGGACAAATTGAAACTGCCTTTAGAAATGGACAGTTTGTTTGTGTTGTGTGTGTGTTGTGTGTGTGTGTGTGTGTGTGTGTGTGTGTGTGTGTGTGTGTGGTTTTAGGCCTTTTATTTGAGAGCCTTTAAATCCTGCTGTCGGTGTGTGTGCCGCCTGCAGCACCTGGGGCGAAGTAGCCCAGGTGGCGAGATGCAGCCTGCTGAAGCCTCTTCTCCGCAGAGAGCTGAGCCCCGGGCTTTTCAAAGAACTGGTGAGGTGAATGGGACACGGCGTCCTGTCCTTGGATTTCTGTGAAACAAAAAGGATGCAAAAACGTGACAGCCTACACAGCTGCTCTGGGTGAAAGGCAGCAGGAAGGAGACCTGTCTCTTCATTGAGTTCACTGTTTTCATGGACGGACCCAGTCTTCATCAATTTGTGTGAGTCATCGTTTAAGAGACAATGTTTCAGGCTCTAAGAGAACTGAAATACTCTCCCCCATTTTATTGGATGTATTTGTCTAGATGGTCTTGGGACCAAAAATGAAAACATTTAAAAAAAATCTAAGTAGCCACAGTAACTAGATAAATAATCCCTTGAGGACAGATTAACGGAAAGGGTAAAATAGCTTCTACTTTTTAGTTTTGATTTATTATGGTTTCAGGTGTACTTTCAGTTCTCCTGTGATTTCATTAGGTCACCTGTGGTTTCGATATTTCCCTATGAATTCTGCACTAGTCACTGCTTTTTCACTCTCAGACAGCATCTAACAAATCACTACATGGAAACACGAAAACAGCTGGGAGGACCACAGTACATTGACCCGAAAGAAGCTCTTTCCAAAACCATGCTGTGACCGCCTGCATCATGGCTCCTGGGCCTGAGTGGAGCACCGTTAGGTGTGTAAGGCACTCAGCCATCAGGAAGGATAAACAAACTATCCAGGCTATTGAACTGCCCCGTGTTGCCACCGCCCTTTTCCATTGTTGGGATCAAGTGTTTTCTTTTCTATTAAGGGGCATTAGCAGCCAGCGGTAATGAAAGCCAGGGCCCGCCAGAAAGAGACCGGGGGAGATTTCCTGACGCACTGGCACCGCAGCAGTTCACCAGCACGGAAGGTATATGAACTGTGACTGCAGAGCAACACGGACGATTAGGCTTCTCCGCACAGGGAGCTCTTACATATGCATGCGTGCTGTCCCCCGTCCTCAGAGAACCTGGACACTTACTCCAGGATGTGACTCGTCTGGAAACACTTTTGGACTTCCCCTCGGGGAAGAATATTCTTTTGAACATCCTTAATAGTCACAAAAGTTGGCCCTCCGAGGGTAGATTTGATTTTTGGAAATGGTACCATGCATGCATAGTGGACATCTGTTGTTTGTGGCTTACCCACAGATCTTTTCCTCAACTAATGGTAGGGGAGATTTCTTCTATTGTTCATCCCATTTCTGAAGGCTCTGAAGGAGAAATAGTTTTTAAAGCGTCTTGGAAAATGATCACGTTTTTCCCATTTTGGTAACAGAACCTGCTTTTTACCTCAGGTGGCTTACGCCCCTCCCCCACCCCCAGGTGTAAGTTTTTTGGGTGGGCTGACTTGATCGCCACTTAATTCTAGAATTTGGGATCCAGAATGGTCAGATCAAGTCCTGGTTTGTGCTTCTAGATCCAGATGTACTCGGAGAAAAAAACTATCTCGGATTTGAACTATTGGGAAGAGAATTTCTCATTCTGCTGCGATGTGAGCATGAAACTGCTGGCCACCGTCCTGCTGCTCCAAGGGGAGGGCCTGCCTAAAAATGGACTTAATGCAAAAGCAAGCAGATTTGAGAAGTAAGTAACGATGCACACGTATGTGCACATATGTATACATCTGCAGGATGAGAGACATCAACTCCTGGACCCAGATGTACGTGGAGCAAAAACTATCCTGGGACTCTTTTGCCTAGAAGTTTGATTTGTGTGTCTACCTTACAACTAAGTGAGTCCCGACGAACCCTGTAGAACAGAGCCAGGTCTGGGGAATGAATTAACTCACCAAGCAAGGAGTAAGAAGCCCCAAGACACCGATGACAAATTTCAACCCAAGAAAACATTCATTGAGTGCAGGCTAAGGATTAGGCCTCATAGTCGAGGTGCTGAAATAAAGCGGTCAGTTCAGGACGGCAAGGTGCTCTTGGCCACAAAAGAGAGACGGCGTTTCTTTGTTCACACAGGATCAGAGGGCTGTTCTCAAGAAGGAACTTGTGACAGGAATGTCTTTGGCAAACACGGCACTCCTCAGCGTGGTCAGAGTATGACGTTAGTTTCCCAAAGTGACTAGTTTTTGTTTCATTTTTTTTTTTTTTAGTTTTGTTATTTTTAAAAAAAAGTTTTTATTGGTTTTGGGGAGGAGGGACAGAGAGAGAGAGATAGAAACATCAATGATGAGAGAGAGTCATTGATAGGCTGCCTCCCGCATGCCCTCACTGGGGATCGAGCCCAAGCATGTGCCCTGACTAGGAATAGAACTGTTACCTCCCAGCTCATAGGTTGATGCTTAACCACTGATGCTCAACCAGCCAGGTGAATAGTTTTGTTAGACAACGATTATTTGAGGTTATGAATTCTGTGTTTTTAAAAATAAAATTCTATTTCCCCTCTGCGGCCATCTCTCCTATGGAGCATAGGAACATGTGGAAAAATCTGTGGAGGGGAGCAAGGGCAAGATAGTGAGCACATAACACATACGTGTGTTTCAGAGTTGGGAAGGATTCCTGATGGGTGAGACCTTACAGTACAGTGGGAGGGACAGTGAGAGGGGAACACTTAACTCTGTCACCAGTTCTCAATCTAGTTTTCTTAGCAGCATTTCTATCACTTGAGGTTCCTCCTTTTGCAGTATTTTTGTTCTATCCTTATAGGATGAAAAGCTCTGGATGATCTAACGTGATTTTCCTCTGCAATGAGTGAAGTGAGATTTCTTTGGTTGCCAGCTGTGTGACCCACTCAGGGGGAGAATGAGTGACATTATTGCAGGACACTTGGGCCAGCAGCTCTCACCAGCCCCTTCTGAGCCTCCTGCTCTCACCTCCTGAGGCTCTGCTTGTCTCTGCATCTGCTCTCTGAACCCATCAGCCCCCTCTCTGCCACCCTGCTGGCTTCTGGTTTCTACTGCCTCATGCCTTCAGGCTGCACAGACACGGGATTCATGAAGTTGACTCTTCCAGGGTCAGCTCCCAGTTTGAACTGGAAAATACCTCCCATGTTGCTCGTTCACATTCCTGAGAGGAACAGACTGATCAGGCCAGTTTGTGATTTTGAGCCAGGTTACCCGGAACTGGCGAGCTATGGGGCAGCTGTGACCAAGACGGGGTTGTGTCATGTGGAGCCAAATGAGAACACGGAAGAAGCAGGAAGACAGCGGGTCATGTGAGCAAGACCAGTTCCCTGGCCAGCCTGACAATCAGCCTGCTCCATGGGCCCCTGCCTCTCCCATAGGGCCTGGTGGAAACAGACTACAGCAGCGGTCACTTGTAGGTCATGTGAATGTTCCTATCTCCAGTGGTAACAGCTCTTAGAAATTTTCAAAGATTTGTAGTAAAGGCATAAAAAAAAAGTCACCACTTCTTTAGTAAGTCAGAAAGTAAAAGAAACCATGATCAGAAGAAGCAACAAGTGATGGCAGTGGGTAATCTGAGAGACAAAGAGAAAGCAAAGGGACTCTCTGGAGAAGTGGTTTGAGACAGGATATGCCACCAGGGAGGTCTTTCAATACTGTGCCCGAGACCCACAGCTGCCCCTGTTCTACCCTCTGCTCAGTCACACCCTGGACCTGAGTTAGGTCCCATAGATCAATACTATAGGTATCTTCTTGATTACATAGGTTAGTCTAGGAAATTTGCCACCATTTATGACCTTGTTCCTGTATAAAAATGCCTCCTCAGGGATGAACAGCATACTGCCTCACAAATGGACTTGTGGAGCATACTTGATGCTAAAACTGGGAGGTGCCTACAAATAGATACCTGGGACTTTCACATGGGAACCAGTAGTTAGTTGTCAAAGAATCAACAACTCTCAGAAGGAAGTTTCTGCTTCCCTTTCCCACCACCTACTTTGTTCCCAGGAAGAGAGGCTCACGAGGTTTAGAAAGGTTTAAAAGGGGGCTGTAACCACGAGCTAATAGATATTTTCATGGCTGCCTATAAGGGCTTAAAAATAATTCCAAATATTGGGGCCAAAGTGATAAAAGAGTGGGAGCTGCTCTCTGGGGAGAGAAAAGGCAGCCATATCTCTGCCCTCCTGCCTCTTCCTAGCTCCTAGGAGGTCAGAGGCAACCTTCCCTGCTCTCCTTTACTCTTTCCCTGTGACCACGCCCCCAAGAGGCTAGTTATGTCAGAAGGGCAGGAAGGTGCTGGCTAGTAAAGAAAGTGCTAGGTAGCTTTAGGCCACAAGAGCTCAAATTGAAATATGATCAGAAACACCAGGTGAGGTGGTAAATAATCCAGACCCTCCCCTGGAATTTGGTCAGCAGGTCAGCACTCCAGTATGTGCCCAGGAACTTGTACTTTTAAACTTGGACCCTGATTCTGGTGCAGTTAGTTCATGTATCATATTTGACAAAGAAAGCTGGGCCCTGGGGAAGAATCTGGCTTACCTGCAAAAATAAAGTGTGTGTGTGTGTGTGTGTGTGTGTGTGCGCGCACACACACACTTGCCCTGCTTTAGTTCTGGGCTCCAGGAGAGTCTCTTAACCAAGCAAAAGGATTTGCTCTTACCTGGCTCAGAAGAGCCCAACATTTGAGTTTGGGCCAAAGCCAAGTAAGTAATAGCTCCCACTAGTGCGGCCACCGACCTCTGAGCCAGCACTTCCTGGGTAGAACATTGGTTCTCAGCATTACTGCACATTAGAACCCCCTGGGGAGTGTTAAAAATACTGATGCCTGGGCCCCCTTCCGGAGAGTCTGATTTCATTGGGTTGGGTACGGCCTGGACATTTAGGGTTTTTTTAAAAGCTCCTTGGGTATTTCTAACATGCAGCTAAAGATGAGAACCACTGTGGTAGGGAAATGATTTTTGTTTTCCCAGTGCCTTGGCTAAAAACAATCTTATATTACCTCTTTAACATGATGGACACCATAGAAGAATTCTTGATATCTGCATTTCTTCAAGGCATATATATACGCCGTATTTGCCGGCGTATAAGACGACTTTTTGGCCCTGAAAAATATGCCTCCAAGTGGGGGGTAGTCTTATACGGCGAGTATATAACAAACTTTGTATTTTTTGTGGAAATGTTAGGGGGTCGTCTTATACGCCCAGTCATCTTATACGCCGGCAAATACGTATTTTTCAGGGCCAAAAAATCGTCTTATACACCGGCAAATACGGTGTATATATATATATATATATATATATATATATATATGGTAGTATTTGGAATAGTGGTTACCTAAGAATATAGTCAAGGATAATGTACATATTCCTAGTATGACTTCCTTTGTCCTTTAGTAAGAAAGAAAGGCATAGTATGGTATAAGGCATAATTCTCTGAAGTATTTCAGAAATAAAGTCACAACACCTGTAAACTTTAAAAGCTTTCTCTAAATAAACCTTTATGCTTTTTCTTTTTCCTGAGACCTAGTTGATCAGACTCATGGTTGATGTAGATACAATTTTTCAAGAATATCTATTGCTAGAAATAGGTGAATGATTTTAACAGCAAATGTTATCAGTGGACTATAGCTTTTGAACAATTGGCCATCTAAATTCTAATCACTAGAGGAACAATGACTTTATTAAATCTGTTCTATTCTGATATACTCACACTAGCAGCTAGTTTAACCATCGGGTGTATTTGGATTTTGTGAAAAGTAAACTTATCTCTTGTCTAAATACAGTGCAACTTTATATTTAAGGATGATGGCATTTATCTTAGAAACAGGCTCCACAGGGGGATGTGTGAGCTAGGTTCGATTTTGGCTGAAAGGTTCATGAGATTGTGAGCACCTGTTCACATTGAGTTGTAGATTGGGACTTCTCGGAAAGAGAAATCTATGGAAATTTGGGGAGGTGCACACACTCTCTGAAACTAATTTTACATGTACACACCTACTTCTATTTTTCCCAGAAGAAGGCCCATAGCTTTTATCAACTTTCAAAGGGTTTATAACCACAAAGGGTTAGGACCCAGCATCCTATACACTTAAATTGAGCACCCTTCACTCCGATCCCCTTCAGTGCAGGGTGCTATTGATAACAGGATGTACACAAGGAAAAATAATGTTACATGTTGCTCTTCAGCTCTGCTCTTCTCTGGGCCAGGACTACAGATGTTTCTGTGAGGTACTGACAGCCATTATGCCTTAGCTCAAGACGATTTGCTAGAAATGAGCATTGCGGGGACCAGCAGTGGCAGGGAACCTAAGTATTATTTTTTTTGCTTAGCTTCCGTGCCATTCCAGGACGATTGGTCAGTGTTGATTAGCCCGGAAAAACTGATAGTGGATGCAGTTTTCTGATTATAGGCAGAAAGTAAATTTGATATTTTCCTAGCTGATTCCTGTTCCTACATCTAATTAGACAGCGTCAGCTGGAGAGGGTCATTGTCAAAGGCTGCAAATGCAGTAAAGGTGGGCCTCCCTTTAATTGCACTCAACATCGAAATTGTGGCTTTTCTCAAGTGGTAGAGTGACGACTTGATAAAAAATGACTTTAGATAGAAAAAGTTTCCTCAAAAGATAGTCAACGTGCAAACATTAACTCTCCTTTTGGGGAACATTAGAGAATAAAATTTTCTTCTAGGTGAGTGACATTTAGCCTCATTATGGGGAGGAATGCAATTTTTGTTCAACAATAATTTTTAAATAAAATTTACATAATATATATTCGCACCTTTTCAAAACATTAGTGTAGGGCAGATATGTCGGTAAATGTTCCCCTGGTGTGGGAAATGTAATATGTGAAGTTAATTTTTATTCATATGGCTAATTTCAAAATATATTACCAGCATACAGTAATTTTCATGGGGATTTAAGGAGTGCTAGATATTTTTATACATATTTAGACATAAGGCTAAAGTATCATATTTTTTGTAAGCTTAAAGTAATAATAATAGTTTTAGCTTTCAGGAAAGTTAGTTTGCATTTGCCTAAGTAAGAAGAAAAATAAATTTTATTTAAGACTGAGAAAATCGTTTTCTTTCATTTGAATTATTGGACTCAATGCAAGATAATCCTTTTCATGTCAGATATGGAAATATCTACATGTTTAAAATTGTCACTGCTGTCATTTTTAAATTTGAGTGACCATCGAAAATGTATTGTGTAATTTGCTTTTGGTTTTCCAATCGGTTGTTTGATCCAAGCCCTTTTCAAAGAGAAGTAGCAATGCCTCAACCTTCTTTAAAGAAGAGTGCAGTCATTTAAACTTAAAAATGACAATAAATTGAGCTTCTGGTGGCCTATGTCCTTGAACAACAACAAAGGCCACTAAAGATTTCTCTCTAATGCATGAGAGACTAATCAAAGCAAACATGATTAAATGCTAACAATTTCTTCAAAATGTTTCAACCTTTAAAATGCCAATAACTTTCTCCATTATAAATATATGACTGTGGTGGCAAAAAATAAAAACAAATCAATTCAAGCTATCTATTTGCAAATTATAAGTGAACATGACTGATTGCAGAACTCATAAAAATTGAATATTAATTCTTGAGAAATTCTTCTTGAGGGTTCTATTCTAAGTAATATTTATCCCCATATGGAAGAGTGTGGATTTTTAAAAAATTATCACAAGAGCATTTTAAACCACCTTAAATTTTTTTTAGTAGTAATTTCATACTATTACAATTTCAAGGTCTTTGAGAGTGGGATGTCCAGATAAAATGTGGTTTTGGATTATAGCCAGTAGAGTGTACGCTCTTTTAGCTTACAAAGTTTAGAAAGAAACCCTGAACTCTGAATATTTTTTAAAAGACAATCCATATTTTTATTTAATTCCAATCCATGTTTTTTATTTAACGAAAATTGCTATCATGCTTCCCCTCACACCCACTCCTGGCTTATATGTTCTTTATGGGGATGCTACCCTGACCCATTCTCTGAAACAACATATATAACCTAGCAAGTCACATGTCAACCAGCCCTTAGGTTGGAGCAAGCCCTCGCAAATATTTTTCAAACCACCTGTCTCCATCCTTTCCTTCTGAGGTAGAACTACTGTGAGTGTGTGTCTCCTACAAGGGCCTGACTGCTCTCAGATTCTGTGAAGGGAATGGGTGGAGAGGATTAGAACAGCCTTCAGGTATTAGCTGTGGGGACTAAAACCTCTTATAAACCACCTTCCATCAGCTTCCTGGTGTTAGAGCCTGGCCTCTGCCAGACCTCTGGCACTTGGACGCTGGCCTTGCTAGTGATAGCCACAGAGCGCCGTGAGGCTCAGCTGGTCGTCACTGGGCGAGGAAGTGTCAGGGTCGCTGTAGATCTGAGTCAGGGCTAAGCTCAGGATTTCTTTCTTCTCTTTGTAAAACCGTAGCTCCTGTCCCGCTTTCCTGGCTTCCTCCAACTCCCTCAGAGCCGTTCGGAGCTCTTGAGACAGAATCCCTGGTGACTCCCGCTCCTTCATGATCCAGTCCAGGGCCATGTGGCTGCGCATCTTTTCATCCAGCGAATACTGGGAGTAGTAGGAGATGACTTCCTGGGGGCCAGAGACAAGGTCCTGAGTGTGAGTAAAGAGCATCAAAGGCACCTATGTTCATGGCCTCCTGACACCTCTTTTCCTCTGCCTCCTCCCCTCCTCCTCGTCCACGAGGGTCTTACCAGCCACTAGGCCTTTTTGATGGTCACACATTGTAGCCAAGTCCCATGCCATACTTCTGACAGAAAACGAAGGACTAAGCTGGTGCAGCAAAGCAAAGTTACTCCAGGTTGAGTCAAAACACTAACACCAGGAAAACTCAATAATATTCACAAAATAGAGGTCTGACCTCAGTAGAAAGCACCGTTGGCATAAGGAAGATGACAGTCTGAATCGCTCACAGAAACAATGGTAATGACTTTTAAAACGTATTATGGAATGCAGGAATTATCATTATTGATATCAGAATGGTACCTTCATGTACATGGTCTCTCGCGTCTGTAAACAACTAAAAATTGGTCGCTAACTGTCAATCCTCGTGTGAAAAATTTCCCAAAGCACTGTAACATCATGCGTAGGTTTGATGGAGACACTTTAAGAAGATCTTGTGGAGTGAATGCATTGCTTATTTTTATTTTCAGGAACATATGGTATTTATTTATGACCTTAACAAATTAAAAACAATCATGGAAAAGTGTTTATAACGAACCCCGGATATTTCAAAGGCCTTTTGTAAAATCAAAGGAAAAGGAAAAATAACCAAAGCCATTGTCAGCTACTCATTTCTTTTCCATCCTTGACGTTTTGAAAGCCAGACTTTCTACGCAAGGAGCAGCTAAAAGCTCCTGGGGCCGCAGTGCATGGTAATGCTTACATCCACCTCTTCCCGCTGACTAGCAGAGGCTTTGTTCCTCGTGCAAGTTCCTGTTAGCAAACTCTTAAAAATAAACTCCCATCTTTCAAAGTCTAACGGTGGATAAAGGAAGGATAAATCTTGGAGGATAGTGGATGAAAACCATTAAGTACACAGGAAGGAGTTTGCCTTTGCCTTTAAAAAAGGGGGGGGACAGGGGGGAGCAGGGTGCTTCTCATAGGTAGCAAAAAAATAGTGAGACCCCATCTCTAAAAATAAAGAAGAAATTTCCAAACCAAAAAGTTGGGGTGATTGGATGCCAGCTTGCCCACTTTTACAAGCATTTCTGTTGCCCATTGGGGACTTCTGGAGGCTGTGAGAAAAGTCCTGCCATTGTCAACTTTACTTCCCCTCACTGCGGAGGTCCCCACGGGGTGCATGCTCAGGTTCCCTTCCACACTGCAGAGTGGAGGAGGGCGCACACTCTAACAAGAGGGCAGGTACATGGAGTGAATTCTATAATTTGCCTTAGAAATCAACTCTATCTCAATGACCCCTTCATTTGCCATCATTCAGTACAAATATCTAAATCAGTTCTATGTCTAATCAATGTTCTCAGTATGCATATTTGGTCAGTGCCTAACCCAATTGGACTGATGTGTGTGTGTACACACACACACACACACACACACACACACACACACACACACACACGAGGCCTGGCACACAAAATTAGTGTGAGGGTATAGTCTCTGGGCCTGGCCTGCAATCAGGGCCACCTTCCCCAGCCAGCCCCACCCCCTGCCGCCACCCACTCCCAGCTCCCCATTCGCTATCAGGCAATCAGAGCCTGCCGGCTGGGGAAAGGAGCTAAGTGCACCTCATAGTGACTGGTTGAGTTGTCATTCTGGTTGTTCTGACCTTAGGGTCAATTTGCATATCACTCTTTTATTATATAGGATAGTTATGTGTATTTATTCATGTGTTCTCTGCTCTGACTCAATAAACAAAGCACCAAATTGAACAGGGAGAAGTCCAAATAAAGGAAACCCCCTAGAGACATCATGGCCATCTGATCTGTCTGTACAACCCAAGGCCATCCTGGGTGGTCAAACCTCACCTGTCGGGAACACTTCGTTTCGCGTAGGGCTTTTAGGCTCCCATTCCAGTGCAGTAGTTGGAAAATGGTCATCAGTTCCTACAAAACACAGAGACCTGTCATTAGTCTCAAAGTAGAAACGTGAAAAAAATGCCGCGGTGAGAGCAGAGCAGGGCGTGACTCCGACCCCCACCTATGTCAGGGAAACAGGACCCAAAAGAGAGTCAGGACCCTTTGAGACTTCCAAACACCAGAGTCCCAGGTTCCAGGAGAATTCTTCCTTCCCTTTCCTGCTATATCCATATGGGCACAACAAAATGGCTTAATAATGTATAGATATCTTTCAACATTAAAAATTATCTAAATTAGACCAGCGCATCTGAGAATAATTTATAGGCACAGCAATTTTTGAAATTGCCTGAGACTGGAAATACCTCAAACGTTCATTTTTAAATGAATGACTTAATGTAAGTATTGAAGGGCAGCAGAACATGCCACCCAAAGCATGAATTTAGGACATGACGCCACAAAGTATGCCACTTTGGTACATTGATTATTTTGAGCTGAAGGCACTTAAAAAAACAGCAAATGTAGAGAGAGGGTCTCTCTGAGCTCCTCTTACCTGTCTAAGACACATTCTCCAAAAGGCGCCTGGTTGTCATAAATCCCCTCCCGGGCGGTTCACTAACCCGGGAAGGTGGGCTCGTCACAGAAGAGGACACTGGAAGTCCACACCACACCACACAGGCTTTGTCACATTCATTCTTCTAAGTGCCCGTGTATCGTTCTTTCAAGTGACATACTTTCTCTAAGAAGCCTACATCTCATCTCCTTCCTCTTTCCCTATTATGATGGTAGTTAATCCTGAATCCTAAAAGGATGTATTCATTTATTCCCAGGTCTTTTTCATGTATACACGGAGCATACATGTCAATAAACGTGTTTTTCTCTTGTTAATCTGTCTTTTACTAGAGGAGGCTTAGCTAAGAACTCATAAGTGTTCAGGGAAAATCACTTTTCCTCCCCTACAATACATCCACAGCACGGAATGCGGGGCAGTCATAAAGAAAGGATGGGGCCGAAACCGGTTTGGCTCAGTGGTAGAGCGTTGGTCTGCAGACTGAAAGGTCCCAGGATTGATTCCGGTCAGGGGCATGTACCTTGGTTGCGGGCACATCCCCGGAAGCGGGTGTGCAAGAGGCAGCTGGTTGATGTTTCTCTCTCATCGACGTTTCTAGCTCTCTCTCTCTCTCTCTCCCTTCCTCTCTGTAAAATATCAATAAAATATAATTTTTTAAAAAAAGAAAGAAAGGATGGGGAGGCTCTCTAGGTTCTAATGTAAAGAACCTCTGTGATGTAAATAAAATTAAAGCAAAGCGCACAACCTATATACTGTGTGCTACTAGTTGATAAAAATGGAATAGGTGATCTCGATAAATACTTGCTTGTAGATGCCTAGAAGAGTTCTGACAAGATACAAAAGAATCGGGTAGCATTGGTTGCCCCTGAGAGAGGACAGGGATGCCTGGGGACAGGAGTGGGGGGACAACTTCCTCTGACATCCTTTTGCACCTTTTGAGTTTTGAATCATGTGACAACATTACATATTAAAGAAAAAATTAAATTTAAAAAAATCAGGACTAAGAAATAAATATAAAACATATAAAAGGCAAACTATAAATACTGTAAAAATACTCCCAAATTTATAAATTCAGTCTAGAAAATTCCTTAAAATATGAACACTACAGTGGAACTGACAGTAAAATATACCCATCATGGTGAGGGTCTGGGGTGGAGGTGGGGGTGGCTGGATGGTATTGATGGGGGTGGGATAGGGAAGGGGACATAAGTAAATCTTTCAGCAATAAAGATTAAAAAAAATTATACCCACAGTTTCCAATGGCCAGTGCTGAGCACAGCATTGCACTTTCTTTTTTTCTTTTTTAAAAATATGTTTTATTGATTTTTTTTTACAGAGAGGAAGGGAAGGGGATAGAAATCTAGAAACATCGATGAGAGGCTTTCAAACACCGGACCAGCTGCCTCTTGCACAGCCCCCACCAGGCTTGTGCCCACAACCAAGGTACATGCCCTTGACCGGAACTGAACCCAGGACCTTCCAGTCCTCAGGCCGATGCTCTATCCCCCTGAGCCAAACCGGTTCTGGCAGCATTGTACTTTCTATGTGCTTCATCCTTGCCCTGCAAGGTACCAAGGGCAAGCTAAAGGGAATACACGTGCTGATGATTGATGTTATTTCTCTAATGTGATTAGAGCTGGCAGTCTTCCACTGAAGTTATCTGCACTTCTTTCCTTTTTGGTCAGTAACACATTTATTGTGAATTAATACCATCAGGAAATAACAACACAATCAAGGAACTTCCTGGTCATGAAAGCCAGTTATGAAAACCTTACAAGTAGACAGATGTCCAACTGCCCATTCGAAAAAGCTGACTTTCGCTGTCTTTACCTCACAATAAAGAAGGTTTCATTATGAAAACCAGGAGGCACAAAGTCATTCTGGGGTTTCACACGTTTTAGGATTATTGGGTAGATTTTAGAGCTTAAAGGCAAGCAGAAGAGCAAATAGCACTATTATCATGTTGGAAATTGCCATTCGAATGCAATGTGTTTCTTCTTTTCAGTTTGGGATCCAGTTTGGGATTTTGTTCTTCTGCACAGTAAGCATCCCCCAGAGACGTCAGTAAAAGCAAAACTATCTGTTTTCGTTCATTAAGATCCGACGTGGAAACCTGCAGAATTACTCCTGCCCCAAACACCGAGCCCACCGCCTGCCCAGGGCCCGGGGCCCGTGCCAGGGAGGCTGCCCCTCTCGTGCCTGCCCGCCTCTGCTTCTCCCTGCCCCCCTCCAGATGTTCACTCCGTCACACCACCATGCTCATTTGGAAAAGTGATAGCGGTTTGCTCTATAACTACAACCAAGTGTAGCTTCCAATAGCCCTGCTGGCGTTGCCCTCACTCTCTCGTAGCACAGTCTGAGAAACAGCCTATTGCTACCGGGGATCTTATTCCATGTTCTGACAACTGTTGCCTCGATAACACATTCTTCCCCCCAGGCCTACAAGGCTCTCATTTTTATCTATACACAAACCCCCTTTCCCGATAAATTCCTGTCATTCCACCTGGCAATCCCCCTAAGACTTTCGAACCCACAAATTCTTCTGTAAACAGAACCAGAGACTTTCTTACGACCCTTGGCAACCTGCGTCTCTCAAAATCCCCCAGGCTTGAACTGTTTCTGCCCACAGGACTAGGGTCATCCTCCTCTGCCGCTCTGGTTTATCTAAATTTCTGATCTATCACCCAGCATTTTTTTTTTCCTCTTCAAGTAACACAAGTTCCTCTTCCTCAAGTGTTGCTCTTGTTTCTAAAGTCCTTCAAAGAAGATGACCTTCTTTCTGCCTCCTTCCATTACGTTCCCATCTAACTTGTGCCCTCTTCATAGACATCTGAATCTTGCTATCACTATGCAGATAGCCCCAATTCTTTATTTCCCCTCATAAGACCAAATTTGCTATCTTCAGATCTTCCTAAAGCTGCATGAGCCCTAGGCTCAACCCAGGAAATCCTTGTGTGCCTCCCATTGACTCATCCCATCGGAAATCCTGGCATTGCTGCAGACTGGCTAGGAGAGGGCGGCTCCCTCGTGTCACCAGGATTCCTTGCTGCCTGGTCTTCCAGACTTGTTTTCTACCTGTTAAAGGTCTGTCCCTTTAAGGGAAGCCTGTTCAATGAGCTCTCTGTCCTGTTCCTCACGGGACTTTTCCTGTGGGGTTATCTGTTCTGTGGACTGATCTAGAAACCTGGGAAATCTGGGCATCCTGAGAGAGAAACAAGCAGCTGGCCTAAAGGTTGGGTTGGGACTAGGGTTAGGTGAATGAAGTAAGTTTAAGGTGAGTCATGCAAGTGCAGGGTCTTTTATTTAAAATTCTGTCATTATTTAAAATTTTGATATTTTGTTTGTCATGAATATTTGCACATTTTGACTTTAAGCAACGTTGTGTTATACTACTACTCACCTTGATTGCTGCGTTTTTTGACACTGAAATGAGTGCTTAACTCTTCTCACCTGGTCTCACCCTTCTCATGGGTCTGTCTCATGGTCAAGGCCAGCTTATGATCTGTGCAGTCACCTAGGACCTTGAGCTTGGTGTAATGACTCACTGCCTTGAAATTCTTAGTAGTTTTTTTTTTAACAAAAGGCCCTGCATTTTCATTTTTCCATGGGCCCCATAAATTATGTAGTTAGTCCTGATCAGCAAAGTAAAATTAAAATAAAGTGGGGGGAAAATCAAGCCGTGTGTGTGTGTGTGTGTGTGTGTGTGTGTGTGTGTGTGTGTGTGTTTGTGTGTTTTTCTCTCTTCAGGGGAAATTTACAGCTCTCTTGGTTCATTTTGCCATTCATTCCATTTTAACCAACTACAACTGGGCTCTGTCCTCACAGTGCTTCCTGATAGAAACACTGGCCCTTCAGCCGTTTTGCGGGGCAGGGGAGGGGGGTGAGGGAATGCACACTGTTTCTCTCTGGAACTCCGTCTGGGAGACTGGCTTGGTTCTGCGATTCATCAGAAATAAGAAAAACAAACACTATAAATGGAGAACTTGAAAAACAGGTGGGCACCGTCTCCCCACCCAAGAGAATGGATTTAAAAGGAAATTTGTTTATGAGATGAGGTTTTAAAAAAGCAACCTGGAGAATTTAGCAAAGATGTAAATAAACAACTCGTCCTTGGGTTGCATTAGGCTGCAGAATAAATATATTAACCGGCGTCAGTCAAAGTCTGCCTCGAACCTGACCCTGACAAGACCCAGGGGCTAGTGCTGTTACCATCCCTCCCCCCGAACACCAGGCCGTTTTCTCTGAGGCAAGGCTACCTCAGAACAGGCACCGGGGCTCCCCTCCCACGTGAAGGTAAGCAGAAGCCTATCAGGTTTCCTCTGCGCCCGGCCTCCTTGACAGGCCCCGGGAAAGCCTGCGGGCAGTCAGGAGACACCAGCCTTGTTTTTATACGGGGCAGTCATCTGTGGGTAAGCACACATCTATTACCCACCGGGGGTACTGACTGCTGGGTCGGCTGTGGTCAATTCCCGTCACGTGCAGAAACAAGCCGATGCATTTAAGCCTGGCCACCGCGGGATGGGCAGGCCCTGCAGGCAGTGGAGCTGGTGGGAAAGAAAGGGATGTCTGTGCTCCAGGCCCTCGTCCTGGGTTGCCAGCATCCCTACTGGGGAGAGGGATTTTGGATTTTCCCTGTCCTCACATCTCCCTCTTCCTTCCTCTGTACCCCATCCTGCCCCCGGCCTCCCCTCTGTGAATTTATGAAGGATTTCCAGCATGATTGTAATTATTTCACATACCGTATTTAAATGCCTTGCTACATGGACCTGCATTCCCTGCCACTGACCCAGAGTCGCCTACCTCCCGAGACCTCGCTGGTGGCGCGGAGTGAACCACTGAGGGTTACTTAGAGAATACACAGGTTTGGGAATTGTCTACGATGTGGAATCAAACACCTCCAACCTGTGGAGAAGCCACTGAGGAGGCCACAGTGAATGTCACTGGTGAATATTTGTAAGAGGCCATCAGGATAGCACCAGAAGAGCCCAGCAGCTCCATGGAAAGCGACGAGGTCACCTCAGCACTCATTTAAAATGAGGCAGCGAAACCGGTTTGGCTCAGTGGAAAGAGCGTTGGTCTGCGGACTGAAGGGTCCCAGGTTCGATTCCAGTCAAGGGCATGTACCTTGGTTGCGGGCACATCCCAGGTGGGGGTTGTGCAAGAGGCAGCTGGCTGATGCTTCTCTCTCATCGATGTTTCTAGCTCTCTATCTCTCTCCCTTCCTCTCTGTAAAATATCAATAAAAATATATTTTTTTTAAAAAATGAGGCAGATTCTCCACTGGCTGTGGTCTTGGCTCTGCTAACCACAACTGTCTAAGAAGATTCTGCCGAAACCAGTTTGGCTCAGTGGATAGAGCATCGGTCTGCGAACTGAGGGGTCCCAGGTTCGATTCCGGTCAAGGGCATGTACATTGGCTGCAGGCACATCCCCAGTGGGAGTTGTGCAGGAAGCAGCTGGTCAATGTCTCTCTCTCATCGATATTTCTGGCTCTCTATCCCTCTCCCTTCCTCTCTGTAAAAAATCAATAAAATATATTTAAAAGAAAAAGATAGAAGATTCTGAGCTTCTGCACAAGCCTGCTATCCTATTACAGGAGGGTGAAGAACTGTACAAGACTAGTGAGCTACAGGACGTACCCAGCGGTACAATGCAGGGAACCGTCCAGAGGCAGAACGTGTCCCATTTAATATGGGGTCAATAAATGTTCGTTTAAAATAAAAATAAAAATCATTCTTGGTTTTCTGAAAATAGATACTAAATTATATACAGGCTACTAAGTACTGAGGCAGGCAACATTCATTCTATATATTTTTTGGTCTGGGTTGAGAAGGGAGAAACTTTTAAAAATGAGGTTCTTTGAGAAAATCACTGTGCTGGACACTTAATAAATGTCATATTATGTAAGTCCCACAAAAATCCTGTACAATGGGCATTATAATTCTTATTTTACACATGGAGAGCTGAACCTCACAATAGTTCAGTTCACAAGTGGAAAGTAGCAGAGCCAGCTTCACATACAAATCTTTAAAAGTTTGTGTTCTCTGCCGAAACCGGTTTGGCTCAGTGGTAGAGTGTCAGTCTGCGGACTGAAGGGTCCCAGGTTCGATTCCGGTCAAGGGCATGTACATTGGTTGTGGGTATATCCCTGGTAGGGGGTGTGCAAGAGGCAGCTGGTCGATGTTTCTCTCTCATCGACGTTTCTAGCTATCTATCTCTCTCCCTTCCTCTCTGTAAAACATCAATAAAATATATATTTTTTAAAAATTTGTGTTCTCTCTCCTGTGTTATGATCCTCCCTTTTTTATTTTTATTTTTTTGTTTGACTTTAGATTGTTACTGGGGGTAAGGGAAGTACCCTTTACAGTCCCACCTTTTTATTCTACAGCAAGGATCCTGAAATGTTCATGCAGGGAAGCTACCCTGTCCTCATCTGAAACCTTTAGTTTAAATAAAATTGTCAAGGGGATCTATCTGCCCAGGAGCCTCAGGCGTAAAGCAGTCCTTCTTCAGAAAGTTATATAATAAGGTTTGCTAATCTTCATTGAGCATTTACAGCATGCCAGGAACTGTTCTGGACTCTTTCTACATGGTCCCATTTAATCCTCAAAATGGTACTGTGAGGAAATGCCACTGCTATTATGCTCCCTGATTTATATGCAAATGAGAAGGCCAGCCCAGCTGAAAGGGACCAGCCCCCTCCAAAGCCTGGGCTCCAAACCAATGAGCTGATGTGTGCCTTGGTCTGCTCCAGAGGGTAGTCTTTAAAGATACCTGGTCTCTTCCAAACCAAGGAAAGCATCATCAAAGGTCCATGAGCCCATGGCCCTTTAAGGAGAAAACTGGATGAATGAGATCTTCCTAGGACAACATGAAGAAAGAGTATTTTTGCTTCATCAAACTAGGGACTGATGAGGAAATATTGTTTATTATTTTTTAAATGTGCAGACACATCCACTTGGGCAGTGACTATATCATTGTAGTTAGGAAAAGAGCTGAAAGGTACCAGAGAAGGTATTTGAAAGTTAGTGACTGCAGGCTGAGCTGTAACACTGCTCTAAATTATTTCATGATGAACATTTTTGTCCTTAAAACTTTATATCTTTGAGTGCTTCTTAGGATCTAATCTAAAAATAAATAGAAATACTGAGGGCAAAACCTCTTCATTACAACACTGCATATTGATTCCCACTAGCTCTGCATGTGTGTAGATATTCAACTGCATTCAAGTTTGGTTTTTTAGAGGGCAAACTTTTCATATCTAACAAGTGAATTTTCACCTGTCCAGCCCAATATAGGACAATAGTTAAGGATAGGAGCTCAGAAATCAGAAGGCCTGGGTTTGAACCTTGGCTTTGCCATGCGCTAAGCTCTATGGTACACTTCCTTCAGTGATAATGTGGAGATAATACATACTTATATGCAGATTTTGAAGGTTAAGTTATGGCGATACTTGTTAAATGTTTAGCACAGTGCCAGACTCGATAAGCATCCAATAAGTGTTAGCAATAGTCCTTATTGTTGTTGTTAATTGACATATTATTTAGTTTGCAAATAATAGATAATGTAGTTTCCCAGCTCCATTATGGCTGTCTGAAGTGGATGAAAAGGATTATAGCTTGCTAATTTTTTTAATATATTTTATTGATATTCTACAGAAAGGAAGGGAGAGAGATAGAGAGCTAGAAACGTCGTTGAGAGAGAAACATCGACCAGCTGCCTCTTGCACACCCCCTACTGGGGATGTGCCCACAACCAAGATACATGCCCTTGACTGGAATCGAACCTGGAACCTTTCAGTCCGCAGACCAATGCTCTACCACTGAGCCAAACCGGTTTCGGCAATAGCTTGCTAATTTTTTAACTTAGTTAATGATAGGAGGTGCAGATTTCTTTAACAGAAATACTAGAACTGATAGTAACATTATTTAATATGCATTGCAGGCATCTTCCTATATGGCTTCTGAAAATTAAGGATCAAATGGTCACAACCAACACTTCAAACTGTTTATTTTGGTTGAAGGGGAACATTGTGTTGAAAAGTTGGTACAATTATATAGTTGTAAATTGGCCGTGTTCCCTACCTATTACTTAGACTTGAGTCTTTTAGTTCCCTTTAAGAAATCAAAAATTGTGCCTTGTTTGCATGCTTATTCTAACCCACTGAGGCGTGGCTAAGATAGAGCTACCATGCTAAGTTCTAGGAGGATTAAATGAAAATGACCAACACAAATTTAAAAAGTAGACCTGAGAGACAGAGGGTGTTCATGATAAGAGTGGCATTCTCCCGGGCTTTTAGGTTGTGCAGCAAAATAAAGAAGTGGCAGGAAGCCAGGCACCTGAAACTCCAGCATGGTCTTCCCCATGTTGGACTCCAGCATGTAGTGGTAGGCGCCGATGCTGGTGCTGGGGTCGTCGGCGTCGTCCAAGGTGCCCTTGGGAAGGAAGCAGAAAGGGGAAGTATTACGGAAGCTCCCTCCCCTCATTTGGGTGATCACAAATTAATACCATGGCCCTACAGTGATCCTTCTATTGGCCCGACACTTCAGGTGTGTATTCCACCACCAAGGCTCCAGTTGATTTGGCATAAAATCCTTAACCTCTCCACGATTCAGAGGAAAGAGGATTTCATAATCAATTTGAATCTGGCATTCCATTAGATTGTTGACTAAAATAATAATTATCCCGAAGCAGAGATTCCTGTGCCCTCACCAGGGTTTTGTTGATAGTGGCGTTAATGTTCTAGTGGTTGCCCACCTAGGCTGCCTTTGGGTGTTATTGAAATCTTAAAAATGATGACCTTGTTCTGGTTCCAATGATAACCACGTAAGATTATGTAACTGACAGGGAAAGAATCCTTCAGCTGTATGGGCCATTCATATTTTACTGCCATGGTTTTTAATGGGAGCTTTTCATAATATGCTGGTGTTCAGCCTGGAGACATGGATCTTGGTTTACATTTTTTTTACTTCCGGATCACTTAATCTTCAGCAATCAAGGTGGGTGGGTGATGTGTGGAAATGAAATTCTCCTTCATTTTGGTTAGGGGGCGTGGCGAGGAAAAAGCTAACATAAGGTCTGGGGCCTGCCCTTCAATCTCCCCTGGTCTTGGATTCCTGAGAAAGTGGGCAATGACTTTGTGAGGCTGAACATACGACTGCCAACATCAGATAGCAGCAAATTTATAACTTTTGAATGCAATAACATTAACACTGCTGCTGAAATATTTATGTTGGCTTTTTAAATATCCCAGAGGAAATCCATCCAGAAGCCTGCAAATCTTATATATTTTCTTTCCTTAGAAATTTCCATGAAAAAAATGATAAATTACATTTACACTGAGGGCCCCTCCCTGCTCCTGAGTAAATTCCACACATAGAAATCAAGCATCGTTTCCCTAACTTCTCTTCCTCAGAGGCAGCTGAACAAAGGCTTCCTTTCATCCTCAGAGCTGATATGGAACAGAGCTCCTGAGGTCTCCGAGCCAGGTCAACCGCACTCTGCCCCTCCTTCTCTCTCCTCTGTGTGATAAGAGCATTTATAAGGGGAAAGAACGGGAGGAAAAAAATAGTGTGATAATGTCTCCTTTATCATTAACAGCTTTTCCAGAATTACCGAACCTTTACAGTCAGAGTGAGGGAATCAGAGAATGAAAATCTCAGGTCGGGATTATCCATGCTAAAGACAAGCCAGGAGGTGACTAGCTCCTTTGGCAATGCCAACTTCCTGGCCTTGGAGGACATACAGGGCGACAGCTGCCACAGCGGGGACCCAAGGCTTCCTCCGGGGCTGATGGTTTGGAGGCATCAAGGATCAGGAGCTCCACATAATTCATGGGGTAAACTGGATCGCTGAGAAAACATCCTAGCTAAATTTCTAAGACACAGCGTTTTGCTCATAAGCACTTTGTATTTCGTTATTACAAACATTTTCAAAGCCCTCTGAGAGAAGTAATTGATTAAGCATGACAATTCTAATAGTTAACAAATACTGGGCATACGGCTTTCCCCATATCTAAGCAGTCAACGTTTCCATAACACACAGGTTTGCAGCATCCCATGGGGGTTGAAAGGATTGGCACTTTTAAGAACTTCACATCATTTGTAAGATTAGCTAAGTTTAGGAGGGAAATGAGCTAGTGTATCTCTAGAGTAAAGCAGCATTTAATTGTATGTGGTCTCGGGCCCTCAAACAAATCAATGCTCTTCAAACAGCAAGCATTCAAATAAAGAAATCAAGGTGGATCAAATGATCTACCTTGACTTAAGGGTTGGCTATTTGTGTTCCAGGAAGGTTAAGGAATATTTCTGAGATGAAGAATAGGGAGCCAGTTCCAATTTTGTGATTTCCAGGCCAAGGGTTCTTTTTGCTGAAAATGAATGACTTAATGGATAAAAATTACATCTGCCCAATTCTTTAGAAATATGCTCACTGTCACATCTCCTCCGATTCAAAGGCCTCAGTATCCTCCGAGCAGCCAGCTCCTCCCTTCCCTGGGGTACTCACGCTGGTGGAGGCGACTGCTTCCTGCACGCTCTCCATGATGAACTCCTTGGTGATCCTTCGGGAGGGCAGCTCGTTGAACAGGGAGTTGATCAGGGCCACTTTGGCTGCATCCCGCCTGGCCTCGGCTCTGCTTAAGCAGCACTTGAGAGGGAGAGGAGAAGGGGCGTCATTAAAGGATTTAGCATTTCACCACGTTGTGCCTACCTCAGTGGGTCTCTAGACATTTCTAGTCATCTAGTTACTGTCTGTACCCCTTCTTTCACACCCATTGCTAATCCCCTGAAGATCATACAGATTTCCTCTCAGCCCTAGATAACATGCAAATGTCTGGGTTGGTCTCCCAATGCTGCTTTTGGTTGGTCTTATTTCATAGTCACTGAATGGCTTTGCATACTACTGTAAATAAATAATCACAAAAGTCATAATGGCTACTCTTTATGTGCCAGGTAATTATATTCATTATAAGGGCCTTCCTCGAATCTTTATTTTTTTTTTGGGGGGGGGGGGATGTAAGGAAAGAAGGAAACTGGGAAATAATTAAGGACAGAGGTTCTGGGGTCAGGCTGTTTGGCTTCAAGCACTTGCTAGCTGAGAGACCTTGGCAAGTTAGTCCCTGGGTAACTCAAGTTCTGCCGTCTGTCAATGGGAATAATAGCAGTCCCTCCGGAAGAGGTCTGAGGATAGCCTCAATTAGTTAATATAGGTAAAGTAGTGGGACGGCCTTACACATGGTAACACTCTATGAGCACATTCCAGTCTTGTACTTCTTAGCTCCAGGTTAGGACAAAGGGGCTGCTGTCAAAATCTGCTATTTCTGCTTTTCCAGCACTTATCTTCCCACCTTCCCTCTAAGAACAGTTCCTTGATTTTCTTGAGGGCCACCCTTTCCACCTTGGTTTCCACCCATGCAGTTTGGGTCAACATTTGGCCTGTCTGAAGTTAGGGGCCATAGGCAGCCCATGATGAGTAACTCAATAAGTAAAATAAAAAAAATTCATTTCTTCCAAATGTAATATTGCTCTCCTTCTTCCCAGCCGAGCTTTCCTGTGGCTCACACAAGTCTGTTCAGTGTATCCTGATTCTTTCTTTCTGTCTCTTTCCTTATCAACTACAACTCTTATTCCAGTTCTGGCTCAGCGTGGACCCTGAAAGTCCGGAGAGAGAGATGGTAGTCCTATGAGAATGGCACTGTCCCCAGAGCCCACCCTGTTGGAGGACCCCAGAGTGTGATGGGCTCTCTCCCACAGCTCCTGTGAACTGTCCAGGGTCCTAGACCCTACGCCAAGACATAAGAGGGTCAACAGGGTGGCTGGGCACCGCTGGCTCTGCCACTCAGTGACTGTGAGACCGGGGATGCCAGAACTTCGGGGCTGATTTCCCAACTGAATAAATGGGGATGGTGGCCTCTTTGATTTTAAGGCTCCTGATTCCTAAAGTGCATGATTCTCAGCATCAGTTGTGCTCGGTGACTGATGTGAAAGAACAGAGAAAGTACCAAAGGTCCCACGTCATGTTGCAGTTTCACAGCCTCGTGGTTGGTAGCACCCTTGGGACAAGGCTAAGCCCCTGTGGCTTGCTTTCAGCACATCGACCATCCCTGCACTGAGCCAGGAACGCTCGGAACTCACAAGTGTGTGTCATCTAGAGGCCCAGACTCTCCTCCCCAGCTCCCCAAATCCAGATTAGCCTCCTGAGGCCAGGCCCTGGCCCCCTCTGATTTCCTCCTAATGTGACAGGACCCTAACGAAACAGAATGATTAAAAACAACACAAAGAGACTTCCAATATCACCTCTAAATAAAGAATTAAGCTGAAGGTCTAAAATGTATGTGAAATGTCAAAACCGGTTTGGCTCCGTGGATAGAGGGTTGGCCTAAGGACTGAAAGGTCCCGGGTTCGATTCCGGTCAAGGGCATGTACCTTGGTTGCGGGCACATTCCCAGTGAGGAGTGTGCAAGAGGCAGCTGATCGATGATTCTCTCTCATCGATGTTTCTAACTCTATCCCTCTCTCTTCCTCTCTGTAAAAAAAAAAATCAATAAACTATATTTAAAAATAATAATAAAATAAAATGTATGTGAAAAACAGTTAGGGTTTTTCTCCAAAGAAGACTTTGGGGTAGCCTGAAGTAGTGAGCAAAACCATTCAGGGTTTAGACCTCTCCCAAGGTGTAGGCCGCCTGTATTAAATCGTGAGGCATGGCTTTGCGTTATGGACTTGACTGGGAATGATTGGATGTTGAGTTGAGTCAGCATATCTCACTGAAGCCTGGGTGCCGCCTCTTTTAGGAAGTCTTCCCTGATCACTCGGAAGGTGGGCTGGGAGGACTGCTGTCCATGAGAGGCACTCACACACGGTTACATAATTGTCTGCTAGTACCTGCCCCCAGACTCCAGGCTGCGAGCACCCTGAGGGCAGAGTCTGTGGCTTAGTCATCTTTAAGTCTCTGGACCTACAGCACAGTTTATTGAATGAATAACTAAATGCTGCCTAGGAAATTTAAACACAAATCACTAATGCACCTAATAAAATGCTCAAGAAATCTTCTTAAAGAGGAGAATTAAAGATACATATTTACTATTTTTTATAATAAGTCTTTATTGTTCAGATTACCGTGATTCCCCAAAACTAAGACATCCTCCAAAAATAAGACCTGTTTCATGGAAACATAATACATCCCCTGAAAATAAGACCTAGCACATCTTTGGGAGCAAAAATTAATATAAGACACTGTCTTATTTTCGGGGAAACAGGGTATTACAGGTGTTCCTCTGCCTGCCTCCTCCCCCCCACCTAATAGCTCTCCTCCACCTGATTCCCAACCCCACCTCAAGCCCTTACCCCCACCACTGTCTTCATCCATAGATGTAAGATTTTTTTGTCCAATCTCTTCCTGCACCCCTCAGACCTCCTTCCCCCTGAGAAATGTTAGTCCAATCCCTTTCTCTGTCCCTGATTCTATTGTATTCACCAGTCCATTTTGTTCTTCAGATTTTTTATTCACTTGATTTTTAGATTCACTTGTTGGTAGGTATGTGTTTGATGTCTTTTTGTTGTTCATAATTTTTTTTACCTTTACCTTTTTCTTGTTCTTCCTCTTCTTCTTTGTTTTAAAATATATTTTATTGATTTTTTACAGAGAGGAAGAGGGATAGAGAGTTAGAAACATTGATGAGAGAATCATCGATAAGCTGCCTCTTGCACACCTCCTTCTGGGGATGTGCCCACAACCAAGGTACATGCCTTGACCGGAATCAAACCTGGGACCTTTCAGTCTGCAGGCCGATGCTCTATCCACTGAGCCAAACCAGTTTCGGCTTCTTCCTCTTCATAAAGAATACCCTTCAACATTTCATGTAATCCTGATTTGGTGTTAGAAACTCCTTTAACTTTTTCTTGTCTGTGAAGCTCTTTCTGAATGATAGTTTTGCTGGGTAATCTTGGTTGTAGGTTCTTATTGTTCATCATTTGGAATATTTTTTGCCATTCCCTTCTGGCCTGCATAGTTTCTGTTGAGAAATTAGCTGATAGTCGTATGGGTATTCCTTTGTAGGTAACTAGCTGTTTTTCTCTTGCTACTTGTAAGATTTTCTCTTTGTTTTTTGCCTTTGGCATTTTAATTATGATGTGTCTTGGTGTGGTTCTTTTTGGATTTCTCTTGTTTGGGGTTCCGTGCGCTTCATGAACTTGTAGGTCTATTTCTTTCACCAGGTAGGGAAAGTTTTTTGTCATTATTTGTTCTAAAAGGCCTTCAATATCCTGCTCGCTCTCTTCTTCTGGCACTCCAAAAATCCGGATGTTGGTATGCTTTAAGCCATCCTGGAGGCTCCTTATGCTATCCTCAAACTTTTGGATTCTTCTTTCTTTTTGCCTCTCTGGTTGGGTGATTTTTGCTTCCTTATATTCCAGATCTTTGGTTTGATTCTTGGGGCATGTTCATCTATACTTGAGTTTCTGTATATTCTTTATTTCAGACTGTGTATGCTTAATTTCTGGCTGGTCCTTTTCCATATTTTTGGTATTCTCATTAAGGTCTTTGAAGGTGTCACAAAGCTTCTTGGAGGTCTCATCAAGTTTCTCAAAGGTTTTTAGAAGATTCTTGAGTAACCTTATAAATGTGATTCTGAACTCCGTGTTGTCCAGTAATTTACTTTCCTCCATCTCTCCCATTTGTGACATGTTTCTGTGTCTCCTCATTTTGGCTGCCTCCCTGTGTTGATGGAGTGGCTTTGTGTAGTCGTTGACCTATAGGGGTTAGTAGATCAGCTTCTCCAATCACCTGAGGTGGTTGCTTTTGCTATATCCCTTCGTGGGCTGAGTGCAAAGTTTTGGTGTAATTAAGCCTTGATTGCTGTTGGTACACTGGGAGGAATTGACTCCAGGCCAATTGTCCGGGAGGACCTGCTGTGTCTATAAAGGAAGAACTGCTGCGCTGGAGACACGCTTTGTTTCAGTGGGGCTTTGGCACTCACTGAGGCTGCCTCTGGAATGTGTCACTCATGGGTGTGAGGGGTTAAAACTGAGCACTAGGAACACTGGCTTCTGGATCTCCAATGGGTTGAGTGTGGTTCAGCTACTGCACCCTGCAGGAGCTACAGCTGAACCACAGTCCTCTCTTCCTTTGCTAGGTTAAACTGCAACTGAGAAGGCCATTTGTATGCAAAAGCTGCTGGTTGGAGCTTGGATGTGTTGTGAGGAGCAGAGTCTCAAGGTGGAGACTCAGGGCATCACTAGGCTGGAGCGTGGCCAACAGCAATGGCTGCCTGTCAGCCACCTCTCCAATCTGCATCCCCATGTCTTCGCATCTCCCAGTCTTCCCACTTCTGTCTTGCACCACAGCTCAGCAAACAAATATTCTTGCGTGAAGCTCTGTAAGCCAGCCACCCTCACTTTCTGACCTGATGGCAAATAGTCTAGCCTCTCCCCAGAAACTGGATTTCAGAGAGATCGGGAGCTTGTCTCTCTTTGGGTTGAAGAAAGCAATGCCCTCCGCCAGCTGGGATCCACCGCCAGCCCGAATCGCGTCCACGCCCCCATACCTCAGTTTTACAGAGCTTGTGCCCTGAATTCTCCTCTTTCTCTTTCAGTCTAGTTGTAGGGCTTCCTTTCAGCTAGCTTTCCCTTGGGTTTAGGGTGATAGACGTTTAATCTATAGTTGTATATTTGAATTGTTGTGCACAGCAGCAGATTAGGTGTGTTTACCTATGCTGCCATCTTCGTTCTCCTGTATTTACTATTTTTAAAAAGACCCTTTTAAATATACCCTGTGTACTGTGTATAATCCAGTAATGTAAAAATATATTAATATGTGAATTTCAGAGGGATAATTGGACATTAAATTCAGACACTTTTTGAGAATACCATTTTTGTCTGAGTACAAGATATGTTTATTATTCTTTGGAAAGTCAGTTCCTCATTAAAAAGCAGAGCAAGTTTCTGCAAACAGTGCCTGACATCTATAGGAGCAGCTCATTGTAATCGGAATTCACTTTCCAAAATCTATAATATTGCTGTTGGGGTATCAGAACTTAAGATTCAGACCTGGGCACTCTTGAGAAACTTTATATAACTATCTAAATGATAGCAATTGAAACCGTCCTTCCTAGAGAGAGAGACCCAGTAAACACTATTTAGATAAAAGAAGCTATCTATTTTAAATAAGCCCCACTAAGTACCAGATCAAAGGCACTGCATACACTTACAACCAAATGGCACTGCTTCTGAGATCAAAGTGCTGGGGGGGGGGGGGCTGAGGGAGGGAAGGAGCCTTTACCCAGAAAGCACGGGAAAGAACCAGGAGACCTCACCAACAGCAGGAATTTAAAGGGGACACATGTCTTTACTTATGTCATTGTTGCAATGTACAGAATCTTTGGCTGAAATGGGGGAGAAAGTGTACCAATTAATAATAAGCACAGAAAGTAAGTTCTGAGCCATCAAAGGGCTTCTCGTACAACTGTTCTTTGCATTTCTGAAAGACAAGTGCTTCAAAATGTTTATAATGTTAACCAGCCGCTTTCTTCTCAGTTTGGGAGCTACACACCCACGTCAGTCAAGGCCGCGTATTTTCTTTAGGGATCTTTTCCCGGGGCCCCTCAGACCTGGAGGACCTGTGCGTGGGCAGGACATTGAGCCAAAAGCAATCTGCTTGGCAAATGGAAATCATGAGTGGGGATTCTGCTGCGAGAACAGGCACGGTGCGCGTTACCATCAAACAGTGGGAAGCACTGCAAGAAAATAAAATATAGTACGTGACGGAACATTTTATTGATGTGTCCAAACCGGCCATCAAAGACATCAGTTGGAGAGCGAGCGAAGCATGGGGTTCTTTCAAAGCAACTTCTTGCTGGAATTAGACTTCCCAGATCGCATGGTTTATTCTGTTTTTCAGCCAGACCCCAATCATAAATACAGATTTGTAAACCATGCCTCATCCGCTAACCATTCTTACTTGTTAATCGAGAGAGACAACTTCTGTCCTTTGCACTCTGTGCAAAGTGCAGAGCTGTAATATTTAATAGCCGGGATTTTACTGAAGTCAGCTGTGGATTTCTCAGGCATGTGGAACCACAGGCTTTTCAAGTGGCTAGCAGACCCCACTCGGACGTTTATCTTGATGCTCAGATGCCTTTCATTTGCTGGTAGATTATAAACCACTGAAGTCATTTCAAAGCCTCCTGGCTCTAGTCTAAAATTAAAGCAAAGGAAGCGCGTCTGCGGCATTGCTAAGGAGAACTCTGTAAGGCAGCGGTCGCCAGCCTCTGAGAGAGCCCCTCCTCCTCCCCGTGATCTCTGCCTCCTGGCATTCACACCCTCGTGCAGCCCCTCACACTGCACTCCACCAGTAGAATGTGGCAGAAGATACAGCATGTCACTTTTGATATTGTCAAAGCCACAGTGGCTTCTGTCTCGGTCACACTTACTCTCTCCCGGACCACTTGCTCTGGGAAAGTCGCTTCCATGCTGTGAGCAGTCCTACAGAAAGGCACGCGCGGTGAGGAACCCATGCCTTCTAGAAACGGATCCCCCAGGCTCCAGCAAGCCTCAGGTGACTATTGCTCCCTGACTGCTTGACTGCACCCTCCAGGAGACTCTGAGCCAAAGCCACCCAGCTGATCTGCGTCCAGATTCTTGATCCTCAGAAACAGTGTGAGATAACGTGAGTTTCGAGGCAATTTGTTACCCAGCTGTAGATGACTAATACAAAGGCTGTGCTCACATCAGGTAATAAGGAATTCTCTAAGCCCGCTCTGATGGAGAGCACAGTAATAGTAATCCTTGTCGCTGAGCTAGGCACTTTGTTTATTTAGTTATTACCACATTTAGTTATTACCACAATCCTATGAGGTTGAGTTTGTTGTTATCCTTGTTTTGGGTTTGCAGATGAGGACACAGAGGTTATATATCCCAATGGCTCTGTCCTACAAGACTGTCCCCACTGCAGATACCATCTGCAAGTCCAGGTTGTCACCTGCATTTCTGATCAACCATCTATCGATGAGAGGTTCTTAGAACCCCCCTCCTTCATCATTTGCTAGAATGGCTCACACACTCAGGAAGACACCTTACTTACTAGATTACTGGCTTATTATAAAAGGTATTACCCAGAGGAAGGGATACACAGGGCAAGGTTTCCGGGAAGGGGCGCAATCCTCCCAGCTCTCCAGATGTACACCAACCCAGAAACTCTGTGAATCCCACATGTAGGATTTTTATGGAGGCTTCATAATGTAGACGTGATTGATTAAATCTTTGGCCGTTGGTGATTAAGTCAATTTTCAGCCCCTCCTGGGTCAGAAGGTGCAGCTGAAAATTCTAACCCTCGAATCACAAGGTTGGTTGCCCTACCTGCCAGTCCCCATCTTTAGGGGCTTTCCAAAAGTCATCTTATTGGCACTGACTCAGGTGTGATAGAAAGGGATTTTGTTATGAATAACAAAGTGTTTTAGGAGCTCTGTACCAGGACTCAGAATAAAGAACAAATATATATTTCTTATTATAAATCACAATACCATAGTGGTAAAACCACTTCTGCTAACACCAAAAATGTTCATTTCTCACAAGGAAAGCAGTGTTCGAGCTGAAAAAAAAATCCTTATGACAGTTCTAAATGTAGGCCTATAGGAAGTATATAAACACTGCCAACTTAATTGCAGTCTCAATTTTCTTTCTCTGCTCAATAGTTTCTGTTTCTTCGATGATAATTTTCCAAAGTGTCCACACTATGCAATGAAAAAGTAATCAACCAAGATTAATTGGGCCATATGTCATCCTCAAATAGAATAGTGGCTAGTCAATTTTTTTTAGGATGCACAGAAGTTCTTCAGCTGGTTGACATACAATTTTGGTAGTCATGAACATGTCATAAGAATAGAGATGCATAATAAGAAACTGGTTTTATAGTTAATTATTTCTTAAATACTTTAAAATTATTGATGTGTGTTACTGTTCATAGAAAAACCTTTCAGCCAGACCAACACAATTTATGCTCTGAGCAATTACTTTCCTGGTGGCTCTTATCTGATTAATAATTTTCCCAGGCTTTGTATTAGAAAATAGAGAAGATACATGTGTGGAGTGGCTCTTTCTGGACCCCACGCGCTTACTGTACATACATCCCAACTGTAGTGCTTTCTTTAGGAAAGCAGGTGAAAGGCATTGATATAAGTAACAGCTCTCCATGTTTAAACATACAACAGACCTCTTAAAATTATTTGTGTTTTAAAGACATCAAGAAAAAAATAGGCCGAAACCAGTTTGGCTCAGTGGATAGAGCGTCAGCCTGCGGACTGAAAGGTCCCGGGTTCGATTCCGGTCAAGGGCCTGTACCTTGGTTGCGGGCACATCCCCAGTGGGGGGTGTGCAAGAGGCAGCTGATCGATGACTCTCTCTCATCGATGTTTCTAACTCTCTATCCCTCTCTCTTCCTCTCTGTAAAAAATCAATAAAATATTTAAAAAAAAGAAAAAGAAAAAAATAGGTCTGCAAATCCAAAATGTATAAAATGAGTCGCACTTTACTTAGTGCCTACCAAGGCTAGCCAAGTAGTCGCGAGGCTCTTGAATAAGAACAGTCGCGTAATTGCAAGGGTGACAGATCGTACCTAATGGGAACTAAAGCTGAAGATGTCCTCCCTGGACGCCGGGGCAAGTCGGGGTTATATGGGCGGCATTCATTCCGCTCAAGAGCACATGGTACTGAGCTGGGACTTTACAGGTGGCCAACCCAAATAAACTGACTCTGTGAGAGGTGAGAATTCTTGCCCAGATCCTTTAGGCTGTAGTGTCTGTCGTTCAGGTGGCTGGGAATGTTTTGCTTTTGTGACTCAGAGTCCAAGTCGCAACAAGTGACCTGGCTTGCGGAGTTTGTGCGCATGGCCTGCCAGCTCTGGTCAGTGTCACCGACACCTCCGTTCCATCCTGACAGCAAGCCATCAGCACCAAGAATGCCACAAACCAGGCCCAGCTGCTAATTGTCCCCCTTTCAGTGCTTTAAGACCTGTGTGCCCTCGTCTAAGCACGAGCACTGCATGTGCTCCAATTTATCTAATTGTGGATACATTAACATTTCCCCCCTTCCAGATGGTGATGTGGAAAGAGGGCAGCGGGTGAAATTAGGTCACCCAAGTTAATATCATGTCTCTTTCCCCATAGGTCATGTGGGGAACAATCTGGAGCTCTGTGTCAGCAGGGAATGGGGGCTCTTTGCTCGCTGTGGGGGAGGGGAACGGTCTCAGAGTCCAATTTTCAGAGAAAACTCACCAGTTCCTGTCAACTGAAAGAAACGTTTCATGCACATGGCGGGTCAGAATGTTATTTCTATAATACAAACCACCTGGCCTCCTCCTCATTTACCTCTGCCACACATGCTATTCTGCACACATACCTAGACCAAGGGCCCTGGTAACTATTACAAAACCACGTTGTATTTTGCTCCTTGAGGTTTTTTCTTTTTTTTTCTCTTTTCCCTTTTTTCTTTTCTTCCTTTTCTTTTTTCAAGTTAAGGTGAAGACAAGATGAATTGATCGGGGCTTAGAGTTTTGGTTTATTTTTATAGTTGCTTTGATGTAAAGGGGCTTGGCTCTGATTGCACGGGGAGGGGTGAAGGGTGTTGGGGAAAGATGGGAGTCAGCCTTTCGTCCTCACTCTGCACGTCCTGACACAGTGAGCGTCTTCCTAAAACTCACCTGAGGAGCTGGGAGGCTCCGGTGGACAGCCGCAAGCCTTTATTTACCAAGAGGCCCTTCCCCAAGTGTTCCTTTCATGACGCCCTGCCATTCTCTTTGGACACCAAGCACCTTGATGCATTGTGCTTGATAAGAAAAGACAGAATAAAAGGCTGGGGAATAAATATAAGGCTTCCTTAAATAATAGGCACTCACGGTTTCATGGGCAAGTCATTGCTGTTTGATCATTAGCTGACATATGATTTTCACATGGGCAGGAGCTAGAGCTAGGCTTTGTATCTCTGGGTCTCATCAGTTACACAATGGGATGCTTTCCTGAGGAGATTTACGCCAAGAAACACCTCCTTTAGAAGGGAAGTTACATTGCGCAGCAGGTTGTGCATCTGAGTCAAGTCAACAACTCTAGAGACAGACCCCAAAGAGGTCATGGCTGATTTCAAATGGGAACACAGCGTTAGTAAAGGGCAGCAGTCTCCATTTTACGGCAGAAACTAACTCACTTCCGAGGGCATGGAATGTTGTAACTAGGCCTTCGTTAATAATTGGTAGAAAGAGCTAAAACTGGTTTGACTCAGTGGATAGAGCGTTGGCCTGCGGACTGAAAGGTCCCAGGTTCAATTCCGGTCAAGGGCATGTATCTTGGTTGTGGGCACATCCCCAGTAGGGTGTGTGCATGAGGCAACTGATCGATGATCCTCCTTCTCATCAATGTTTCTAACTCTCTATCCCTTTCTCTTCCTCTCTGTAAAAAATCAATAAAATATATATATATTTTAAAATAATTGGTAGAAAGAGAGCATTACAATCCCATTAAGCCAAGTCCACGATTTAATCAAAGTTTCTCTGAATCCTTCTCTCCTGGGAAAAAAAACTTAATTTTATAACCGTAGCTTACTGTGATTAAAATATTCTTTTACTTCCCTGGACTTTGAGAAGAATCTTCCAATGCCTGAAAGTATAAAACACGTGTTTTGTATCTGATGACACAGGTGAAGTGTGCTTGCTGTGGAGGGTAAAAGTTAAATACCTAGCCTTCTTTGAGCCAGTGTGATCCTTTGAAAGGAGTTTTGCCAGGGATCTTCCTAGGCAAAAGCTTTGATCTGAAAACTAAGTGGCATAAAAATTAAAGGAACTCGTCTGCTGTGAGGATTCCATGTCACGTCTCCCAGCTGTGCAGTCCTGCTATACAACCCCAAACACTGGGCAAAAGCAAACAAACAAACAACACAATCAATCAACAGGTTGCCTATGGCAATTTTACATGCCTCAGTTTCCGGTGGTGCCTGGCATTGCACACAGGGGCTGAGGACCTGACCCCAGGGTGTAGCACCTGTATTTATGGTTGTGAAGCAATTTTAACCACAAAAGCTTGTGAAAAGGATATGATACCCCAATGAATTAGTGTCCTTCAAATAAACTGAGCTCTCACATCGGTGTTTTAGCCAAGGGACACCTTTTTTATTCGACCATAACTCTTGCACATAAATAATCGCATGGTCTACTACAATACCCAAAGGAATCTCTGCTTTTTAGTCCAAATAAGAATAAAATTCATTAATCCAAATCACTCTAGCAGACTGTATGGAAGGCCATGTCACTGGCTTGAACATAAAACTTGAATCACAAGCCTTTTAATAAAATGTAAAATAAGATAAAACACTCAGTTAAGTTCCCCTTTTGGTTCTGGAAACAAAACAGCTACTGAAACCATGAGCAGCTCTCCTTCTGAGCGTATCAAGAGGAGAGCCAGAGGTTGATCTGATGGCCCTTGTGTTGCTCCTATTGTAAAAGATGGATATTGCTGCCAGTTTTCATGGTAATGACATGTGACTAGTGAGGGATTAACTGCCTAGATAAAAATGGCATTAAGAAAAAGCATCCAAAATGCACAAATTCCTACTTAATGCCTGTAATATTAGAAGATGGCTTCCTTTATATATTAAAAAAACACAATTAGTATTAACATGTTTCATTATAACTTTCTAAAATAAAAATTATTTATTGTTTAGAAATTTTAAAAAATGAAGCCCATAGTCACTTTTCTTTCCCTTTACTACAGTAGTTTATGCAGGAATGGGTTAGAGACAGGATTATGGCTGTTTTCTTTCCCTATAGCTCTCTGTGGTTTTTTTTGTTTGTTTGTTTGTTTTTTTTTTGGGGGGGGGGGCTGTGGTGTCAAGACTAACTGAAAATTCTTTAATTAGTCTTCCTGGACACAGCTTCCCTTTTCTTCAGTAGGAGGTTTCTTTGAAAACCAGTGGTCTGTGTCCATCAGAACCTTTTGACTGCTTCCTTTCGATTAGCTAGAAAGCGAAAGCACATTCTGAATACCACTCTTCTTAGAATGAATGAGCGTAATCTCTTACAGCTTTCACAAAACTAGAGGGATTAATCCTGCAACCCAGTCCCATTCTACACTTCAAGTATTTTCAATTACTTGGCACCATTGGAGGCGACGCCCACAGCTCAGTAAGAAGGCTACTGCTGGCATAACGGCTTCTCCATGTCTCAGCACATGGTCTTGGCATTAATAATCCATCCTGAAATGATTTGCAATGCACGAGGGTGACATTTGATTATGTGAAAGGCATTGCAGGAATGAGCATGTAGACTCTCCCAGGCCAAATGCTGGCAAAACAGGATGAAATGGTATATGGTGAAAATATCATTTAAGATGGTTTCTGAACTGACAAAGAAATGACATTGCTTTAGGGGAAATATTTTTTCTTTTTCTTTTTTTTTTTTCCTTTCTGGTTTTTCTTTCTCAAATCACATTTTGGAGGGCCAAATGGGTGAAGGGGCCAGATATGGCAGTCAATCACCCAAACACAATTTAAAAACATATTTGATTCAGGAAATTCTGCCTCTTTTAAAGCAAGGATGTTAATAATCCTCCTGAGAACCTTAAAATATGATGATTTAAACATAAGGAAAATGAGACCCTGAAATAATCAGAGATCACCATGACTCCTCCCTGCTGAAAAGTTCAGTTTTTTCATTTTGTTTTCTATTTTTAAAAGATCACAAAGAGGATGTTGACTGTACTTCCTAAGGGAAGACCTATTATTTTGGGTAGAAATTTATGAGACAACTTAAAACTTCATAGTTCTCAAAGTAGCAAAAACAAAAACAAGAGCATTAGAATGTCTTACTCTTATGCCTTTAGATCCATTCATTGATCTGTCAAATGCATTGCATTCTAAACTAGAGGCCCAGTGCATGAAATTCATGCTGGGGGGGGGGGGGTTCTCAGCCTGTCATGCACCCTCTCATAATCTGGGACTGCTGGCTCCTAACTGCTAACCTGCCTGATCACCCCTAACCACTCACCTACCTGCCTGATTGCCCCTAACAACTTTGCCTGCCTGCCTGCCTGCCTGATCACCGCAACTGCTTGCCTGCCTGCCTGATAATCCCTAACCACTCTGCCTTAGCCCCTGCCTCCGTGGCTTCATTTGGAAGGACATCCAGAATGATGTCAGGAAGGTCATTCAGCTTTCTAGTCTAATTAGGATATGCCAGGAGAGGAATTCAGGGAGATAGGGCTGGAAAAAAATGTTAGGGACAATCATATTGTCTTTATTGACAGATTACAAAATTTAGTCTATAATAAGAAGGTAATAGGGAACCATTTAAAAAGTCTTTTTAAAATAAAATATTTTTAGTTTGAGATAAATTTTGACTTACAGAAGAGTTTCAAAGTTAATACAGAGTTCCCAGGATATTTCAATATCATCTAAGTTTTCATGTTTAAAAATATAATTGTTTATATAGTATTCTTATGTTATGTTCCTATAATTGTATCCCCTTTCTCATGCTTAGTGTAGTATATCTGTTGGGGTTTTTTCTTACTCAGAAATGCCAAAGATTTGTCTTCTTTATTTATCTTTTCAAATAGAGAGTTTTTGGTTTTGTTGGCCTGATTTGTCAGTTTTTGCCCTACTTCATCAACTCCACCAAAGCTACCCTCCATATATAGTCAGTCTATGTTAGAACAAACATATGGTTATTTCAATGCACAAATGCTATCTTATCTAATAAAAGACAAACATGTAAATTGACTGTACCTCCACTACTACACCACCAGCCAATCAGGAGTGATATGCAAATTAACCCAACAAAGATGGAGGTTAACTTGCATATATAGGCACTGAGTGATGGGGATGGGATGCTTGGGTTGTTGCCATGGTGACAACACAGTCATTCTGCGCCACCCCTGTCTCTCAGGACCTCTGGGCAGCATGGGAAAGCAGGGCCCGAGTGGAAAGAGGTGGCTCCAGGGTCTGAGTGGAAAGGGGCTGGGCCAGAGTGTAAAGGTGGTGCCGGCAGCCAGGGAAAGGAAAGCCCATTCTAGCATGAATCTTTGTGCATCAGGCTTCTAGTACCCATATTTTAAGCAGAATGCTGGCCCTCAGTCTTACATAGTCACAGAGCTACCAGTAAGTGATTTTTTTGTCCTAGTTCTGCTTGGAATGTGATTGGCCATTTCAAAATAAAAATCTGTGATTTTCTTTAACTCAAAGAAAATTGCTTCCACTATTTATTTCTACCTAGCTATTTCCTTTGATTCTTTCTAGAATTATTGTTAAATTACCTAGAGGCCTGATGCACAAAATCATGCAAAGGGCTCAGCCCTCACAGTCCCAGCTGCCTCCGCTAGACCAGCCCTCATAGCACTGGCTTCATCCGGACAGTCATTCAGAAGGTCATTCTGCTGTTTGGTCTAATTAGCATATTAGCTTTTTATTATATAGGATGTTTACCTCCAGATTTATCCCCATATCTCCTGTACTATCTTTTTAAATCTCTTGTCTTGTGCTCTAAATTCTAGAAAACTTACTTTACTATTTACTTATTTTTTTACTTTGTTATCTTTTACTAATTTGGCTATGATCTATGTCCACTCATCTACTTACTCCCCTTTATTTATTATTCTAATTTGGCAGTCACATTTTAAATTTCCTCTTCCCTACTTACTCCTTTTATCATAGACTAGAGGCTCAGTGCATGAAATTCATACATGGGTAGAGTCCCTAGGCCTGGTTGGCAATCAGGGCTGATTGGGGCCTTCCTTCCTTTGTTGCACACTGCCCCCAGGTGGTCAGTGCATGTCATAGTGAGTGGTTGAACTCCCAAGGAGACAATTTGCATATTAGCCTTTTATTATATAGAATATTTTAGGGATAGATATCCTCTTACAACTTTTTGAGGATACTCATTGTGATACTCTCTTATGTCCTTCACTACTTGAATTATTTCTGTTCTTTTGTTTGCTTGCCTTCAACTTTTCTCTTATGCTTTTAGCTTTCCTCAAATGTTTGGTGATCTTTAGTCCACTGACATTCATGGACAAAAAAATAGGTTTGGTTAGGTGGCTCTCAAAAGCCTGCTCTATGGTGAGTAGGTCTGTTTCCCAAGGCAGTGTCCCCTGAAACAGGAAGCCTGATGGGAGACTATTACTTTTCTATTACTTACTTTACTGTGGGCAGACTTCACCTTAAAACCTTTGATGATGGTACTGCAGGGTCACATGGGTTAGGGAATCCCATCCGTAGTGGCTGCCTTTCTTCCCCCCTTCCCTGCCCATCATTCTTCTCTAAGTGTCTGGGGTTACACCAGGCTCTATTCTGAGGCTTCTAGACCCACTTTCAACTCATTCTCATCAAGCAATTCACTTTCATTGGTCAGAGGTCAAAATCCACTGGTGGCCATTGCTCAAGGTAGAAAGCAGGACCTCACTGACTAGCTGGGTCATCAGTTTTTAAATTAGCCTTAAAATTACCTCTTACTACTTCCAGAATACTTTCTGAAACACATTTGAATATATCATTCTCCTGCTCAGAATCCTTGAGTGGTGCTGATTTTACATAGAATAAAACCTGTTGTCCTTTACAAAGCATGAAGATCCATTATGGTTTGATATGGGTATCTGACCATCATCTCCCACCACCTCCCTGCCACAGACACAGGGAAACTCCCAAAATTCTGAAAGTGCTTGTGGTTTTTGTTGCTCCATGTGTTTGTACTCACCATCCTCTGTGCCAAGGATGTCATCTCTCCTTTACCTACTGGCAAAGACACCCTCAACTGCAGATCTCGGCTTATGATTGCATACCTCATGAACCCTTCTTTGGCTTGGTGTCAGGTTTGTGGGTCTATTTATTTAAATTATATTCTCCCACCACTCCACAAAATATGTAAAATAACATAAAACAGATACATGGTAATAGGATAAAATAAGTGAGACATACTAAGTTCAAAGGAAGATTAGAGGTAGAAATATAAATAATATTAAGTATTACATGACATTAAGTTCTGTCGACTCACACTACCAAGAGATACACTGAAAAACTGACTCTGGATTTCCTGCTTGTCAAAGGTAAGATGGAAACTTAAATGTTTATGAGCTTCTCATTTTCCACAAACTATAAAAAGGCATTTTGCCAGTTATTGCAAACTGAGAGATAGTTTACTGTACTAAAAAGGCACTTATAAAGGTGACTGGTCAACTGAGATGCTCTTTCCTTTATGCTTTTATTGACCCTCAAATACAATTCTATGTAGTTACTATATTTTTGTACATTGATTCCCTCAAGGTGTGAACCATATCATCATTACTTGGCCTGATGCTGGATGCTTCCTAGTCACTCAGTGAGTATTTGTTACACACACTTGATAACTGGATGTTTATTAAGCCAATGTGTTTGTGTGAGTAGGTGTACAACTAGAAATTAATCATCATTTATACCCCTCATAAATATCATAAAGATTTAACCACCTGAAATCTTTATAATAATTATCAAAACAATTGTTGGAATACTTTCTAATAAAGAGGGAATATGCTAATTGACCATCATGCCCTCACAAAGATGGTGGCACCCATAGCCAATAAGGAGGGAATATGCTAATTGATTGCCACACTCTCAAAGATGGTGATGCCCACAAGATGGTGGCACCCAGTTCTCTCAGCCCCGCCTGGGCATCAGGCATGCAGCATGGCTGGGCCTTCCCCCAGGTGATTCTGGCTGCTCTGTGTGCCTGCCCCCAGAGTCCCCCAGTCCCCTCAGCACCCCAGCTGCCCAGGGCCAGCCTGAGGTGTAAGCAAGTCTCGCATGGCAGCTGCTCAGCCATCCAGAGCCACCCAAGGCTCAGGTAACCAGGGCTGGCCGAGGCTTGTGCTGCCAGCAATGGAAGCAGCAGAGGTGTGATTGGGGCTGTCACCTTCCCCTGATTGCCAGGATGCCTCCCACTCCTGAGGGCTCCCAGACTCTGAGAGGAGGCAGGCCGGGCTGAGGGACTACCTGCCCAGTGCATGAACTTTCATGCACTGGGCCTCTAGTAGTCAACAAATAAATTGCATGCATATCTCATGACTCCTGACCAATCCTGTGGGTATTGTTCCTCATTTCAAAGTTGAGGAGATCAAGGATTAAATCAATCTCCCAAGGGTTAACAGTTACTTAGAGATAGAATTTGAAATTAGCACAAGTACTTGAGCCCAGACCTATAAATCTTAATCTTTGCTGTTGGTTCATGCTTTGACATGTAGTAGATTGATTAGTACTCGATTACAAAATTCAGGAAAGGAGACTATCTACTGGTGGAAGGGTCATGATGGAAGGACTTTACCAAAGTTCCTTTGTTCTTTATGGTGTATTCCAAAATATACCATCAGGCAAATAAAATGCCATAAAATTCACTTTCCATAAAGAATTATTAGGGGACACCCTAATGTAAAATATTTCCAGTTTAAAAAATTGAAATATAGGACCAATTTATTCATATTTATATAATGGAACATGACACAACTTTTTTTCATTGCAACCAAGAAAACTTATCATGTTACCATTCTATTAAAGGGCTTACCCTATTTTAACTTTCACTGACCAACGTGTGGTTGCTTCTTACCTGAAAGTTGCCGAAACAGCTTCCCCCTGGAAGGGTCACATAACTCACGAAGGGAGGCCCGGGAGATGGCAGCGACTCGTACACCACCACACCTTCACTGGGGAGCGCAGCCCTCTGCTGCTGCTTGCTTTCCCAAAATTCCTGCAACATTGACACAACGTTCACTGAAAAAGACAAGAAAAGTACCAGTTATTCAGAATGGCCGTACTCTGGCAAAACAACATTTCATTTGTGGGGTGCTTTTAGTTGCGAAAGAAACAAATACTATTTAACACAAACGTGTTTATTTCTTCCTGAGTATGGGTCAAGTGGCTTGGTGCTCTACTTCTAACAACATTGCAGTATCTTAAATTATATTTACAATTTAATGTCACATTTAAAAATCTCAGTCTTTTTTTCTTTGAAAACTTGCCTTAATACACTTTGTCCAGACCTATAATTACCCAGGGCCCCTGCTCCCATTTCTTTTAGATTCTTAAACCTGCGAAGCGAAAGAAGCCAAATTTGAAGGTAAAGATGTAAGCAATGTAATTTTAACTGGGACTCGCCTATTATAAGGTTTAAGAGGAAAAAAGAGCAGAAAGAAGAAAAGTCTTTCATGCCTCTCTCCGCCCAATCTTAAGAATGAAAGGCAATTGTGTAATAAGCAGGAGGCTGGAAAAAGCCTTAAGTGAAACTAATAACATGGAGACCTTGTTAAGGACCACGTCTGCTAGATGACTTCAGAAAACACAGTAATGGCTGCAGCCATGTGTTTTAGATTAAATGACCTGTGATAGCCTGCAGAATTTCCAGATCAAATTAGGTTGGTTTGTTTATCCTGTACTGCAAATTGAATTGTGGAAATTAACGAGGATAATAGAATTGTAGAACTTACAGGTCATGCAGGCAAAGCTCTGCCTAATGCAGGAATTCCCTGCTCAACACCCCTGACAGATGCCGGTGCCCGAACACGTGCAGAGTACCTGGTACTTGGCACACCGTGAGGCAGCCCGTTTCATCTGCTAATGGTTCAGACTGTGAAAAGGTCCTTTTGGGACGGGGCTGAAATCTGCTTCCCTGTAAAGTTCATTTCTGGGGCCTCCTAGAAGCTTATCCCCTTATCCACAGGAGAGTCTACCACGTAACTGGAAGGCAGTGCAGGGCGTCTGTTGTTTTTACCCACCTCTCTTTGTGGAAATAGCAAAGGTTTTCCTTAAACAACGACTTTTCCTTCAACCATGTCTACTCCAGGGCTGAGGGTTGGATTTTGACCAAAGCCACATCATTTAACGCCAATAAGTCCAGGAATTTTGTTGGAAATGCTGGAAGACTAGATTTTTCTTTTTTTCTCTCTAGGGTTCCTAGGGTGATCGATAGGAGCTAAGTGTGGTGCTGCCCAAGCAAAGGGAAATCAAGTTGACAAGAAAACCAACAGCGAAGGGCAGAACCAACAGATGGAGAAAGACTAAGTCCTTGACAGGAGACATTGAGCTCCTGCACCAACACGTCTGCTTTATCCTTAAACCGTTCTGACCTGGTCTCTCACTTGCATATGAAAATATACTAATACAAACAACTTTTGATTTCCTTAAGTTCTAGATTGAATATTTTTTTTGTTTTGCCCTGGCCAGCTTTGCTCAGTGGTTAGATCATTGGCCTGAGAAGGGCTGAGGGTTTGATTCCCAGCAAGGGCACCTAAGTCCATTGCAGGTTCCCCAGCCCCAGTAGGAGTACGTGCAGGAGGCCACTAATCAATGTGTCTCTCTCACATCAATGTCTCTCTCCTTCCCTCCCTCCCTCTCTCTTTCTCCCTCTCTCTTTCTCCCTCTTCCTTACCCTCTCCCCTTCCCTCCCTCCTCCCTCTCTTTCACTCTTTCTAGAAATCAGTGAGAAAAAATATCCTTGGATGAGAATTTTAAAAATAATAATACTTTTGTTCTTTAAAGCATTTTGTGTGTGTGTGTGTAACATAAGGTCTATATGCCCTTTGACATTCTCTGAAATTTCCTGGATGTACTTCAAAATGCTGGGCGTGGTTATTTTTGAGGGAGTGGGAAGAGTCACATTGACCTGGAGGCAAAAACATTGCACAATCTCCTTTTAAACTATTTCTAGAGCACCTGACTCCTTTACCTCATCTCTAGATCACAGATCAGTTTAACAGTATGTAGTTCAGGCAAATTATGGAGACATCTAAGAATTGAAATCCTGTGTATATTTAAAAACTGCAGTGTTTAGTTTTCTTTCCCTTTTTTCTTTCCAGCTTTATTGAACTATATTGTGCAGTGTTTAGCTTTTAAGAAGTGGTTTGTAAAGTAACTGGGGAAATGGAAGACTACTAGAGGGAATATTTGGATTTAAATATAAAATACAAGTTGAAGTGGTCAAAGTGAGATTGGTCACTACAGAGCTTTCCCATTCATTCAAAAATATTTGAAATAATATTTTCTACCAGTTAATGTAATTCAAAATAGATTTAGAACTTTTCTAAATTGTATTTCTTCTGCTCACTCCTTTTCTTCCCTTCCATTTCCCCTCCCCTCTCCCCCCACTCCCGCCAAAAAACAACACACAAAACAAACAACAACAAAAAAACACCACCACACACACACACAGTATTTTGAACTGTTTGATTTGTGTTTCTACTTGCATTTGACCTCCAGAATTCAGCAGAGATGTCTTAAAGATGGAAGCCTAAAACCAAAGCCCATGCCCTGTTGTTCTGATAGTCAACAAAGCATATTAACCGCTCTTTTAAGTAAGTTCATTGTGGAATGATGTTCAGCTGAGAACTAGAGTAGGAAGATGAAGACTTATTATTTAGGTGAAATGAACACAAGAATTTTGGCACGTAGAGCTATGTGCATTAAAGAGTTGGAAGGTATGTACTCAGTAAAATTTCTGCATGAATAAAAGTAGCAGATCTCACATTTTTCATTCTGCAACCTTGGAAGATTTCTTTGATGCTTTTATGTATGTCATCACCTCTGAAGAGTGCAACATATGTCCATGCACACACAAAATCCATCTTCCAATTTCTATCTCCTCTGGATGACTACAAAACCATATGAGTGGGGTGCAGAGGGAAGAAGTCCAGCTTGCTATTCGGAATTCCAAAGATCCTAATACCAGAGGATACTCTATTTATGAAAAACATGCTCCTCTACTTTTTTGAAGTAGCAACAACAAGGCTCATGGACAATATCAAAGAAAATATGAGCAGAGGGTCAAGTACCGCTAAAGAAAACCACCCAAGTTTGAGAATAGGCCCCACACAGTTTAGAGAACTGCAGTTGCACCTTCAATACTCTGCAATGAGACTGCCTTCGCGTTACAGAACAAACCTGGGCTATCAAGCGTGTGACCTCCAAGCCTACATCTGGAGTGGCTCATCTACGCAGGTGCCCACTTCCACTTCAGTTCCCCAGGTCTCAAGTGAGTTTGTGCTGTTTCTCCTGGGCATTGTTATAGTAGTCATTCTTTTGATCTATTTTCTAGATGTTTTTTTTTCTTTATGCACTCCTCAGCTGCCATAAGTATGCTTAAGATGATGAATGAATGAATGAATGAATCAATCAATCAATCAAATGAAACACTCAATATTGGGGCTATTTCTGGCTACTGATTATTAAAAATTTCCCATGATATTCAAGCTGCTAGAAAAATACGTTATAATCTATGTTTTCTTATTTTCCATTCATTTTTAACTTACTACAATCTGGCTTTCTTCTATTTTATTCCACTGAAATGACTCTGGCAAATATCACCCGTTCCTAATTTTCAGTCCTTATTTACTTGACTTCTAACTGCATTTGACACCACTAATCAATTTCTTCCAGACCATCTCCTATCCCTAGGCGTTTCTAATAGTAGTCCTCTTGATCTGCTTCTCTCTATCTAATCATTTCTTCTGTCTGTCTAGTGGGTTTCTCTCCTCCTGCCCACCTCCTCATGTTGATTTGCATGACAAGCTTATCCTTTTTTCTTTTTTTCTTTTCTTTTACTTCTCTCTGCTGTTCTCCAATGACAGAACCCACCTCCATAACTTTATCAACCATAATATGCACTGACAGTTCCCAAACATTCTCTTGTAACTCCAGCTTTGTTAATAAATACTTCCATTTGTATGTTGCACAGATTCAACATATTCCCAAATTCAGCTATTTTCTTTTCCATCAACTCTTCTCTTTCTCCCGAATTACTTAGAGTGTGATGTCACCTAAATCAGAAACCTGGCAGAAACTGTCATTTCCTCTCTAGCCAATAAATGCCCAAGATTTGTCAATTCCATATCCTGACATCTTCCATAGTCTTCACTTCTTCTCAGTTCATCCTGCCGTTGCTGCACTGGCTCATAGCTCACCAAGTGTATCACAATACCCTTCTGATTCCAATCATCCTCCCATCCAACCCATCCTGTAATTGTTTCCAGGAAAGTCTTTCTGAATCTCATAGCTGATCAAATCACTCACAGCTTCTTAAATCCTTCTGTGAGTCCCTCATTACCTACAGGATAAATAACTCCTTGGCAAGGCATGGAAAACCTTATGTCTTGATATTCTTTCTCATTCCAAACTTCTCTCTTCAAGTGACCTTCCAGGCTTCCACACTCCCATGCTTCTCATGTTACTGGAAAGACCCATATTTCCATTCTCTCCTTGGACTGCCCTCTGACCAATGTCTGCTGTCTTCTTTATTGGCACTACTCATTTTTTTAAGGTTCGCCCCCAGCATCAACTCCTAAGCAATAAAACCTAAACCAAAAGAAGTCTCTAATTCTTTGCTACAGAAACTGCAGTCCTCTGAGAAGCAGCCTAGATATCACCTGGGAACTGGTTGGAAATGCAGGATCTCTGGACACACTCAGGCCCGCTGCACCAGGATCTGCTTTCTTAACAATTGTCCAGCAACCTGATGCACATTGAAGTTTGAGAAGTCCCGCTGTAGGAAGAAGTCATTATTCTCACCTCCCTTACCATGTACCCGTTATATGCCAGGCACTTTGCATTTTTTTCATTTAATCCTTACAATGTTCCCCGCAAATAGGTTTTTATCATCCACAACTTATAGATATGAAGTTCAAGATGCTCAGGGTATAATCACACAGCTACTCGATTTTAGACCTGGGATCTTAAACCTACATAGTTCTTTTTTAAATTTTTTATATTTTATTGATTTTTTTACAGAGAGGAAGAGAGAGGGATAGAGAGTTAGAAACATCGATGAGAGAGAGTCATCGACCAGCTGCCTCTTGCACACCCACTACTGGGGATGTGCCCGCAACCAATGTACATGCCCTTGACCGGAATCGAACCCGGGACCTTTCAGTCCACAGGCCGACACTCTATCCACTGAGCCAAACCGGTTTCGGCTTAAACCTATGTAGTTCTTGCCTGAGTGTATAATATATACTCTTTGTTTATACCAAGACACTCCCTAATTATGATGGAATTTAAGTTGTTTTCATGTTTAAAGAGACAGTTCTCTTCAGAGGAAGAATTAGATCACTTTCCCCACAATGTCTGGAACATAGTAGGAGCATTAAAAAATGCTAGCTGAGTGTTTGAATGTTGTCAGAGGAATGGAAACTATGCTGCCTTTGTGAGGCTTTTGGTAGGGGAGGCATCGGGGGCTCTTCATAAAAATCACTTCACTTTGCTTTTCCCAGGGGCTATTTTTTTGACATTTGTTCTTACAAAGTCAGAGGAAGCAAAAGCTAATGTTTTTTTCATATATGTGCTTTGATTATGTGCTCAGAGGGGGCTGCGACTAGGCATCCCATTAGAGCACTGTCTTTCAAGGAAAGATGGCTAAAAGAGAGGCCACCAGAGAAATAAGAGGAAATGACGAAAGACTGAGGAGGCTGTTGACAGAGGGGCCTTAGCGAAAGTCAAGGTCAAGTCTGCGTAGTGGTGCCCTCTACCTCAGGGCCAGGAAGCTATAGTCTGGAACACATCATTTTTGGTCAGGCGTTATTTCTCCCAAAGCTTAGTAAAGTTTTTTTTGAAAAGTTTCTGCTTTGTCTCAATGGACACTAAAGGAAAATGTCATTATTCTAAGAATCTTATATAATTAAAAGCAAATATACTAATTAGACCAAACAGCAGAATGACAGTCTGGGTGATTTTGCAGCCCAGGCTGCGAGGGCCAAACCCTTTGCACAAATTTTGTGCATCGGGCCTCTAGTAATAGCATAAAAATCCAGTTCCTTTTCGTGAATAAAACACCAGAGCCTCCTCTCCCAGCCATCATCTGCAAGCCAGTAAGAGGGATCTCACTAAGTACCAGAGCTTTCAGAAATTCGAAGTTCCTACCCTTAAGAACTGTGAGAAATAAATTTCTTTTGCTTAAGCTGCCCAGACTATGGCATTTTGTTACAACAGCCAGAGCTGACTAAGATAAATCTCTTTGGCAGTTTTAAATATTTTGTGTACTGACGCCAAGACAATTTGCAGTTTATAGACTATTTTGTGTGGCTATTTTCTTTTTCACTGTGTTTTGAAATCTCTTCATGACAGATTTCTCAGAGTGGTAATTAGATCCCCAAGCAAGTCTCTCATAAATGATGTTTTCATTTTCCCCTTCCTCAAGCTTTCTTTTTGATTATAAAGTTCAGCACCAGGGATTCACAGCAGACATTTGACCAATGAAGATATCCAGCGCTGTTAACCCCTTCACTATCCACCCTGTGACTCACTCCAGCAGGAATCCTCCATCAGCTTCAGCAAAGGCTAAATCTATCAAGTCAGACCTGACTGGACGTCCTTCTGGGCAGAAGAATGAAACACCTTGTTATAGTTCACCCTGTAGAGCAGTTTTCTGGAAATGAACTCACACAGACTCTGAGAGTCTAGAGCAGCCGTGAGCAAACTACAGCCCATGGGCCAGATCCGGCCCGTTCGGCTGCTCTATCCAGCCCACGGAGCCGAAAGAGTGGAGGGTTCTCTTGCTCTCCCCTCCGCTCCTTCACCAGCAGCCCAAGATGAGAGTGCCAGAATGGTCAGGTTGCTTTTGTTCCGGCCCTCCGGTCCAGTTTAAGAACCCATTGTGGCCCTCGAGTCAAAAAGTTTGCCCACCCCTGGTCTAGAGGCCAGGGACTCTAGTTCATTCTTCTCTGGAGCTTCCTTGGTAGCCAGCACAAGGCTATTCATCGAGAAGTAGTTCTTAAAATCATTTGGAATATAAGAAAATTCCACATACCCGAACAGTTTGGGTGCAACTCAATGAACGTTTACAAGTGAAGTCACTATCATTTGTGGAGAGGTCAGCACTTCCTTCTGGAATGGCAGGTTTCATGTATAAACCACCATGGCGCCCACACAGCATGGCTGTGGTGGTGGCAGCCATTCGGCAGCTGGAGATGGTGGAGTATGTGCAGAAGGATGAAGCCTGGCCAAAACCGGTTTGGCACAGTGGTAGAGCATTGGTCTGCAGACTGAAAGGTCCCGGGTTCGATTCCGGCCAAGGGCATGTACATTGGTTGTGGGCACATCCCCAGTGGGGGTTGTGCAAGAGGCAGCTAGTTGATGTTTCTCTCTCATCGACGTTTCTAGCTCTCTATCTCTCTCCCTTTCTCTCTGTAAAATATCAATAAAATATGTTTTTTAAAATATTTTTTTTTTAAAAGAAGAAGGATGAAGCTGGTCAGAGGAGACAAGTAGTAGTAGCTAATCGATTGACAGGTGAAGCTTTACCTTCCTAATAAGTAGGGCTTAGGAAAACCCTGAAAGGGAGATGATGAGTACTCTTGTCTTACAGTGCCCAAACAATATATTCACAACCTAATTAGTGAACAAAATGTTGAAGTGCTACAATATAGAACAGAGGTTGATTTTAAAGTGATATCTGAAACTTAAAAATTGACGGTACAATAAATCAACAGAATCAAAAAAGTAGGTGAATTTGGTCTGAAACGGTCAGGAAAAATCTGCATAAAAGCGGGGGCCTATTCTGAGCCACCGCAGAGACATGAGATGGAGACCAGGATGGAGAAGAGAAACTGCGCTCCCAAAGGAGAGAGGGTGGTATTTGAAAAAAAGAGCAAGGAAACTACTAATGCCTCAGCTGAGGAATTGTATGAGGGAGTGATGGGCAAGGGTACCATGAGGAAGGGAGTATGATTTAATAAGAGACGGGTAATGGGACTTACCGTATTTGCCGGCGTATAAGACGATTTTTTGGCCCTGAAAAATATGCCTCCAAGTGGGGGGTAGTCTTATATGGCGAGTATATAACAAACTCTGTATTTTGAGTGGAAATGTTAGGGGGTCGTCTTATACGCCCAGTCTCTTATACGCCGGCAAATACGGTATTTTTCAGGGCCAAAAAATCGTCTTATACGCCGGCAAATACGGTAGCTTCTTTTAATGATTGAAAACCAACCCCATGGTCCTGGGGTCCCAGCTATAGCCCAGAGGGAGAGAAAAACAGGAGCAGAGGATGCCTTTTTTTCCCTTGCTAACATGGCATGCTGCCTGTGGTGGTTCCATCCATGAAGAGGAAGGGCCAGACACTTAGAGAACGTGTGGTTGCTCTTTTGCATCAGGGTTATCCCAAGAAGCATGTTTCTCAGGGAGGAGCTTGGGGGGGGGGGGGAGGAGTCTTTTGTGTGGAGGAGGTGAAGCAAGCAATAGTCTTGCTTCCTGGAAAGAGCACAGGGTTTCATCAGAAAAGAAAATCAATAACTGGCACTTGGAGGGCTTTTATCCTAAAAATACAGCGCTTGCCATTTTCACAGACTGGACACAATGGAGATGCCAGTAGGGACACATGATGGGTGTTTTCATATGGGAATTCTGCAAATGCAATGGATGCAAATGCCCCATGGATTATGGAGTATGTCACAGAAGAGTCCTCAATTAAAGGCACTGGTTCAAACACAATAAAATTTATACCACATCTTGTCTCTCCACCTTTTATCAATAGGCAAGTAATTTGTTTAGTAGTTAAAATTATGGACTCAGGAGCCAGAATGCCTGAGTTTGATTCCTGTCTCTACCAGTGTCAGGTACCCTAACTGTTCCAGGTTTGTCTGTAAATGCAGTATTTACGTCACAGGGTTGCTGTAAGGCTTAAGATGGAAAATGCTTAGAATAGAGAGCTTTAATATAGTAAGCTCCAGAGTGTTAGCTATTATTTGTGGTAAGAGACAGTGAAGGAAGAAATGAAAAGGCCTGCTTATATACTGGCATGTTGCATCTTTGAAGTGGACTATTCCTGGGTTAGAAACCATATCATTAAAACTTTCTAAAAATAGGCGGTAAGTCTGAGAATTCTCTAATTGTATACGTTGTGCTATTTAACTTATTTCCAAAATATGTGGAGAGCCGAAACCGGTTTGGCTCAGTGGATAGAGCATTGGCCTGTGGACTGATTCGATTCTGGTCAAGGGCATGTACCTCGGTTGCGGGCACATCCCCAGTAGGGGGTGTGCAAGAGCAGCTGATCGATGATTCTCTCTCATCGATGTTTCTAACTTTCTATCCCTCTCTCTTCCTCTCGGTGAAAAATCAATAAAAATATATATTTTTAAAAATATGTGGAGAGTTCAGAGGTCAGAAAGAGAAAGCTCTTTTGATATCACTTTATTATAGCCAGAAAGTGGATGAAATGGTACATGTCTCAAAATTGGAAATATGGGTGCTTATTCCATTTTTTTTTCTAATGAATGTTAAAGGCAATAGACCTGCTCTTGGCAAAAACTGCAGAAAGTATGTAACTTTTATTTTAACTTAATGTTTAATGACTGCTTATGCTTCAAGAAAGTAGAAATATTATATAGTTCATTGCCCAGTTCAATTACCTAATATAAGTCCTGCATGGAAGACAGTCATTTGTCTGCAAAAAGGAATCATAAAAGTACGTTATAAATCTATCAGAAAAGAAGAACCAATTTTCCTTATGCCTTATATGAGAAAAAATCCTAGCTGGGTAAAATGTTCCCTGCCAAAAACAATTAAAGGCAAATTGAAAAGGCTACCATTTAAGGATACATCATTAAGAGGCTTTCTCGATGACTAACATATTTTCAAATTGATTTTTTGCCTCTAAACAGATGGATTTATGTTCTGTAATATAACCTTCAATTAAATTAGCCTTAGCAGATGATATTTTAAAGTTAATTAGTACTTTCTATGCTTGCAATTTAATCATGTAAAACTTGTTCTTGCCAATGTGATAGTCTAGTTTTGTTGAAAAAAAAGAAAAGGACCCCCAAATCATTTGGGTAAAGCTCAAGGTAGGATGCAATTTGCCATTCATGCAAAATGGGTTGCAAAATGGGGTACCTTTGTGCTGTGTGCTGGGCGGTGAACCACCAGCCAGCTGTCTACTCATTTATAACCATCCTCAGGCTTTGCCAAGTTTTGGCCACATTAAGGAATCTTGCTGACACGGCTGGCGTGTTGGGCCCCTTTTTCTTTTGCGTAGACACTTTCTACAGGTGGTCACAGCCACACAGCAGCGCTGAGGCAGCGTGGAGCCCTGCCTTGGTCCCAGCAGAGAAACTATCTTTTGGGCGCGCTCCAGTCAGCGCCCGGCTCCTTCCTTCAGCAGCTGGCTGTGTTTCTTTTGTTCGCTTTTCCTTTCTTCTCCTCTGGTCCCCATCCTCTACCCCGAACACTTCCTCAAGGGAATCATAATCCTTTGGTATAAGCAAATTCTCCAAAATATGCAAGAAGTATATCATTCTTTTTGGCTTAATTTTCATGTTTAGAATTTAAAGTGGCCGAACTTTGGTGGGAAGAAATTTAAATTAACATTTATTTTTTTATATTTTTGGAAGTTCATGGTGATTTAAAAAAAAAAAAAGCAGGGGGGAGAGAATATGAAGGGGCGAGAGAAAGTTGCAAAGATAAATGAGAATAAAAAGTCATTAAGTATACCAGCAAGTTTGAGTTCCCACGTGTGGAGTGTATGTGCACCATAGGTTAAGATGATGTCTTATATATCACAAAAGCTATGTAAAATAATAGCCTGATGTAATCTATTTAACCAATCAGGAAGACTTTATCTTTTCGTGTTCCATGAGGCACTGATAATGCTCTGTGTTTAAGAGACTTTGTAGGACTGTTGATTTTAGATTATCAACCAAGGACCAAAAAACAGCAAAAAAACCACATTACTTGCTGCCCAGTTTTGTTTAGTTAAAATAGTCAAATCTTTGCAAACGTGGCCTTACTCCTATAACGTATCATCCCCGGGAACAATCATTATAAAAAATCTCTTTAAAACCATGTCACAGCTCTCTAATGAGGGTTTATGTCCAAGGCACCGAGTTTGTGCCAGAAGAGGATGGTGCAGGGCCTGTGGTCACTTCCAGCTGAGGGAGGGCAGACCCTGAGGGTATGAGGATTGGTAACCTACGTCACTGTACCAATGTGGTTGGTATATGGGATGACTCAGGCTGTTCTACCAAGGCCAACCGGAGTGTCGCCGGAGGGCTGTGTTTATTTCAGAACCCCCTACTACTCCATGCTCCCTCAGTCTCATCTGTCAAACTAACCCTGCATGCAATTAGGCTGTGATTAAGGTGTCAGTGGATGAGGCGTTAGAAGGCCTTAGTACAGTTTACTTCCTCATAAAGAACGGCACCTGACAAAAGGAAAAATCTTACCCCATCCTGGAGAGAGGAAATCGACCAACCAACTCTCAGAACAGGTCTGTTGGGCACTGCTAGGTACTGGTCCCGTGGGAGGTACCTTGGGGATTCCATGCAAGTGCTAGCTATGACTTTGCCCTCCTGAGATTTCCAACTTGGGTGTGGACAAAAGCATGCCAGTGAGGCTATAGCTCACGGTGCAGAGCCACGTGAGAGAAATACCGACTACGCAGTACAGGCCGTGAGCGCCGAGGGAGTGGTGACTAAATGATGGGTTCCCACAGCTGCCTAACAGGATGAGATCAAAACAGGGATCAACTGATTATCATCGCACCAGGAAGAAAACCCAAACCATAACTCAAACAGCATTCCGTGGGCACGGGAGAGAGCACGGAGGGAGCTGCAGGGAGTGTAATAGCTGCCTATTTTGTCCGTATTAAACTTTCAATGGGATTCTCTTTATTTCTTTGTCTTCTAAAATAGGATTGTCTTAACTACCTTAGACCACTAAACTTACATGCGCCTTTGAACGCGGAGGAAAAGAAACGAGTCTTTGGGGTTAAAATTTCACTGTGAAGTGTATTCAATAAAGAAGAGTCTTTTATGAAAGGCTTCTAAAGTTGTCTTACATTTCTTAAATCAATCTGTAGCACATAATCAGTAAAACCGTATCACTTAAACAGAAAATTCATAACTTAGAAACTCACCCTTGGGCAGCTGTATCCTATTATGGGCTGTAACTTAACACATGAGTTTCAGAAGTTGTTAAAGTTTGAGTTGAGGCTAACAAATCTTAACTGTTAAAAAAAAAAAAAAATAGAAGCCTATGTTAAGAAGACAGCAGACCATGAAGAGGCACCTGATTTGATCACCGGATGAATGCCAATCACATTTTATTCCGATTTGTTTAATCTTATTTTTACATTGAGAAATAAATGTACTAGGACAGATATGGCCATTAAGTGCTCAAGAAGCCACTTAGTTTTTGGTGTTTTTTTTTCCATTTTAAAAAATGTTCCTCTGGGGCTGAGACTTTCAGTATTTCAACTCTGCCAAATGTGTATTCACTGAAAAAAGAGGGAGAAGGGTGCTTATCCCAGGGATATCTGACCTGAAATCTGCATTTTCAAATAAAAATAGTTGTTATTATCTTTTAAAGTAAAATTGTACTTTAAAAATCAGTACACCAGATGTCCACAGTTCAAATTATTGTCATGAAGATGTAATCATCTTTCCAAAATGAGCTAGTGAGCAGTGAAGGTTCTTTTAACCATATTCTTCCAGACACACTTGACATGGTGAATTCAGTGCAATGTGTGTAGAGATTTTACTGCACAAGCACCTTCATCCCTCACTTCCTATTCCATTCTTTTCTGTGAAATGCAAAAAAAGAAACACCCAACAACCCCATACATGTACCATTAAATTTATAGATTTTTAGATAACTACGCTAAAAAGTATGAAATGGAGAAAATACTTGACTCTTGAGGATCTTGGTCTTTCACATGCCTTGCACACAGCCAGACTCGTGATTACTAAGAGGTTTTTAATAGCTCTATAGTCTGGTCTAATTTTTCCAAAGGGGGGAAAATACTTTTTGAAGTATTCACCTATCTGATAAAAATAAGACCATTTATGCAGAAAAATGTTTCCCCAAATGGAAGAGTTAATGCACCTCAAACATGTGAGATATTTCCTTCTAATTGTGCAAAGTGTATTAAAGGGCCCATCTTGTTTTTTTCACTATACAACTTGGGGAAACATGCTGGTGAAATCTAACCTGTCACTTTATAAATCAACACGGGAGACAACACCTTCTCGTGGCTTCAGAGACAACTCAGATAGCCTTTTAACAATCTGCTAGAGAAAGTTTGTCTGATTTCGGCCTTCAGACAGTGGATGTGGTTTCTCTCTACAGGCATGTTTAACATTTACAAATCTTGCATCTTGCCTGAATGGGTAAAATAATTCTTGCTGTGAAAAAGCTGTAACTGTCTCCCAACTTAGTATCAGGAAGTGTACCGCCTACAGACGTCAATATAATCTCTTCCCCACTGCAACAGAAAGCCATAAACTTCCAGAACTAATCTAGGATCACCGTTAACTCCAATGGCTCCCGACTGCCTGCGCGCCAGGGGGACTCCACCTGCCTCAGCCCTGCGCCCCCCCCCCCCCCCCCCCCCCAGTGCGTGGTGTTCGTATTGCCTGATCTGCCTTTGGACAAGCTGTTCTCGCTCCTCAAAAATGCCCTTCCCCCTTCACTCTCTGTCATACTGTTCAGATGTGCCTACTAAATGGGTACCCTCTACACTTCCAGAAGAGTTCATTTCAATCCCCCCTGTTTTCCTAGAAGATATTACCATGACGCGGTCCTTTAACACCTCTGAGAGGCAATGTCTGGCAGTGACTAAAAGTGAGGAGTTGGAAGAGAGAATTTGGATTCTGGCTCTATCACTTACTAGCTGTGTGACCTTGGACAAGTCACCTTAGCCTTCCTGAGCCTCAGCTCCCTCACCTATAAACAACCATAGTACGCATTACTGTGAAGGATTCACACTCCTACCAGTAGTATCGTGTCTATCATTGAGTTTTTGGCATCCTAGCATTACCGCAAACGAAGCACTGTCCCAAAGACGGCAGATACGCATATTGTGTTCTTGTCATTTGAAGAGCTAACGCTCAGAGTAGAATCTGACAGTGCAGCCACCTTGAAAATCACGCGGTGATTTCCTCTGAGAAAGCATGTGAGAAACTGTCAAACAGTGGCAAACCCATAGGACGCTCACACACACTCTGTTAAAAGACCTGGCAGGGCTGTGTTTAGGATAGCTCACCTTTGGTTGTGACGCATGACACGGAAAGAAATGAGATATTGCAGAAAGCCACAAGGGTAAGGCAACAGGGAGATGCACCCTCGTATCTCTGCAAAGATTCTGTCTGGTGGTGCGGCGACTCCCAGGGCCTCCTTACACCACAGGGACATTCAGGTGTGGGGAACGGTCAGAGCCAGTTTAAATGAGCAATCTTCAAACTGAGAGTCCACCTTTTAAAAAGGTCTTTCCACTATTTTTCATTTGAGATGTAAAATAGGGAAAAGAGAAAAAAATGCTGTTCTATGTTAATGGATAAAATACGTAAAGGAAAGAACAAGAAACAAGTTACAGCAACAGCCAGATGAACACCTTGCCTCAAACAAATGAGGGATTTAATGAATTAATTGCAGAATGCCACTGGGAAGGCCTCCCTGGCCGAGACATGCATTCAAATTCTATTTATTTAAAGGACTAACTATCCCCAGGGGCATTGGTCTCAGACCAGAAACTCTGGGTGCTTTTCCTTATCAACGTGCAGAGAAAATCCAATTTATGATTGCTTGTTTTTTATGAAATCACAAGCCAACTGAGGGCAAGAAATTAATAAAGTGATCATTTATATCCCATCTACACTATGTTTCTAAAGACTAAAGAGAAAAAACTGCCTTTGCATTTCTAGAAAAGAAATTTAGAAAAACATTTTTACAGGGTGTGTGTGTGTGTGGTTTTTTTTTTTTTTTTTTTTTTTTTTGTGTGTGTGTGTGTGTGTGTGTGTGTGTGTGTGTGTGTTTGCGCTCCTTTGTTCAACTGCGCTGGGCTTTTATAATTCTTGGATTGGCTTTTCATGTTGCAGGAAAGTAAGGTAACGATTTTTCTTAAGCAATTGGCAGTGATGTGCTTAAGTGCTTAGCCTTTTTTTTTCTGCAAGGAAGAGCCTGGGCCCGGGTGGGGGGAGAGGAGGCAGGAGGGACCAGGAGAGGAGACTGCTCAGAACCTGCCATTCAAGGCCGGTGGCCGCTTCCTATAGGCTGTGTGAAACAGGAGGGTGGTTGGTGGCAGCAACGTACAGGTGTGCCACGGAAGATGAGTCCGTGTGCTAAGCTCCGGCGCGCACACGGGAGGCTGCCGAAGCACGGCAAAGGCCCAGGTGGACTTTTGATGTCCTGCTTCAGAAAGTGGTGAGCCTGTTCCCATTTATGCCGGGAGCATGGTGAGTGGCTGGATGTTTTGATGTTATGAAAACTCCTGGTGCAGAAATCTGCCACTTGGCTCACTTTCCTTTGGTCATTTTTCAGATTAGAAACACCTGAGGGAGAGGGTGGGCGGTGATAGTCACACCTTTTAAGCAATGCAGGCAGTTGCGGAACAGCAGCCCATTGGAGGGTCAGCAGGCAATGCTATCTGATCAAATTTCCGTTCTATGTTAATGAATGAAATACACACAATAGGACATTCCTTTGTCTTTCCGTATAAAAGAGTTCCTGCCTAAATGACAGAAAGAACATAATATATACTTTATTTTAACCCTTCTTCTGTTATATTCTCTATGCTAAACTGTAAACAATTTGGGGGTTAATTCATCTTAAGAAGTGGGCCATGATTTCAAATTAAGCTTCTTAAATTCACGACAAGCTCAATGAAAAATTTTCCCTGTATTTCTTTTTACTGCTTCCACGATCCAAACCCTCAGCATAAGACCCCCTGGCCTTACACAATTTACCCAAAGCTCTGGGCAGGTCAAGAGCCCTTTACCCTTCACCGGTGCATTCTGGGCTATTGTAGGAGACACACATTCTTTCCTTCTCTTCTCACTTAAAGAAACATACTAAACCTGAATAGACTCCAGGCTAGACTGGGGTAGGGAGTGATTTTATTAGTCCTAACATAGCTATTGACACATGTTTGAATACAATATAAGAAGAAAGAGAGAAAGAAAGGAAGAAAAGAAAAGAAAGATCTCTTATGTCTTAAAGGGAAAATTAGTTATAATTTAATTTCTAAGAAGAAAAAAATGTATATGTGGCCTAACGTTTCTTTTTCTTCATCACATATGAGAAATATAAACTAAAAGGACATCTGGAAACTAACATTATTCAGCAATCAGAAAGGAAAAATCCAAGCCATTGAAGTTTTGATGGAGACAAACATAGCAAGATTTACAAAGAAGAAAGCTGCAACCTATTGAAGCAAAAAAAAAAAAAAAAAATCCATATGCATTTTACCTTTTGGGCAGTTCCACAGCAAAGTTCTATTTCAGAAGCTCTTTGTAATATGAAACCCACTGTAGATAAGATACAGGGGGAAGATAGTCTGTGTTGCAGCAGCAGGAAATCAAATTGGTTCCAGAAACAGAGTTACATGACAAGTGGTTTAGTAGTACTGCCAGATTTGGAAAGCTTGATTGAGTTATTTTTCATAATCATTAAAAGAAGATTTTTAAATAACTTTGCCATAGCTGTTCAGCTTTTTTTGGAAGGGAAGGGTGTTGCAGAGGTGGGAAGACACCTAATTTCATTGGCCTTTTAACTAATGTGTTATCATTTGTTATCAAAATTTAAGAGCTCAGTGGTGATTTATTAACTTTTGTTTGCAACAACAACAACAACAAAAAATCCCAGACAAGCACAATACTTGGCTTAACATAACTAATGCATGCTATTAAAGATTACACAGATTAGCAAGTGTGTATTTTATTATCATATGCAAGTTATTTTTAATTTTAACCTTAGTAGCAGTCTGCTTGATTTTACAAAAGCATCTGGAAAAAGTTCATTAAGCCTTAGGCGAGCCTTCGATTTTTAGGAGAGACCTCTAAGCCGTTAGCAAGATCTATCACTGACAAAATAACCCGGCATCTAATACCCCGTAGGTGAAATGAAATGAAATCATTCTTCTGACTGAAGTAAGGAACAAGTTAAACATCACTAGACCACAGCGCACGACTACAGAGATTTAGGAGAAATCGCATTTAAATAGGATGTGACTAGATGTTTAGGACTATTTTCTGGAAAAAAAAAAGTGAAAAGGAAAGAAAAAAAAAAACTTTTCCCCCTTCAGTACTTACAGTCTTTGAAGACTAGCGCCGGGTCTCTGTGAGGCAGGACTTGGGCAATGATGTGTCTCAGGGATTCCAAGGTTCTGTCCATCTCGGGTCTGCCTGTGCGAGCCTGCTGCACAGTGTCCTCATGCCTGGATTCCTGCAGTCCTGGGCTGAATTTGTGCAGCTCATTGATGCACAGGATTACCAAAGAATCCCTTTTAACATCTGCCAATCAGACATTTCCCAGACTCTAAAGACCCCTCGGGGGGCCCTCCTCCCAGGCTCACTTATCTTTGTTGTGTGCTGAGCTAATTAGCTCTAAAGGCCGGCTGACAGGCAGGTTTCCATTGCTTCCTTCTGGGAAACACACCCACCTACAGGCCGGCCGGGGAAGCTCCCGGTCGGTCGTGGGAACAGCTTTCCTCTCCAACCAGATTTTGCCCGAATGGCTTGCAGCTTTCTGACGTGGGTATTTTTCTTTCGGTCGCCCATCTTCAAGGGCGCTGTTCTCAGGCGTGCAGAATCAAGAAGGCTATTTCTCCAGGAAGTTTCCTCATTAGCAAAGGAGATTCCCAGCTCCCGGCTTCCAGCTCAGAATCAGTATGAGCTAAACTCTTATTTGGTAAAGAAATGCTAGAGAGGTTGAGAGTGTAGCCAGGCGACAGAGTATGCCTCTCTCTGATTCAGGAGCATCTCTTTGGAAGCCTAGTTTTTAGTCCCCCTCCCCCACCCTTCCCATCCCCCCGGCCCAAATGATAGTCGCTCTGGTCTGAGGGGCAGTGGCAAACAAAAACGCACAGGCTGACTTTCGGCTTGCCTGGGAACTTTGTTTCCCTACTTATCCTTCAAGGCAAATCATTCCCAAGATTGACTTTCATGAATTCTGAGATCATTCCCTCCCTTTCATTTCGTAATAATTCCTTCTATTAAAAATTGCAGGAGAAGCGAAAAATAAAATGTTGTTCCAGAGACTATACGTAGTTACTAAAAGGTCTTAAGAAAAAACACATTCTTCTTCTGTTTATACCACTCACAGCATTTGTCTTTCCACAGGAGACATAAATATATAAGTCATGAGCTGCCAGTGCGATAATAAGGATTTGGACCAGATGCAAAAGGAAGGGTTTTAATGGCTGTGACCTACCTTAGCTGTTGAAAACTTGTTGAAGAGTTCTTTACTTTTATTTAAAATATTTTTTCCAGAGTAGACACAAGAGGTTGCTTTCCAATGTTCTTTCCAATGTTCAGATTCCACAATTATGTTGTATTATATGATTAACTGAAACCAGTCTTTTAGAGTCTATAAAAGTAAAATGTTTTCCATGTGACTAGCTTCTTCAGCTGGCTGGTGGAAGGGTTGATGGGCTTAATAAAAGGAAACCGAAGGAATGGGCTGTAATAATAATTCTTATTATAATGACTGCCAGTTAGCAAATGCCCACAGCGAGTATGTGCCACACTCAGCAGACGTGAAGCTGCCCCAGAGTGCACACCTATTCCTATAAAAAAAAACTTGAAAGAAGTAGCATTTCATGTTAAGAAACGTATATAGGGTCCCAAAGTAAACTTTCCATGGGCTGTGCCCAATAGAAAATCATCAATAGTTTTGCCACCAGTTTATCATTTAAAGGGAAATTGGATGGTTTGTAGACAAACCCACCCCCCTCCAAACTATTGTACACTGATTGGACACAAAGTGAAAGGTTCAAGTTTCCCATTAGGGAAACATGAAAAATATGGAAATCTCAAAGGACTGAGACTGATGATATAAAAACAAAAATTAGAACTGATTGATGCTGGGATTTCAACCGGTAAATGGACTTTTTATGGGCTTAAATTTAATCCCAATGTTACATAAAAATATTTGGTTGTGTAGTGTAGTTTTAGAAAGAGTAAAATCTAGAATTTTGCTTTTGTTATCTGAGTTACTTAGAAGTCATTCAACTTCTCTGGGTTCAAAGTCCATATCTAGAAAATTAGGGGGCTGAGCTGGATGCTCTCTCTCAGGTCTAACATTGGTGATTCCATGGTCATATTGCAAATGAGCACGAATATTCTCAAATGTTTTCTAACTTTCTGGAAAGTCATATATATTTATTTCCTAAAAGCTGGACTGGTCTTCAAACAAATCATTCCTATTCCCCCAGTCAACCTCATACCCATGCATCGATATGACAGATACAAATTAATAGTGTGATTTCAGAGATACCGCTAATGCTAATTAAAATGTAAGGCAAGAATTCATTAAATAAACTAATCTTCAACCTCTACAAGATTTTTCTTAAGAAGGCAAATTAGAGTACCACAAATGAGTTTGCAAAGATAATCTCATAAAAAAATCATGTCCTTTAATGTCATATTTTAAGAAATGAAAAAAAAAAGAATTCTAGGAAGGAAGGTTATACAACATTGCAGTCTATTATTGTAGTTTCTTTTATCTAATTAGGTCCTTTCATTCAACAGTTTTCTGAAACCCTTTTTCTTCCTTGTCTGCCCATAAAGATTCTCATCTTAAAGTGCCATTGTGAGACAGTCTAGAAAAATTGACTCACCATTCTCTTTGGTGGAAGAACCTGAGAAATCCCTGGGCAGCGTGTCTATAGAGTGTCCCCCCAAAATTTACACATACATTTTGAATAATTATATTGATTTTTCTTTTTAAAATATATTTTTATTGATTTTTAGAGAGGAAGGGAGAAGGAGAGAGAGATAGAAACATCAATGATGAGAGAGAATCATTGATTGGCTGCCTCCTCACGCCCCCACTGGGGATCAAGCCCACAACACTGGCATGTGCCCTTGACTGGAATCAAACCTGAGACCCTTCAGTCCACAGGCCAATGCTCTATCCACTGAGCCAAACCAGGTAGGACAAGGCAGTGTTTATTAAAATACATTTCATTTTAAAATTGATCTATCAGCTGTTAAAGTGTGTTACATTTTTTTTTTTGATACCTGTATTTTGGTACAGATTCTACATATAATTTTCAATGTCAGCCTCAATCATCTGTAGAAATGTGCCAAAAGCAAAATCAAAGTATTGAGACAGGGTACATGACTATAGTGAGAACCAAATGATGTTTTTTACAAATCATGTTAGAGTACTACTCAGAAGTCTGAGAAAAGGCACCTAACTGGCATATTCAGTGATCAGCCTGCCATCCAATGGTGAAAGGGGATGGGTCAGTGCATCAGCTTTCAGGAAGCACAGAGCTCTTTGAGAAGACGAGAAACCAAGGCGATATGTTCTGTACCATCCCGGTGCACAATCTGACAAAAAGTCTATGGAAACATTAATTTTGCTGGTAAAGAAAATGCATTCTTATCATTGCAATGATATTTTTGTTGTTAAATAGTTCATTACAGGTGCAAAAATGATAAGAAGGCAGGGAGCACTAACTGAAATAACATCCAGAATGTTAGAAAACAATGAATGCACCAAAGAAACATCTTTCGTTAAAAACAGATAGGAACTCCCCCATCTTCCTGGCCTCCCTGCTTGCTAATCCGCTCTGCCCTGGAAGAAGAGACCAGGGTAAGTGAAGCGGGAGCAGGGCCAGTGGGTGAGGCTGCAGTGACGGTTGTGAGACTCCAGACCCCAAAAGATTTCAGCCTAAGGCATGCAGACTCCAAAGGATATTCCTGCAGTAACTGAGCCTGAGCCCATTTATCACTGCTCATCTCTAAGGCATCAGGCGACTCAGGGAAGGAGAGGCTGATGATTGAGATTTAGGAAGATTATCATGCCTGAAACAATTTCTTCACTTACTGCCAAGTGCCTTGATTCTTAAAAACTAACCATTTAAGATAAAAATAAGAAAAAAGAAAAAAAAGAGAGATGAATTCATGCAGTTAAATAAATTATCACAGAGAGCAAGTAGTTTACAAAAGCAATGGGAAATGACTGACAGATGCCAATGGGAGATGGGTGGAGGGAACTGTAAGGGCCTAAACACTGGATTGGCAAAGAAGGTCCAAGTGGGGTGTGAGAATGAAGAAGGGCCATGGAGAAGCTGACCTTGCAGAGGTAATGACTGATGGCTGAGTAGTGTCAGCGAGGAAAAGACAGCAGAAGGAAGGAATGAATGGCTGCTTAGCATCAACTTCGTGCATTCTCACCTGGGAAGGGATCAATGCTAAATTTGAGTCAAGGTATTCTCATAGAGGGTCAGTTAGAAAGGCCACTTCAGACTAGGCAACAAAACAAATTTAAAAACACAGGCAACATAAAAGAACAATCTCAGACATTTGTTCATTGATATCTCACTGTATTTAAGAACACGAATAATTAGAAATTAACATCGTCCTGTCTAGAGATTAAAGAATGTACATTTCCTCATTTTTTTTTAAAATAGAAAACTATATGAAATGCTTTCATGAAATAATTTTCCTTCCCACCAGATAAAACCGTGAGTGAACTGCCCTTTTCCCTTGCCAGGGCAGTCAGAGTCAGCCCTTAACCAGAAAGCATCCTGAAAGCAAGCCCCTCCTTCATCTGAGCCTTCTATGTGAGAATGGGGATCCCCAATAAGTTTCTGTCCCCTTGACCTTGTTATGTAAACAGTTACCCAGGTCTGCCATGGTATTTGCTTTCCAAAGAGAAGTAAAATTGATTCTTTAAGAAATACTTTATAGACCAAAGGTATCGTTAAGGAAGGCTTAGCTAATTTACAGGTTAACACTTTCAGGATAAACTCAGTTAAAGGTGGAACAATTTGGATGCTCAGATTTACGAGATTGGAGATGACCATACCAAGCCTTTGGGTCATTAGGTATGTTTGGTGAAAATTGATCATCTTAACTATAGCTGGCTGGCTTCAGCATAATATGTATTTTTAAAAAGAAAGTTTAAATTTTTGGAGTGGTTTTCGCCAGTGGCCTTGACAATATTTTCTCTTTCATAAAGATTTATCTAATTATTCGTTCCTCTCCCTCTTCCTGCATTTTCTCACAAATCACCCCCCCCACCACCACTACCCGCCAGATCCTACTATCCAGAACAGTAATTTATTTTGTTGGGTATTCAGAAAAAGATATTATACAATTTGTGGCTATAAAGTGATCAGACTGATCATAAAAGAGGTATCTGAACTCTGGCTGATTCCTTGAGCCACTCCTCAAATAAAAAGAGATGAGATCTGTCTTCAACAGGGGGCATGCTGAGAAATGACACACACTCAGTTTTACATGAGCTAATCAGAGCTACCTTTTTCCTCCTTTAAAGACATGTTTCTGAGGGCATGAGTTGTATGAAATGTTTAATTATTTGCAATAATAATGAGCATATTAAAATGAAAATCTAGACTCTGAAAAAAAATAATAACATTAGATTAAAACAAACCTAGGGAGAATGTTTATTGCTTTAAACAAATGACTTAAATAAATCTGAGATCAGTTGATGGAGATGTTAAGCCCAAGTAAGCCAGTAATTTCACAGCTCCATTTATTTTAGATGAAGCTTCCTGTAAAGACTGCATCAGTGGTATACTCTTAATTCAATTCAGGCTACACTTATGGGTATGCTTACATTAAGATAAAAGCCTTGTGCCATCCATTTCACACTGTAAACTATAATTTCCATTCTACTTCCTATGTAGTCACCACCAGAGCACTGCACTTAGCAAGCATCCTGCTGACACAGAAGAAATATGACTTCTCAAAATTTGTTTAAAGGAGGAATAGGAAACTTTAGAGAAAGACCTATTTTTCCACATATTGAAAACTGGAGAAAGACCAAGTTAGAGAATAATATTTTCTTCCGATCTTTTCAAGGTACCTCAATAGCCTAGAGCTCAAAGAAAGAAAACTGCTCCCGGCACTGCTCCTCCCCCACCTCCCCACGAGAAACCAGAAATGTCCCACTCAGGGCTTCCGTTTATTGAGATGGGTTTTCTTGGGCCTGTGAGAAGATAAAAAGGCTTATTATGAGCGAAACCGGTTTGGCTCAGTGGATAGAGCATTGGCCTGCGGTTCGATTCTGGTCAGAGTCCCGGGCTCTATTCTGGTGAAGAGCATGTACCTTGGTTGCGGGCACATCCCCAGTAGGAGGTGTGCAGGAGGCAGCTGATTGATGTTTCTCTTTCATTGATGTTTCTAGCTCTCTATCCCTTCCTCTCTGTAAAAAAATCAATAAAATATATATTTTTAAAAAGGCTTATTATGAGGATGCAGGGGGACAAATAATCAAACTTGGTTTTCTAAAAAGAAAGGAAACTTTGGGGAACTATGACTCAAAACTTGGGTCTGGTTGTGAGGGCTGTCCCCTCTCATACCACAAGCCCAGGATGACAACCCGGAGTTTGTGGATCTGAGTGATTGTGCAGGGGCCCTAAAGACCCAAAGCACCTGACTGTGCTGGTTTTCCCACCACTCACTTCCCTGGAACAAATCCATCCCATATTTTCCTCCCACTCACTGCCAACCTTATTTCTCTCTATTGACTCTGGGCAAGTAATTTTATATTCAAAGGTATTTTCTCATCTCTAAAATAAAAAGGTAGTCAAGAATCTCTATAACTCTAGAAAAATATGATAGGATTATATTCCAGATTGTTTTAACCTAATCCTTAGGCTGACTGGGTGGGAAGCTTTTTAGACTCTTTCTAGACCCTCCTCCCATCAATCCATTATCTGACACGGACAGTTTCCTCAGTTCTGCTCCATCTCCATTTAAAATCAAATCCCTGTACTGCTCAAAATTGATGGTAGCTTTTTCCCTGATATATCAAGTTAAAGATTAAAAAAAATGTTTTCATAAATCATCTTTAATTTGGTCCCTTGTAGCACAACACCCATTTTCCAACTACAGCATAACAAGCATATGACATTCACTTCTGCCCTTGCATTTTCTGCATTTCTCTGTCAGTATTCCTATTTAACCAAATCCCTCTTGCCCGAAACAACTCACCAAATCACTCTGGCCTTTCATTTACCTTTACAATTTCCTCGGCACTAGATCAATGATAGCAGGCTCTGTGGTGTGCCTTGTACTGTCATGTAATTGCTCTCTTCAGAAGCAGTGGGGCTTTTAGCCAACAGACATTTTACCTTAAAAGATCTGTGTACTCCCTCCCAATATCACTTTATACAACATCAAACACTTGGAGTCCTGATGTATGAACATATATTTTCTTTTCTTTTTAAAAATATATATATCTTATTGATTTTTTTTACAGAGAGGAAAGGAGAGGGAAAGAGAGCCAGAAACATCAATGAGAATCATTGATCAGCTACCTCCTGCACACCCCCTACTGGGAATGTGCCTGCAACCAAGATACATGCCCTTGACCAGAACTGAACCTGGGACCCTTGAGTCAGCAGGCATACACTGAGGCTAGGGCAGCCGTGAGCAAACTACGGCCCTCGGGCCGGATCTGGCCCGTTCGGCTGTTTATCCGGCCCACGGAGTCAAGAGAGGAGGGTTCTCTTGCTCTCCCCTCCGCTCCTTCACCAGCAGCCCAAGATGAGAGTGCCAGCATGGTCAGGTTGCTTTTGTTCTGGCCCTCCGGTCCAGTTTAAGAACCCATTGTGGCCCTTGAGTCAAAAAGTTTGCCCATCCCTGGGCTAGGGCCATATATTTCCTTTTAATGAAGGCCAAACCTTTTACCAACAGTAAGGTTTTGTTTTGTTTTTTAATGTATTTCAAGTGGTTCCTTTTAAAAAATGGAAGCAAATAATATTGTGACATCCCAAGTAACATATTTTTATTGTGAGACATGTTCCTACTTAACAAAATTAAGCTACAATAATCTGATTCTAAATCCTATATAAAATTTTAATGTAATTATTTGCAATATTAAGGTTTTAAAAACTTGTAAATTTTTAGATATACCATATTAGTCTTTTGCGAGTGCTGTAGGTTTTGGAGTTATTCCCATATTCCTGGTTATCATACAACTGTTAGCTCATGGCTATTCTGAACTTGACCTCATACAGTTGCATAAGATGGTTCTAATACTTCATTAAGCAAATCAAGGTCAAACTAAAATATGATTGGATTTTCTCTAGAGATGTTGAGAGGTGAACAATGATGAGTCTTAGCCCACCTGAGTATTGAATATGACAGAAAACAAGTCTATACCTCAGGAAGCGCTCTCCTGACAACCTAAGAACTCATCCCTCCATGGAGTGGTTGATAAGCCTGTAGGGCAGCAAGTTTACCTGCTGAGTTCTTTAATTAGGCAATTGTTTTGCCAGAAAATTTACTGAATACTTAACTAAAAGAATGATTATCTCAGCTGTACTAACCTTCTGGTTTCTATCTTTTAAAGATCTTTATGGTTCTGGGGAAAGCCAGCTATGCGGTAAAGAACAGAGTGATGGCTACCAACACCACAAATCAGCACAAGTATAAACTACGTGTCCTGCAGCAAAAGCTTATCTAATAGAAATGGGAAGTAGATGATGCAAAGCTACAAGCAAAGCATATCTGCCTCTTGATAAAAACAAAAAGCAAAACACCAAAAGGATCATAGTTGAAGTGTTGAAAATAGGAAAGATGCCTTTGGAATCTCCCTTTGGTAATCTTGTCACATGATACATAATGTACATTTAGCAACTAATAAGCAAATGTACATTATGTATCAGGCTCTGTGCTAAGCTTCTTACTGGTGTTATATTTCACTTAATTTTCATAACCCTAAGAAAGGCACTTTTAAATGTCACTTTACAAATCAAAAAGTGAGGTTAGGAGGCTACAGACAGTAACTGAGGTTTGAGAAGTGGTAGAACTAGGATTTAAATTCTAAACTCTGATTAAAAAAAAAAGTTTGTTAAGAATCACAATACAGACCTGACCAGTGTGACTCAGTTGGTTGAGTATTGTCCTATGCACCAGAAGGTCACCGGTTCAAACCCTGATTAATTTTAGATTTGTGCATTTGACTAATTTGTACTGTGACCCGCAGAAAATTTTAAGCTATTAAGGGAAAGATCTATGTTTGCCTTCTAAGTCCCTCAAATACTAGTGTAGGTACCCCAAAGTTGACTGAGTCAACTCAGTAAAGCGGATAGGATAAAGTCATGTTTTATTCCCAATTCACTCTGACACTCTGAATGAGAAAATGTATTCCAAAATATATATTGTAAGGTTCTATTAAGCTGTCAATGTAATTTTGTTGTTAAAATGCTTTAAAGTAGACAGATTATAAAAAATACAAATTTAAATTCAAAATTAACTTTCCAAGGAAATGAAATTTGACATTTTCTTGCATTTTTATTAAAGTGAACTTATCATCACTAGCTCTGCAAATAGCCAGTAAAACTAATTTTGAAAAGGAGAAAGTAAATCTGCTGTCCTTATCAATCTTGAAAAAAAAAGGTGCTGATATTGCCTCTGGTAGATTATAATCAGATGCACATAATGTAAGGACATCCAGTCTGGTAACTGTGCAGTGACACTGCCATCTAGCGGTCCTTTTGTGCTGCAGGCCTCCTGGGCAATGCTGAAGGGACTTGAATACAATCAGATACCTATACTTAAGCACCCATCTTCAAGTCTCACTGTACTATAGTCTTTGAGGGAGGAATCATGTCTCATGTATTTTCTTTCTTGACTAAAATCAATCAATATCTATTAATGTTGAAGTGAAACATGTTTTGGACCCACCCAGCTAAGAATATTAGAAAGAAATGTTTCACTCTTCCTTTTACCTTCCCCGTGCTCCCCATATCCCTAACTCTTCTACTTCTACTCAGGCCTGCATAAACACTGGTAACTGTAAAAGCTGTGGTGGGATTATTTGAAGTTTCTGTTCTCATGACCACATTAACAATTTAATAGCAGAAAATAAAATTATGCACTACTGACTTGTCCTTAATAGTAGAGAATTAAAAAAAAAAGAGGGCAGTGAGTTCTTTCATTGGTTTAAATATAATGCAATCAAGTTAAGCAGAATTTCAGAAAGATAAGCTTCATTAAAATTATGATTCAGCCGAAACCGGTTTGGCTCAGTGGTAGAGCGTTGGCCTGCGGACTGAAAGGTCCCGGGTTCGATTCTGGTCAAGGGCATGTACCTTGGTTGCGGGCACATCCCCGGTAGGGGGTGTGCAAGAGGCAGCTGGTCGATGTTTCTCTCTCATTGACGTTTCTAGCTCTCTATCCCTCTCCCTTCCTCTCTGTAAAATATCAATAAAATATATTTTTTTAAAAATTATGATTCAGATAACCACACTTTATTGAAAGCATATCAAGTGCTTTCTGTCCATTGCTTCATGTGGTCTTCAAAACAACCCTAAATTATAAATCCAATTTTAATAGTAAGGAAAACTGATAATGGTGAAGAAAAGGGGGAGGGAAATATGGCTTGCCTAAGGTTGTTTCCACTAGTGAGTGGAAAAGCTATGATCTGAAACCAAGCAACCTACTTATTTTTGGTAGAGAACAAAAAAAAAAAAAAAAGCCCACACAACAGAAAGTACATTTAGATTTAAAAATATACCCAAATATCCCTATTCAAAATTATTCTGAAAAATAGATTTTAGCCAATGTACCGGTCATCAAAATTATTTGGAAAATTGTTTTACCATAATTATTCTTTAGAAAACATGTATTGAATGAGTCAAATTTATACAGGAAAGAGAGTTTATTTATTTATCTATGTTGGCCCAAATAAGACTAAAGGTGGCTTAAAAAGGGGTCACAGTAAATTCTTGAAAAATATTTAGGATCTTAAACATATTACTCTCCCCAAAAGCTAGCTGCTTCCAAGCTTGACTTAATATTTTGCATATTTTCTCTCCGTTGTTTGGTAAATATATTTGCTTCTCCTTTCTGCAATCGACGTCTGGCAGCTGATTTTTGCTGTTTTGTCAACTGACGTTTCACCTTCTGTTTCACCAATTCCTGGAAAGATTTCAATAATTAGTATCACTGATGATTAACCATTTTGAGAGGAAGTAAACATTAAATAAAAGTGCTAATATTTTTCAAATTTCTGTTAAAAGCATATATTTTTAAAATGTTATTTGTATAACAGTATTATACAAATCAGCAATAAAAAACAATCTGTTACAAAATAAATTCCATTCCTAACAAAAATACAGATTAAAGTCACAATTCTTTGAATAAATTACCGCAGTGCCACCTAGTGTTCATCAGGAAAACATAAAGAAAGAAAGAAAAAGAAAAAAACCCTCACACCAAAATAATTAAAATTGAGAAGATAAAAGCTTGTTCCTCTGCTTAGACAGGTTTGGCTCAGTGGATAGAGTGTCGGCCTGGGGACTGAAGGGTCTCAGGTTCGATTCCGGTCAAGGGCATGTACATTGGTTGCAGGCACATCCCCGGTAGGGGGTGTGCAGGAGGCAGCTGGTCGATGTTTCTCTCTCATCGATGTTTCTAGCTCTCTATCCCTCTCCCTTCCTCTCTGTAAAAAAAAAAAATCAATAAAATATATTAATACAAACAATAAAAACTTGTTCCTCTGCTTTCTAGGTAAAAATAGGCATGTCTTTGCAGTACAAAATTATGTTTGAAAGCTTTCACTACTGGTAAAAATATATCCAAAATAGATCTTTCATAACTTCCAGTGCAGAAATGAGCTGAGGGCAGCAGTTACCCAGGAAAAGTCTACATACAATTTTTGGGAGATGCTGAATGCTTTCTCATAGTGAATGACCATAAATTCAAATGATTTCTTACTACTTAGGACACAGGCTGCCAATGACTGCCAAGCCCCCCTTGATCTAAATTCTTATGATCTTATCCTTCAAATGCAAGCTAACTTACACGATGCCCTTTTCCCAAAAGTTTTGATCACTCCTATGTTACTGAATTTGTACTTATAATTTTATAGTATTAACATGTGAGGCCCAAATGCTGAGACTGTCTTGTACATCATGTAACCTTCATATGCAATCTGACTGTAGTTGTGACCTAATAAACACTTGTAAACATTGAATGAATCGTTACCGGAGGAATTGTTGAACAGCTTAAAACACTGCCCACAGAAGTAACACTCAGAGTTCTTGTTCTAGATCGGTTAATATCTTCCATATTTTCTTCATCTCTAAAAACAGTACAATTCATCTAGTTAATTTTAGTTAATTATGCTTAACTAATTTATATCATTCCTTACATAATGATAAAACTTAAAGACATAAAATTCCTCAGAAATACCATTACAGTATATTTAACATTTCTGTGAAGGTAAACCTACCCACAATTCAGCCAAATATATTAACAACTTTCATTTTCAGCATTCTGATAGTCACTATCAAAATTTCAAAATGGTAGACTATTTTGGCCATCAAAACTTATTATCACTTAGCCACAATTCATGTATGTTCCCCTCTTCTTTCACTTAACTATCCACAAATATGACTCTTACAATCTAAATTCTTAGAATAGTTTCTTGCCATCTTCCCAAACAAAAGCAGATGGAAGAGACAGTGCTCTACATGCTCTGCTAAGGTAGAAAAACTGCAACATGTAATACAACAACATGCATTGAGAAAAGCCTAATAAATGTACTAATTTAATTTTAATTGTCAAATTACTATTTTGAAATAAATAAAACTCTTATTTCTTTAAACTATTAATTTGATTCTGGATAAACTATTCCAAATCTAAAAATTAAACTTTAGATAATTTGCTAATCTATGCTGAGACTGATGAATATTTACAAGGAAAAAGTTCTTGAAAGAAAAAGAACATAACATTACAACATTATTTTACATGAAGAATATTATAAAGTAACATTATATATCTCTATCTTTATCTATCTATCTATCTATCTATCTATCAAATAATGAAAACACTAGAGGCCTAGTGTACAAATTTCTGCTCAGATGGAGTCCCTAGGCCTGGCTGGCAACTGGAGCTGATCTGGGCCTGCCAGCCAGGGGGAGGGACTGCAGGAGGTTGGTCGGCTGTGAGAGGTTGGCTGTGGGAGTGCACTGACCATCAGGGGGCAGCTCCTGCATTGAGCATCTGCCCCCTGGTGGTCAGTGCGCATCATAATGACTGGCTGATGGGTCATATTGGTGACTTAGGCTTTTGTATATATAGATACAAATAACTTAGCTATTTAAAACATGATCAGTTGAATGAGATCTGTATTAAGTTTTGAAAGTAATCAGTTTGTACTTCAAGGCAGACTGCTTAAAATTGAATCAATAAGCTGTCTAGCATCAGGTCGATTGTAGAAGATAATTGGAATTTTAACAAAAGGGTTATTTGCTTTCATTTTACACTTAAAGGCCAGCTCAGAATGCAACTCTGCCATGTTATTTGAAAAAATACTAATTTACCAGAATCGAAGAAAGTACAGATCTCCAGATTAAAGCAAAAAAAAAAAAAAAAAAAAAAAAATCAATCAACAGAAATCTATACCTGAAAGGCCTGAATTCTTTGTTTAATGATGACAAGGCAATCAGATGAGGGCATTCATCTTCATACTCTTCAGAGCCCGTGGGACTTCCTCCGTGACCTCTCTTACCATCTTGCCTGGTGTCATTTTCAGTGTTGTTTTTATCCCCAGAAAAATGAGTTACAGAATTGTTTTCGACAACCTGCCCTTTTATTTCTTCTAAAGCTTGATTGAATTCAGTCATGTCAAAATTGTGTGCATCAGCACTTTCCTCAGACACATGGTCTTCTTTTATTTGTTCAAGGTCTCCAGACAATCTGCCACAGCAGTCAACTGATTCATCGGCAGAGTTTTGTTCACTTTGATTTTCTGATCTATCAACCTTTGCTTGTTCTGATACCTCTTCATCAGAAAATGAAAGTTCAGATCCTTCCTCTGTTTCAATATCATCTGGACCTACCGGATGAAGGAGTTCATCATCTGCCTGCATTTCCTTTGTGTAGCCGCTGGCAGAAACCTCTACATCAAGAGAATCCTCCCTCCTAGTAAAAGAAATGTCAAGCATTCAGAGAGGTGAAAACTTACTTGATATGGAGAAATATTCCTTACTCTGAAAAAACTGTAATTCTTAAGTGAGTTTATTTATGTAATTTAATATTTTCCTTTGCCTGAAATGTAATACTTAAGTTACATAAGTATACAAATATAAAAAATATAAGCTGGCTGTTATTTATAAATAAAATAATATGACTGTGAAAAGTAATAGATATTAATAGGAAGATCACAGAAACTTCTGTTGGCTTTTACTGATTTAATAAACAAACTTCCAACAGCGACTGAAGATTTCTTCTTTTAAGTTATGTCAATCATCCCAAGTCAGAAAACAATATTTTAACTAAGGGCGTAAAATAAGTGAGAAAAAATGGCTTTCAGAATATATTTATAATTATAGATAGCTCCAGTTCTGAGTAAAGGAAAAACACAAATTCTGATAAACACTTGGCTTGATGCCTTACAAATGGATTATTCACATAACATCCCTACAATGAATAAAAGTTCTTGAATTTATAAGCAACTAGGTGTGTTCTTCCCCCAAATTCAGTAATATTGTCTTAATGGATAAAAACCGGGTATTTTTTAGATTTTAAATTTCATTTATATACCACACAGCTGATACTCAACAATGATTACAATATGTCAAAGCTCACTATTTTAACATATTTTAGATGAGACTGTTAACTTTTAAAACAAAATAAATCAGGGTATTAAATAGAGTTCTAGTTTTAAGCAATGCAAAGTACAAACCTGATATCACTAAAGGTTGGATAAAGCTCACTTTCATAGCTGAAACGTTTCATGAAGAAATCTCTAATGCATTTAACATCTCTGTCAAAATACCTGCAAAATAAAGCATCCATTTTTATACAGGATTTCATTTTTTCCTTATTAGTCAATGATAATATCCTTAGTATTTGTTGTTATGACACTTCTACTCCTTACATGAAAAAGGATGTTACTTAAAAGAAAAAGAAAAGAAAAAAACTTTGAAAGTTTGAAGAAAAGTCAAAGCAGAGGAACTAAGAAGAAATAAAAGCTGTCAAAGGCATCTATGGTTAGAAAACTCAAGATTTTCCCATATGCAACGTGAAGTTTTCCTATAATGCAGTAGGATGAATATATATCTCAGAAAAGAAGGCCTATAGTTTGGAGGCAGCAGGCTACTTCTGCAGGGGTGGGGAACATCCAGTCTGAGGGCCATCTGAGGCCACAACATCATCTGGTCTGGCCCTGGGGCCAAGGCACTAGGGGTGAGTTAATTAAATGTTCGACCAAATATGGCAGGCTAATTTTTAAGTTATGTTGTGCTTAACAGAACTCCTTCACTCAATTACTTGTCTATAAAAGTTCAAATTAAATCACAATGCATTCAAGAATAATGCAGCCTTAACTTGGAATGTCATAATCTGTTACATTTATGTCTTTAATTCTGTGGATTCCTAGATGTTTCTTTATTGTGTGACTATGCTGTACCACTTTAATAAAAATGGTAATTCCTCATCATCCAAAGATGTATTAACCACCCAAGTGGCAGGCATTAATCTATTAGTATTGTTTTGTTGGGAATATTCTTTAAGTTTACTTTTAAATGACATTTCTTTCTCTAGAGTAAGTGTAGATATTTTCTAATAAAAATCAGGAGGAAGAAGAGCTTCACTGAACACAAACTGGTTTAAGCTCAAACTTTGCTCATATTATGTAAGTGATAACAGTTATCTTTGGGGAAAAGGAGGAGCTTCTCATTTTATAACTTGGAAGGAGAGAAGAAAAAATACCCTCAATTGAATTATCCTACACTACATCATGGAATACAAATAAAGAAAAATACTGTCTTATTTCACAATTTGGCTGGTTTAAATGATTAAGCAATGTCAGGAATAAGATTATTAAGGTATACACAGTGGTTCTGCCCTGTGTCAGGGATGAGGTTTTATGGGAATTCTTTTCTAATAACAAAACAAAAGCTAAAAATGACATGAGAGATATTGTTTTGGCAACCGAGTCCAGTCCAAATCCCTAACTTTTATTAAGGCCATCAATATTATTAAGTTATGCCTGGTGAAGCTCTCTTGGAAGCAACCAGGGAGAAAAGGAAAGGCAGAGAAGATGGGGTTCCTTCCATGCCCCTACTTTTGTTTGTTTTAAAAACTGGGCTTCCACCTAAATGTTGGTTTGAATAAAGGGTTCCATGGCAAAGAAAATTTGACTTTTGAACTTCTGTCAGATTATAAGAGTAATTCAAACTGTTTTAATGGTTTAAAAGGCAGGCAGTTTCTTCAGATGTCTAAAATACACATATAAGCTAATGAACAGGTTTTAAAAACTGGGACCAAAGTGCATTCCCCTTTAAAATAATGAAGAATAAGATTCTTTCAGGGGAAATATCTTAGTAGTTTGATATCATTTAATATTAAAAAAAACCAGAATTTTAGACCACTGACGTCAGCAACTTCCAAATAGTTATTGACCCAGATGACAGTATTATAAAGTTGGAAATTATAAATAAAAAATGATCGCATCACAGATAAGCACACCCACATTCACAATCAACTTCAGCATATACCATTCAGCATTGGGATGAGAAGTTGAAACCATTTGTGGAAAATCAATCATGGTGATGTGGTCATCTTTATCCAAAATGAGATTGAATTCATTGAAATCTCCATGAATCAATCCATGATTTGCAAGTTTAACAATTAGTTCCATGGCTTCATCATACACTGATGCAGGATCTTCAACATGGTGTATCTGACATCTGAAAATATGTTAAGTATAATGTGTGTATACATTATTTCCATTATTTGTCTCTCTGTTCATTACCATCAGCATTTAGACACAACAGCTTTCATCTCTTATTTTTTTTTAAAAAAAGCCACACCCTGCACAGATTTTGTATTTTCTTTTCATTGTCACATCCTTTCTTTGATCTTTACAGCCAAACTCCTCTGCATGTGCTTTCTGCAAATCTTTTCCCCTGACTCCAGCAAACCATTTTTTCATCCACCTTGTTCTAATAAAAGAGTCCTTGTTAGACAACTAATGACTTCTATGTTGCTAAGTCCAATGGCCAATGTTCAATTTTCATCCTTTTTTTGTTTTCCAGTTAACTTCTCCCCCTCCTTGAAACACTTCCTTCACTTGTCTCCTGGTGTTCCAACTCTTTGGGCTGTCCTCTTTCTACACTAATCATTTTTTCTTAGTCTTTTCTGCTAATTCTTCACCCCTCCCACCCCCCCACCCCGGACTTTAAATTTTGGAGTTCCTCAAAGGTTAATCCTAGAGCCTCTTATTTTATCTTATTTCTTATTTAAAATCACTCTGGTGATCTCATTCAGGCTCATGGCTTTAAACACCATATATCTATATCTATCTATCTATCTATCATCTATCTATATACTGACTTTGATCTAGATTTCTCCTCTGAACTATTATGTATCTCAAACTTACCATGTCCCAAACTGTAACTTTGATTCTGTCCCATCCTCTATCTTCACACTGTTCTTTAGGTTTTCCAGCTCATAAATGTCAGCTTTATTTCAATTAAGTCATGATTCAGGTCTAAAACTCAGTTATTTCCTTTGACTTGCACCTTCCTTTGTAGCAATATCCAATCCTAAATAAATCATGCTGGCTCTTCCTGGAATACATCTCTAGAATCTGGCCAATTTTCCTCACCTTGATATCTATAACTGATCTAAACTACCTGTCTCTTGAGTGGATGATTACAATTGTCTTCTTAATCTGTCCATATTTTCCTTTCAGTCTAGACTCAACAGAGGAGCCAGGGATCCTATTAACACATTAGTCAGGCCACATCTATTCTCAGTACAAAACCATCCTGTGGCTTATCTCAATCAAAATTAAAGTCCTTGTGCTAAATATCACTACAATGGCAATCAAATCACAAAATATATAAAAGTATCAAATCAACAAAATACTATAATTTATATCATGTGCAAATATATTTCAATACAAAAATTAAAAGGCCTTGAAATGAGCCACAAATTCTAGTGATTTGATCCCCTGCTGTCTTTAGGATCTTATCACTTACAATTTCTCCTTTACTCAAAAGTAGGTTTACAGTTGTGAGTATTCACAAGTTTATTCTTTTTCTTTCAAAAAAATTTTAATTGATTTTAGGAAAAGGGAGAAACATTGATCGGCTGCCTCTTGCATGCCCCCCACTGGGATGGAGCTTGAAGCCGGAGCATGTGCACTGACTGGGACTTGAACACAAGGCCCCTTAGTGCATGGGATGATGCTTAACCAACTGAGCCACACTAGCCAGGGCACAGAGTTTATTCGTGTATTATTATTATTTATTACTTATTTTCCATATGAACAACTGTAAACCTATTTTGCCCCACCCTATATTTTCTTATTTAGCTATTTACTATATATTCTCCTTTCATCAGAGTGTAAGCTCTGTGAGGGTAGAGATTTGGTTTACTGCTGAGCCTGGAACAGTGCTTGGCACATACTAAATTGTTAATAAATATTTGTTGAATGAATCATAAAGAAAACAAAATTCATAGTTAATGAAACTGCATTTTCAATTTATCTCTGTGTCTACTGCTAATATGTTAATTTCTAATCTCCCAGAAATAATATTCCACTTAGTTTTAAAAACAATTTTACTTTTAAAAACTGAACCTTACATTTGTTATGACCCACTGTTTCAATAATAATAATAATAATAATAATAATAAATACTTACAGAGGATAGCCATTTATGAGTTCCATGACCACTGCATGGCGATTATAATCAATTGGCTTGGGAACTGGAAATTTCCTCTCATGCAATGCCTAAAACATAGCAAACAGCATAAACTAATGAAGAGGTCATTAATTTTTAAGGAACAATGCAAGAAATATATCTGCTCAAAACCAGAAAAAAAATCCAAGCTTTTACAAAATTATAGTTAACACATGATTATTTGTATATGACTTATTCACAGCACAGAATGAGCTATACGTTAAAAAAATAATTAAGGCAGTTTACTTAATTCACATTTTCACCAAATACTCATTTACTGAACATTTACTAAATATTTTATACTGTGCTAGGATTACAAACAGGATTGTGAAAAAAAATCTCTGCCTTTAGGATATATTCTGTATACTTTTGCAAGTTTCTATCATTTATTGGAGTATGCTTAAGAAATATATAGTTTGACTTTGGAAGGATTCTGTCTTGTGACACATTAGGGAATGAAATATTCTAACAGATTAGGCATTTTAGTTTATTGAGCATGACCTTTTCTTCAGACTAAATATGATATAAGACTAATATATACACATTTTTGTACTCTGAGTCAAATGTTACTTCAGCCCTGGCTGGTGTGTCCAGTGATTAGAGCATCTGCCCTTGCATTGAAGGGTCGCCAGCAGTACATGGGTTGCAGGCTAGATCCTTGGCTCCAAAAGGGGAATGTGCTGGAGGTAGCCAATTAAAGTGTCTCTCTCACATCAATGTATTTTTGTTTTTTTATAATATATTTTATTGATTTTTTACAGAGAGTAAGAGAGAGGGATAAAGAGGGATCGATGAGAGAGAAACATCAATCAGCTGCCTCCTGCACTCCCCACTGAGGATGTGTCCACAGCCACAGTACATGCCCTTGAATGGAATCAAACCCGGGACCCTTCAGTCCACAGGCCAATGCTCTATCCACTGAGCCAAACCGGTTTTGGCTCACATCAATGTTTTTTTGTTCTCTCTCTCTCTCTCTCCCCTCCCTCCCTCCTTTGTACTCTCTAAAAAGAAATCAATGGAAAAACTATCCTCAGATGAGGATTAACAACAAAGAAAGTTACTTCAGATCATCCATAGATCCATCTTTTCTCCTACGCTTAACTTTTTCTATCCTTTAATTACAAAGTCCTATTTGTAATTCTTCAAAATATTAGATCTATGACCTCTACCATTTGAAATGCTATCATTTCAATGTAAGCTTTTGTCTTTGATACCCAGTTATCCAATGGTTCTAGCTCTCCACCATACCCAACCTTTATTCTGTGTACCAATAGGAAATTAAGATGCTTGTGTCAAATGCTCAGTTTTTAAAATCTACAATAGCTACTTGATTTGGGGTGGTGAATACACAATACAGTGTACAAATAATGTATTTTGGAGTTGTACACCTGAAATCTATGAGTTTGTTGACAATGCCACCCCAATAAATTAAAAATAAATATTTATTTAATTATGCAATGGCTATAAATGCAATGGCTATAAATACTGATTTTATTCTGAACAACTTTATCTAGGTTTCAAAAATCTCTTTAATCCACTTAACCAGTCCTACTCTTCCCAATATTCTCTCCAATAAGCATGCTGGAGTGAAAGCAGGACAGTTACCTCATAGACTATTAACTAGATACAGAGCTTACAACCATATTGCTGTCTTCACCCAAAGTGATTCCTCTGCAAAACACACTGTTTTACTGTCTTCTCTTTATAACCAAAACATATACATACTTCATAACTTTACTCAAATCCCACTCACTTTATGAAACCTCCTTCTTCAACTATTCTACTCTACGGAAGTTTCTCTAAACACATATAATTTGATTTTTAAATTCTTTGTTTTATGTGTGTTCATAACATCTTCCCAACTTTATGACACAGTCTGCATTGGTTATTCTTTCGGTATCTAGCCCTATATCCCATCCTACTCTAGTACTTAATACAGTGACAGGCACATAGCTGATACTCAATATATACTTAAATGGGTTGCTAGACTTAAAAATTTTTCAATGCAAGTGATTCTGAGCACTCCCTGGCAACTCAATAGCATACAGTAATGTTAACTATTGTATTAGTGGTCTAGCCCAAGTACCACAGCTTAACCCTTAAGCTATAGCTCAATTTTATCTTACTCTGTTAAGAAAATATTAGTGTATTTAAGAATAGGTTTAAGCACAATCAAGTTCTATTGCTGTATCTTTATATACACACCTTGAGAATATACTTAATATAGTTTTGGGAAATTATGTAATGATTCCTACCAAAATGCCTACTTACTTATTGACCAATGCAGGATATAAACCATTAGTATAAGACAAGAAATATATAACATGTAAGTTATCAGTATCATTTGTACTGTGTTGAGAATTTTACCTCATGATCACTAAACATTAAAGCACATGAATTAAAATAATCTACTAACACCAAACTGAAACTTCTAAGAAACAGTGGTCATCCATTGGATGACTTTTAATAATTTAATTATTTAAAAAATGAAGATGTTAACAGCAAATAAATCCCACTGAGTAATAAAAAATGTAATGTTATTTTCTGCTTAACTTAAATATTACTGAAGATAAGTTATCAAATAAAGATAGACATATATACAGTTTAAATATACATTCACACATACACATTGTGTGACAATTACATCATAAATGTATTTTAACTTACTCTGTCTTGTTAATATTGTTGATTATATGTTGCCTTTATACATTTATAACAATTAAAACTTTCACCTAGAAACACGTGTAGGAAACCACCAGAAAAACAACAGAATTGAATCAGTAAGAGTTAAAAGTGACTATAGGTAGGGAGCTAGATACGGGGGCAGCAGACTGATGCTTGTCACTACACTTTTCAGCTTCAGGTATTACTTGATTAAAAAATGAACAATTATTTAAAAAATACCTTCATATAGGCAAATTCTTTCATGGCAGAGAGACGAGATAAATAAAGCCAAGACACGTTATGCCTGTGCTTATGGTAATCGCGCTTGTTTTTCAGATTTCGAAAGGAGGTTCTTCCCAGCCTGTGAAGCTTTAATGCAAATTGCTGGCCTTCTTCATTCCCAACAATATAAATATCTAGAGCCAAGATTTAAAAAGAACATTGTTATACTTTTATGCTAATAAGCTGAAACAATTCAAATTTTCTAACTTTGTCTGATTTTATATGTATCAAATTTTATCTTTCCTAAACACCAGAAATACTTACCAGCCAGCAAATTTTTATTTATTTATTTACAATCCAAAATGATTATGATGACATATATTTAATATCTACTATAAACAAACAAACAGGGATGCAATGTGTCAAAGGATACTGTTTCTAAAGGAGATCAATGCTCAACTCGATTTAGTGGGAAAACATCTAATTTAATTGTTCCTTAGTGTCCCATATGTACAAGAAGAGACTTAATATTTTCTTGTTCAAAAACAAGTTCATTTCAACAATTGCTTCAATGAATAATATTCAGTTGTCATCATATAATCCCATAATTAGATGGAGTCGATATTTCCTTAAGTATTCCAACTGTCTAAACAAGTTATTATTTGTAATATTAAAATGCAGAATATATCCTAATTATTCATGGGAAACTTTATTACTATACTTACCAAGAAATAGCCTCTTTCTTACATTGGTGGGATTATAAATTGGTGAAAACATTTTGGAGGGAAATTTGGTATATCACACTTTTAAAGAGTACATACTTTTAAGAATGTGTCTAACAACTAGGACTAGTAAAATCAATTATGGATTGACGGTAGCACTCAGCAACTATGACAGAGACAAATCTGCTGTTGTGAAATATCAGGGATGCATCAAATGGAAAAAGATCAAGGTGCAGAATAGCAAGTACTGATATTAAAAAGATTTGTGACTGTGTACACATGTATGCTTAATACATTATAGATTTGTATTTATATAAGTTTTTAGAATATTTCAAGAAGGATGTCAATTACCAATGATAGCTCTGGGAAGTAACAACAGGAGATTAAGACCTGTGTTAGGAACGAGATTACTTTTGTATTATACTCTCTTTTGTACTATTTATAATTTTTTAAGAAAAATGAAGTTCTTAAAAAAAAGCCATTATTTTTTAAATTGGAAAATATTGGACATAAATTAAGAGAAAGTGTAGCTCAAAAGATATTTCATTTTCTTGTTTTATATATTATATACACACACTACTTTATTTAGCACTCATATTACTTATTCAATATATACCATAATCTGCATATTAATACAGAAGACATATAAACCATCTGAAATACATAGTAACCTCTTTTGGAGTAGGCTTCCTAATAATTCTTTTTCTCTCAACTTTAATTTTCTTTCCTCAGTTCAGATAAACAACATAATTATATAAGATAAACTATATTGGATAAAAGAAGTGTATAGCCCTGACAGATTTGGCTCAGTGGATAGAGCATCAGCCTGCAGACTCAGGAGTCCCGGGTTCGATTCTGGTCAGGGGCATGTGCCTTGGCTGCAGGCAAGTCCCCAGTGGGGGGTGTGCAGGAGGCAGCTGATCAATGTTTCTCCCTCATCAATGTTTATAATTCTCTATCCCTCTCTCTTCCTCTCTGTAAAAATCAATAAAATATATATTTTTAAAAATTGTATAAGAAAATCATTCCCTGTTCTTCATTTCTGCCTGTATAAGTATTTTCTATGTGGAAGATGGGTAGAAATGTATTTTAGAATGCTTTTCTATGTTCTATACATACCTAACTTTGCCTTATTGATCATATTACTCTGAAGAAAAAGTTTGTGGTTTTTAGATATTTAGCCTTCTAGTACTTCTTTATGTTACATATTTTAGCTTTACAGACATCCAATTTAACAGATTAAGAACAAATAAAGTATTTGCCAAAGATTTCAATTAGAGGAAAACTAATTCTTGGTATACTTAATTTTCAATAATACTTATGACAAAGTAATGATCCACTATATTCAGGGTAATGAAAATGCATTCAATAGTGCTGTTAGCACTTACCTGATTCTTTGCCAACACCCATCTGGTTTCCAACAGACTCAACTACCTGTCTAGCAGAAAGTGTTTTCAAAGCCAGGTAGTCATAGCCTGCATTTGTCAACCGATAGCCCTGGACAGCTAGATAAAAGCAAATGAGAAAGACCATATTTTAGTTACATCGTACCACTGAGTCACATCAGTTCAAGTCATGAGAATTTAAACATGGGAAATCCTAGCTGGAAAGGATTGCTATCCGGTTTTACAAGTTTAGCATTTCTTCCTATAATTTGTGTTTCTTCTCTAGAGTTGTGCTACTCAGAGTGTGACCACAGACTGACACCAGTCTATGTTACTAGTCTGTGACAAGATACAGAAACTGAAGTGGTTAAACAATTTTATACCAATTTGACCAAGTTATTTTATGTCTTCAACTCTAATAAGGAATTTGTACCTACATTTTATCAGTTCCATTTTTCTAGTAATGAATTTTTTATTGTTATTTTATAAAAGTATAAATCCATGATAGGCTGAAAAACAGAAACTCACCCCTCACCACAAATAGTGTGAGAAGCTATGTTCTAGAGAATCTTGTGGCAGAGTGTATTTTCCAGAGATGGCAGCATCAATATCTATATCCTGCTTGCTCTTATGTAACTGGGATTGCTAATCCTCTACCAGGAGGTACAGACTATTTTTCCACCCTCTTGGATGTGCGTGGGCCCTCTGATGGCCGTAACCCACAGATCACAGAGGTATACTCTGGAAGTTCTGTCAGCTTCTGGTTTGGCAACTTCCTGCCTCCTGGAAGGCTTGCTCTGGTGGAAGCCAGTTACAATGAAAAATCACAAATGATGCCTCAAATACTTACTTTTGGTACGCTCCCAAGCTATGAGTTTATGTTTCACCAATTCTCTTAAAACTTTATTACAACCACCATGTTTAAGGCTGGCTATAGAAGCAATCAAACTGCAGGGAACTATTTCATGGTTCTTCATGCCCATTTCAACCTGAAATTAAAGAAAATATTATGTAATCATAATCAACACAGAGCTGCTATCAAACTTTGCTAAGAAATTAACTTCTTCTTCAAACTTCTCTGACCATGCAGTTCCCTATCCGATTCTGAGACATAATTACTATGTTCTCTGGATATACTATGTTAAATCACGATTTGATATATAATTACTGATATTCATATTCCATCTCACTACTAAATGATATATACTTCAAGAGAAAAGAATGTACTTAACATAGTTACTGACATGTGGTAAATACTAACACATTTGATATCCAAATATTTGTCTTTAAAAGTTACAGATATTCTAGATATTTATTAAGAAAGTATAAATGAGAAAGTATCATATGTAGTATTTTGTAAAAGATTAAAAAATATGTAAAAATACTCTCCTCCCCTGGTGAATATATCATCTATCTATGGAAATAAGAATGTGCATGTCTAATTCTATTAGGTAAAAAAGGAGGTAGCTCAGGGCCGAATAAGAATACTTCTAGCTGAGGGATCAGCTTCAAGAAGTAGCAGCACTGGAGACTTTGAGATATAGGATTATAGAAAAAGCAGACAAGGGAATATCAGGGAAAGACAAAGATTTGGATATGGCACATATGCAAGAAAATACAAAGCATAGGAACAGCTATTACAGTGGTAGCTCGGGCAGGATAGCATGTAGAGTTTATGAAAAGAAGGCTGGAAAATGCTTTGGCATAAGATATGAAAGGCCTTGAATATAGAAAAGAAGTTTTAGATTTTATACAGAGGAAAGTAGGAAACCCTTGAAGATGTTTAGGCAAAGAAGATGTATTTAAGAACATTAATCTAGCAGAACTATGCAAAGTGGTGTAGAGAAAGCAAACGCTGGAGGTGGTATATTGGAGAATTAAGATGACAGTCTAAGCCACAGGAAATAGAAGCCATTAACAGGGAAGAGGTAGTGGTAATAGAAGGAAAGAACTAAAGATCTTTGAAAGCAATATGGAATTGGCATTGGAAGTGGGAGAGTAAAGGAAATGAATCAAAGCTGAAGTGAAGAGGTTTTAAAATTATAATAGTAATAATTATTTTAATAGCGTTTGGGAACAGAAGGGATTATTGACAAAGTTAATGAATCTAATTTGCACACAATGAGTTTGAGACGTTGGAAGGTCCTTCAAATGAAGATGTTTAAGGAAAATTGGAAAGGCAGATCTATAATCAGGAATGAAGTCATAATTAGAGGGAAAACATTGTCAATCACTTGATAAAGGTAAGAGATGAAGCCATGAAGTAGATGAGCTCATCAAGCAGGAGACAATGGAAGCAAAGGGAGCGTTGAGGGGCAGGATTTTGGGGGAGTTTCACATCGGAAGGTTAAGGGCAGCCAGTCAAAGCATGATTATCGACAGAGGATGTGCCAAGGAAGTTAAAGGAAGACAGGGTCAAGGAAAGGTGCCACTAGTACCAATGTTGGTCAGAGATAATTGGGACTGCAATATGTATGATATTTAATGAGGTCATTCCTTAATGGGCTTCAACAAAGAACTTAAATATTGCAGAGACAAAGTTTTAGAAGATAAATCTAGCATTGTTTTGATGCCCCACCAAAAACCTCACACTTACACTTAAACTCATCTTCCATGCTTTTTTCTCTCTCTCCAGCATCTAGCATTTCTTTTTCTTCTTTTTTTTTTTTTGGACTACTCCCTTATTCCTGCCAGAGGCATTAAGGAATAAGTGAATGTGCCCAGGAAGTAGAGAAGGAATTGACAGTAGGGCCCGGCCAGTATGGCTCAGTGGTTGAGCATCAACCTATGAACCAGGAGGTCATGGTTCGATTCATGGTCAGGGCACATGCCTGGGTTGCAGGCTCAATCCCCAGTGTAGGGCATGCAGGAGACAGCCAATCAGTGACACTCTCATCATTGATGTTTCTCTCTCTCTACCTCTCCCTTCCTCTTTGAAATCAATGAGAGAGAAAGAGAGAGAGAGATGACAGGTAAAGGCAGTCCAGCTGAATTGAATCTATTGGAGGAAAAAGAAAAATGTCCTCCAAGTTTCATTCTGAATTTGCATTTGAAAGTTTAATAACAGCTCTTAAAAAATAAACGTATTGTTTAATTCTGCAAATGCCCAATCTATGTGCTGCTTTTTGTGCCAGAAACTAGGGCCACAAAAACAGGGTTTTTTTTTTTTTTTTCCATTTCTCTGCTTGAAAACATTCAGTGGCTTCCCTATACGTTACATCCCCAACCATTGAGCCTCTTGCTCATCATGTTCCAGCCACACTGGCCTTTCCATTCTTTAAAAACTGTTTCTGCCTCAGAGCCTTTTCACTTACCACTACGGTTTCCTCTGCCTCCAACTCTTCCCGAGGACTTCACTGGGCCAGTTACTTCTCCTTCACCTAGTATCCTCCCACTCTTCCTTTTTCTTAGCAAGCATTTATTTTGTCCCCAAGGAGTCCCAGGAACTTTTTCCAAAAGTTGGGTCACAACAGTGAGCAGATGTGATTTTTGCACTCTAGCTACACAACTTAAAGACAGCACTCATTCTCCCCTGTCACTGTGAAAGGTTTCTCTATCCCTTTATCCTCTTCATAGGACTTCCTGTTTGATTTATCCTTTTATTTATTCGTTTACTTGATGACCTGTCTCCCTTGTCTTGTCTGAGCCCCGATGAATTCCCTAATATTGTTACTAAGACCGGGAGAGATGTGTGGATTGAGTGGACCTGGAAGAATGCCCTGAGCCCGAGTCTGTGCGCGGGGAACTCAATGCCATTCACTCTCAGGAGCCGGGCTTAACCCCTTCCCTGCCGGTCGGAAGTCCAGACTCCGAATAACTTCCCGGGCCACGGAATGCCTGTGGCTACAGCACAAGGAGAGCAGAAAGGAAGGACGCAATTAGGACAGGGGCCTTTGCCGTCCTTGTTGGGGAGACCATAAAAGCTTCCGATCAAAAGCTTTTGAAAAGTTGGGCTCTCTGGTCTTGTCTTTCCCATTCCCAGCCCTGGCCGCATTCCAGGGCTCAGAGCACGCTCCGCCCCCGGGAAACTCCCGGGAACAGGACGCCTAGGAGGTTTGAATACTCAGGGCAGGGGACAGGAGTGGTCGGCGAGCTTCTTACCGCGGTCAGGACCCTGAAGTCATCCCGGCTCATGTACCGCAACTTGGCCACATTCACCTTCCCCATGGCGGCCCCGGTCCCGGCGCAGAACCCGCTTCCGGGACAACGGAGAGCGCAAGGCACGCCGGGACCCCGCCTCTCGCGCACGCGCACGCGCCACGCGCCTGCCTTCAGGTCCTTGCTGACAAATAGACGTTCGACTCTCACCGGCCCGGGGAAGCAAAACGTCTGGGGCTTAGGAAGAACCTAGTATGGAAAAAGTAGAGTTCATTTTAAAGTGCGCTTTAAAAAAATGTATATGAGTTGGCGAGTTCTAAGTGTTCGCTGTATTAATGACGATTTATTTTTCATCTGTCAGGACCAACTGCTTCCAGGACCTCTGGGCGTAGAGTGAGAATTTCTGCCAAGTTTTATCCCCAAATAGCAAAGCGAATTCCAATAACAGAGGAGGACGATGGACCTGGGCGGGACTCAAAAACGACCCAGGGTCCTAAAGATGAAAACGATGGCCATCACACCAGCAGCCCCTGGGCTGACGGCCTGCTCCGGACGGAGAAGGCGTGGGGAATGGCGTTCTCTCGCCCCGGCTCAGCGCATCTCCGGACCTCCGTGGAACGGACTTCGGATTTAAGAGACACATTTCTGGCCTATAGGTCATACGAACAAATTAACACCCTGTTCGTTTTAAAAATTTTTAAACCAAGATTTGCTTATGATGAAATTAACGGGTTATTATATTGTTATTAATTCACTGTTATTTCATTTAACAATTCTTAGCCAATAGGCCATCTATTGGGGCGGGGCGGGGGAGGGGGACCCAGTAGTAATTTCGCTGACCTAAACAAATATTACATATCTACAAGTATAGTTTACATATTTAAATCCAAGTCACCTCTGGTAAACCATGTTATGCAAATGATTAACACGTGGTCACACTGAAAGGCACAGTGATTGGTTCTGCTGTCACCTGGGGAGACTTTCTGCAGCAGCTTGAACACCTGGGGCCCCAGTGCCACGTGCGCTAAGCCCCGCCCCGCACTCCCTGTGATTGGTGAATGCACGCCTTTACTAGACCTATCCAGTGTAACTTTAAAATCAGTGTAATACAGATAGAAAACTTTTATGTGAAATTAAACTTTTCATACATAATGTTTTTAAGAAAAATAGATTTTTATTGATTTCAGCGAGGAAGGGGGTGGGGGGAGAAATAGAAACGTAGGAACATCCTTGATGAGAGAGAATCACTGATTGGCCGCCCCTGCACACACACCCCTTCCCAAGGCCTCCCTGCCTGGAGATCCAGCCACAAGCCAGCAGGTGCCGGACTGGGAATCCAACCCCCTAGCGCTGCCTGGTACATAACCACCCAAAGGTGTCTACATAAGTAAAAAACAGGTAAACTAATTGTCCATTTGAATTAGTCTGTTATATCAAGTTTTTACTGTACTGGTTGTAAATTGGTTCTCCAGACCCCAGAGTGCGCCTGCATCTGGTGGGGGTGGGGGATGTTGTCTTCGCTTCTCTGGAACATTTCCAGATTTTTCTATTGCATTTTGATGGTTGCCAGCAGATCTAGGAGGTTTGAATACTCAGGGCCTGGTGTGTTTTAAGGGTTCTAGGAAAGAGCAGCCCACACCGGTCCTAGTACTCCTCTCGAACTCTACAGAAACGGCCATCCGAGCAGCAGTAAACAAAAAGGAAAAAGGCTGCGTATTCTACTTATTCCGTCCCATACAACAGCAACGAGGATTACTAAGTGCGTATGTTAGTATTTGTGTTTATATCCTGCTTCATGAGTTATATTTTAAAACTTTAAAAGGCAATTATTTTGGTATCCCTCACGTGAGGTGTGGGTGCTACATATGGTCACGGAGGATTGTGCAGTCGGCTTCAGCTTTGGTCTAATTTTCTGCCACTGGTTTTTCATCTCTCTCAGGGTCCAGTCTCAAAATTCCCAAATGTAAACTCTGGAATTCTGTATTTAGATTTACTTTCCCCCCCCCTTTTGGGATTCCACTGACCTACCTATGTGTTGGTTTTCCTTCCCTCCAAGGCCCTACTGAGCATTTCATAAACATGTACTAGAGTTAGTTTTTTTTTTTCTTTTTGGTTCTCTGATTGAATGATTTTTCTTCAACTCTGTCTTCTAATTCACTGATTCCATTTTCAGCTTCCCTTAATCTGCTGTGTATTCCTTCTAGTGTGTTCTTTATATGTGCTATGTCATTCTTTATATCTGACTGTTCTTTTTTCATAGTTACTGTATCTTTGCTCTTGCTATTGAGCACATTTACCATCATTATTCTGAACTCTATATCAGGTAAATTTTTTATCTCTATTTCATTTATCTCTTCTGGAGAATTCTCTTGTTCTTTCATTTGTGGGTTATTTCTTTGTTTCCTCATTTTGGCTGCCTGTGTGGGTTTGTGACTTTGAATCAGGTAGATCTCTTATGCCTCTCAAATCGGGCAAAGACTCGAGGCCTCCAGAGACTACAGAGGGATAGGTTTCATCTTGATTTTCTCTTAGGCGATAGTCTACAGCTGTGGTAAGAGTTTTTTTCCAACAGGGTGGGGTAACTGTTTTTGCCTAAAGCGGTGTTTGGCAAACTCATTAGTCCACAGAGCCAAATATCAACAGTACAACTATTGAAATTTCTTTTAAGAGCCAAGTTTAAACTTAAACTTCTAATGCCACTTCTTCAAAATAGACTCGACCAGGTCCTGGTATTTTGTGGAAGAGCCCCACTCAAGGGGGCAAAGAACCACCACCAACCGACCACGGGCCTAGAGGCTAATTGTTGTTCTGTCTCTTAAGGGGCAACGTGTTTTCCAGTAGGGTGGGTCAGATGTCCTCCCCCAGGCAATGTTGCTTGTGTAGCAGTTGTCTGGGTGAGAAAGATCACCTCTGCATCCTGAGGGAATGGTGCAGCACAGGAAACCCCGGCCGGGCTCTGCTTTCTGAGCTCTAACCCCAGAGCCCTGGATCCAGACTTCTGCTCACCAGATCCAGTCCACTTAGCTGTTCCTCTGTCGGAGCTCAAGATGGGTTGCTCCACAGGGAATTTTATGCTTTGGCCCTTTAAGAGGGTGCCTGCATTTCCAGCCTTTGCTCCCTGGCAGCCCTCTACCCCATTGCTTTTCACATCCAGATATTATGTGGGCACCCTTCTTGGTTCTGGTGCTGTCTGCTGGGAGCCCTGCTGGGGAATTTGACCCCAGAGTCTCAATGGCAATCCCTGAGAGCTGAAATACCTCTTCAGAACTTCAGCTGCTGTCTGTGGGGTCCCGGCCAGACCCTCTTCACCCCTCCTACCAGTCTCTATGTGGTCTCCACTTTTGGGCCTTGGTTATCAAGATTCTCTCCAGTGAGACTTCCCTTGATTATTCAGTAAGCTTTTCTGTATTGCAGGTGTATTTCCAGTTTATAACTGGGAGCATGTCCATGCAGCATCCACTTACTCTACCACCATTTTAAGTCATGTACTGGATTAGGAGGAAGGCAGCTGGATCTGCTCTGCCTTGCCAACCAGAATAGTAGTTCTCCAAAATCACTGAATACAGGAAGCAGACCAGCCCTCAATCCCCTTTACACTACAACCTTGCGCCAACCCGGTTGAATGCAGTAAATATTTAATGAGCTATGCTGGACTAAATGGAAACCTCCACTGAAATGGAGTTTTTGTTGTTTTTTCCCCCCTTTTCCTATACCTCACGTAAGAGGATATGAAAATGAAGTTTTAAAGTAATCAAATTACTAACTTTTGGAGCAATGGAGAATGAGACACACAAATCATTTGGATATCTACTCCCAATGCAACACGTTAGCAGACATTGATAATCTATAATGGCAGAAACCATTTTTTGCTTCTCAACTATGCTCCAGACAGTCTTCATAAATTAATTGGGTTTGGCTAGAATTGCTGTCCTGGTTATAGAGTAGTTTTTAGGGTTAAATCTCTTATTTTTCAGTTTTAATATTTTTAAAAATAAAATGAGCCTAATCAGACTGAACTCAATGGGTTCGCCTTGTTGCTAGACAGTTTCATTTACTGCCACCAAATAAAGGAACTGGGTATTCACACTCCTAGCTCTGTGTCTGGGAAGGAAGGCTTACCCATTGCTTACATACTCCATTTGGTTAAATACATATTGACTTATTTGTGAAATGGGAACTTTGGGGAGTGGAAAAGAGGCTTAGGAAATTTTAGAAATTAAGGGGACCATGGAAAAAGCACAGGGCTGCAGAGTAGCAGAAGGTATATTTCCATGGAATAGGGAAGCTGAAAAGCTGCAATGGGTACATTTCCATAGAATGAGGGCGCTGGGAATAGCAGACTGTCTATATTTACAAAATAAAGAGAAGGAAGCCCTTCATCCAGAAGGAGAAGAAGAAAGACCAAAGGGAATAGGAAAACAATAAGGAAGGAAAGGGGTATGTGTGTGTGTGGTGGGGAGGTAGGGAAAGAAGAACCTCACAAGTCCCACTTGAGGCTGGACCTTTGAGCTCAGGAGTTACTATAGCAACCAGTTCAAGGGAATAGTGACCAATCAGAGGGGATATCAAAGCACCAGGACCTACAGCCTTTATAAGCTGTATGAAAAAGGAACTCAGTGGGAGTCTGTGCTGTGAGATTCTTTCCCTTTCCCTTTCCCCATGGGGGAGTCTGTACTGTTCTTTGGTAAATCTCCACCTTTGCTAAACCACCTTCCATCCGTGGATTCATTCTTCTACTCCTAGGAACAAAGAATCCATGGAACCAGTCTGCCCAGGGGGACACCCCGTGTTCCAGTCCAAAAATTCTGCTTCATTTTCAGTGGGCTACTGGAGTTGGGTTCCTGTCAAGCTCATCCTCTTCATATCTGCCTCTGCAAAATACTGTGCTACATTTTAATATTTAACAAGAGTAGTATTTAGTAAGGAATGTGCAGACCTTGAGACCCATATCCTATCTAACAAGACCTTTGAAGAGTAAAATTGATTCAAGTGCTTTTCAGGATTCTGTTCAACTCTTATCATACCATGCTTGGTAATGACTAAAACAAAAAATGCACAGTGTTCTCATTCCCTCATTTAACAATTCGTCATACACATCTGCTAGAAGTTTTGCTCAGTACTGGGGAAACTCATTTCCAACCCAGAAGCATTGTGGTGGAAGGAGATGAATAAAAAGTTAAAGACTAGTGTGGCATAAGTATGCAAAGGAATTATCACATTATTTCCCCTTCCAAGACCCCACTCTCATCACATACAAACTGTAGAGGATCTTGATTATCTACAAATTAATTTCTTAAAGTTAAAACTTTTTAGATTAGCATTCAAGATCTTTAATGATCTGCATCATTTATTTTCAACTAGCATATATGCCTGCAAAATTGAAATACTTTGATTTCCTGTCTCAGGGCCTTTTTCTTTCATCTGCAATCTCTTTTTTTCCCTTCTTTCCAGTTACCATATATGTAAATCCTACCTCTATTCTTCAAATGCTATGTACTCCATAAAGCTTTTCTTTATTATCCTTTAATAGTTTCCTAGGGCTGCTGTAACAAAGTATTGCAAACTTGGTGGCTTTAAACAACAGAAATTTGTTCTTTTACAGTTCTGGACCACTTCCTCTGGAGGCTGTAAGGAAGAACCTGTTTCTTGCTTCTGCCAGCATTTGGTGACTGTTGGCATTTCTTGAGTTGTGTTTGCATCACTTCAGTCTCTGTCTTCATAGTTACATTGCCTCCTCCATTTCTGTGTGTTTCTCCATCTGTACCTTATAAAAATACATAGAATTGCATTTAGGGCCCATCTGATCCTTAATCACATCTGGAAAAAAAATTTTTCAGTAGAGAGAAATTTAATAGATTCTAGTGATTAGAATCCATTGCTATCTTTTGGAGCATGAGGAACATAATTCAACCTACCATAATTGCAAAAGGAAGTAAACTCTCCCTCTAATCTACTGTATCTTTATATTTAATGATGCTGGCCATTTTTAAAAAATCTATGGGTTACCATTTACAACAGCATGGATGAACCTAGAGGATATTAAGCTAAGTGAAATAAGTCAGACAGAGAAAGACAAATACTTATCTGTGGAATCTATAGAACAATATGAATGAACAAACAAAACAGAAACAGACTTATAGATACAGAGAACAGACTGATGGTTGCCAGCGGGGAGGAGGGTTGGAGGACTGGGTGAAAAAAGTGAAGGGATTGAGAAGTACAGATTGGTAGTTACAAAGTAGTCACTGGGATGTAAATAAAGTACAGCATAGAAAATATAGTCAGTAATATTTTAATAACTGTAAGGTGCCATGTGAGTGTTTGAAATATTGGGAACACTTTGTAGAGTACCGTATTTGCCGGTGTATAAGACGATTTTTTGGCCCTGAAAAATACCATATTTGCCGGCGTATAAGACGACTGGGTATAAGACGACCCCCTAACATTTCCACTCAAAATACAGAGTTTGTTATATACTCGCCGTATAAGACTACCCCCCACTTGGAGGCATATTTTTCAGGGCCAAAAAGTCGTCTTATACGCCGGCAAATACGGTATATGATTTGTCTAAGCAGTATTCTGTATATCTGAAACTAATACAAACTAATATTGAATGTAAATTGTAATTGAAAATAATTTATAAATTTAAAAAATATTTTAAAAAGATTCTTTTTTACAGTCTTAGACCTATACAAGGAAATAAGTAAAAATCTTTATGGTTTGCCTGTTTTGAGAAATTTTCTTAATTCAGGGAGTAAAAAGTTTGTGTCAGATGTTTGTCTTCTACTTCATTGCCTTACTTCAACTAATGAATATATTTACTTTTGTCTGGTGCTTGTTTTTTAAAATATATATATTTTTATTGATATTTTTAGAGAGAGAGAGAGGAAGGGAGAGGGATAAAGAGAGAGAAACATTAATGAGAGAGAAACAGCAAATGGTTGCTTCCTATATGTCCTCTACTTGAGACTGAGTCCCCAACATGTGTCCTAACAGGAAATGGAGCTTGGGACATCTTGGTTCATGGGTCAGTGCTCAACCACTGAGATGCACCAGCTGGGTAATGCTTTTTTTAAAAAAATTATTATTGTTTTACTAGAGGCTTGGCACACAAAATTTATGCACTCTGCTCCAATTTGACCCATAATCCCACTCCTAGGAATATATCCCAAGAAACTAGAAACACCAATCAGAAAGGATATATGCACCCCTATGTTCATAGCAGCACAATTTACAATAGCTAAGATTTGGAAACAGCCTAGGTGCCCGTCAGCAGATGACTAGATCAGAAACTATGGTACATCTACACCATGGAATACTATGCTGCCATAAAAAAGAAGGAATTTTTACCATTTGCAGCAACCTAGATGGAATTGGGGAACATTATGCTAAGTGAAATAAGCCAGTCAATGAAAGAAATACACCACACGATCTCACTCATTTATGGATAATAAGGAACATTATAAACCGGTGAACAAAAAGAGAGTCAGTAAAGCATTAAACAGACTGTCACAATACAGTGGGAAGGTTAGGGAGAGGTGGGGGAGATAAGAGATCAAATGAAGGACTTGTATGTATGCATATAAACATAACCAATGGGCGCAAAACACTGGGGGGTGAGGGCATGTATGGGAGTGGGTTGGAGGGAGGCAATGGTAAAATATATACATATATAATAACTTAATAAACAAACAAAAAAAAGAAATTCGTGCACTCGGGGTAGGGGGGTCCCTTAGCCCAGCCTGCACACTCTTGCAGTCTGGAGCCCTTGGGGATGTCTGACTGATGGCTTAGGCCTGCTCCCTGCGGACATCCTTAGAGGCTCCTGCCACCACCCCTGAGCTTGCCAGCCATTGGTCCCAGCTTCTGTCTAAGTGGTGCTTCCCCTGTGGAAACACACTGACCACCAGGGAGCAGCTCCTGCATTGAGCGTCTGCTCCCTGGTGGTCAGTGCACGTCATAGCCACCGGACATTCTACCGTTCAGTCAATTTGCATATTAGCTTTTTATTATATAAGATTTGTTGTTTACAAGAGTTAAAAATAACTATTATCCTGGTAGTGAATTTTATTGAATAAAAATATATACTATTTTGAGTTACCTAAAATAGTATATATAATTGTCTTGGTTGCAAATTAGAACATTTGACAAATTATTCCAAGTTATTCTTTTCAAATGCTGGAATTTTAAATGTTTCCACACATTAAATTTTACATAGTTATAGATTTTTTTCTTTGAATAATAAATCTGGGCCTTAAAAATGTTGTCCAGACTTTGTAGTATTTAACTGGCCCTCTATTAGAATTGCTTTTTTTAGTCTAAGCTACTGCCTGACTTCCAAACTTGGTTAAGCATTCTTAATATTCCCCTTTTAACATGGCTCACTTAATATGTACTCTTTAACAAGAAATTATTATTTGCTCATAAGGAGTACTCATGAAAGTAGACTTTATATAAAATATGGTATTTAACTTTCAATAGGAAATGGTCAAATAGAGAATCTTAAAAATGAGGTATTCAAAAGTAGAACGGTGGTTTACTTAGCTAACGAGTACTTTAAAATGTCTGTTGACATAAGTTAAACATGAAAATGTAGTTTAGTTGTGTTTATCAGTTGAAACGTTATTATAATGAATAATCTATAAAATAATTTTATTTTCTGTATAAAAATGTATGTGATGGTTCAAAATTACAAATTCTTTAAGATTCAAATTGTGAAAGTACATTCTAGTTAAGCTTAATGAATGGCAGTAATTGTGCCAGACGTCCAAATATAGCAAATCCTTTTCCATAGGTAAGTTTATAAATACCCCAACGTGCTTGCTGAAAGTCCCACCTGAACAGAACAGTTCACATACTGGCTTCTTTCAACTTAATTTTGAAAAATCACTATTTTGAGACATGTTCAAATGCTTCAGCTTTTATTACCACAGGTGTCCCTTTTCAAAAAGGTCTCCCAAGAATAAGATTGTTCAGTTCTCTTAGAATTCTCAACTTTTTAAAGCTGCCACCAATAGTCAGAGGACATCTGGAAACATTGGAATTAGCTTTTTAAAAAGCGCTGGGTTTTACACACAGTCACTAATACTCTGAAATTCCAAATTAGTTTATTAACCTACTGGGGAGTTCTTGTCAAGGAAGCCAAAGTTGGCTTCAGTTGATCTGTGGTTGCCGTCTGCATATTAGTTCATGTTGAACTGATTTGTTTTTCTGAACATATCTAACCTATTAAGACTCTATGGAATAAAGCTCACACTATGTAGTTTGGCCAAAAAATAACCTGAAAGCTAGTAATTTTTAGAACTTTCACTATTTTTTATAAATATTAGAGATGGTGTCTTCTAGTACTTAAGATGGGGCCTCTTTGCAGTCACTGGAAGAATTGATTATGTTGTTCGTGAATAAATCTTGGCTTTTTCCTTATTGATCTTCTCTAGGCATTTTCTACCTGTTTAACTCAGGATAGGTGGATAAAAGAAAGTGAGGTGAAGTAAAAATGATGCTATTTTTTATTGCTGCTTTTATTTCATTGGCTCTGATAAAATATTTCTTAATAATTTGAAGGCTTTACATTAATGGTCCTGGCTTATGTAAGGAACATTATTGTTATTTTTTCATTGTTTTTGCTATTTCTCTAGGTCACTGAAAATTTATCTCCACGTTAGTTTCTTAAATGTGAAGTAGGTAATAATTTATGCATGTTTAAGGTATTTTAGGACTAAATTTTAAAATAAAATTGTTTTATTTTTTATGCAACAGCCCTGTAATAAAATAATTTTTATTTAATTTTTTGTCAATAACTATATTTTTAATTTAAAGTTGCTTTTTAATTGCAAGTTGCATTCAATATTATTTTAGATTCATTTCAACCATTTTTAAAAGTATATTATGAATGTGTAGCATTTCATGTTAAACTTCTTTAGTAATTTCTTTTTTAATGTTTAGTTTTAATTTTGACTGTTTATAATTGATTGTTAACAGGATCTGCTAATTATTCCCAATGTTCATTATTTTTTTGTTTCCTTTGGCAATAGAAACTGCTGATCTCCAGCAGGGCACATGGCCCCTGAGCTAGAGACTGCATTTCCTAGCCTGTGAGAGCTAGATTGGTTATATATCTAGGTTTTTACCTATGACAGGTGGGCAGAAATTATTAATATACCTCTGAGTTTTGCCTTTAAAAAATATGTGCATGCAGATCCCTCTGTTGCATTCCATTCTTGACCATCGTGGCAGTGAGCCATGCAGATCAGGACCATGCAGAGTCGAGCTGTACTAGGAGAGGATGTCTGAAAAACAGGTTCCAAGGGCCCTGAGCCTAGGTGACCTCTGGGAGCAGGCTGCCTTCCCCACTCACTCCTCCTGCTACCTCGGAATGTTATGAGAGCAAGAAACTTCTACCTTATTTGAACTATAGTAAGGGCTTTTTCTTACAAAAATTAGTTTATATGGTAATACAGATGGTACTTTATTTTTTAAAAAATATATATTTTATTGATTTTTTTTTTACAGAGAATAAGAGAGAGGGATAGAGAGCCAGAAACATCACTGAGAGTCAGCTCCCAAAAGATTGTTTTTTCTCTGCTTCTGCACATTTGGTAACCACACTAATATAACTAGATAAATTCTAGTCAAGCTCCCTCCTAGGTTGACTTCTGTGTATATGATGCCCCTTGATTTTCATCCTAACAATTTCAGAAAAAAGTAGCCTCTTATACCTGGAAAAATATGGTATGTTCTCTTTTCCCTCTATTGACCTCCCCAGGCCTCCACCATCCTATTGTCTGTGTCCATGGGCTATGCCTATAAGCATACAAGTTCTTTGGTTGACCTCTTCCCACCTGCCCACCCTCCCCTGCCTTCCCTCTGAGGTTTGAGACATGTAAGCATCAAACAGACTATCTAAATTCTTTTAGGCAGTTAAGGGAGAGATAAAAAGCTCTGCATGAGACTTTTGGGCTTTGATTTTCTTTAGCTCAGAATAGTTGCATGCCAAGTGGCGCACTCTGGAGAGACTTGTTTGGAACCCTCAGTTGAAAGCACAAGTCTGTGCTCCTGCAATTCCTTTCTATAATTGCTTCTCCCTCTTCAGCCTTCCTCCCCCCAAAAAATCTGAATACTAAATGACTATGGAATATCTTATATTACTTTGTTGTTATTGTTAATCCTCACCCGGAGATATTTTTTGAGAAAGAGTGGAAAGGCAGGAGGGGGCAGAGAGAGAGAAACATGGATGTGAGAGAGACACATTGATTGATTGCTTCCTGCATTCTCTGATGGGCAGGGAGCAAACATGCAACCCAGGTACATGCCCTTGACCAAGAATCAAACCCTTGATCTTTTGGTGTATGGGTCGACACACTAACCCCTGAGCCACACTGACCAGTGTACAATACTTAAAACAATTACTCTGCTTTTACAAAAGGTAGAAGAGGAGGGGAAACTTTTTATATTATTCTAGGAAGCTGATATTAACCTGATACCAAAACTAGATAAAGATGTTATAGGAAAAATGAACTACAGATTAATATCTCTATGAATGCAGAATTAAAAATTCATTGAAGTATTAAACTGAATCCAGCAAACATAAAAAGGATAATACACTATGATGAAGTGGGGTTTATCCTGGGAATGCAGGGTTGATTCAGTATACAGAACCTAATCAATATAATACAGTATGGAGAGAATAAAGATAAAACCCCACAGTTGTTTCAAAAGATACAGAAAAAGTATTTGTAAAAATTCTCCTACATGTTCTTTCCTTTGGACTGTATGCTTATGAGTTGAACATCTTTGATTTAAACCACTAAGTTTAAATTTTTCCCCATGAGGACACAGTTGGAATTTTAGCTTCTTTTACTTTGACAAAGTTATTGCACAGTTGCAAGTCACAGTTTCTATGTTGTTGGTAGTTTTTGAACAAAGTTCTCTGTGGAGGGCCACCCACACTTGGTAGAGAACAGGCAGGATTCCAAGGAGAAGACCACCCTTTCGGGGGTGGCTCTGCAGTGTGATGCAAGCTGCTGTTGGCTTCCCCCTTCGGGCCTCCTGGGATATCAGGTAATGCCTGCCTTTTCCACGGGAGCTTTGTTTTCCCTCCAGGTTTTAATGCCGTAGCTGCCAGAGGAGAAATGACAACTCTGAGGCAGAGGAGCTACCATTTTCCTATTTCCTACTCATTTTTTATTCTCTCCCCACCACCACCCCCTCCTTGGTGTGCTAGAATCCTTATAACAACACTCCAGGTAGCTATCAAAATGTTAGAGTTGGCAAGAGCATTGTGACTTATGAACATTCCTCATAAAGACACTTGGTTTATCACTTCCATCTATGTGATGTCATCTCACTGCTGCCTTATTCTACATACAAGACTTAACTGTTGAATCTGTGTCTGACTGCAGCTATCATAAACACCCTGCCTTTGTCATCTTTTAGCATGCAGCCCTGGGCTCACTGCTTATAGCTATGGGGGGATGGAAATGCTCCGTATCCAGATGTGAGATGTCTGCTCTGGTCCCTACTATTCTGTCCTCACTTTACCTAATTGATTTCATTTTGTTGTTGCCCACTTTCCCGATGAATCATATCCAGTTCATCCTGAGTATTCTCCTTCACGAGCAAATAATATAAGGAGAAACTGAAATATTAAATGGTAAAATAGTACGAGATTTGCTTTTAATTGCTCTAGCACAGCCATTAGACAAAAGAGTAGAACCAAAGATGAAAATGTGAAGATAAAAAAAATGGCAAAATGATGATGCCTCTGAAAACTGGGGGATGGCTACGTAATGCTATTCTATTTCTGTGCATGCAGGGATTGTCCATATTAAAACATGAAAAAAAGAAGGCTAAATGGAGGATTCAAACAAATGAACTTTCCTATGGTAGAAGTTCCAGAGAGGTGGGGCCGGGATGTGCAAAGCGATTGGGTGATGGCCGAAAAGAAGGTACCCTTTGTTTTCTTAACATATTAGGTCAGGCATGTTGTCTTCTAATACAGCGCCCTTTTCTGGGGGATTTTTAAAAAAATGGAGATCACTATCTTTGGTCTACTTGATCCGCTGTCTTGATAATAGCTGATTTGCTAGGGTGTGTGTGTCTCTTAAACAAAAGCATCTTCTATCTTTGTAGCAGGCCATTTAATCCTAGGTGCTATTGACATTTGGACTGGGTAGTTTTATATATTTATATATAAATTCAGAGAGGAAGGAAGAGGGAGGGAGAGATGGAGACATCAATGATGTGAGAGAATCATTGATTGGCTGCCTCCTGCATGCCTTCTACTAGGGATTGAGCCCACAACCTGGGCATTTGCCCCCAGCCAGAATCGAACCTTCAGTTCGCAGGCTGAAGCCAAACTGGCTACCCACTGTGCCAAACTGGCTAAGGCTGGACTGGGTAATTCTTCTTCTTCTTTTGTTTTTTTTAAATAATTCTTTTATGTGGGTCCTGTCCTATACATTGAGGATGTTTAACAGCATTCCTGACCTCTACCCACGTGGTGCTGCCTCCCGCCCTCTTAGTTGCCATAGCCAAAAATGTCTTCAGACATTGCCAGATGTCCTGAGGAGGTGGGGCCAGAGAGGCAAAATCACCCCTAGTGTGAAACACTGAAATACAGAGATGTGACTTTTTAGCTCAGCTCCACCCTTGTGGGTACTGGCTAACTTAATTTGGGTATTCAGATGCTGTAATTTTTCCATACTAAATTAAAAGGCTGACTGTAAGTATTATAAATAAATAACCTAAAAGTAATAAAACTTTTAGGTCTCACTATATGTTTGTTATAATACCAACTTGCTTTAAGGTACAAACCAGGTCCCCTGGTTTTTATCTTTATCATATGCAATCTTGATTTTTTTTTGCATAAAATCTTATATATTCCCCCAGTTTCTGCATAAGATACTTTATTTTACAAAATCTTTACACATTATTCTCTTCATCATTTATAGAATACTATTCTATATTTTTGTTTTTTCTAGATACAATTATGTGGTGCTAATTTTTATTTTTTTTAATCAATAAGAATTTTACAGTGTATTTGGAAATGTAGCCTTAACTTGGATGAGAGAGTCTGAAAATTTATTTGATAAATTTTGTGGTTCTGGGCACAGTGTAAATGAAACGTTTTCAGGTGCTACAGTATATAAATAAGTGAATGTTTTCCCTGGCTCAGTTTTATGCCATAACTAGCCAACAACTCTTGTATTAACTTCTTCAACTGAATGGAAGCATACTAGTACATACTTCTGATTTAATGAAATCCTCAAAATAGGTTTTTGTGCTAATATATTTATAACGTGCAGGTGTTTGACACAGAAATATAAATTACATGTACATAAAATTGGTTCAGGGAAATACTGAAATGGGCTGGGTAGAATATTAAAAAATATATATATATTTGAATACATATTTATAATTGTTAGAGGGTTTATAGCTTTATTCTATGACTCATTTTTCTGTTACACAGTTCTAGTCTTGTATGCTTTTTATCATTTCTCTTTCTAGAAGTGATTTTATTTAGTCTGGTTGTATAATTTCTTCTTTTTGGAGCATACACACAGAGATCTGACTACTAAAAATTCCATGTAATTATTCCCAATAATCTTATTTATCAGCTCTTTTTATTATGCTTTTCTTTAGAAATACATATAGCTTATGGTTATTGACATGAACCACAAATCTGCTGGTCTAGTTAGAATGAAAGTCATATTTTTATGTTATGCTAAAAATATTGGTTAAATTTTTAAGTGATTTTGGAGGGAAAACACTATTAAATGTATTATTATAAAAAAGGTATTTATTTAGATGAAGGGTCATCTCTGAAATTGAAACATGCTAATTTAATTTATCTCTTAAAATACATTTATTTAAAATATGTTTATTGAGTACTTAGTAAATGACAGTAAATGACGGTATTGTTTTTTGATTTTTTTAAATCATTATTTCTTACCAATTACCTCAAAGGGATCTTTCAAGTGAGGAAGAATTATATCTGTTCCTAAAAGCATCTTGAAATCTGAAACATCAGATTAAACAAAGAATGCACATTCTCCTCATTTTTAGATTATTTGCACATTGGTCTGTTCAAGCTATTTGTGATAAATTAATTTATTCATAATTTGATTTAGAATATGTTTAGTTTTTATCTTCATTAAAACTTTTTAAGGTAAATATTTTTATTCTTTCTGGATTGTGAACCAAGTGCTGTGTGTAGACGAATTCTAACTAGGAAAATTAATCTTGAAATTGCAGTATTTAATAAGAAATTGAATTTTTCATTTCAAGGTAGTACCCTAAGTTGTAATATACTAAGTGATATCCTTAGTTTTAGGATTACTTGATGTTTTTTATTTCATAAATATTCTATCTGTTTATATCTCTGCAAGATAAGTAGCAGGAAGAAAATCTAAGGCATTTATTATCAGCTCTTGAATAACTGAGATCTTTAACTACTTTTCTCTGTTTTCTTATGTTTATACTAGAGGCCCAGTGCATGGATTCATGCATTAGTGGGTCCCTTGGCCTTGCCTGCAGCTCTTCTACATTCCCTGAGGGGTCCCGGATCTCAGATTGCAGGAGGGAGCAGGCCAACCCAAGAGACCCCACGGTGCATGATTGGGGACGGGGACCACAGGAGGGCTTCTGGGCGTGTTTGGCTCATCTTGCCCAGTCCCAATCTGCCAAACCCCAGAAGCAAGGTAACCTACGGGTTGGAACGTCTGCCCCCAGTGGTCAGTGTGTGTCATAGTTACTGTTCGAATGGTTCCTTAGGCATATATAGTCATGATCCTTTCAAAGTTTCATTTGCTTTAGCGAATATTGTTTTTAAAAAGACTTAAATCTCTTATTAGTAGAATGTAGATCTTAAAGCTGGACTATTTTGAGCATTTGGCCTTTGACATCAAATACACAGTTCTGATTGAATGCTTTGATAGAATGTTTGTATCTTTGCCCTTTTCATATAGTTTAAGATGCGAAGCCCCTCTAGCTTACAAACCATATTAAATAATAAGGAAAACCCATAGAAGGGGGCATGAAGGATTTTTTTGCATGTACACCAAGGATCTTCAGCCTGAGAAAGTCAGGGGTTAAGAAAAAATATAACCAAATATCTCATTGGTTTTGAGAAGTAGTATTAATCTGAATTCTTGGGTCCTAAATTCTTTAATTTCTAGTGCATGGGTTAGAAAGAACTATAGGGTGGAGATTTCAAACAGTGAGTTTGTGTGCAGAATCTGGCCTACAGACATATTTTGTTTGGCCTGAATGGTGTTTTTTAAAAGTTGAATTAATGGTAAGTATTAGCAGTTGAGCATTTTCATCCCCAAAGTCAGATTTCTAGCTTCTGGAAAACTGGAATATCTGACCATAATGAACCTGCTTCCCATATAGCAATATTTAGCTGCGTTGGGTGGTGGTGCCTTTTGGGCCATACGCCAGTTTGCCATAATTGCCACCTCTCCCTCTTCCCCTTGCATACTGACATGCAGTGTCAGTTACCAGTTATAATTGTACCCGCACTGCCATTTTTTATTATATTTGGTCTGTAGTCCTGCATTTTTATCCCCTACTATACTGGGAACCTTTTTCATGGAAAGCCCTTTCCCGTAACCCTCTGACCAACATTCAGCGTCAGGCCTTCTCTTTCCAGTGCTTCCATAGCACTTAGTCCAAACCGCCCTTTAATACTTACCATTTTAAGTGTTCACTTAATAACTTTCCTTGCTAGATATGGAATTTTTAAAGTAAGAATCTTGTATTATGTTGTATCCTCAGGGGGTTCAATAGTGTTTGACACTTAATAAAGTGATGAATTTAGGCTTGTCGATAAATAAGGTGAGCTTTGAATATTTCATGGAAAGCTTAGATTCTAGGATACAAGTGAATCTCCAGGAATAGCGAGTTCCTTATGAGGTTCTAATATCTGTCAGTAAAATTCATTGAGATGGGTCTTGTGATGAGTGCTGCAGAACAAGGCCAGAACTAGGGAGAGGCGAGACAGGCTTCTTGAATGAAAGTTTAAGGAGGGGATTCTCGCAGGGTCAGCCAACTGCCTCCCTAACTTTTATGCCATAGGAGTTTCTCTTGCCTCACCATACTTCCAGGCCAGCTTCCAAATGATATATGTAAATGAACTTTTAGCTTAAAAGTAAAATATTGGTCCTAATTAGAGTGGCTATAAAAAGAGAAATCTACATTTTTTTTTCAAAGAAAATACTACCACAGAAAGATATTATTATTTCTAAATTTATACTTATGGCTGTTTTAAAGATTTTTCTCTTCATTACAAATTGATTATGATGTGCTTGGGTTTAGTCTTTTCTGCTTGATATTTGTTGAGCTTCTTGCATCTGTGAGCTTATGGTTTTCATCAAATTTGGAAAAATCTCAGCCTTTATTTCTTCAAAATGTTTGTCCTGCTCTCTCTCTCTTCTCCTTTAGAGTCTTGTTATACATATACTAGAGGCCTGGTGCTTGAAAATTCATGCATTTGGAGGAGAGGTCCCTCAGCCCAGCCTGCCCCCTCTCACAGTCTGGGAGCCCTCAGCAATGGGAGGTGACCCGGTGATCAGGGGAAGGCAACACCCCCATCACACCTCTGCTGCTGCCACTGCTGGCAGCACACGCCTCAGTTGGCCTTGGTTACCTGAGCCTCAGGAGGCCCTGGGCAGCTGGGCAACTGCCATCCAGGGCTCCCTGCACCTCTGGCCATCCCTGGGCGGCTGGGGGACTGAGGGGACTGGAGGGACTCCGGAGGCAGGCATACAGAGCGGCCCAGCATGCCGCGCGCCTGCCACCCCAACAGGGCTGAGCCATATTGTGGTTGTGGATGCCGCCATTTTTTTGAGGGTGTGACAGTCAATTAACATAATCCCTCCTTATTGGCTGTGGGTGCTGCCATATTTGTGAGGGCATGATGATCAATTAGCATATTCCCCTCTTTATTAGATAGGATTAAGTTACTTGAAGTTGCCTCTCAGTTCACTGATCTCTATTAAATTTTCCAGACCTTTTTTTCTCTGTCAAGTTTCATTTTGTATATATTCTCTTACTGTGTCTTCAGGTTCACTAATCTTTTCTTCTGCGGTATCTAATATGCTATTAGTCCTATCCAGTGTAGTTTTTACATTTAGAAGTTTGGGTTTTGACATAACATTCTAAATATTTCTTTTAGTTTTTAATTTTTTTAAAAAATTATAGTTTATATTTAATATTATTTTGTATTAGTTTCAGGTGTATAGCATGGTGGTCCCTGTAGTTTTATTTAACATATGGAACATAGTAATGTTAATTCTTTTAATATCCTTGTCTCTTAAATCTATCATCTGTGCTATTTCTGATTTAGTTCTGAAGATTGATTTTTCTTCCCTTATGCCTTGTACTTTTCTGCTTCTTTGCCTGACTAGTAATATTTGATTGGATGATGAATACTGTGATTTTAGTTTCTTGGGTGTTATATTTTTCTGTATTTGTAAAAATATTCTTGAGCTTTGTTCTCAGATTCAGTTCAGTTTCTTATAAATGGCTGCATCTTTTCTGGGTGACATGAACATTTAAGGTGGTGAGTAGAAAGAAAGGAGACATAAGGGAATAAAGGTATAAAACAAGAATTGTTTTGGAAGTTAAGGGATAGTTTTCAGAGAAAGTAAACAGGATACATCCTGCTTATTGTTCAAGTGGGATAAGGACTGAAAACAAGCTACTGAATAAGGTTGTTTACTTAACATAGAAAATATTCTATATTCTTGTGACCAACCAGACTCTTTAAATGTAGAGTTGAGGAATGAGTGGGGGAGGGAATGGGGCAGAGTAAATTCTTCTTCTCTTCCTTCCTCTCTTGGATTCATTTTCTTAAGTTTTTTCAATTTCTTAACAGATTAATAGCATTATGGTGTAATATATTCTATTTAAATATACATATTTCTATGCATTATTTAGAGTATGAAATTTCTTTACTCTAGGAGGTTAACTGGTACCCATCAACCTTTATTTAATTGGGTATGGCTTGGAAGAAAAGATATCTTTAGCTTTAGGTTTCAAACTGTAGAGGAAAATTCTAAATAAATTTCTCATTGTTACTGATTTTGTGTTATTGTGAGCAACTTCCTAGTTCAGGTTCAAAATAATGGCTCAGTTGCTTTCTAAGTAGCACACTGTTAGTTATAACCAAATATGTAGCATCAGCTGTCACTGTTAGCAGTAAAATAGGGATTTGTGACAGCCAGAGAAGACTAAAGCATTCCTTTATAGCTTTCCTCAATGCAAAATTGAAAAATTAAAAACCACATAGGTAGGTTTTTAGTTTATAGATTGATAGAATACAAATTAAATTTTAAAAAGTTTTAGGGAAATTTATCAGGTGGGGTTTTCTTTTGATAAGATAACAGTTCATAAAATTTGAGCAGCCTATCTATGCTAATAAAAGCCTCGGTGGTCCTCATGCACAATGTTGTCACAAGGCGGCTGCCACAAGGCGGCTGCCACAAGGTGGCTGCCACAAGGTGGCTTGCACACATTGGAGGTGGCCGCTTTGCGTGGTGAGGTTTGAGGGTCCCGCAATTCTGCATGGTGCAGAGGAGGCAAGTCCTGGCGGAGGAGGTGGGTCAAGTCAGGGGAGGGAAGTTGTGGGCAATTGAGCTGGTGAGGGAGGGCAGTTGGGGGTGATCTGGATGGAGGGGAGCAGTTAGGCATCAATCAGGCCAGCAGGGGAGTGGTTAGGAGCCAGCAGTCCCAGATTGTGAGAGGGATGTCCGACTGCAGGTTTAGGAATCGGGCCTAAACTCGCAGAAGGACATCCCCTAGGGGTCCCAGATTGGAGAGGATGCAGGCCAGGCTGAGGGACAACCCCTCTCCCCCATGCACGAATTTCATGCACCATCCTCTAGTAACCACATAATAGGTGTTTTATTGGAACTTATTTAGTAATAAATAAGTTATGAAATTGGAGTTACTGGTGATAGAAATAGTCCTGAATGCCTCATTAACAGGTTGGCTTCTTCCTTTCTTCCGTTCTTTCTTTCTTTCCCTCCCTCCCTCCCTTCCTTCCTTCTCCTTTTAAAAAAATATTTTTATTGATTTTAGAGAGGAAGGGAAAGAGAGAGAAACATCAATGATGAGAGAGAATAATTGATTGGCTGCCTCCTGCCCACCCCCTACTGGGGATCATGCCCACAACCAGGCATGTGCCCTTGGCTGGAATCAATCCTGGGACCCTTCAGTCCACAAGCTCCTGCTCTATCCACTGAGCAAAACCAGCTGGGGCTATTTTTTATTTAGGTGTTAAGAGCCTTTTTTATTTATTACTAGAGGCCCAGTATGACCAGCCTGCATCTTCTCTAATCTAGGACCCCATGGAGGATGTCCGACTGCCTCTTGCAATCCGGGACCACTGGCTTCTAACTACTCACCCGCCTGCCTGCCTGATCGCCCCTAACCCATCTGCCTCACCCTGCACCCAGGACCCAGGATTTTCTTCTCTGGCCGGACATAAGTACTTCGAAGCCACAGGACCATGAGCGAGTGGCTTTGCCTGGGCTGCTTGTCCCTTTTGCGGGCCAGGCTGCAGGTGCAGGTGCAGCTGCTGGCACCTGGGACCACAGGGTGGGCATCTTGTCCCTCTCCCAGGCCACAGGCACAGGCACAGCTGCTGGCGCTCAATACTGTGGGGTGGGCAGCATATCCCTCTCCCGGGCTGCAGCCCCTTCCTCTTTCCCCAGTGTTGAATGTCTGAGCTGTTACTGTGTGACGGTGTGAGGACATGATGACCATTTGCATATTAGCTCTTTATTATATAGGATTTATTTATTTATACTTATTGGGGTGACAATGGTTAATATGATCATACAGGTTTCATATGTGGGTTTCTATGTTACAAGATCTGTATATTATGCTACTATCTCTCTTCTAATACTATCCATGTGACCTTAAGTACCGTATTTGCCGGCGTATAAGATGATTTTTTGGCCCTGAAAAATACGTATTTGCCGGCGTATAAGAGACTGGGCGTATAAGACGACCCCCTAACATTTCCACTAAAAAATACAGAGTTTGTTATATACTCGCCGTATAAGACTACTCCCCACTTGGAGGCATATTTTTCAGGGCCAAAAAGTTGTCTTATACGCCGGCAAATACGGTAAGCTGTTTAAATTCTTTTGTCTTTAGTTTCCTTATTGTAAACTATGGTAAACTTTGACCCCCCCAGTCTCAAAGGTTGGTCTTGCAGAGCAAATGATAATAAAAGTGTGACATATAAAGTATTAGATGTAGTTAAGTATTTAAAGCATTTAATATCATAACTCATCACTGAGACTCATTGAGTTCTAATTGTTTTGCTAACTTATTCTATCCCAAATAACATTCTGCTACTGAGTTATTCCCCTAAAAGTGCAGGACAGGGTTATTTGAAGAAAAGGTTTACTTGAGGGAACTGTTAAATACAGAGCTGTCCTGGCATTTACTATTATTGAGGAACTTATTGGGACTGATTTGAGGATTTGGCCACATTCTCTAGATCCTTGTGATTATTCACTTACAAAAGTGAGTGGTAGTCTCTGTACTGTATACACTGCTGTGTATTAGTGGAATAGAAGTATTGATTGTCTTTGCTTTGTTGCCTGTGTATGTTCTGTGTAGAAGGGAGAAATAAGGAATAAATGGTGAAATTAGAGCACTTTCTTGGCAAACACTTTGTTCTTGTGCTACATTTTGTAACACAGGCTGTCCACTTTATACTATTTTTATTTTATTTATTTTTTATTTTATTTTATTTAAAAATATATTTTATTGATATTTTACAGAGAGGAAGGGAGAGAGATAGAGAGCCAGAAACGTCAATGAGAGAGAAACATCGACCAGCTGCCTCCTGCACATCCCCTACCGGGAATGTGCCCACAACCAATGTACATGCCCCTGACTGGAATAGAACCTGGGACCCTTCAGTCCGCAGACTGATGCTCTACCACTGAGCCAAACCAGTTTCGGCTATACTATTTTTATTTTATATTATGATGTGTACTTTAAAAAAAAAGTCTGTTCATTGTAGTACTTCGCAATGTTACAAAGAATATTTACTAAAAATGCAAATGATAAATTTACATATTATGTTAGAGAATTTAATGTTACAGAAGTAGAATCACAAAATTTTATAAGGATACGTTTAGATGAGAAAACAACATTGGGATCACATTTATAGAGCAGCCCTTATATATGTAAATTTATCCTATATAATAAAAGGCTAATATGCAAATAGACCAAACAGTGGAATGACTGGTTGCTATTAGGCACACACTGGCCACCAGGGGGCAGACACTCAATGCAGGAGCTGCCCCCTGGTAGTCAGTGTGCTTCCACAGTGGGAGTGCTGCTCAGCTAGAAGCCGACTCACAGCTGGCAAATACAGCGGCAGTAGTGGGAGCCTCTCCTGCCTACTTGGCAGAGCTAAAGATGTCTGATTGTTGGCTTAGTCCTGCTCCCTGCAGGGAAGGGCCTAAGGTGGCAATTGGACATCCCCCAAGGTCTCCCAGACTGTGAGAGGGCATAGGTTGGGCTGAGGGACCGCCCCCCCCCTCCCCGTGCACGAATTTCATGCACTGGACCTCTAGTAGTAAATAAAAAAGTGGATACTGTTATGGATAATATGAATGGCCTATTTTGTATTTAGAACATTTCTGGGGAAAATATCCATAATCTTTACCAAGAAAACTGAGATACTCCATTGCTCTGGCAGCAAAGTGTGACTTTCATCTGATGTTTTTTTTGTTTTTTTTTTTTTGTTTGTTTTTACATGATAAGGGCAAAACTATCAAGAAAGCTTTTACAAGGCTATCATAGTACCTTGAAAGTTAGCAATAGCAGAATGTCACAAGTCAAATCAGATAGACACCATAATGTCAATATTTGTGTACTGATAAATGTGAGTTGTGAAACTTGGCTTCAGTTGCCAGATGCTATAGCATTTGTAATTTAAAATTACATTAATATTAAAAACTAAATGAACAAAATATTTCCATATTGAAAACAAACAAACAGTCCTACCCAACTTTCAAAGTTTTTGAGAAAAATAACTTTGGGTAGTTTTGGCAACTGCTGATTAAATAGTTGAATCTGGTTTTGTGCACACAGAGCATATTTTATTCATTTATTATTCATTTACTGTGGTTAACACAGTAAATAAATGAATACCAAGGTCATTTACTTTGCTTAGAATAACTAAAAAGTTAAGAATTAAGTATACCATAAATATGTAGAAATGGAAAATTAGTGAGGAATACTACACACAAAAGTACAACATTCTTGTATCTGACCATAACATTTTTCTTGAAATTTAATTGAATAATCCTAATTTATTTCTTTTATAATTATGTAAAATGTTTTGGTTTCAAATATTATTTTGACTGATTATTTCATTTCCTTGAGCTCTTTGTTCATGCAGTTATTTAATTCCTCAATCAAAACATGTGCTTAATTGTCCTTGTTGATAAAGAACATTTTAGTCCAGCTGGTGTGGCTCAGTGATTGAGTGTCGACACATAAACCAGGAGGTCATAAGGCAAATGCCCTGGTTGGTTGTGGGCTCAATCCCCAGTAGGGGCATGCAAGAGGCAGCTGATCAATGATTTTCTCTCATCACTGATGTTTCTAGCCACCTTTCCCTCTTCCTTCTTCTTTCTGAAATCAATAAAAACGCATTACAAAAATAACATTTTAAAATAATATTTAGAGAAACTTTAATTGGCTGCCAGTGACTTAAGATCTTTTCCCTTTTCATATAACGGCATTCTAGATATTATTACATATTTGAAGGTAAATAGACAAATCACAATTTTAACTTGTGTAAAAATAGTGCATTGCTTGAGCTTTAGTCAAGCGGCACTTATGTCAAGGTTATTTTTCCTTTTTTGAATGCTTTTTATATTTTTTGGGTAGAGACAGATTGAAAGGAGTGAGAAGTATGCATTTGATAGGCATCTAGGCATAAGTAAGTTATTTCAGTCTTCCACTAAAACTGAAAGTTTAGAAGGGGGCTATCTTATGGTATCCATACCACATTTCCTCACTAGACACTGTGTGGGTCTAACTCTCAGCTCTGCCACTCAGTAGCTGGTGGATTTTAGGCAGACCATCTTCTTTGTCTGTGCCTCTTATCTGCATCTATGAAATGCCTATAATGATTTTACTCTAAAGATTGGTTAATTTACAAAAAAAGTGTTTATAGTATGTGACAAATAGTAACTATGCAGTATATGTGATTATCATCATAAAGGTGCATGAATAATATTTAATTTGGGGACCTTTGGTTCTCAATAAGAGAGAGTGCCAGGCCTCATTTCTCTCCAGAAAGCTTTATGTATTTTTAGAACTTCAGTATCCGTTCTGTACATTGTTTCACCTCACATGCAGTCAGAAAGACATAAAAAATTTGATCGTATTTATGGGGACCTTTAAAAAACATAAGTACATTATGAATCTCCTATATCAGCTAATGTGCTTCGATTCCCATTGTAAAATGCTCTTCTGTATCTTTTGCAAGAGTATTTTACAGTGCAGAGTCTATGCTAGGAACATGTATTGCCCTACCCTGTTTTTATTTCTCTGCTTTAGGTTTACTTTGGTTTGTACTTGGTATGATCTGTCACTTTAGAAACTCATAAATCAACCTGTCCTTTGCTGTTGCAGGACAGGGAGAGGGAGAGGGAGGGGGGGTGGGGAGAGAGAGAGAGAGAGAAAGAGAGAGAGAGAGAGAGAGAGAGAGAGAGAGAGAGAGAGGAAGAATGCTATCTAATAAAAGAGTAATATGCAAATTAACCATCACTCTGTGACAAAAATGGTGGCGCCCATAGACACAAGATGGCGATGCCCAGTCCCTTCAAGCCCCGGGAGGGCTGCAGCTGAGAGAAGGCAGCATGAGGCCCAGGCTGTTGGTCTGGGAGGTGCCATCTGCTCCCAGCCTTGACCTGGGCAGTGGCCTGGGAGGCAGTCCGCACCCTAGGCACAATCAGCTCCCAGGCAGTGGTAGCAAAAGTATGGGTCAACTTTGTTACCCATTTTATTTTTAATTTAAGTTCATATGTGTTGTATACATGGTTCTATGGTTGTAGTAACTTGGGGAAAAGTCTGTTAGATTTATATCTTAAACTATATTATATAGTTTAAGAAAAACCAAAAACTTTCTGTTTTCTTAGACAAACCTTTATTGTACAAGTGCAATGCAAATATATTATTTGAAGGTTTGTAAATGAATGTACCATAAATTGAAATGCTTACCAAACTCTTGAAAAAACCTATATTTACTTAAAACAGTTTTAGTATTGTCTACACTGAAACTATTTCTTTTTTATGCCCTATAGAGCATAAACTTAAAATTAGTAGGACAGTTATGTGTACAGCAGCATTACGTAATCATAAACTATAAAGCTTTCGTTCCTCTAGAGGGCAGTGCTTCCCTTTTCATCACGGATTCAGAGAAAATGTTAACAGCCTTTTTCAAGAACTAGAAATGGTTCATTCTACTCCTTTTCTCTCTCTCAAAATATATTGTATAGCTAAGACATTTAACAAGACATGTTTTTAACCAGAAAATATCCAAAATAATTAGAACTTCCATAAACTAATATTTGGTTTGTATTTTTAGGGAAGATTTCTTTGGCTTTCCTTTATTTTCTAAGAAAGCATGAAAGAGCTTGAACTATGTTCTAAATTTAGTTATAATTGAGTTCTCTGTTTTTTGAAAGATAAACATTATTTTCCTCTTAGAAAACATTTTGATTTAAGGTTCCAGATCTTGTCAGTGGACTTGCTAAAAAGACAAAAAAAAAGAAAAAAGAAAAAAAAAAGCAAAAACAAATTTAAATTTTTTTTCAGTTAAAAGAAATTAGATACCTTTATCTTTTCATAGATTATGTTCTAAACTAGAAAATTTTTGTAATCTGGACATATTTTATTTTGTCATTGTCTAGTCTTTTTGGTATGGAGATGGAAATTGGTGGAAAATATGTAATAAAATTATTTAAATTGTTTTTTATATTATGATATCATCAAACAATTTAGGAAAATAGATTTGTGCCTTCCATAATATTTCTATCAGAAGATATATTTTAAGGGTATCAACTAATTATTGGCTTTGCTTAAAAATGTTTCCTTTTAGAAATTATGTCAATAAATTATTTTGTTTAAAGCTTTTGTTTCTTGCTAGTGAGAATGTAAACCATACTTTCTCAATTGCCATTATAATTGCTTATTCTTTTGACAGAAACATATTGGAAATTGTCACACATGAAAAAAACATTTGTGCTATGTAAAGATGATAACAATTAGTTTGTGTTGCTAAAATTAGTGTTCAGTGCCTCCTCACAATAGCAATCTTACTAGCAGAAATAATAGTCTCTGTGTTAGAGGATGTAATATTGCAAGCATGATAGTTTCTCTTTAATAATTTAAAGTACTTTTGAAATGTGTGTTTTTTAAGTGTGTGAATATATATATATATATATATATATATATATATATAGAAAGCTTTGTGGATTTTTTTTTTTGTTTACTTTCTTTTAATGCTTTAAGGTCTTTTACTTGCAAACATTGATTTTTGCAGAATGTAGTTGTGTGATAAAGTACATCACTGATTTTAAGATTTTCCTAGCTGAGCTAATCTTCCCTTGAGGGTTTCTTACATGTTAGTGTTTTATCAAGTTAGAATTGATGCAAATAGAAAATACCAAAAAATACTTCTATTTCTATAAATACTTAAAAGTAATGCTGAGAATTCCCACAAACATTCAAAGAAGATGAATATAAATCCTTCTCAAACTCTTCTGAAAACTGAAGAAGAGGCAACACTTTCTAACACATTTATGAGGCCAACATTACCCTGATACCAAAGCCTAGCAAGGATAACATAAAAAAATACAGACCAATATCTCTGATGATTAAATATTGAAAAATCCTAAACTAGCAAATGGAATCACAATCAAGTGGGGTTCATTCCATGGTCACAAAGATAGTTCAACAGTCACAAAATAATGTGATATAGCATTGTAATAATGGATAAAAACGCTATGATCATATCAACAGATGCAGAAAAAACATTTGATAAGATACAACATACATTTATGGGTATAAAGTGCTTAAACATAATACAGGCCATATATGATAAACCTTCAGCTAATATCAATAGTGAGAAACTGAAAGCTTTCCTTTAAGATCTGAATTAAGGATCAATTCTTTTTAAAAAATATATTTTATTGATTTTTTACAGAGAGGAAGAGAGAGAGATAGAGAGGTAGAAATGTCGATGAGAGAGAAACATCGACCAGCTGCCTCCTGCACACCCCCCACCGGGGATATGCCCGCAACCAATGTACATGCCCTTGACCGTAATCAAACCTGGGACCTTCCAGTCCACAGACCGATGCTCTACCACTGAGCCAAACCGGTTTCGGCAGTTTTGTACTTTAAATTACAAGGATGGCCCTATCTGATTTGGCTCAGTGGATAGAGCATCAGCCTGTGGACTGAATGGTCCCAGGTTTGATTTTGGCCAAGTGCACATGCCCATGTTGTGGCTCAATCACCCCAGTAGGGGGCATGCAGGAGGCAGCTAATCAATGCTTCTCTCTCATTGATGTTTCTATCTCTCCCTCTCCCTTCCTCTGTGAAATCAATGAAAACATATTTTAAAAAGTTGTAAGGATGGATTTATATAGGAAGCTTTAATTTAAAGAAGGAATCTAGGTTGAATTGGTTTGGAGTGGCGTGACTAAGGTGGGAGCGTTTGTAAGAAAGATCCCTGAGGTTATGATTATGATGGAAAACATGGAAAGGAAGGGCAGAGGAGCAGAAGGAATTACACCTAATGTGTATCTTTCAGACTAGGGACATTGCACAGAGATAGATACTCAAATCCAAGAGAAAGACATGTTAAATATTTACTATTCAGAGAATAAGGGGTCATTGACCAAGTAAAGCAATTACATAATGAGAAGGGCATTGTATTAGTTATCTAGAGCTGCCATAATGGAGTACCACAGTCTATTTATCTTAAACCACAAAAATGTATCTCCCCACAGGTTTGAAAGCTAGCAGTAGGAGATCGAGGAAAGTGTTGGCAAGGTTGACTTCTTCTGGGGGCCTCTCTCTTTACCATCTTCTCCCACTTTCTTCACCTGGTCTTCCCTCTGAGTGTGTCTGTGTCCTCACCTCCTCTTCATCGAGGGCAGTGGTTCTCAACCTTCCTAATGCCTCTACTCTTTAAGGTAGCTCCGCATGTTGTGGTGACCCCCAACCATAACATTATTTTCGTTGCTACTTCATAACTGTAATTTTGCTACTATTAGGAATCATCATATAAATACCTGTGTTTTCCGATGGTCTTTGGCAACCCCTGTGAAAGGGTCATTCGACCCCCAAAGGGGTTGCGACCCACAGCTTGAGAACTGCTGATCTAAGGACACCAGCCATACGACGACTATGAAAATCTCTACCAGAGTGGAGCTTATGTTCTAGCAAGGGAGACAAATAATAATATAACAATTTCTTTAAATGCAGTACTCCTAATACAGTCACATTTTTAGGTTCTAGGGGTGAGGACTTCAACATATGAATTTTCAGGGTGAGAGGGATACAATTCAGCCCAGAACAGAAATGTTCACTTCGAGTTTGCTATGAACTTACCCTAATATGTTCCCTGTGTGAATATAAGAAAATAGTCTAGCCAATAAAAAGAAGAGTCATTATGATGGATCATTTAGAATGCAGGACAGATGCATTTTATAAAGTTGTTTTTATTTAAACCCTTTAGAAAAAAGGGAAAACCCTGTTTTGATGAGAAAGATGTTTTTGAACCTGTTACTTTTGAGGGACTGGAAGGGCTGTTCTATAGGTAAGTGGTACTGGAGTGCCTCTGGAAATGGATCTAGGACAGGTTTCAGCCCAGGGCCTTCTGAGGAATGCCATACTTATGTTTTTTTTTCTAGTTTCACAGTGAACCTTCAGGAATGTGCTGGGGTTGTTTACCAGCCACTACCCTGAATGAACAAGTGAACACAGACAGGAGTCAGGCTAGGCACTGATGAGGCTGGTAACTTTGGTAACTTTTATTCACCTTTGGTAACTTCCTTCCTCGCATTATTTGTTTTTAATGGGAATCTGGGGAATGGGAAGCCTATTCCTTTATCTTAATATGTATTGTGTTGTTTCTTGCTTTGGGTAACTGCCTCTGTACATTTCTTTAAAAAAATATATATTTTATTGGTATTTTACAGAGAGGAAGGGAGAGAGAGAGAGAGCTAGAAACATCGATGAGAGAGAAACATTGACCAGCTGCTTTTTGCACACCCCCTACCGGGGATGTGCCCGCAACCAAGGTACATGCCCTTGACTGGAATCGAACCCAGGACCTTTCAGTCCGCAGACCGACGCTCTACCACGGAGCCAAACTGGTTTCGGCCCTCTGTAAATTTCCATGGCCTTTGTCAGTTAAATGTTTTATAACTATCTATTGGTGTATTTTTAATCAGCATCTCATAACCCCATTGAACACTCATGATATGCTTAATGATAGGCAAGAATTGGAATCATTCATCCAACAAGCACTCACTGAAGTCAAATGGTACCCATTCCAAGGAAACACACACTCTAGTAGGTAAAATAAGAATGTGTGAGTTGTCAATGCAAACTATAGAGAAAACTTAGCTCCATGGGATGACTTCCGTGAGGAGGAGTGGTGTGATTGGTCTCAGATCTGTTTGCAAAAGCAGGAACATATCTAGGATTGTGGAGTATCACCTAAACCAGTGTTTCCCAAACTTTTGACATATGTGTACCCCTTTTATAATTTTCGTAATGCTGAGTACCCCATCGTCAAAAAAAATGGATGTATTTTAATAACAATCAAAATATATTTATTTTTTCTTTTTTTGGTACATACACAAAATAATGAAAAATAAAATTTATAATAAAATATAAGCAAAAGTTATATTATAAATAACATTTATTTGCACATCGGACCATCTCACGCCTCATAAGACTGTCTTGACTTGACTCATGAGAACGTAGAATTAGGCGCAGCTAAGCACGGTGCAGTGCATATCCCCACCAAACTCCAGTGCAATGCGTACCCCCACCAAACTCTTCCAGTACCCTTGGGGGTACGCGTACCACACTTTGGGAAACACTGAAAAAGTAGAAATCCTGAAATTCTGTCCAAAGAATGATTGAGAAGAGTATTTGGTAAAAGGAGGTCATTGATGTCCTCAAGGCAGTATCTTCTTGTGTGATGAGAGTGGGGCGGGGGGCGGGAGTGGTCACAATCACCTCAGTGATTTTGACCTGTTGAGAAGGCGAGGTATTATAATTAGGGAGAGGAGGTTCAAGTTTATCCTTCATAAAACTCATTACTATTTTTCTTAACACACTCAACAATAAATGTGTTGTGTTGAAGTCCTAAATCTATTACAGATGTTCCCACATCTCCCCCTCCTATTAACCTCTTCCCCTCCACCCCTGCCACCTTTCCAGGCCTTCCCCACACTATTGTCTGTCCATGGGCCATTAATACACTCATTTGTTATCTAAAGCTTATAAAATCTTTGAACTACTGTATTTCAGTAAGATAACAGCTTATATTTTAAATAATTCCTAACACTAAAATTGTGATTAAACCAAAAATTGCAGTTGTATTTTTCAATTATTACCTCAAAATTCAGTGTTTGGATAAGCAGACATAAATCTTTATAGCCTCAAGCCAAGTTTATTTTTTGGCTCCAAGCCTTATTCTAATTTGTTTCTAGTACCTTGGGACTAAACATTTAATCTATGTCTATTCCCTTGAATAAGTGGCAATATAAAATTATGGTAGAGGTAGTTTAGATGGGAAATACCAATGCCAGGTATGAGAGTGGTGAACTACAGCCAAGTTCTATGTGGTGGGAAGACCCATGTGCTAAGACTTGTCCGCCACGGAGAGGGCTTTCTCTAGCTGAGGCCAACGCTGGAGGGCCAGCTTGTATGGCACCTTTCCTCTAATGAGAACAGATGAACTCTTCTTGGAGATTATTTTAAAAATTAACATCTGATTCTGTTATATAAAGTATTTTCAATGTTTTCCTTCTTTTAATTTTTACTTTTATATTTTACTCATTCCACAATTTTTGTGGTATGTTCTGGGCACTGTCTATGTGCTCAGTGAACAACTATGAAAATCTCTACCAATTTACTGGGAAAATTTATTCATTTTTAAATTTCTTCATTGATTTTATGGTGACAAAGTCCATTCTATGATTTATAGTCACTGTATTCCTTTTGAATGTTAGTAATTAGTTTTTAAATTTTTTATTGCTTTTGATTTATTTTAAATTATATAAATAATGCATGAATATATTCTTGGAAAAGGTTCAGACAGTACCTGTGTTAGTTTCCTTTTTTTCCTAGTTTCCTACTGAATTTTAATCGTGGTCACCATTTTTGTATGTCTCTTTCCTGACATTTTCTTTGCATTAATGTATGTAGTAGGCTTTTGAGTGGGGCTTTTCCTGTAGTTCTGGACTAGGGGACAAAAGTAAAGACAGCCAGAATCTCATAGTCTAAAGGGAGCTGGAGTGCGACAATCTCTTTAGGGGTTGTCTGCGATTTCCAACCACAGGCAACCTCTCCTTCTACTGTAGGCCCCTCCAGTGTGTATATGGGAATTGGAGGGAGAGAGGGAGGGAGGGAGAGAGGAAGGGAGGGAGGGAGGGAGGGAGGGAGGGAGAGAGAGAGAGAGAGAGAGAGAGAGAGAGAGAGAGAGAGAGAGAAGAAAGAAAGGAAGGATAGGGGAGAGAGGTGAAAGAGAATGAGAAGATTTGGCTTCCAAGCGAATTGTTTGTAAGAATAGTTGGTTGCAGCTGACTGGCTGTTCTACCCCTGTGCCTATTTGAGCCAGAGAACGGGGGGGGGGGGGGGGGGGGCACAGAAGCTGCAGGAGTAGGCATGTCCTGTTTTATTTGGAAAGGTAGAGATGTGTGAGTGTCCCCTGGGGCAACAGGACTCCATGGCAGGTAAGGCTTAAGCCATCCTGCCGGTGTATCATCAGAGGGCAGTCTTCTGGGTGAGGAAAGCTTTGCAAGGAGAGGTGGTGAGGTACCCACCTGACAAACTTACCCTGACCACGGGGTGGGGAGTGGCCCGGGGAGGAAGGGGGCTGGAAGAAGGGGGAGCTGGAAGAGGGTGGAGCCGCCCTAGATCTCCCAAGGTCAGGTTCTACCACCTGGTGAAACATCCTCAATCCCCACTGATATTTTTGAAGCTTTATATCAGAATTTAAAGTATATTAAGATTAAAATACCACACAATATATAAAATTTTATATTATATAAAGCATAATACATTTAATATAGGTAAAATATACAAATATTTCAAGCAATAATCAGTTCTTATGCTTATTTTTAAAAAATTCTGACAATTTTAAGCTACACTTGCCAATTTGTTTTCGCAGGTGAGTTTAGATTCCCAGACAAAATTTCCCAGGGTTTTGGTCCTTCCACCTTTGCTGCTCTTATCTGACAGTGAGAAACGTGGCTCCCATTATTGTTACCCGGCCTTTGTTCCGGTCACCTGTTAGCTCATCCTCTGGACGGACGTCAGCAATGCCACCGCTCTCCATGTGGCTGCCTGCTCACCACAGCCATGTTCCAGCACCCCAGGCCAGGCACAGTGGCATCGGCACTGAGGCATCCGCGCTCAGGTAGCACCTCACATGAGGCCCGTCTTCCTTCTGCTCAGGCCCAGACACTTCCCCTATATACAGCCCACCCCGTGCCTGTCACCCCCTTGCCCTTCTCACTGGCCTGGGCTCAGACACCCACCCATGCCCAGAATGGAGATGCCTCATCGCTCCATTTGGAATACCCTCCTACTCTGCCCCGGCTCTGACACCTCCTGCCCGGTGCCTGCCCTGTGGATGCGCTCCTCCCCCAGCCGGGGCTCTGTCCACTCCACCTGTCAATGCTCTCTTCACTCTCCGGGCTCTGACTCCCTGTGCTGGGCTCTCACAGCCCATGGACTCCTCCTTCACCTTGCTCTGCCTCTGGTACCTGCTCTGGTTGTTCCTTCTGGCGGATCCCTGTGTCACCCTGCGTGGTTTCTGACTTCCTGCCCCAGGTTGCCCCGTCACATGGATGTCCTCCTCACCTCACTCAGGTACTGACACATGCTAGGTGGCCCTCCTTGAACATCTTTCTCACCCTGCCCCTGCGTTGGATTTGCATCTCGATGCCTGCCTTATTCTGCACCATACAGTAGTGGTCTGAATTGTTCAGAAAAGAAGAGAAGAAGAAAAAAGAGGAAGGAAAAGGCTGTATTTGGTTTTCATATGTTTCTTTCTCCCAAATGTATTTATTAAATGCAGTTAAAAAGCAAATAAGGTAAGGTGTATTACATTCTGGAAGTGGGGACAGGCATGTGAAGATCTGACCTAGAGGGTGCTAACACAGAGCTTTCCCCAGGTGGGGAGGGGTAAAGGGGTGGGAGGGTGGCAGGTTGGAAGGACACCTATCTCAGCAGAGAGGAAGTAGCCGGAGTAGCATCCACACTAACATTTACATCAGATGTTTTAGAAATTTAAGTAAGCATCATATTAAAAGTGTTAGGATTACTAGGAAAACACAAGCAGATGTAAAAAGCCTTTATTAACGAGAAAAATCTCATTACATGAACATTTTGGGCTATCTCTGCCTCTCTGCAAAACAAGGGAGTTGGTTTAAAAATGGAATCATGCTGCTTCGAGGGCCTGGAAAGTGCCTGAATATGAATTACTGCAACCACTGAGAAGAATTTGAAATGAAGCCCTAAATATTTTATAATGGGAATGCTTAATTTATGCTTGGAGTAAGCATGGCAAACCTCTGAATAAAAAGGAAAGGGAAGCTATTCTTATATATGGAATTCCTTGCTGTTTCTTTATAATTAAAAAAAATCAGCGAGGAATATTATTAAAGAGGGTTTTCTCACCTGTGGTGTCCTTGGGCTTGCTTCCATGGCCCAGGCAGGACAACAAGAGGTCTGACCAAAGGAAGACTCAATGGGCAAGGGAACCATGGCTGGGCATGAGCCTTGGACCTGAGGGGAGGATTACATGTTGCACTACAGATTCTACCCCTGGGGAATTTTGGGGGATGCACAGTAAGCTCTTGTCTTTCCCATGTATAAGAATTAGGATCTATACATTTTCTTCCTAAAAGAATACTTAAGCATAAAATAGTTCATAAAAATAGAAATTGAACTATAGACTTTATGGCATGAGAAAACAAAAATATTTCTGATAATGACTGGCAAGGTGGAATGTAGTTGGATTATAGAATGCATTCTGTGTTTTTATTTATTTTCAGAGTACATTGGGGTTGGAAGTTCGGTATGGGGTGAAATAGGCAAGTTGGGTGATGACCTTAGCTATCGATTGTAGTTGAGGCTCAGTTCTGTTGTTGTTCACAAACACATGATGTTAGGTTATTACTTAACATCTCTCAATCTCAATTTACTCATGAGTATGATATAAATAATAATGTAGGGAAAATTATGTTCTTTTCCCATAGCATATTCTGCTTGCAGATTACTAGGTTGATGAGCTATAGAGATAATCCAGTTTCTCCACACACATTTCCTGTCCAAATCACTACTTTTTCGGAAAATACTCAATGTATCCAGTTTTTTTGCAATGAGTGATTTTGGAGTTAATATAATTTTACTTAGCTAAAACTAAAAAAAAAAAAAATTAAGTTTCCTTCAAATGGACATTTTTTTTTTTAAAAAAGAGAAAACCTGCTAGCTTCACCTCTTTGGTACTTAGGAATCACAGAAATAGGGATAATATTTTTTATCTCTAAAACAATGCCAATCATATAGTGAGAAGTAGCTGTGCTGGTTGTCAATGATTTGCCTGAAAATGACGCTTAAGTTACATAATTTTATCTTTTCACTGTTCTTACAAACAGTGGCAATGCTCCTTCCTTGTGTACTCAGATTGTTATATTACTAATGTAATGTAAGATTGTGCATTAAAGAGGTACCTAGTTGTGAGATACATGGTTTTATTAAATCAACAGTTATAATATTTTCAAAGAAATAGTCTAATCATCATATTAGGGTCCACACAGTTCTGAGAAAACTATTTGTAGTAAGTTTGGGTTTGTACCTATAGCTGCTGTTTAGATACTAAAAAATCTTTTGGCAATTTTCTTTTAAAATATCCTAGGTTGCAGTGTATCATTTCTGTTTTCATGGCTGCTTTTATGGTGTGTTTCTGCTAAATAGCAAGTGGAAATGCTATCAAACTTTAATAGTTAGTGAAAATAAGCATACTTTTAAATGTAATTTAATTTTTCCTATCACCATTTATCCCCTCTACACCCTCCTTCACTTTCCCCCTAACCTCGGTCCCACCATCACCACACTGCTGTCTATGTCCATGACTTCCATGAGTTCTCTGTCTTTTTCTTTTCTTTTCTTTTTTTGCTCAATCTTCTCCCCAGGCATCCCCGCACTAGAGCTGTGTGCCTGCTCTCTGTGAGTCTGTCTTTATTTTGAAAATAAGCACACTTTAAATAAAATAAAACCTCTGCATATTTAGTTGGATTTTTGAAAACAAATGCCTACTTTTTAAAAAATAGAGTTTTTAACTATAAAAGCATGCATTAAAATGCCTTTTTTCTTTGAAATTACTTATTTTCTTTAATTACAAAACACCAGACCAAATTATGTACTACCTATAAACCTGAGGTAAAAGGTAAAACTAATTTAATGTTCTTAAGAAAGCATACCATCCAACACGTTAAGAAAATATAGTAAAACTCCCAGAATGTGCAATTTAAAAGGACTGTGTAACTTCAGGATTTAGAAAGTTATCTTTTCTTTATGGTTCTCAATAAATAACAAAAGATACATGACTATAAAACATTTTGTTTTGGTCACAAGTAATTTTATATTTGTGCAGTTTGGAATTAAATGAATGTAATTGTGTGATAGACACACAGATACATTAGTACTCCCCACTATTAGTGTTTAGAGAAAGTATCAATAAAGTATCTGTTGAATGAATGAGCTTTAATGGCAAAATATGTTAATTATTGTGATCATATTTCAAGTTTGTTTTATGAAAATATAATTGATATAAGCTTGATATACCTCTTTTGTTTTTTAAACAATAATTGCATCATCTCGATTAACTAAAGACCAGTTCACCCAAGACAATAAATTCACAGTGGCTGCTATGTGGTATTAAGTTTCTTTTTCCAACAGTCTATACTGTGTTAAACTAATTTGGGTTTTGTGTATAGTGTGTGTAGTTGTGGATGTTTATAGGCTTTTCCAGGTTAAAAACAACAACGGTGCTTATAATTTTGTTTTCTTCCTGGAATATAAAAATTTGGTGAGTGAAATTTCTTTTAGAAGTATTTTGGAATGGGAAAGTTTGGTTGATAACTTTCTATGGAAAAATGTTGATTGATTTTTATGCCTTTTTTTGAAAGTTCTCAAAATTAGCATTTTTTTCAAGTTCTTAGGCTAATCAGGAGGATTGAAACTGAGGAAATTATTCTGTGCATAAGGCCTATGGAATTCCCAGATAGTGAGTGATTGTTCACTTGCCAGATATATATGGCTATTTTCTATGATTTTGAAAAATAATGACAGTTATTTCTCAGGACACCATTTATTTTGTTTGAAATATCCCCTCCCCCACCCCCCTAATTTTAACTTTTAGTAGTTGGGTTGATGCTGAGGCACTAATTTTGAGTCAAGTTATCTTGGTTTCTGCACTTTGTGTTCGAGTTGGTAGGAGAGGGGGGACATTAGGTGACCTGGCTTCCTTTAACTGTTGATTTCAGGCCAGAGGTTGACATCCTTGATTCTTATCCTGTCTTGGCCTCAAGACTTCAATTTCTGATTTAATCGCATGCCCAGCACTTGGGCGTTCTTAGTCTATCTTAACTTCAGTTAACCTGGTTAGTTGTTCAGTAGTAAGGGCCCAAACCTCCTCCCTAATATCTAGAAACAAGCTTCTTCAATTTGCCATGTCATTTGGCCAAAATGAGTTTTCATACTGCCTCTGTAGAAATTTTTTCATATTGGCTTTTTTCCCTTTTCTTTTCTCACAATAGTCCTTCAAAATGTTGACTGACGTGTAGAAAATTTCATATCTAACTAGCAATTTGTTTTCCAAATGTTGTTCTCTACAGGCTCCAGAGAAGAAAGTTTCTGGGTCATAAATGTGTGAAAAACACTATATAATTTCCCTCTTCTCTTAAATATTCATGGTACTCATTTGTTTCACAAGGAAGGCATTTGATAAAGTTTTTAGCATACCACTAAGTTTATGAGAGGCCAAGCTTGGCTCTTGTTGACAAGCTTTGAAGCCATTTTTTTTTCTGTGCCCAGGAACTTTGAAACTATTGAAATCTTCTTCTTTAGGAGTAGACCTGAAGCTTCAGCAATGTCTGTGTTTGAAGTTTGGGGTCCATTAAACTGATACTCTGGACACATTTCTTTCCCTCTGGAGAAAATTGGATGAGGGATGGTGGAATTTGTTGGGTGAGTGAATTATAAGAGGTTGGTTAAATAAATGAGATAGATAGTTTGCTTTTTCTCTTTGATTAGTGAGTAGCCCTGGTGCCATTTCTCTAAATAAAAGCCTAGGCAAGCTTCCTGGTCAAGTTCAGTGGCAGGTGGCAGAGGTGTGGAGCAGCAGCTATGTTATCTGAGAGTCTATTTGCTGAGCAGGCCCCATGCTTCTACAGGGTGGCTATATGGGTATGAGCTGAGGAGTGTGAAATTGTGATGAGTGTTGATAAGCAAGATTTTTAGGGCTGACATGACATTTTCATACTATCATTTAGTACATTTATTTTACTACAGTGCCTTCATCTTATACCTGTCATTTATAGTGGAGTTGATTTTATTTTATATATATATATTTATTTAATATATATATATATTTAATATATTTTATTGATATTTTACAGAGAGGAAGGGAGAGAGATAGAGAGCTAGAAACGTTGATGAGAGAGAAACATCAACCAGCTGCCTCTTGCACACCCCCTACTGGGGATGTGCCTGCAACCAATGTACATGCCCTTGACCGGAATCTAACCTGGGACCTTTCAGTCCACAGACCGACGCTCTACCACTGAGCCAAACTGGTTTCAGTGTGGAATTGATTTTATTTGGACCTTTGGTATAACAGAAACTTCTTAGTAAATCTAAACTCTTTGGGTAATTGGAAAAAAATTATTTCAATTATGCTACAATGAAATAGTACAGTTTTGCCAAGTTGTTTGATCTTAGAATTCTTTTAGAGCTTAATACCTATTATTACCCACAGAATCAGTGTATTATCAAGCATGCTTTGAGAACTGTTATAGTAAAAGTATCTAAATATACCTGGGGCTCATTTTGTGATTTAGCTTAAATATAGGAGATATGTTTTCAATTGAACATTATTTTTAAAAATCATATATATTTGCTTATTTTTGACACCTGAGTAGAAATTCATGAGATCAATAAGTAATATATTTAATTCATAGTCATTGAATTAGATTGCTACTATTGCTCTAAAAATTATCATAGATTTAGTAGTTAAAACAACACAAAATTATCATCTTATTAATTCTGTAGGTCAGAAATCCTAAAATCAAGGTGTCAGAAGGGCTGCATTTCTTCTAGAAGTTCTGGGGAAGAATCCATTTCCTTGATTTTTTTTTTTTTTTTAGCTTCTACATGTCATCTGCATTTATTGGCTCATGTCCGCTTCCTGTATCACTCCAACCTCTGTATCTGTCATCGTTCTTCTCTTCTCAAATACTGACCCTTTTACCTCTCTTTTAAAAGGACTCATGATCATACTAGAGGCCAGGTGCATGAATTTGTGCACCAGTGGGGTCCCTCGGCCTGTCCTGTCCGATAGGGCTGAAACCAGCTCTCTGACATCCCCCAAGGGGTCTTGGATTTCGAGAGGGTGCAGGCCAGGCTGAGGGATTTCACCCGTGCACAATTGGGGTCTGGAGAGGGACGTGGGATGTTGGATAGCTGGGGAGGGATCACAGGAGGGCTCTAGGGCATGTCCAGCTCATCTCTCTCAGTCCCAATCAGCCAGACTCCAGCAGCAAGCTAACCTACCAGTTGGAGTATCTTCCCCCTGGTGGCCAGTGCACATCATAGCAAGTGGTTGAGTGGCCTTAGCACATCATTAGCATATTATGCTTTGATTGGTTGAAAGGCCAACCAAATGACTGGACACTTAGCATATTAGGCTTTTATTATATAGGATTGAGCTAATCCAGATAATCAAGAATAATTCACCGTCTCAAAGTTCTTAACTTAATTACATCTACAAAGTTCCTTTTGCTATGTAAGGTAACATTCACAGGTTTCCAGGATTAGGACGTGAACATCTTATGAGGGTGATTATTCTATCTACCACAGACATATAAGTCCATGAAATACAAAACTATTAGTCTCTAATCTATAGCATCTTATAGTATACTAATTTCATAATTGGAAATCAAACAATATTTCTTACAGATTTCTTTTAAGGAGCATCAACTGCTAAAGTTACACAGGGGAATATTATTTAGAATATGTTTATTAGATATTCTCTCTTTGTCTTAACTAGGAATATTTATTTATTTTTGCTGATGTCATGACATCTTCCACTTAAATATAACAGTAGAAATCTCTGAAATATATGAAAATTGTCTTCTATATCCTAAATAACAACCTTCCTTTTTATAGGAAAGTTGTTACAAACCCTAGCAGCAAGAATGTATTAGATAACAATAAGTTTGCTTGAGCAAATTATTGTTGTTGTTATTTTTATAGGTAGTAAGTAATATAATTGACCTCTTTGGACTGAGTGCTAGGATGCTTAGAGCAAGTTTGTGACTCACATTTAGCATTAATATCTTTATTTATTTTCTTACAATTGCTTTTATTTTTCTCCTGGTTTCCTCATTTATGTTTTCCTTCCATCTCAATGTACTATATATATATCTTTATGCCTTGCCTTAAATCTCTTTTTGGAAGTAAGCCATGTATACATAAATAAGAAAACATTTCCTGTTAGTACTTTGCAGTAGGGTTTTCTGAGGAAGCATATAGGACCTTTATCTTTGCAAGTTTTTAAATTTAGTTAGAATGCCATCAGGATACTTTGGATTGGAATTCAGTTTAGAGAAGGTTTAAACATCCATTGACATTTCCCCTGACTTCCCTTACCCTCAAAAATAATGGAAACATGCAAAAAATTATTTTGCTATTGGGTTCTATTTATATATTTTAAAAGAATAGAAGAATTTTTGCAGGATCACTAAAGTCAAATGTCTCCCAGTTGACTAAAAGTATCTATATTCACTGCTCGAGTGAGAGCACCCAAATGAAGAAATTCCAATTCCTTCTGAAAAAGACTTCACAAATATGAAAAACGTGGCAGAACGGGGGTTCTGATGGTAGCTGGCAATTCATTTTCAATTTATTTTTGATACACTATAATAAATACTATAATACCCCAAAGTTCTCTCTCTTTTATAATTTTTATCTGTGGTGCTAAAGAGTCCAAAACTGCCCCGAGGAAGGAAGTCTATCATTTCCCTTCCCTTCCTCCGAGTTTTCTGTTTAAATCCTGCCGTTGCCAAGTTTGAGTGGAAAATCATTCCGTTGCCATTTGGCAGTGTACATGACTCTTGGCCAAAAAGGACTATTTAAGCAACTCTGAAATCTGCTGAGATTTTTAGAGCTGTGTGTGTGTGGTGGAGCCCCCGTGCTCCTGGAAAACACGGGGAGGCCTGCCATGCTCCCTGCCATGCTCGCAAGTATGACATAATTCCATGTCCCGGGCACCCGCAAAACAGAATGGCCCACAGGAGAGCCTTAGCTCCATCTTCTGAGCTTCCCGCCAGGAATCCGAGGGGGCCTGTTACTGCTGTTAATAGTGCACATTAATGGAGCAGTAACTCCAGAGCGAGGAATCGTGATAAGCCTTTAAGTGCATTTTTCAGTTAATCCTCATCACGGTCCCCCGAAAGGAGTTGCTATCATTACCCCCGCTTTATGGATGAAGAAACGGTGACTTAAGAAGTTAAGTCACTTGCCCAAGATCACATGGGTTGTCAACATTGTGATGAATAAAACATTTGTATGTTTTATTTTAAAGCCCACAGTGTTAACCGTTATGCTGTGACCCCCATCATTAAGTTTGTGTTTATACAGGGAGCCAGGCTATATTGTTGCTAAGAATGAGCTTATATTTAAAAAGTTTTTTTTTTTTTGATATAAGAGTAAAATGTAGAACTGAACTCTTTAAATTTAGGAAAAACAATCATTTAGTATTATTTTTCTTTTTTTGCTATCAACTAGAAATTCCCTTTGAATTCTGAAAGGAAATATAACTCTAATATTACCTTGAGATTTATGTGGTATCATTGAGCCATAGCATTAGGGGAAAAAGAATAACTTTAAATCATTTTGATGGGAAGCAGCACTTCTGTTACTCTGTTCTGTAGGCAATACATTTGAATTCCATAACGATTGAATTGTATAGGACAATAATTTTCAATCTTTTTAATTTCATGGCACACATAAACTACTGAATTCTGTGGCATACCAAAAATAAGCATAATTTTATTGATTTACAAAAAATAATAATAGTAATTGCTTTGGTTATTCATAGCATTCGATGGATTCCTTCTCTGTCTAGGTATTTATGTACAAGTGGCATGTAGATTGATAAGTCTTTTTGTTGTTTTCCAGTTGGTGGTGCTGAATCCCAAGTGTTTTTTTTTTTTTTTTTTTTTTTTTTTTAGCTCTTTTGAACTTCTCTGGCTTTGAATATCTCTGGGGAGGAAGAGGTGGTGGTGGTGGGAAATAGCCTATGCTCCATGGAAAGGTGGCTGCCTTCTCCGTGATTCTATCACTCTGGTCTCAGGGGACCAACCCCACAGGGGAATGAAATGGGTGATGTGGTTCTAAATTCTATAATAATAAAAGCATAACATGCTAATTAGACAGAACATCATTCCTGATGACATTCTGGATGAAGCCAGGGCTGCAAGGGAAGCCAGGGGTTCTGGGTGCCAGAGGGAGCTGGTGCCAGCAGCTGGGGGAAGGAAGGCCTACTCATGCATTAGGCCTCTAGTATATTTTATAATGCCATAGTATTCATTTATGTAGGTCCTAAACGATAATGGAATATAATTTGTAACTATTTTCTACTAATTTGCAAAACATTTTTGCAATGAAGCTCTATTAATTGATCACATAGGATATATTATTTAATTATCTAGTTTTCAAGAGTTATGCATCATTTAACCATACAATAATTGAGTACTAGAGTAATTTTGATGCAATACTATGCTTTTTCCACTTGGTGGCTTCAGTGATTAAAATTCTGATCAATGTTATTTTGAGAACTTCATTTATTTTACATTAAAATTTCATTATCAGAAGTATGTTAAAATTCTTTATTTTGACTGTTAATATTTTTCTAAACATATCACTATTGTCATTAAGTAGGTTATATTATATTCTTGGAGCCACATTTTAGGGAACTTTTTCGTATTGGCTTTAAAATATTGAAACAGTTTGTTTACATGTAGCTTGACAGTTGAATTAAATTGCTGAAGTCGATAATTTATAATTTTAGTTTTAAATATGTGAATTTTCAAATTTAATTAAAAATATTTTTATTGATTTCAGAGAGTAAGGGAGAGGGGGAGAGAGAGATAGAAACATCAATGATGACAGAGAATTATTGTTTGGCTGTCTCCTCTGGCGATGGAGAGCAAAACCCAGGCATGTGCCCTGATTTAGAATTGAATCACGACTTCCTGGTTCATAGGTTGATGCTCAACCACTGAACTACCCAAGCCAGGCTCAATTTAATTTTGTGAGTAAAAAAAATATTCCACTTAATGTTTTAACATTGTAAATGTATGAAAACATCAGTTAAGTACCCTAGAACTTGTAATATTACTTCTTATGCTTGTTTCTTTCTGACAAGTGCATATATACTTGAGAGCCAAAAATAATTTCATATAAACTCTGAAGGAAAATCATGTCAATCTAATGTAAAATGAATTCCTTTCTCAATTTAGCTCTAAAAAGCTAAACATTAAACACTAAATCTTAAATCCTTCCCCATACTTTATCATTATGTATGCCATTTTCAGTAAGTGACACATTTTTCTGCTCTCATGGCATGTATTTCTATAGTTACATATTGCTATTAAGTTATTTTTTTTAATTGCTAAGGTCAAATATATTTCATTTTCTGGGAATATATATTGTGAATATTATAAAAGATACAGGATTTACCTCAATAATATTTACTTTATCTAAAATTTACTGTATATGTTAACAATAAAAATAATTAGCCGAAACCGGTTTGGCTCAGTGGATAGAGCGTCAGCCTGTGGGCTAAAGGATCCCAGGTTCGATTCCGGTCAAGGGCATGTACCTTGGTTGCGGGCACATCCCCAAGTGGTAGGTGTGCAGGAGGCAGCTTATTGATGTTTCTTTCTCATCCATGTTTCTAGCTCTCTATCCCTCTCCCTTCCTCTCTGTAAAAAAATCAATAAAATATATATTTAAAAACAAAACAAAACAAAACAAACAAAAAGGATTAAAACAAAGGCCATGTCTCTGTTAGCTCAAAATAAGAGAGGTAAACATTTTATGCAATTAAGATCTATTTATTTATTTTTAAAAATATATTTTATTGATATTTTACAGAGAGGAAGGGAGAGAGAGAGCTAGAAACATCAATGAGAGAGAAACATCGACCAGCTGCCTCCTGCACACCCCCCACTGGGGATGTGCCCGCAACCAATGTACATGCCCCTGACCAGAATCGAACCCAGGACCTTTCAATCCGCAGATAGAGTGTAGAGTGTCAACTCTACAACTGAGCTAAACCGGTTTTGGCAAGATTTAGTTTTTAAAAATTAGCTGGAATTTCATTGTCTTTACTCAATTTTTTTACCATTAATAATTTAATGATATAAAAAGTTTATTAGAATTTATTATTATTGGAAGATACAAACTAAGAAGTAGTAGCTATAATTATAATTTCACTAATAATAAAATATGTAGAATTCATTTTTATCTTGTATATTTCATAACAAAAATCTCATACTGTATCTCAAAAGGGAAACCATACATATACAGAAGTTTGAAAGTTTCATATTACTGAATATCATCCATTTATTGGATTGGGATATCTATATTTAAAGTTTTCAGGAGAACTATTGTATATACAATTTGAATGAGCAATTCTAAAATGATTATTCTTTTACATGTTTCCTTGTATCCTCTGTGGCAGCTTTCCTAGTTTCTAAATCTTGAATTAGAATTCATGGATTGTGGTTAATGAGCATTTTTAATTTTCCTGGGTAACCAAAATTTTTTCCAAAGCAGTATTTAAAAATTTACCTTCCTACCAAAAGACTGTGTAAATTTCTGTTGCTTTATATCTTCAACAGCGCTTGGTATTGAGAGAGATTTAGGTTTTTTTTGTTTTTGTTGCCAATCTGCTTTGTTTCCTTTTGTATTCTATTAGGGGATATGAACATCTTTTGTTTATTGGACATTCATCTTGTTTCTTCTGGGAATTGCCTGTTTATATCATTTGCTCATTTCCCCATAGGATTGTTTATTATGTTGATTCGTGGGAGGACTTTAAGTATCCTGTATGTTATTGACTTAAAGGTTGTGTGAATTTTAAACGGGTTCCTTCAACAAGTACACTTGTGGGTAATTTTTTAAAACCATTTTATAATGTCTGTTGTTGTGCACAGTTTGTAATTTTAACAAAGCGAAAAGCATCAAGCACTTCCTTTCATTGTCTGTGCTTATTTCATATGTTGTGTAAGAATTCCTTTCCTATACCAAGATCATAAAAATATGACCCTTACAGGTTCTCGTCCTCCCCCCCTTCCCATATAGAAAATCTATTTCACCCAGATCCATTTATTGGATAGTGAATCATTCTGCCATTGATTTTATATAACCTCAGTCATATATTAAGTATGCATGAAAATATTTCTGGGCTTTCTATTCTACATTGGTTTATTTTTTCTGTCCTGGACCAATGCAACACTTTATATCTTTGCGATTATAAAATTTTGATATGTGAAGGCTGCACCTCCCCTCTTGTTCTTTTTAAAAAAAATATATGTTTTATTGATTTTTAGAGAGAGAGGAAGGGAGAGGGAGAGTTAGAAACACCAATGAGAGAGAAGCATCTATCAGCTGCCTCCTGCACTCCCCCTGCTGGGGATTGAGCTGCACTGTGGGCATGTGCCCTGACTCAAATCCAACCCGTGACCTTTTGGTACATGTGTAGATGCACAATCACTGACTCACACCTGCCAGGCTCCTCTTGTATTTAAGATAGTTTTGTTTATTCTTGGCCATTTAAGATCTTCCACATACATTTAAAATCTTCTCAACCAAATAATTATTGTATTTTGAATGAAATTGTATTTAATTTATATATTATATTATATGGCATTTATTTACTTGTTTATTTTTCTTGTTGCCATTATTACAGGTATTCCCATTGCCTCTCCCCCATACTTTGCCAACCTCCACCCAACTCCCACCACCTCTTGCCTCTAGCCATCACCACACTATTATCTGTGTCTATGGATTATGCAACAAATAAGTTTACTTTATTATTAAACTTTATTATGCAGTTTCAACCCATGAATATGGTGTATTTTCCCATATATTTACATGTTATATTTTTCATTAATGTTTTACAATTTTCTCCATAGAGTTTTCACAATTTTTTTGTTTGGTTTATAGCTAGATACCTCATAGTTTTTATTGCTATAGTGAATTAGATCCCTTCTTTTTTCTATTACTTCCATTTCTATTTTTTTCAAGTAGATGTTAAGGTTCAAGAAGCAGTGCTGTATCCTAGTACCCAGAATAGAATATGATACATAGTATGCTCTTAAAATGTGTTGAATAAACTAATACATCACTTTCTAATGTATTATTTCTGTTTTATAATAGTGTAAATGATTTTTGTACCAATTTGGATGAACTCAAATTATAGTTATAACACTTTATCCATTAATTCTCTTGGATTTTATATGGAGAAATTAAAATGTATTAAGCCATCTTATTTTATCATTTAATAAATAAATACTGTTATTTATTAAAATTTAGGTATTATTTATTAAAGGTTTACTCATAGTTATGATATATAGTTATATATATTCAGCCACATATTATGATTTAAAAATTTTCATATGTATAAATTCACTTTCAGAACAAGATATTGTAGTGAATTTCTGAAAATTCTTCTTTAATGCTATGCAGATTCCCTTAAATTATAGCATATTTGTTAAAATAAAAAATTAAAATTCTGACTTTAAACTTCTAACCTCATTGTATTAAAATGGCTAAATAAAATAAGCATTAGAGAGGGATAACTTATTTTGTCATATTAATTTTGGCCTGTGTATATTATAAACATTTTAATAGACTTTAGAATAAATTTAATTTATAATTTCTGTTTTTTGTTTAAAAGCTTTCTATCAGGTTATTTTCATTCTACTGTCTTGCTAATATGAACAAAATTTAAAAAGTAGCTATTTCCATCTTTTGGTTCTAATTTATTTATTTTATTTTTCTATATGGTATCTCTAATCTCTGGGTCTATGCACTCCACTTTGTTCATGCTGTCTTCAGTTGGGTTTAACCATTGGGAGTCCAGTTCCTGCTTTTTTCCCCTGCCAGTGCCTTGGGCACCACTCACACAGAGTATGAAGTAAACGATATCCCAGTAGTCGTAGAACAGAAGCCCTCGTTTATCCTCAGATAAAGCAATTTCATCACTTTTGCAATTTCATCTGGATTTCACCTTTATATAGCTAATGAATATGTTTATACTATACCCACTGAGCCAAACCAGCGAGGGCCCAAATGTAATTACATCACAACGTTTGTTTAAGTCAATATTCAGATGTTACATTACTATCATTTGTAATTATTGTTCAGAACTCAGTCAGAAAGAAATTGATCACATTCCCTTTCTTACACAGATTTTAATTTATCTTGGACATAGTTGTAGCCTCATTTTTTGGGTAAAATTTATAGATTTCTATCACTAGCTCTCATGCATATTTTCTGGGGAAAAAGTAAAATTCTCTTTAATAGGTCACAACACCTGGAAATTGATCAGTTTCTAAGATTTTTCTTTTCCCTTTTGGCAATTCTATCTTCCTACTGTCTAGGATGTTGGTTGTTCTCATGACTTGTTGCACAGCTGTCTTCCAGGAAATTCCTTTCATCATCTTCCTAGGAATTTCATTTCTTGCTTTAAATCTCCTGTCTCCAGAATCACATATTTCTTTTTTCATGGTAAATTTCCTCGTTTCAATGGAAACTCTGTGAAGAGTGTTACACTCTGGATGAACTGGGGAAGATTTCTCAAAGGGAATTTAAATTGAGTTGGATTTGAAGACTGTGTAGGAATTTTCCAGAAAATAAATTTTCTGTGCAGAGAAAAGTGTATGCCTGATGATGCAAAAGTTTAAAAAAATGTGTAAGCGGATTGGTGAGAAATTTAATAGCTTTATTAGGTATAACAGTTTGGGGATGTATAAATTGATGCTGTAGTGTATGACCAAATTTTGAAGAACAATATGTGACATGTTAAAGATTTTGAAACTTTTGCTTAAAATTATAGTGATCTGAAAGAACTCTTTAAGAGAATATGACTATATAATAAATGCTTTCTAATGAAGATAATTCTGGGAGCATTTTAGAGAGTGGAAAAGAGTGGAATAGGTGGGGACAGTGGCAGCAGATAGGAGACCATTGAATGTGTCCAGTTGAAAGATAATGAAGAAACTAGTAAATACAGAGGAGAGAAGCTCAGCCAGAGTTGTCAGAATTTTGTATACTTGAACAGACATGCCAATTCACGAGAGGCTTGGGAGGAAAGGTGTCTGAGGAAGACTGCTGTTAACTCCGATAGACATTAGATGAGGATAAATAGAATAAAGATAAAAAGGAAGAAGGTAAGTTTAAAGACTATGAAAGACACTGATGAGGAAATATGTGGCACCCAGATGAACTTGAAAAGATTATATGGTCAGTATTGTGTTGGGCTTTCCAGGATCATGAGGTTATTCCAGTCAGTGAAGCTTCCCGACATCACATGGAGAGTATCTTAACCACATCCTCCTTTCCCTCCTCTGGAGATTATGATACATTTTCTCATAGATGAAATTTAAGTGTGATAAAATTTATTTCTACACCTTAGTTTTTAACTCTCCTACTAGTAAGAGATGATAATTTTGGATGGGTGTCGTATGATGACCTTGAGATGAACTGATCTTGATTGGTCTTTCTCTTGCAATAGATATAGCAGCAGTGGTTGCAGAAAAGGCATATAATTTTCAAATTCAAAATTTATATTCTTCAAAATTCTTACTGTATTTTGATACATTATCTATATGAAATGGATCTGACTTGACTAAATGCATTAAAGTGTATTTATTTTTGAAAAATAAATACACTCAACTTGATTCTTTCCATTTATCTAAAACTAAAAACCTCCATTTAGATTTTAAATTGCTCTCAATTACTTGTTAATGTATTTTTTGCAGTTAAATTATATATACTTATACTGTCATATTCTGAGGATTACTAAACTTTGATATGTCACACTGACATAGGCAAATACAAGTCTTATTTTATCTGTAGAAGAGAGCAACCTAGATTTCAAGTGGATTTTCCAAGTGAGTAAATAATAGACTTTGGAATAACACTTTAAATTTTAACATATACCTTATCTTCTGAAAAACACCTTGTAAGCAAATACTATTTGCTTCCAAACAGCAAAATCCTTGGGAAACACAGTTAGTGAGCTGAATGAAAGCAATCTTTTTTTTTTTTACTAGTTATGTTTTTTTTAAGGGTGGTGTCTTATTTGAGAAGTAATTTTCAGGATTAATTATTTAACCATGTCACCTTTCCTGCAAGTATTTATATAAAAGTTTCCACAATACAACAAAGTGAACTTAGTGAGAGCATGAATTAAGACTTGATTTGGTGAGAGAGGGAAGTGAGCCAAGGTTGTTCTCTTATATAGTTTTGTAAAGCTGTTTTGATCCTTCTGCTAATATCACAAAAGAAATCGGAGCTAAATACCACCTGATTCCTCAAGGTTAGTACCTTCATAGAAATGATATTAGGACCTTCATTTGACTTGTTTTACAACTGTCATTTTTAAGTAGATTTATTCCTATCAAAAAAGGATATATTTAATGAACATTGGGAAATGCAATTATACTGTATATTTCCCTGGTCCATTAATTAACTTAACAAACATTTACCTATCAGTTACTTGCCCTTGGCAGGTCATTATTTTGTTAGAGTAACATAAAAGTACTCATTGCTTTGATAATTCAAACTGCCACTTTCAGAATGTCTGTAAGACTTACCTTTTTTTTTTTTTTTTTGAGATTAATGCCTTGACAGAATTGCTGAACATATTTTTATTTTTAGTTTACTGGTTGGATAATATATGTCTTGAGCTTACCAAATCAATTATATATATATATATATATATATATATATATATATATATATATAGTAATGTATATGCATATATGAAAATTCACATATATTACATATATATTACATATATATTACTTAATGACTGGTATCTGATATCTGGCTTAGGTAAAAGTCTATAATTATTAAATAGTAAAAATTGCCAAACTATTTCTAATTTGAACCTATTTATAATATGTACATATTGTATTATTCTAGTCTTACTATCTGTTCCCACTTTCCCTCCCCTTTCAGCAAGAGAACACTCTCACATGTTTCGATAAGGAATAGTCATTTCTTGTCTGAGAGTTGTTTCTCATAGTAGTGCCTTTATCAAGGGTATTTGCTTTGCAAATATTCCTTGCTAGACATTTTTATTACAAAATAAATGATAATAATAGTTATTAAGTACTTCATATGGGCTGAGCAACATGAAAAACTGCATTTGTCATTGCAAACAAATAATCAAATAAACATAAGCCCAAGGTGGCTCTGTTGTGTTCAGGCGCATTAGTCTGTGGACCCTTATTGTCTATTAGCAATTTATTCATTGGTTATTGTTTGAGGTTATACTTTGAAGGCTTCTTATATTTTTTATTTTGTTCTATGTTAAGAGGGAGATTAAAAACAAAGAAAGTCCCTCAATATTGTTTTTCATTATCCTTTAGATAATAATTGCATGCAGGTCCAGAGACGATCTTCATGTGTGCAAACCAATTTAATGTTTTCCTCCTCAACTGTGTGACAGTGACAGACAGTGTGGTCCCTGTTCTCCTTGGCCAGCCCAGTGACTGCTGTTGGTGTGCCTCCCCTTCTTGCCCTTGCTCTTTTGAGAGGTCTGATGGTTTCAGGGGCACTATTACTGCATCTAGACTAGTCCTTTGTTCACTCCTCACTTGAAAAGGGATGTTTGAATGGCTCAGTTTCTCCGGTTTATATGAAAAAGAAACAAGGCTAACAGTTTCATGGAAACCTTAATGCTGCTGTTTGAATGAATTTCATGATAAATGCATGTAATCAAAGTAGTATTGACATTATCTTCTCGTTTGGGGGCCTAATAAAAATCGTAATCCTTCTCAGAAAATATTGAATTGCCGTGTCAATAAATCTTGCTAGATGCCTGAACAAGAAGCTGATATTTATTAGATAGACACAACACTGTGACTTAGTCTTCTGTATGTTCACCATCAAAGCTAATATGCTGATGGCACTCAGCCAATAAAAATATTATTCATTAAATGATCTAAAATTGCCATAATAGATTATACAGAAACATTAATAATTACTAAGTATGGTTGGAATCCATTCAATTAATCATGGAATTCTATATCTTTCAAGGAACTTTCTATCAGTAACTGAATTATACCACAATTTGACATTCTCCAATAGTTTTCCTTCAACCAAATGAATTATGGTCTTCTCTGGATGATGTAAGCAAATGACAACTCCATTTGTAGTTATTTTTGTGTGTGTATTTATATGCATGTGTGTATGTGATGACAACATATTTAAATTTTAAAAATTGAAATGAAAGTTTCAACTGGATATTAAGTTATAATAAATGTGAAATTAAAAAGTGAGATGAAACAATACATAATATTAAAGAAAAGTTTTCAAGATTATTGACCTACTTCAGACAAAATCACTTGTGAAAATCTTTACTTCTAAGAAGAGAAGTAAAGTTTTCTTTCTGTAAGGCTAGATGGAGAGGTCAAGATATCAGTCCTAGAGTTTGGCTCTGCCTGGAAACCAGGAAGATGAGATTTGGGATGAGAAGCTGCATTGACAGCTGAGCCGGGAGAATGCTGCCATGTGGGATCAGCCCCTATGATGAGAGTTTGGCTAGTCAAGATATACAGGAATGCTTCCTACGGATCTGACCTGAATTAAGTTGGAGAGCAGGCATGCAGCGATCTGGGCCTCTGGAGAATAGAAGGACCACTTCCACAGGCAGAGCTGGACCTCGAGGCTGAGGAAGGCATGGCAAGTGACCGCCTGGAATAGAGGTGCATCTGCCTGGTTGCAGGAGATGTAGGTCCTGCAAGACACCTCAAACGAACTTAACAATGTAACACGCAACACCAAGAGGTTAATGTCTCAGCCTAAAACGGTGTTAGTTTCTACTACCATTGCAGAGAGGAATTGTGAAAGTGGTTGCCCAGCTAAGAAAGCAGACTAGGAATAAAATGAGAGGAGGACCACCCCCTTCTGGTTCTGGTTCTGAAACAGAGCAGAGCCAGAGAAGGGGAGATCTTGGGTACAGTTGATTAAAACTTTGTAGTTGACCTTCTGTTTTGGAATGGAGACTCATTGAGACTGTTTGCCACTGTGGAACTGTTCTTACTGAAGAATAAGGTGAGAACTCAAGGGTCTGCTATAGTTTCATGGACAGACAATATTACCCTTACTGAAAACATTTTTAAAAGGGAAGAAGAAAGAATGGTTGAAATAAGCATGTTTAATACAAGGCATTCTAGATCTTTAATTAAACCTCAGTGGTGAAGTATATTAGAAAGGAGATTTCATGAAGAGAGTTGAGTGGTTATTGCAGGATCTCAACTGAGAAATATTGAATGTAGGTGCTTCATTAGTAAATAGAGAAGAGACACATGGTTAACACTACCTGTGCAGCTTTCTTGGACAGGTAATGATTGGAATCAGATTTAGTAAGAACCAGCTCATTCAAAAATAATCCTCTGGTCACAACAAGATGGCGGCAGAGGTAAAAGCCTAACTGCAGCCGCACTCAACAATTTTAAAAAATACAACTAAAATATAGAGTGGACACTATCCAGAACTACAGGAAAGTTGACTGACTGGGAATTCTACAACTAGAAGGAAAGAGAAAACCAGAAGGAAAACCAGAGGAGCCGTAAAAGCCTAAGGTACAGAGGCACAGTGTGCGCGAAACTGGGCTGTAAGGCGGAAGCTCAGCGGAGCGGCGGAGAAAGGCAGAGCCCCGGAGACGCGCATTGAGCGCAGAGGAGGGACTGTTCGCTGAGCTGCTGGATTGCCCCAGCGGGAAGGACACAAAAGCTCAGGAATGTACTGAGCCCCAGTTCTTACTGCACTGAACCCCAGTCCTGCGCAAAACCCTCGGGCTCCAGCCTCATACAGAGGGAATCTGGGTTGTAAGACAGAAGCTTAGGGAAGCAGCGAAAAGCAGAGCCCCTGAGTCGCGCACATTGCACGCACAGAGGACAGACTGTTGATTGGGCCGCGAGATTGCCCTGGCGGGAAGGAGACATAAGCTCCGGACTGTTCTTAACCCCACTTCCAACTGCTCTGAACCCCAGTTGTGGGCTTGTTGGGGGAGAGACTACACTGTCTGGTAGCGGGCGAAGCTCTAGGGTGCCTTTCTCTCAGAGGTGCTTGCAGTACCAAAGGACACTGAGGAACACTGAGACTCAGGAACCTCCGAGGGCGGGGCTAACCTGAAGCCAAGGCTGTAGGCTCCACCCAGAAACTCTGCCCCATCCAAGCTGAACTCAGAGAGGCTTTTGCAGGTTTCCAAGTCTAGTGGAATAAGGTTGTCTCCTGGCATAGACACAGCTGATCCTCCCAACCTACCAACTCAGGGAAGCAGCGAAAATGCCGAAACGAGGAAACAGATCACAAACGAAAGAAATGGAGGACAAAAAGCGACTGGATATAGAGTTCAAAGCCACGCTTTTAAGGTTGTTCAACAATCTCTTAGAAAAGGCCGATAAAATAAATGAGACCTATGAGGATATGAAAAGGGATCAACTAGAAATAAAGAATACATTCTCTGAAATAAAAAATATTATACAGAGTCCTAAAAACAGATTGGAAGATTGCAAGAATCAAGTCCAATATTTGGAACACAAAGAGCCAGAGGACACTCCTCTGCAGAAGCAAGAAGACAAGAGAATCCAGAAAGTTGAAGATGGTGTGAGAAACCTCTGGGACAACTTCAAGCGAACCAACATCAGAATTATGGGCATCCCAGAAGATGACAGAGAGCAAGATACCGAAAACATATTGAAAGAAATAGTGACAGAAAACTTCCCCCACCTGGGGAAAGAAATAGACTTACACGTACAGGAAGCACACAGAACCCCAAACAAAAGGAATCCAAAGAGGACCACACCAGGACACATCATAATTAAAATTCCAAGAGCTAAAGACAAAGAGAGAATATTAAAAGCAGCAAGACAAAAGCAGGTAGTTACCTATAAAGGGGCACCCATACGACTGTCAGCTGATTTCTCAACAGAAACCATGCAGGCCAGACGGGAATGGCAAGAAATATTCAAGGTGATGAACAACAAGAACCTACAGCCAAAAATACTCTACCCAGCAAAGCTATCACTCAGAATCGAAGGCCAAATAAAGTGCTTCACAAATAAATTTAAGCTAAAGGAATTCATCACTGCCAAGCCAGAATTATATGAATTGCTGAAAGGGGTTCTTTAGGAAGAGGAAGAAAATAAAGATAAAAATATGAACAAACACGTAACTATCAACAAGTGAGTCTAAAAACCAAGGGAAGTAAAAATCATGATGAACAATATTAACTGGTGAATATAATAGAATCAGAGGTATGGAAGGGGAGTGGACTGATGATTCTCGGGGAAATGGGGAGTGGAGCGGGGCGGGAAGAGACTGAACATAAACTGCACCTATGGATGAGGACAATGGGGGATGGGGAAAGGGCAGAGAATTGAATGGAAACTTGGTGTAGGGGAGTAATTGGGGGGGGGAAATGAGGGACATTTGTAATAATATGAATAATAAAGATTTAGAAAAAAAAATCCTCTGATTTTTGGGTGGAGTAAATGCCTACTTAGCTTGATGGTTAAAGACTATATAAAAACACTTTGGTAGCACTGTAAATAAAGTCTAATAAGAATAAAACATTGAAATTTTCTTGTGTACCTCATAAACTATTTTTATCTCCTACAACATTATCTTTGAAATGACTTTATGATCAGGAAAGAGGAAAATATCCACATTAAATTATTGCATTTTATTTAGGATCATAGATAAGATGAGATTTATAATTTAGTCCTTTTTTCCTGAATGGAAATATTGAAGTAATTACTGGGTGAGGTGTAGATATACATTGGTAGATGTACATCATACTAGGAAAACAAATAACCAAATAGAAAATAGACTCTTACCCTAGCCTGTTTGGTTTGTCAATCTGCTAATTGAAGGGTGTTGGGTTCAATTCTGGTCAAGGGCACATACCTCGGTGGCAGACTCCATCCCTAGTCGAGAAAGAAGCCCATTGATGTATCTCTCTCATATTGATGTTTCTCTCTTCTGTGGAGTGCTTCCTTTACCATAGGTTCCTATCACCTGCTCCTTCCAAGGGCTCTGCCGGCTTTGCTCAGGTGAATTAGGCAGATGTGTGTCTGCCAGAGAGCAATACAGTGAGCACAGGGATTGCTTTATTATTCTCCTGTGTTTGCAATTTGAAAGTTTCTTGCATATCTGAAGATCACACAGGGGGTTTATTTTCAGACTGCATATGTTCCTAGAGCAGTTTCCACCTCTGTTTTCTCTTGTCTTTAGTTTTGAGTATAGGTCAGTGAAGTAAATGAATGAGGAAAAATGCACAATAGCATGTAAAACCCTTATTCTCTCTCACTCCATGGAAATGTTTTAATACTGAAACAGTAGAATAATAATTCAAATTTCCTGTGTATGCCCTACCACCATTTTACAGTTAGTAATTGTGAAAGAAATTACACTGATCATTTTTGCTAAAATAATTAAAAATGTAAAATAACCTGTTCAAGCCTGCAATCTGAACAAAATTTAAAAGGAGGAAAATACTGAAAAATGCATTAATTTCATAATCTTTTGTTTCCCGATTTTAATATATATTTTTAAAAATACAAGCTTTTGGAAAACATGGTACTATATATTTTTAAAATATCATTTTCATGTTAAAGCTTTAATTTTTAGTATTAAGACTGACTCATAAAGCAGCCTTAAAGTAACTGTATTAAAGATTAACTCATTTCTTTTAAGGGAGTAGATTTATGAATTATTGTGAAATAAAATGTAATGTGATTTGGCTTTTCCCCATATTTTGAGCATTTTAAAAGCTGGAAAATTTTAGGTGTTGATTTAATTGAATGGCTAATTATTTTTCTGCTGAGATGGAGTATGGAATATGAGCATGTAATATACCTCTAATATTAGCATTAGAAAACATTTTGTCATCACTAACTATGAGGTAACAGGTTATACCATTTTTAGTTATATCATTTGCTTTTTGGTGAGAAATATAGAAAGGAGTGCTTATGAGGTCACATGTTCATTTTCAAAGAGCAATGGACAACTGCAGGTATTATCATTGCTAAAGATGGTAAAAGACTTGGTATAGTACTAAGTACCAATAAAGCAACTACTTATCTTTGTTATGCCATATCTTATATCAGTATATTTCTATATGGTTATTTGGTTTTATGAATGTAATTCTGGTACTTTTTGAAAAATGGCCTCTGAACTTACTCTTCTATTCCTATCTCAGGCTTCTTCCCTAAAGGAGTAAGAGCAATCTATTTAAAGCTGAGGTCAGCTCATATCACACATTTATTTAAAACACTTCAGTGGCTGAAACCAGTTTGGCTCAGTGGATAGAGAGTCAGCCTGCGGACTGAAGGGTCCCAGGTTCAATTCCAGTCAAGGGCATGTACCTTGGTTGCGGGCACATCCCCAGTAGGGGGTGTGCAAGAGGCAGCTGATCCACGATTCCCTCTCATCTATGTTTCTTACTCTCTATCCCTCTCTCTTCCTCTCTGTAAAAAAATCAATAAAATATATTAAAAACAAATAAAACACTTCAATGATTTTCCATCACACAGAGAGTAAAAGTTCAAATTCCTTGCCATTTTAGTTTGTAGATGGGAGTAATCCAGGGAAGAAATGATCTTATATGAAAGTGAAGGGATAACTTATTAATTAACACATTTATTCAACAAATAATTTTTGAGTGCCTGGTATGTGTCCAGCATGGTTCTTGGTACATGGATGAAGAGAAGATGACACCTCCCTGCATGGATCCTAATATCTAGGAGTGCAATACAGACAATCAGCATAACCACCAGGGGTACTGAACTCCCCAAACTCCTGGAAGGCAAGGAAGTTTTTTTGTTGTTGTTGTTTACATCATTTAGAAAGAAAAGTAATGATACACAAGCTACATTTTCATCTGTCAACTTTTGGCAAAAATATCAAAAGCAAAAGGTTTTTAAAAAAGCTTAAATTTTTTTTAAAGCTTTGGCTTCTAAGCTTTTGTCATTGCTGAGATAATAATCCCCACAGTTATCAGCATTGAACAATGTAAGAAATATAGTCACTGGGTGTATGAACACAGTTTTGATAATGCTTTTATGCAGAATGGAAAGCTGAGTTCGTAAGGTATCTATTTGAGGTCTGTATTGAGAAGTGTAGGCCTCCCATTAACACCAAGCTGTTTTGGAATAAGTCACTCTGTATCATACCTTATAATATATATGATGTGCAGATATTTTTGTATTATCTTTGTTTATATCCCTGCTTTCATGGTATTATGATCTACACATTCCTATTCTATATTACAAATCTTGGAACTGTTTTCTTATCTTTTTTATTAGGTGCTGTTATCAAAGAGCTTTCAACCACTCTGGGTGATGTCAAGGATACATTTCACTAAAACAGTAATTATACTTTTGTGCCTTTGCCTGGCCAACAGGAAAACATAACATATGTGGTAAGTTTATTAAATTATTATCCAGTCTTTTCCTTAAGTCTTTTTTTTTTTTTTGTATCTACAGTAAGGTAGTCAATAGGTTCTAGATTTGAATGAAGACCTTCTGTTTATCAATAATCTAACTTGCTGTTTCCTGGATTCTTTTGAGTAACATTTTTGCATCTTCGTTGGTTTTCCTACACTAAAGCTAATACCGTAGTAGTACACTTAAATTCACTTCACACTGAGCCTTTTCCTAAGGAGGTTGTCCATGTTTTGAATCTTCGGTTTCTTAAAAATTGTATGATAATTTTGACCTGAATATAAAGATAAATGATTGCCTCTGTTTTTATGGCAGCATTGTGTACATTATTTATGCTCATTAAAGGCTAAATAATATTTTGTTTTCAAATTATACAGCTAATTTGTGTTTTCTTTTGAAATATTATAAACCAAAATTTTGCCGCAATTCTCTCATTATGTGTTTCTCTTCATGTAGATTTTAATCCACATCAATCCATATCTTTACCCACTGTAATCCAATTGGCAGTGACCTCTATATGAATCTTTAATAAGTAAAAAATACCTTTAGAAAGATTTCTTATCTTAATGTCTGTATGATTTTAAGAAACTAGCCTGCAATAATATTTTATGTGATATGGGTTAGTTTTTTGCCCAGGGCAATAAAAATTCGATAAGCATTCTCTCACAGATAACTTTTATCCTTATCCTACAATCCATTATATATGTATAAAATTATATATATAAACATATATACACATATGTAAGAAATTAACTTTGTAATAAGCAAGTTATTTTCATTTTGTAATCAGCATTCTTAGTTGCAGGCATGGGGATTCACTTTAACTGGTTTAAACAGAAAAGGTATTCACAGAATCATTGGGAAATCTGAAGGAACAGATTCAAAGAACTAAACTGCTAAGGAACCCTGCTTGGATATTTATAGGTGAAATGCCCTTGCTCTGTAACAGATGAATTATAAAGAGAAGGAGAAGGAACCTAGAGATACAAGAGACTTAAAAGACACAGCAGATTTTTTTTTTTTTAAAAGGAGAGCAGAATTAAACTGTGGTGTCTAGGTACTGTTACAGCGTGGACTGAGGCCTGTCACACATTTTAAGTTTATTTGAGCAGAAATACACTTCATTTGGCCAGCACCAATCAAAAGTAAAGAGCACTCCACTGACAAGAGCTTGGGGGTAGATTTTAAAAGAGAAATGGCAGAAGCAAAGTAAGGAAATTATTGATTGGCTATATCTTAGAGCCTAGCTGGCTATTTGTGATTGGTTGCTCTTAGGTTTCAATTTTGTAACCTTGAGGCATTTAGAGGCTTAGATTTGGTTTGCTTAAATAAGCCATGGCAAGAGTCACTTTAGTCTAATGCTTAATTCATTTAATTATACTAAGCAATAAAACCGTAATGAAACAGAAGGAAGTGTTTGCTATAAATGGCAGGATAGTGGTCACGTTGGGGGTGTGAGGGACTTGTTATGTGGTGGGTTATATGCAGGGGCTTCTGAGTAGCTTGCACAATTCTATTTTATGATATGGGTGGTAGTTATACGTGAGTTCGTTAAAATAACTCAGTTTTTTTCAAATTTATGTTTTATCTACATAATAAAAGAAAAACATGCAAATTGACTGTACCTCTGTGGTACCCACCAGCCAATCAGGAGCATGCAAATTAACCCAACAAAGATGGCGGGTTAATTTGCATAAGCAGATGAGGAACAAAGACTGAAGACTGAAGAGGCTTGGCTTCTCCGCTGCAGCCAAGCCTCGCTGTGGCTGGAGTGGAGAGGCCTTGAGGCTTGGCTTCTTCACTGTGGCCGGTGTGAAGGCCTGGGTCCCGGGTGCCAGAGGAAAACCAGTGCCGGCAGCCAGGGGAAGGAAGGCCTATTGCACGAATTTTTGTGCAACAGGCCCCTAGTGTTAAAATAAAAACATTAAAAATTCAAGTTAAAACAACATGTCAACAATGTATTAATAGTATCACCTTCTTATTGGAGGTAGATTCCTTTTAAAACATGCTGTGTTTCTATATATGTGCTGTGTTTTTATTAGAAGAGTTATATTGATAATTTTTAAATTGAGTTATACCTAAAAACTATTTTAACATTAATGTATAGCACAAATGTACTCAAACTAATATAATGTAAAGCTTTGCTCAGGTAAAAAACAAGTACATACATTTTTCAAGGTGTGGAGTGTTAAATACTGACATATTGAAAGTTTACCTGGACTGTATAATGAAAATGAATGACAATAAATATTATTCATTTTTAAGAACAGGAAGTCTTGGCCTAGGTAGAGTTTTCTGAAATCTCAATGTTGGTTTCTTCATATATTTTAGGTGTGGATGACATAATAATTTGATAATGATTTAGATTTAAAATGAGAGATTATGATGAAACTCTGCTTTTGGAAATCTGTCCCACAGCTTTTTTATTTCTTCTCTGGTAACCACCCCTCTCTTTTAAGGGACTGGCTCTCTCCTCCCATTTGATTTGGGATGACAATAATCCTGGAAGGTGGAGTTAGCTACATTAAAAAAAAGTTGGAATTCTGAATGGCTAATTTGTCTATACCTCCCCATTTATTTATTTATTCACTAATTTACATAGATTCATTCTTTGGTTATAATGCAATCCTAATTTATTTATCACTCAAATTGTTCCAGCTTTGGTCATTGGAAGCTCTGCAAGTTGATTTCTATGTCTTTTGACATAGTTACATAAGTGTGTGTTTGTGTGTGTGTGTGTGGTGGGAGGGGTTGGGGGTGGGTACTTATTTACCTTCTGGAAGTACAAGATACTGCAGACTCATCTTGGATAGTCCACCCCAATTCTAGAACCATCCATGACATCTAGGAGCACCGCTTCTTTTTATTGGAGGGCTAGTGGCCTGGTACATGAAATTCATGCACATTAAGGGAATTAATTAGAGGAAATATTTTAATATTGCTATTTTTCCTTTCTCTATAATAGAAGTATCAGAGACGAAAGAAAATTAGTAAAATGTATATGAAAATCTTCCTCCTGTCAGAGTCTGGGTCCATTCCTGCTGCGGGACCCAGAGTCAAGTCCACACTCACTCGCATGCACCTCTAAATGAAGCCAGACCTGGCTGGTTCCACTCCAATTGGGCGCAATCCAGACCTGGCTGACCCTATCCCCACCAAGTCCCGCCAGGTGGGGAGTGCAGCCTCAAGGTACCCATAAAGCCTTGCTTGGTTGGGGGGGGTACAGCCTCAAGTCCCCCATCAAGTCCCGCTGGGTGGGGTGTGCAGCCTCAGGTCCCCTGGCCTGGTGCTGGGGAAGGAGAAATGGCCCAAGGTCCCCTGTCAAGCCCCACTGGGAAGGGGGCACGGCCTCAGGTCCTTGGTCAAGCCTCATTGGCTGAGGGGGGGGGGGGCTCGGCCTGAGGTCCCTGCTAACTGTTCATTATGGCTTGTTATGGAAACTCTGCCTCTGCTGTGGGTGCAGCCATCTTGTGATGGTATGAGGGTCAATGTGCACATTATCTCTTTATTATATAGGATGATATTAGAAAACAAGGTCTGGGACGTGGTATACCATTGTGACTGGAGTGTCACTTATTATAAGCACTTTCAATGGACAGAACAAGGATATATATGTGTGTATAATAACCTGTGTATGTACATATATCTACAAAATGTTTCTTTGTATAATCATCTATATCTACATTTAGCTAAACACCAGTTCATGCTGATGTCTCAGACTGTAATCCATTTCCACATGAAAGCCTAGACTCCTCTTCTTGCTTATACATAACCTAACACTCTTAGCAAGAAGCCTGGCCCCTGCTATCCACTGTCCATTCACTTAATTATTATTTTCAAGTTCAAATGCATCGTAGTAGTAGAAATATTACCTAAACTCTATTGGGCTATTACTTTAGTAACCAGAGAGCAAATGGTTATATACAGTTTCTTTTGCCTTTAATTTTACAGACTCCATTTATTTCCCAAGTTACTTAGCTCAGTACCCCCCTCCCCCCCCCCCACACACATTCTTCACAAGGGTGTTGCACACACTTGTAGTATAGTTAGGTTCTTTGGTCACAATCTACATTATATTTTGGGAATCACCTGACTTCCTAAATGATTTTTCTAAATATTTGCACATATTAAAGTTCACTATTTGTGATAAAAAGTTCAAATGGATTTTGCATTCACCATTGTAATATCAGACATAATAGTTTCACCTATTTAACCCTTTTCATCTACTGGAGCCTCTGGAAACCACTGATATGATTATTATCTCTGTAGTGTTGTCTTTTTTAGGTTGTTATATGAATAGAATCATAATATAGGCAGCCTTTTCAAACTAGCTTTTCTCAAATAGCATTACACACCTAAGATTCATCTATGACTTTCTATGGATCATTAGCTCATCTTTTTTAAAAAATCCTCATCTGAGAGTATGTTTTTATGGGGGGAGCGGGGGAGAGAGAGAGAAGCGGGGAGAGGGAGGGAGGGAGAGAAGGAGGGAGGGAGGGAGGGAGAGAGAGAGAGAAACATCAATGTGAGAGAGAATCCTTGATCAGTTGCTTCCCATACATGTCCCAACTGGGGATCGAACCCAAAACCTAGGCAAGTGCCCTGATTGACAAGTGAACCTGCAACTTTCTGGTGTAAGGGATTATGTTCCAACCAACTGAGCCACCTGGTCAGGCTTAGCTAATCTTTTTTTAATCACTCAGTAATATTCCATTATAGATATGTGTCAGAGTTTTATTCACTTACTGAAAAACATCTTGGTCATGTACATCTTGGTTGGTGATTATGAATTAAACTGATATAAACATTTGTGTGCACATATTGTGTGTTTTCAAATCAGTTGGATAAATACCAGGAATGTAATTTGCTGGGTTGTACAATAATATTATGTTTAGCTTTTTCTAAATTTAGATTTAATTGACAAATAACATTTTATTAGTTTCAGATGTACAACATAATGATTCCATATTTGTATATATTGTGAAATGATCACCACAATAACTCTAGTTAACATCCATCACTATTGTAGTTATAATTTTTTTGAGATGAAAACTTTTAAGATCTACCCTTATAGAAACTTTAAAATGTAAAAGATAGTATTAATATAGCATAAATCCCCATGACATATTTATTTTTTAGCGGGACGTTTGTAATTTTTAATCCCTTTTACTTGATTACCTCCTCCCCTCTCCCTGCCCCCTGTCTCTAGCAACCACCAATCTGTTCTATGAATCTGAGAGCTGCTTTTCTTTTGATTCCAATGTAAGTAAGATCATATGGTATTTGCTTTTCTCTGTCTTATTTCACTTAGCATAATGCTATCAAAGTCCACCCTGTTGTTGCAAATGTAAGATTGCCTTCCTTTTATGGCTAACACATACTTATTTTAAATAATGACAAAAATAAATATTAGTTCTTTCTCTCTCTAACCTAGACAGGAATCTTCATCTTTGTAGGTCTCTAACCGGTAATAACTGTTATGCTTAGCCAAAAACCATGAAGACTCAGATATTTAAAAAAAATATTTTAAAATAATGGTATAGGTAAAAGACACTGATATAAAGTATTCTTTAAGAAAAATATTTTTATATTATGTAAGAAATATAGCATATTATTAGATAAAGACTAACATTTATCTAAGTTTTATTTTTTAGGGGTTAGTTCAGAATATATGTATTTATAATATGTCACATTCTAACCTATTTTGCCTTTTAAATGTAAAATGCAATAGACTATATTCCTTATTGCATACAGCATGATATCTATGATGTGTAATTAGGAGTGCTTTGTATGAAGAAAAGTCCCATTGGGGGTAATGGTTCTAGAGTCCTGGGGAGTTTGTGGCACTGATGAGGGTTGTTTAGATAATCCCAGGCTTATCTCTTAGTTTTATGACTTTTAACCTCAGTTTTTTTTAACTTTAAGATGAAGTTATCATCCTCTCTCTTTATATAGTAACATTAGGTATAAAATGGTATAATGTAAGTAAAAAGTCTCATGGGAGGCTTTTATATCTATTTCTGAAAGAAATTTTTTTGAAGTGCCATTTTTAATGATAGTCTACACAAGGCCTTGATTTGAACTGCAGACTTCGCAGTCCATGATAGAATAAGATAGCATTTTCTGAGATGATTTTTACTCTCTTAGGGAATTCAATGGAAATTAATTTATTGTGAATTTTAATAAAATTTATCTTTTTCTCTGTAAGTTTTATTGCACAACATAACATTTCTTACTTTTAGGTCTCAAAAGTATTTTAGATAGAAAATATGGAGTGCAACAAGTTGACATGGAGAAAGAAAAGCCATTTCTAGTCTTAATTGTGTCAAGTTGGTGACCTTTGAATCTGAACTAAAACAAATTGGCAATGACAGCTTCAGACTTTCACTGATCGCTCTTCAAAAAAGAAATTTGAAAATTATATCTTAGCAGAAGTGTATTTTTAAATGAATTATTCATGAAAAATTATTCCATCTCACAGTGTACCTGCTGAGAAGGTTTTACATTGTCTACCAAAATGTATGCAAAAGCTGCGCAACTAAAAACTTCAATATCAGATTCATTTTGTTTTGTTAAAGGTCTTATAATGCATCATAGGAAGGGCCATGACAAACATAGATTTATATCCATAGAACACTTAAAAATGATTAGTACTTGAAAAGGCCACAGAAGAGAAAAGAGGAAGACTTGTGGCATTTAGTCAGAGGATGAAATTGTGAGGGACACGTTGATATTCTTGTCCATAGCATTTTTACTCTTAATATTATTTAACATTAGTTCATATCTCTGCAACCAAGTTTTATAGCACTTGCACTGATGATAGCTTACAGCAGCTATTACAAAAGATTGGCTCTCACAATGTCTATTCATGAGTTGTCTGACTCTAGTGGGTAGTTCATTAATTAATTTTAAAAGCTGAAGTGGGATCTTATGGCCAGGAGTTTAAAAACTGAACAGTTTATGCACCCTCAAACTGCCTCATAGTTTAAAGAGCAAAGCAGCTAAAATGAGGTCTACTACAAAATATACACCTATAAAATTATTATGTATAAGTATATTTCTATTTTGCAGTGGTTAATACATAGACTCAAACCTTTACATATTTCTCTAATAGGCTTGTGTAACAAAATCATTTATCTGGTGCCTGTTCTTGTAATAGTTTTGCTTTTATATATGCACTTCTGTTTTATTTGCATTATAGATGTTCATTCATGTATTCATTCTTTTATTCATCTTGAACTTTCATTCATTTATTCTACATATACTTATTGTGTACAAATTATGTTTTAGTTATTGTGCTTGGTCCTAGTAATGCAGATATGAAAATGGTCCCCTACCTTTAAGAAATTCAAGATTAGTGGAAGAGATAGACATGAAAATTTAATTAGATTGTAGTTGGGTAAGTGCTGTGATTGATTTGTTTCCAAAGTGTTTTGGGAACTTAAAAGCGAGGCACCTAACACCTTCAGGTGTTGGAGGCATGCCAATGAAAACTCTCCCGAGAGAAAAAGTTTCACTGGAGGATATCTTGAAAGGTGAGAATAAGTTAGCTAGAAGATAAGGAGGAGAAGGATATTCTAAGGAGAGATAACAACATGCAGAGAGGCAAGAAACAGCATGTCATGTTCAGGAAACTGCTTGCACACTGCCAGTGGGTTATGGTGGGAGAAATGAGCAGGGGCCGCATAATGTAGTATCTGGTCCTTAAGGTAGTGGTCTGCCATTGAGCATTGTATACTGGTGGGCAATGATCACAACTGTAGTCTTAAAAGTTCATTCTAGAGCAAGTGGGAGGTTAGACTGGAGGAGAGACTGAAGGTAGAAAAATTATTAAAGCAATCAAAGTTGGATATGAAAATTGCCCAAATTAGATCAATGGTGAGAAAGGTAATGAGGAGCAGATGGATTTGAAACTTGCCTGGAAATAGAGCCAACAGGATCTGGTGATCAATCGGATTTGTGGGGTAGAGGATTGTGGAATGATTTATAGGTATTTTACAAGGCAGATAGTAGTCTTACTCTAGGTGGGATCTACAAAAGGATGGACAGTAGCTGAGCTATGCCAAGTTTGTCAAGCACTTGTATCATTCATAAAGCAGCAACTAACTCGTCATTAAATTACAAATATGGGAAAAAACCCCACCATATTTGAGGAGACCCAGATTTTACCCCTACTTCTCAAAACAGCTGAATGCACAGGACTGTAAGCCATTTAAATGCTTTGGGCCTCAATTTACTGCCAAAGATAGGAGATTAAACTACCTGATCAGTAGAAATATTTTAACTCTAGAATTTTGATTACAGAAAATTCCCACATCAATTATCTCAGTAAAATATATCTTTGCTCCTAAATAATCATTCAGAAAACAATGATCAAAGTTAAACTTTAGGAACTAAGAAGAGAGGGCAAGGCACTCTATGGCTCTGTGTAGGGTAGCCTTTTCTCTTTCTGGGTTAAAGCAACATTTTTAACTTAGCAATATACTATAGAGAATTATAATGGTTTCATATTTACCCTTTAAGAATGCAATGTTTTGATAATGCTTAATGTTTTAATTAACAATAAGTTTAAAAATCGAGATAAAATAACTAGACAAATTTCTTACAATAACATTAAAAGAAAAATTAAAATATCGTTAAATACATACTTGTATTAAACTCTTAGAGAAATCAGTGCAAAGTGTTAGCATAAATATAAAGTACTTAAATATGAATATATTTTACTGTTCTTTAATAAAACTGGAAGGCTTTTGGAACATGAGGATTTCCTTTGTAAATTTTGGTAAGACATATGTACTGTTGAAGAGGAGCCACATTTGGGGAGCATAAAGTTCGATAGTACTTTTTAAAAATTTTGCTAAAATTGCATCACCTCTTGCTTAAAGGCTCTTCATCTAGTACTAAAGTTCTAACCCTGAGCCATATGAGAGGGCTCTCACTTCAGCCATCCCTTTCTACCTTGATAGTTTTATTTTCCTTTTCTTTCCTAACATCTGCCACCTACACCAGCCTTTCCAAAACACGGTTTCCTGGCTGGGCCTTCTCCCCCCTTGTTTTTGCATATGCTACTTTCTTTTCCTGAACACCCTTTTCCTCTCCCTTCTTGGTTTGAATAAATATCTTTTTCACTCATTAGTACTCCTGCATTTCTTTTACTAGGCAGACTTTTCTGGCCATCTCATCCCTTCCTTCCATTTTCAATATCCAGGCTCACTGCCTTAGTGTGCCCTGTATTATGTTGTAACAGAATACCCAGGTGCTTTGGGCTTGCTCGGCCACTGCCCTTAGTAGACTATGAATTCCTTATAGGAAGCAACGTTGTCTTTAATCTCTATTTACTCAGAGCCTAATATTCTATCTGGCACACAGTGAGTGCTCAGTAAATGTTGGCCAAGTGAGAGAATGAATGGATCTTCTATGTCCTCATATTGCCTTCTTTGGCAAAGAAAGATTCTTTGAACTGCTGGTATGGCTCAGTGGTTTATCATTGACTATAAACCAGCTGGTCACAATTCAATTCTTGGTCAGAGCACATACCTGGGTGGTGGGCTCTATCCCTGGTGTGGGGCATGTAGGAGGCAGCCGATCAATGGTTTTCTCTCATCTCTATCTCCCTCTCTGAAATCAATCCTATATAATAAAGAGCTAAATATGCTAACGGTCATGACGCCCTCAAGCCATAACAACCAATCAGCAGGAGGCTATGTGCTGGCGGTGGGGCAGATCTGCATTGCCCTGGAGATGGGACAGAAGTGGGGAGGTGCCTGGAGGAGGTGGGATCATCCCGTGGTGGGGAGAGCAGGGGTGAGAGTCTGTAGCAGCCCCCCCCCAGTCCTTCACCACCCACTGCTCACACTCAGTGCGCCCACCACCCACCTGCCAGGGGGACAGAGTGCATGCCGCCAGGAAGCAGTGTTCAAAACTCCACAGCAGGAGGGAGGCTTCCATGCTTTCCTCTGGTGCCATGATGGGACAGAGCCTCTGCATTGCTCCGGAAATGGGTAGAAGTGGGAAGGTGCCCAGAGGAGGCCGGATCAGCCCGAGGTGACTTGCAGGACTGAGGGCAGGGCTTGAAGGGGCCATAGAAGGCTGGAGGGGTTGGGGGCAGGGACTGGTGCGTTTGAGCTCTGGGTGGAGAGATTAGGGTGTCAAGGCGGGGCCACGTGATTTTGTGTGCTTAGTCACTAATAGAAATATATACTTTTAAAAATGAAGATTCGTCAACAATCCTGGAAAAGCTACTCAGGGTGATGGTGAAACAGTGTGACCAGAAGCACCATTTTTATATTAATCACACTTCTTTTTCTTTTTCTATTCCTCAGTTCCAAATGAATAGGAATTTTTATCCATCAGCAACTTTCTCAGTTTAGAGAGAGAGGATCAAAGCAATTTGATTAAAGCTATATATCTAGGAAACAGGTAATATTACTGATCTGGGGCATAATTGTACCCACAATATCAGTGTTTGTTTTTTGTTGTTGTTTGTTTGTTTTTTGAGGTTCACAATAAATGGTTTACAGACATAAACATTATAAAATTAGTTTAAATTGGTATTATCTTTTAGTTCATTGTAACTGAAGGCTTCTATGTTTAATATCAAGATTTGAGCATGAAAGGCACATCAATAAAATAATTGTGTGGTAACTAAATTTAATAATAATCTATCTCCTGCCTTCTTTTTCTTATATTGCCTCTCTGCTGGTCCAGATTCTTGTTAACTCTCACCTCAACCATCATTAAAGCTCCTCAATTGATTCCACTGCCTCCTGGAAAAATCTGTCGTTTCAGTGGCCAGAGTAATGTGAGCATAGACAAGCTCCAGCAAACAGAATCTGTGCATAAAAACATTCCTCTTCAAGGTGCTTATAAAATAAAGTTTATACTCCTTAACTTTGGTATACAAAGAAAGCTAGGTCTGGACAAGAATCCAAATGCAAGTTACCTTCACAGACTCTTCTCCTGTTATGGTATCTAAATCAGCCAAATTAGATTTTCTGAATTACTTAAGCATGTACAACACTTCACTCATGGTATCCTTTTAAATTTAGCTTTACACTTTCTTTCCTTCCACTCTGTCAGAATTCAAATCCCAGCTCAGTGCCACAGTCCCTGAAAAGTATTTTCTGGCTGGCTGGTTCCTTTATTAAAGCTTCTCTCATTCCTTCAGTAAAGTGTATCTTTTCCTCATTGGTGTTTTCATGGTGCTTGAATATCTTTGATGGCTAATCATTCTGTTATATTATGACTAATTATACACATTTAATTCCTCCACTAGGCTTTGAGTTTCCTGGAGCTGACTTTTGTGTTGATGACTTTAAAAAAATCATCACTTGAGGAATGGAGAGAGAGAGAGAGAGAGAGAGAGAGAGAGAGAGAGAGAGAGAGAGAGAGAGAGAGAGAGAGAGAGAAAGAAAGAAAGAAAGAAAGAAAGAAGAGAGAAGAGAGAAGAGAGAGAATATGTCCTGACTCCCTCTACTCCCACTGCAACCAGGGACTGAACCTGCAACCCAGGTATGTGCTCTGACTGAAATCAAACCAGCAACTTTCCAGTGCACAGGACAGCACTCAACCATCTGAGCCACTCAGGCTGTGCTGACCTTTAAAGACACAGTGGAATTAAGAGATGGTATGCACACACAGTACCTGGGTGGAGGCAGGGACTACCTTTTATGATGTGAGATTTCAAGTTTAGAAAGTTATTTTGTTTCTTATGGCACTGGATCAGTCAATTCATACTATCTGAACTCATCATAGAAGGTTGTATAAGTTACAGGCTTCCTTATTAATTTTTATGGAGATATCCTTAAATTATGTATCTGGGGTATCACCTTCTAGATATAAAGGAAATTGGACAACAATATTAGTAATTGGAAGGTTGCTCTATGAAATATAAGCAAAGGGTTTGTGATAGTTTTGAAGGATATTTCATTCAGCCTCAGTGAAATCTTGAAGTGATTTGCTGTGATATTATATATAGCTATCTAGTATCGGAACACATTTTATGCCAGAAGCAAGGTCTGTATCTCCCAGGTATGTGGACCATGAAAGACACAAACTTTTCCTCTTTTCCCCATCTATTTCCTGAATTCTGGAATTATTTTTAATTTTTCTAATTAAATAAAAATTTCTATTTTTTCTAATTATATCTAATCATCTCAGACATATATATATATATATATACACATACATACATATATACACACACACACACACACACACACACACACACATATATATATATATATATATATATATATATATATATATATATATATATATATCCCTAATATGAAAATAGACCAAACAGCAGAAAAAAACAAACAACCAGTTGATATGATGTGTGCTGACCACCAGGGGGCATACTTGGGACATGGTGGGCATCAGTAGCAGGTGGCAGAGCACGGAACATGATAGGCATTGGCCACAGTGAGATGGTGGAGCAGGTGAGTGGGGGTGCCAGACCAAGGCGGGGTGCCAGTCGCTGTCATTGGGGTGAGCCTCTGGTGGTTACTGAAAATTCTTTGCTTACACTCACCATGATCTTGCCAGACATTTGCACTTGATACCAGCAGCCACACCTGCTGCCAGTGCCTGGGGCGGTCCCAATTGCTTGGTACTGTCAGCAGGTGCGAGTGGTAGCTGCTAGCCCCAATGGCCCCTCAGGGCTTCTCCACCTCCCCCTGCTCCTGAGGGGCCATCAGGACCAGCAGCTGCCACTCACACCTGCTTCTGGTGACAACCCCATTTGCACCCGCTGACAGTGCCAGCCCAGCTTGCATCCACTGATGGTGCCAGCTACAATCGCTCTGTGCCATCAGCAGGTGTGAGCAGGGCCAGCGCCCTCAGCAGATGGGGCCATCAGTGCATGAGAGCAGGGCATTGGGAGTGGGTCTGTCCACAGATGGGACTGGGAGTCATGGTGGGAGGGGCTGGGCAGGGGCGTGGAGGATGGGCCGAGACCCTCCCCCGTGCCCACAGCAGCCTTATGTCTCACAGTTTCTTTCAAGGTGCATACATTCGTGCACTAGGGCCCCTAGTATTATATGAACATTGGTAGCTGGTTAACTGCCTTGCTGCTTTAGCAGTTGACATAAGTTGGAGTTGAGAGGCATATTTGTTATGGTGCTGAATCTAGGAGGTAGCCTGGGCTTTTTGCTGGAAATCTGGGGTCACTGTGGACTCATCTGTAACCATGTTTACAGGGAATATTTAAAGTTTGCTAGTTCTGGAGAGGACATATATTTTATTTTGGGTCTTTCCTTGCAGTTCGGAAAGTGATTGTCATTCTTGGCTGCACTCTTTCTGAGGCATTTTGACCGTAGCTATCTTTCCACACTCCCATAGCCCGTGCCCAGGAGTTGTGTCTTACACACCATGGATACTTGAGAATCTGATGAATAAAATGCTACTATTTGGTTTATATTTTGAAATAATGAAATAGTTATATAAAGATAAAACTAAGTATGAAGATAAAATATATACAACTATTTTTCTTTATCTGACTTTTCTTAAAAGAGATGGAATGCCAGGGTAGACCCAGGAATAGCTTTCAGCACATTCTTTTCTGCCACACATAGCACAAGGTTCTTTTGGAATTTTGTATAAAACTCTGGACTGTTAGAAAGAATTCCTTAACCTGCCCTTACTGAATCCCTATGAATTTACTTATCCTCATTGTGTGTGCTTACTTCATGTTATCCAAAGCTTTTTGAGACTCTGTTAAAAGCTTTTGAAGTTGAGGTAAAGGACAACTTTAGTCTCTTGTGACTTTAAAAGGATATAAATGTTGCTGGTGATCTAAAGCTAACTAACATATAAGAAATGTGAATTTTGGTTTTATGTAGCTCAAGCAGAAATATCCGCAGTAATTCATATAGTAAATTGGAGAAAACCCCTTAAGGTGTTTAATAACATATCCACATTGCCAAGCACAGCCTAATGAAATAAAAACAAACAAAAAGCCCTTACATTCCCATCTGCTAAAACATCAACAAAACAAAAATAGCCTGTCTTGCTTGACACATATCACAGCTGTATGTTGATTCATTTGGAACGGACAGCATTTCTGAGGCTTAGGCTCATGCTAGAGAATGCCCTATCCCCTTAACGAGAAACCACAGGACGCAGTCTGAAGGCCTCAGAACTGTCATGACCGGGCATAGAACAACAGATGGTCCCTTAGGCAGACTAATCCTATGTTATTTAATACCAAAAGCAAAACTGTCAACTGTTTCAGAGAAAACAGAGAGCCCGGAACCGAAGAATTGATGAGTAAACATAAAAGAAATTGATTTTGAAATATTTAGTTTGAAATGTATTCTAATTTTTCAGTCTAAACACACATTGTTACTCATTTGGAATTCTAAACCACTGTTTGGATTTTAAAAATAAGTGCTTTGGAAATGCTGGGAAGAAAACTCAGGAAGCCTTTCACTAGCGATTTTTAAATGAACCAAAAAAAGAAAGAAAAAAAAGAAAAGAAATTTATAATATATTAGTTGAAGTTACTGAGTGTTAGTGTGTGTGTGTGTAAGCAACAGGTAAAAATAAGGAACCTCTTCAGAAATTCAATAAATGCATTTGGAACCTGTGGTGTTTTCTCAGAATGTGACATAAAGTAGGACCCTCTAAAATACTCTAAAGGGATTTTAATTGTTTATTTAGGAGGGTAATCTCATTATGAAATACTTTTCTTTACAAATGGAAGTTTTGCTTTTCATTAAAATTTATTTTTAATATAAATATGCAACATTTTAAATAAAAGGAATACATGTCTCCTATAGAAAATACAAATAACATATAATGTAGGAAATGGACTTTAATCCCATTCCTCAGGAATCATTACTATCATCAGTTAGATGATTCTTTAAAAAAAATATTTTATTGAGATTTTACAGAGAGGAAGGGAGAAAGATAGAGAGCTAGAAATGTCGATGAGAGAGAAACATCGACCAGCTGACTCTTGCACACCCCCTACCGGGGCTGTGTCTGCAACCAATGTACATGCCCTTGACCGGAGTCGAACCTGGGACCTTTTAGTCCGCAGACCGACGCTCTACCACTGAGCCAAACCGGTTTTGGCTAGATGATTCTTTATATATACAATATGTGTGTATTTACATATGCATTATTTTTCTTACTGAAATATAGCAGTGTTGGAATATTTTTTGAAATTTGGCATATTAAAAGTTTTAAATCAGTTAAACTAAAAGCTAGCTTTCAATCTATGGCCAAAAGAAACAAATGAAACCTGTATTAATTTCTAAGGATTTGTCTTAAGAAGGAAAAAGAAAATAACTATTTTGGTACTAACGCATATTGAAAGTATTGTTAAAAATATTATAGATTCCCCCCTCCCATTTACTCCTTCTAGCCTGCCCCTGCCCCTCAGTCTTCACCACACTATTATCTGTTTGTGGTTATAAATATATGCATATACAAGTTTTTTGGTTAATCTCTTCCCACCTACCTGCACCTTCCCTCTGAGATTCTGCAGTCTGTCCCATGCCTCTGTATCTCTGGATCTATTTTGTTCATTAGATTCCACCTATGAGTAAGATCATGTGATACTTGTCTTTCTCTGACTGGCTTATTTCACTTAACGTAATACTCTATAGTCCCTTCATGCTGTCTCAAAGGGTAAGAGATCCTTTTCATTACCGCATAGTATTCCATGGTATAAATGTACCATAACTTTATATCCACTCATCTACTGATGGGCTATTATAACATTTCTTATAGAAGTCAGCAAAACAAATGATGAGAAAAAATATGGTAAATATTTAAAAACTAATTTATTCAATTCAAGTTACATTCCTATTATGTATGAAGCACTGGGTTAGGGTTGTTTTCAGAAATAAAATATGTTATCTAGGCCTTAAGTAGCTAAATAATCAAGTGATATGAATAGAAAAGGGGGAAAAACAATTACAGAAGAGTACTAACTAGGGAACCTTGTAAGAGCAGGTCATCAAACTTAGTGGATCTAATTAAAGAAGGGTTCTTAGTGTTTAAGTGTTTTTAGATTTAAGTATTTGCAGGACCTTTAAAATGACAATTTAGCATCTTAGTTTTCTTTTTTATTTATAAGCTATATATCCTTGAATGAACATTCTTAGCCTCAATTTCTTCATCTATAAAGACGGAATAGTGGTAGTTGTCTCTTAGGATGATGGTGATTAATAAATGAATTCATATATTTAAATGTTTAGAACTACTCTAAGTAGCATTAGCATGATGAATACTTAGTAAATATTATTTGCTATTTGAAGTTCAGTTGGCTGTCAGACAGTAGTATTACATGAGTCTGTTGCATATGAGAGAGATCTAAGATGGTTATATAGTTTGGGGAACATCAGCATTTATATGACTGAATAAGGATATGACTGAAATCAACCTCAAGGGAATGTCTGTTATAAGAAGAGAGGAAATGTCAAAGCCAGAGTGAGCACAAACTAATAGAGTTATGGTGAAGGAAATGGACCCTAGAAGGATTCTACAAGGAGTTGCCTGAGGAAGGATTAAAAAATAATGAGTAAATACCCTGTTTCCCCCAAAATAAGACAGTGTCTTATATTAATTTTTGCTCCCAAAGATGCACTAGGTCTTATTTTCAGGGGATGTCTTATTTTTCCATGAAGAAGAATACAGTACACATTTATTGCTAAATGAAAATAAAGGAAATTTATTACCTGTCTATGGTACGGTAGTATGGTAGTTGTCAACACAAACCACACAAACTGTGAATCCTACAGTATCAAGAATTTACTCATTTATTCAATGACAATCATGCAGTCATTTTCTGGAACATCATCATAACCATCCAATTCCTGAATTTCCTGGTGAATTTCTTGTGACTCCATTTCTTTCAGAATCAGTGGACCAAATCTCTCATGGTTAGCAAGAGCACTGTCTTTAAATGAGTACTTCTTGTCAAGGTAGCCTGCTCGCAGTGCATTTGCAATGCAACTGTCAGTGATTTTCTCCCATGAATTCTTCACCCAAGTCACAACTTCTTGCAGTTTAGGTTTCACAAAGTTTCCATGCTGATTTCTCTCCATTCTATTTTCAATGTAGTCATTAATTTCCATGTGCAAATTGTCTTTGAATGGCTTCTTTATTGCAATATCAAGAGTCTGGAGATAGGCTGTCATTCCTGCGGGAATCATTATCTGATCCATTTTTCTTTTGTGAAGAAATGTCTTCATGTCTTTAGCGCGATGAGTGCTGGCTGCATCCCAGACTAGCAGACCTCTTTGGTTCCCTCTCATAACAAGCGGCAGCATTAAATCGACCCACTTCCTTATAACTGCTTGTGTGGCCCAGGCTTTTTCAGTTTCAAGAATTGCCAAAGCCGGTTTGGCTCAGTGGATAGAGCGTCGGCCTTTGGACTGAAGGGTCCCAGGTTCGATTCCGGTCAAGGGCATGTACCTTGGTTGTGGACACATCCCCAGTGGGAGGTTTTCAGGAGGCAGCTGATTGATGTTTCTCTCACATCGATGTTTCTAGCTCTCTATTCCTCTCCCTTCCTCTCTGTAAAAAAATCAATAAAATATATTTATATATATAAAAAAGAATAAAAATGCCCAAAACACATTCAATCTTTTCCTTCTTGCCCTTAGAAATGATTAAAGGTGGGATTTTAGTGCCATCCAGACAAATTGCCAAAATACAGGAAACACATGCGCTTTCCTAAGCAGTGGAGGGAATGTACACTAAGGAGGCACTCAGCTGTTCAATTGTTGTTTGAGATAATTGGCCCATAAACACTGCAGTGTTTCATCCTTAGCAACTGATAGAAATTAATAATTATTTTTTATTTATCTTTCGTAAAAATAATACTGTGTGTGTGACTTTCATAGTGTTGTCTTCTAAATTACACAGATGTGCCATGTAAGTGTTCCTTCCCACTCCAAAGCAATAAACACTCTCATAATGTTTGACATCACTGCCTCAATCCATCCAAACAGATGGATTCAGGAGTGCAGAGTAATTAAAACAGTATTTATAAAAGTTTTCAAATGTTGCACTCAAATGCTTATTTTACTTGAGACAGAATTTACAAATACAGAATACAAATGGGATAGAAAGAATTTTATGGATGTTTTAGAATGTGCCACAGCTTTATGTGGCTATAAAATGGGAAAGTTTTAAAAATTACAAATATATGATCTCTCTCTCACTCTCTCTCATTGTTTCTTTAAAATTTTTTTATTGTTTTTAAGATATAGTCATTAAACATGCTAGCACTCTGATAGATAATTCCAGGTTTAGAATATGGCCAGGAATAATTATGTGTTTTACTTTTTTTGAAAGATAACACAAATTAACCTTTTTCAAATAGTTCTAAACATCTAGACCTTTTGCTTTAATATTCTGTGTTGGTGATCTTTGCTTGGTTAGGAAGTCATTTTTTTAAGAAAAATCAGGGTTAAGATCATCATTGAGATTCATGAAGAGTCACTCAATATAAATTACACACATATACAACTATGAACAAATGTTGAACTAAGTGATAGGTTGTTAAATCTTGCACAATTGTTTGAAAAAAATTTAATGTAAACTCTTGCCCAGGAATCATCAAGAAATACAATGCTCACCTCTTTGTATGATTTTAAATCTAAAGAAAATTGACACTAATTTTCTACTGAGCTTTTTAGCAAAATAATTACTGTTCTTTTATTACTTTGGGGTGATTTTCTGTTTTCCCCAACATTTATAAAGATCTTGATAATGTTTGTAAAACATTTTATTTAATTGGGAAAAATACTATATCCAAGTACTTTGAAGAATTCCCTTCACTTTTTGGGGGGTTGTTGATCAGCTAGGCTAGCTAGCCTAATGATTGTTTGTGGGGATATAATATGGTAGTACTAACTGTGTTTGTACTGTAGATATTAAAATCATTATTTCAATGTTTTATGTCCACCTTCTTCAAAAAGATTGGAAGCAAATAATAAAATTTATAAGAATGAAAAATACTATTAAAATGTATTCACCAGAATTTTTATTATAGGTAAAAAATACATATTTCAAAATTTTGGATATTTTTTAATAGATAAACTTCACAGGATATATATTTATTTTAAAACATATTTTCTTAAAGTATTAACCACAAATCTAGTTAAAATTTTTAGAACTAATTCTAATATTGATATATGTTTAGTCACTTAGAAAATGTTTCTCGTATTTTATAAAGAAATTTATAAAGTATCCTGGCTTCTAAATTTGACACTATCATAGTTTTAATCTGATTTTAAAATAATAGTAATGTATTTATTTTAATAAACATGTTAACTCTAAAATTAGATATAAATAGATGACATACTAAGGCTGGAAAAATCAGATTAATTTTTCTAGGATCTTTATATTAAACATTTGAATTTTCTTTAAAAAGCACCTGGATTCAAATGGCTTTTATGGACCTCGTTAGCTGTATGCCCCAAGTTTTCTGACTTAAACTGTATGAATTAAATTCTCTGAACATCAGTTTCTTTTTCTGCAAGTTACCTCTTAATGCTGTAAAGACCGAATAAAGTAGAACTTTTACAGTAATTGATGTGTCATTGGCCTTCAGACAGTTAGTGTAACTAGAGAGTAAGACAAGATTGGTAATAATGGAAGGACTATAAGCCTCCATTCCTTACTTATTGCTATCACGCCATAGAGACAATAGGATTCTTCTAAACTAGTACTTTCTGCATATGTGATAAGGGCTCAACGCAGTGCTCTCCAGCTAACTTACAAGTGCTAGAGTCTGTGTTTCTGTGCCTGAAAGTTTTTCTCCAAGAAGGGAAAGCCACCCTCTGTATGAAGCTGAACAGAAGCACAAGGGAATTTATATTTCTAGGCTCAGCCCTTAAACATTGTTGCCTCCATTGCCTCTCCTTTGGGAGGACAAACATCTTTAGCTCAAGTTGCCATGGTGTTATCTGGTTCCATGATAAACACTTCATTGGCTATTTTCCTTACCTTGTCTTCCTTCCCTCCTTTGTATCAGTGATTCTTGGACTTCTCAAATAAACTGCACACAAATCCTTGTTTCAGGGTGTGTTTCTGAAGAAATCCAAATTAAGAGTAAATTAGTGTCAGTTGAACAGTCATGTCTGCCACTCAGCTAAACTCAGTATGAATTATGCTAATTTGATAAATGCCGTAAGAAAGATAGACATAAAATTTAGTCAGGACACAGATGAGGGAAGAATTAATTTGGGGGTCAAAGACAACTGTAGGGAGAGGATGTTTGGGGAACGAGGAAAAGTTCATAGAATATAATTAGAGGTCAGCATCCATAGCCAAAGGAATAGCATGAACAAAGGATAAAAACGTATGGAATATTCTGAGAATGATGAGCAATGTGGACAGAGAAAGGCAAGATGGGCCTCAGGAGGAATGGATCCTGACGAGGCTGGGCCATCCTGAAGAAAGCTGTCTGTGCTAACTAAACTCAAATGTTAGTTTTATCCATTTGACAGTGGGCAGGAACAAAATCTCTTTAAAGGTAACAATGACCCGACTACAATTATGCTATAAAAAGAGCCAGGAATTAATTGGGCTAACCGTGGTCAGAAAACTGCGGCTACTTGGCCCCTTGAGTGTGGCTCTTCCACAAAATACCACGGCCTGGGCAAGTCTATTTTGAAGAAGTGGCCTTAGAAGAAGTTTAAGTTAAAAAAAAATTTGGCTCTCAAATTTCAATCGTTGTACTGTTGATATTAGTTTCTGTTGACTAATGAGTTTGCCGACCACTGGGCTAGGACATAACATGAGCAGAAAAACAATTTAAGAGGCTATTGCCATAATGCAGAAAAATAATGAGGCTTTATGTAGTCCAATGGCAATTTGAGTGGAAAAATTTTTACTGATGTTAGATGTGTTTCAGCCAAAGAATAAAGAGGATTGGAAAAAAGTTCTGAGTGGAACCTAAAGTTTCCAGTTTAAACAAGTATCTGGATTGCGATTCTTTCATTGCCACGTTAGGGAATTCAGAAGAATTCTAACCCACGTCTCAAGGATGGACCATGTGGCTTGTTACACATACCTATGCCCAAGTAGTGGCTACTGTACAGGTGTTTGCTGTGGGCATGACAGTAGAACTGGGGCATGGAGGATGAAATGTCCACACCAGGCACCTCATGGTGCAGGATGGTGCTAACAGGTGGAGGAGGAGGAGAGTAGGCCATAGGATGAGGCTGTGTGTTAGAGACCAGGGACTGGGGACAAGGTCTTCTAATGCCATCATGTTCTAATGCAGAACTTTGGGGAATCCCAGCATTCTAAAATCACATTTGTTTGTCTGATGAATATGAAATGTATTTTTCAAGGCAAGAAGGTAGTACACATTTTATTTAATAGTTTGTTACCTTGACTTGTGTGACTCAAATTTTTTGACAAATGATATATGGGTTTTGATTTGTATTCTTGGTTCAGTCCCCACAAACGTTAGGAGCAAACCTAGTAAAATTAAGATTTCTGTGGTGACACAAGCCCAGGATAGATCATAGAAATTGAAATGGAAAGAAAAAGAATCTAAAAGGTACTTTTTAAGATGATTTAATCCAGTGATTTCCAACTTTTTTTTTTTTTTTTTTAGCTATGCCCCACCTAAGCATCTCTAAAATCCTGAAGCCCGCCTGTGACATATAATTCTTATTATTCAAAAAAGTAAGCTCCTATTCATGTGGAGGAAGCCTAAAAGGCCATTAACTTGGTCTAAACTAGCTTCCAAAGAGCATGGCATCCATGAAAGAGAAAAATAAAGAACGAAAGGATAGTTGAAGTACTGAGGAAGAAATCACTAAGAAATTGTTAAAAAAAGAAGTAATATGAAAAAAATACCAAATAAAGTTTCAAACATAATAGAGAACTGAAATGCATAAATATGACATAATATATATTTACATACTGTATATGAGTCCCCTAGAACCATAAGAAATGCAAAAAAAATCACTGTAAATAACTCATTCTTGAATTGCCCCCTTTAAAAATCAAATTGCCACATGCCCCACATTGGGAACCACTGAATTTTAAGCCATCAATCTCAGATTTGTTTAAGGATGTAGTTGGGCTTCTTTTAAAGTACCCTTTGTTCATGGCCAGCAAAGCAAATAATGATAATATAGAGTTTAAAAGCAATATATTAAATTTAATTTACTTTTCTGTCCTTAAGTCACTTATTGTATATTTTCGTTTCAATTTTCTTTGTATTAATCAATATGAAACAGTACTAAGCACTATAGTTAATGTGATAAATTTACTACATTATGCACTTTGGGCTCATTTTTCTGCCTACGAAGACAACCTTTAATAACTCTTGCTATAGAATTGATAGAAAAGAGGATTTATCAAGCTAGATATGTAAAATTGGTCTAAGAATATAGGACAAAAATACTATTTTATTTTACCTGTATAGGATAGTTCAGGAAAACTGTCGAAGTACAAGTGAGGATCCTACATTCCTACTCAGAAAAAAAATATGTTATTTCTGGTATACATTTACTTATGGAAGAAAAAGGCGCAACAACATAGAAGTGTCTTTAAACAGAGAGAAGTTTCTCTCTTCACGGACTGAGAGTCATTTATCAGCATTAGGATCTATAGTGCTTGGAATTTTCATGGGACGGTGGTGGGGATCATGGAATTCATTTTCATCATTTTGTATATCTAGTTTTTCTACATTTACACACATGAGTTTGGTTTTTGGATTTGACTTCATAAAAAATGTTACCACCAGATCTTCAAAATAATCTCTCATCCTGTGTAAATGAAAGCAGGCTGCCCAGTTTACTGTATGTCCAGCTGGCCAAAGGTTTCAGCAAGAAAGGTCCATGAGCAGATTCTGTGGGAGGTATAAGATAAACACGCTCTTGTTTATGTTTTGCTGATACTCTGGTTGTTTAGAAGTTGGGGGAGTTTTTCCTTGCTTTGGGCTGTTCTTTAAAAAAAACCCCAAATAATCATCCAGTGTGCCTTGTGGCTTTGATCTTTGTTTTTCTATTTTGTTATACAAGGCTCAAAGTCTTACAGTTTGTTGTGTTTCATCCTTTGTCAGATCATCCCCTCCCCACACTTATTACCCACAGATGGCTGGAAAAGAATAAAAGAAAGGTGGAGTGTCTTAAAAACTGACATCTCCCATAAATCTCAGGAGATTGTTGTATAAATATTGGCATGCTTTTGGAGGTGCTAAAATAGAATTCGGTGGCCTTTCACCTGGCATAATTAACTTCCTTTTATTTCTTAATGTTTACAATATCTTTTCCTAACCTTTGTTTTTCACAAAAGTGCCCTTGGGACCTGACCGAGTAAGTTGCACAGACACCTGCACGCCACAAGGCAAACACCAGGCCTCATTCTAGCCCCGGGACAGAGGTCCCACAAGCCGACCCTGTAGCTTCCCTCCAAATGTTGCAGCGATAAATCATGTGAGGGTATGCAATCAGTCTCTGGAGGAATGCTGCAGCAATTTGCTTATTTTGACACTCAGTACCTTGGTTGACTTTAAAATTCAAGTTTATGCTTTTAAATTCAGTTATAAAACACTGTGTGTGTTTGTGTGTGTGTGTGTGTGTGGGTGTGTGTGTGTGTGTGTGTGTGTGTGTGTCTATGTGGCACATATTTTAGTAGTCTGGAATCTAGTAGGTCCTCCATTCAATCTGGGCTGAACTAAATTATTAATATTACAAATCTTTTGAAGTTTTATATTGGTGAGACAAATTATATTTACATCTAAAATTTGTAGATCCCAAAATACTGGCTTATTCTTTGAGCACACACAGGCTAGCAAGACAACACAATGTACATATCTAGATTGAAAATATTTAAATTAAGCTTAATTTTGATTTAATGTCATTTCACTGTAAAATATTATAAATTGCCTTCCAATGTATAGGGAAGAGCAAAAGTAGGCTTGTAGTTCATATGGAAAATAATACAATAATTAATAAATAATAATATAAGAATAAACTGTATTGTGCATTCACATTGGCATTGGGGCCATTGCTAAAAGAGTAAATTTTGTGAACCCAAACTTTTAATTCCAATTTCATTCCACAATATGCATTTTTAGTTAGTGTAAAATGAATGCAAAGAAAAATGACAAGGACCATGGAAGGCAAACAGTCATGATATACACTACCTGTGATTATACACCTCTACTGGGGTTGCTCCTTAGAATTCTAGGCATTTGAAGGATATGAATTGAATAAGTCTTATTCTTATTTGAAATATTTGTATATATATGTATATATATATATATATATAAGTTATATATACATATAAATTGTATATATATAAATTGTGTATATATATATATATACACACAATTTAAGTGTTATGAATATATATTTGATTTGTAATGTTATAAGTAGATTTTGTCTTTGGCATTCTCTTTATTATTGTAAATGTTATATGGATTGATATGAGTTATAGTATGTACTATATGGATGGTAATCATTTCAAATATTTAAATCTAAATTTGGATAGATTGATTTTATATTCTTGAAAATGCAGATGGCTTTCTATTTATAAGAAGCCTGTTTTCTATGATTTAAAAAATAACATTTTGATTTTTTAATATTTATGATCCTTACACTACTCCTTTCCTTTCTGGAAGCAATGATAATTTGTTTGAGCATGGTATCTATGCCAATTTTTAAATAACTACACTATATCACAAAATTATTGTTAAGCATATGTAATTTCTGTGAAGGAAATTATAGCTCTGAATCATACAAATTGCTTCATTGAATATTGTTGTCAAGTAGAGAGCATTAAATCATGTTTCATTTCTTTCTCTCAGGATATAATGCAAGGATGTATCCTCTTGACTAGGTGAGTAGAGATGATAGCAGTGTGATTGGCCTGTAGTTCCTTATTTGAACACTCAAGCTAATAGAAAACTCAAAGGAGAAAATTCTATTGAATAGACTAGTTGATTAGATCTTCTCTTATGGAAAACTCCCACTTTATCTCCTATACTTTATCTTTTAAGCATAAATGTTAAAAATAGCTAACTTTAGGTAGCAATGTGATAGCAAAGTTCATCCAATCCTATATAATAAAAGCTTAATATGCTAAGTGTCCAGTCATCCGTTCGGCCATTCAGTCAATCAAAGCATAACATGCTAATGATATGATAAGGACACTCAACCACTTGTTATGACATGAATTGACCACCAGGGGGCAGATGCTCAGACTTATAGGTTAGCTTGCTGCTGGGGTTTGGCCAATTCGGACTGAGAGAGATGGGCTGGAGACATCCTGGAGCCCTCCTGTGGCCCCTCCCTGGCTGGCCAACCTTCTGTGTCCTTCCCCAGCTCCAATTATGCACCAGTGGGGTCCCTTGGCCTGGCCTGTGCCCTCTTACAACCTGGGACCCCTCAGGGGATGTCGGAGAGCCAGTTTCAGCCAGACATCAGAATGACCAGTCACTATGATGTGCACTGACCACCAGAGGCAGATGCTCAATGGTGAGCTGCCCCCTGGTGGCCATCGTGCTTCCACAGAGGGAGCACTGCTCAGCCAGAAGCCCAGTTTAAGGATGGTGAGCACAGCAGCCTGTCATCAGCCAGACTGCAAGAGGGTGCAGGCCTGGCTGAGGGGGAACACCCCTACCCACCAGTGCAGAATTGTATGCACCAGGCTTTTAGTATATAAATAAGTACTCAGTACTCAACCATTAATACCCTTTTGCAGAGACTGTGAAATGAATAACTGGATGGTGTGATAAAAGTTGCCTCATGGAAAGCTAGATCAATTTAAATTTTCTCTTTGGCATTCTCTTCTTTATTATTCCTTTCTTTGATTTCAGATTTGACTGACTCTTGGAAATTTTTCTCTTTGCTTTCATATGTATACATTATGGGTTCTGGAGCTAGGCTCCGTGCCTACTGTTCACTGACTATGAGATGAATTGTGGCCCTATGACGAACTACTATGGAAAGTCATTGGCGGAGTGGAGGGGTGGTGCAGTGTGGATTCAAAGAAACTCACTGAATTCCTTGACTACTTACACAGAACCAGAGAGGTCAGAATTTCCAGGAATGTCATTGACCCCTGCACCCCAAATCCAAATCCTTCATTTACACTCCAAACCTTTATTTCCTCACCAATTATTTTATTGAAATTAAAGTATGTACTTTCAGATTCTGGGCTCTAAGCTTTCTTAGAACAGGAGCCATATCAATGGCAACATATTTCAGTAGTTTGAAGCACTTCTGGGTATAGATTGCTTGGGTTTGAATCCTTCTCCACCACTACCTAGCAGGGTGACCTGGGGTGAATTAACTCTGTCTCTCTATCTCAAAGGGAAATTGTAAATGTTATAGGGATAAAAGAGTGTAGGATACTTATATGAGTCCCTGGCTAGTGGTAAAAATATGAATCTTTGCAATTGTATCATTGGTCTTTGTGACCTCTAAGCCTGGCATGCTCCCCACCACTGAGTAGATGCTTAAAAAATATTATTGAAATAAATGGAGGAATTGAACCTTTATCTTCTGTGTAAGAAGCAAGAATTGCACTACCAAGAGGCTCTCAAAGTGGGGCCCTTCTATCTCTCTTGTTTCCTTTCCTGGCTCTTCTGGCGTGTGCTTGTTGTACAGAGAAGCTCTTTACAAAGCCCAGGCCCCGGTGCCTCACCCACTTTCATTGTCTAACCTCTTCCCTGGAAACAGGATTCTTTCCATGGCATTAACTGAAGCAGATGACACTGAAGTTGGAGCCAATTATGTTGGACTGAAATATCTGCCTTTATACTAGTTTCAAAAGCTAAATATAAAATAGAGATAGAGAAGGGGGTACTGTCTGGTTTTCTAATTCTAAAAACTCATGAAATTTTATCTCCTGATATCCAGACTTATATTACCAACAACCTGTTGACTCTTTTATACCTCGTATATAAGTAGAATCCATAATTTCACCACTCAGATGAGCTTCTTTGGTGTTTCCTTTTATTATTGCCCTAATTCAGCCCATAACTTTATAACTTGGATACTTGTATTGGTCTCCTAATTGATTTACTTGCCACATAATTATTTCCCCTGGTATTTGGCTTCCACACGAGACATTGTTAGAGGCTCACTGCCAGAACTATTCTTTTTTAAAAAAAATGTATTTTATTTATTTTTTACAGAGAGGAAGAGGGAGGGATAGATAATTAGAAACATTGATGAGAGAGAAACATCGATCAACTGCCTCTTGCACACCCCCTACTGTGCCGGGAATTGCACTACCAAGAGGCTCTCAAATTAGTGCAATTGTACCTGGAACCAAGATACATGCCCTTAACCAGAATAGAATCTGGGACCTTTCAGTGCCCAGGCCGACGCTCCCTCCACTGAGCCAAATCAGTTTCAGCCGGAACTGTTCTTGAAACACAGATATGATTATGTCAAGGTTTTAATCACCAGTGTCCAATGCTTAGAAACATAAACTTTCAATTTATAATTTCAGTTCATCAAGTCCCATTCTGTCCTCCATTCATTTTTCATTAAATCAAAAAATATATATTCAGTATTCAGAATGAATCATAAATTGTGCTAGATATAAAAAATAACCAAATGAGAGACATAGTTCTAATCCACAGAGAGCACACCATCCAGCGGAGTACCCAGCGGTCCAGCGAATGTAATGCTAAGATGAGGAGCTGTGCAAGACACGCTGAGAGTGCAACAAAACCACCTGCAGGGACACACACAACCGCACCTAACCTGAGGGATGCCTGTTTCTCAGGCTGTGGCAATCTTGAACACAGAGATGTTCTAGGCAAGTACCACAAAGGGTAAGAAAAGGGATGCTTGGAGCACAGGCACTTAGGGTCACAAATCGATTTGGGGACTGCTTTCTGCCCACTCAGGTATAAAACAGCATAAACGTATAGTTAGACTAAACTAAGGATTTGGAATGTCCTTATCTTACTCGGAGCTCTCTCCATTTTCCATGTCCACCCAGTAAGCTTTTTCCCAAATGTAGCACTGCCTTTTTTAAAAAACTTTTGGTTAATACCTTCCCTTTTTGTGGAATGTTTCCCCCCATCTGGAATCTTTGCTAAAGCCATGCCCTATCCCAGCTTTTAAAAAAAAAAAGTTCCACATCCTCAAAGAATCCTCTGGCTTTATAAACTCTGTCCCTCCTTTTTATATGCCATATTCCTTAAAAAAAAAACACCTTTTTATTTAATTCTGCCTTTTTCAGCCTTATTTATTCAAGTAGTTGCTTCCCTCTTTTCATTAGGGGTTTGGTGGTGGCTGGGTTGGGGAGGAGTAAAAACTTCCCTCCTTTGCCTTTTTCCTGCCATGCCAGACTCTATACCTCCCAGTGTGGTAGAGGAAATAATTATGGCCTCTGCCTAATGGAGTTTATATTCTAGTGGAGAGGAGAGATGATGACCGAGCAAACAAATAAGAAGATACTTTTCAATTCTTATAACTGCATGCTAGGCGAGAGGAGGATGGGCCTTTTCATTAGGGTGGTTTGGCAAGGTGGGCCTGAGAAGAAATAAGAGATCCAGTCGCAGGAAAAGGAAGGGTGGGGACAAAGTCCCAAAGTGCAAATGAACTGGGGAGGTTGGGGCTGCCAGCTGGCAGTGAGTGGGGAGAACACTGCCCCAGAAATAGAACGGAAAGAGAATTTACGGGTAAGGGTGTCTGTGGAGCAACAGTGAGTGAAGATAATCGTTGGGAGACTGGACATACTGCTTCATTCTACTGAGCTTACGTTTTCTTAACTAATGAAGTGTTGATCTCGGTGTCTAGCATCAAGAAGACCCTTTTGGCATCCGATTTTGCTTTGTTTTGGTAGAAGGTGTTAAGCTTTGGATTTTTGAGAAGGGTGCTGGCTGAACAGAATGTTAGATTTTGCTCCTTCCACGTTCACAGTAACTTTCACTCCCTTGTGTCTGAACATGTTGGCACCTGAGCCCCTTCAGAGTAAGGAGAGGGACAGGGAGGAGGGGAAGCTGCCGATAATTTTCTTTGTGCCAAAGGAAGCTCCTTTTGCCCTAAAGAGAAGAGTCTACTCCACAAAGGCACCGATTAATCAGAAAGGAATCACACACCCACATGCATAAAAACATAAAATAGAGCAACTTCAAAAAAACATGAAGGTAATGCAGAAGAAAGGCAAGACATGTTCCTCACCTTCATGACACTGTAGATAGTTCACTACCAACGGAGGTGAACTGGGAGGAGAAAATAAAGGGCTCTGTCTTTAAAATTTTAAGTCTCTTGTATAATTCCCTTGTGCACCCCCCTCCCTGTCTGACAGACCAGACTGTGAATTCCTCATAAGTAGTCTTGCCATTTCATTAGCAAAATGCTACCAAGCCTTACCTCTAATGAAGAAAGCCTGACATTCAGATAAATAGTCCCCAGATAGGCGATATCATAGTTTCTTCTCAGAGGTTTTTAAAAAATTAGATCCGAGATGGTTCATTTACTCAAGAGGATAAAGATGAGTGATTGCAATGGTTTATATTTTTAAAGTCAGTGATTGGTATTTTTCAGCTTAACTTCTTAACTTCAAATTGCACAGGATCAAAGAGTCTAAATTTTGATTAAAGATTTATATAAATTCAACCATAGATTGAATTTGGACTTTTTTCCCCCTCAGAAAATAGTTACTTTGCCCAGCCAGGAATTTGTTATTTATGCCAAAGCTGAATACATGACACATGTTGTGTGAAGATGGTATATGAGATGTGAATTGATTTTATTTTCATACATAAAGAAAAATACTTTATATTTGGAGTAAGAATGATGAATTGGGATTTTCATGTTATAAAAATCCCAATTTCTGTAAGACTTGATTTAATGATTAAAAAGCGAAATGCAAAAGCTTTTATTTAAAAGTTTTAATTTTTATACTAAGCTTAATACTCTATACTATACATTTCATAGTAGTTATAGATATCTTTCATTTGTACATGATTTTTATGTAAACCAGTTAACTATGGGAAAAGGGGACACCTTGCATATAATTCAATTTTAAAGAAGGTATGTTGCAGGAAGAAATTTTTCATTTGCACACTACTTTTATGAGATGTGAAGATATTTAAACATTAATATATTTTTCAACAAATAAAACTTTCTTATTACTCATTTTATCTTAAGATAAAATAAATTTAAATATTTTGCACTAAATTATTTTTATGGTAAATATTAAATTTGAGGACAATCGTATCTAATAAAAGAGTAATATGCAGATTAGCCATTGCTTCCAGGACAAAAATAATGGTGCACATAGCCACAAGATGGTGGTGCCCAGTCCTCTTAGCCCTGCCGGAGTCCCCAAGTCCTCCCAGCAGCGGCAGTCCAGGGTGTCTAGCTGGAACGCACCTGCCCCCCCACGCAGTGATCCCTGCCCAGTGGCGGAAGCCCGGGGTGTCTGGATGGGAGGCGCCAGCGCCCAGTGTGATCCCAGCCAGCGGCTGCAGCTTGAGCTGGGGTCTCAGGCCGGCAGGGCCTTGCACCCACACTGCACGATCACTCAGCCAGTGGCAACAGACTGGGCAGGGATTTCAGCCTGGCTAGGGTGTGATTCCCTTCCAGTAGTGGCAGCCTGAGGTCTCAACCATTGAGTCACACCAGCCAGGCAGATATGGAGGAATTTTAAATGTTTCTTTTAAAAAATATATATTTTATTGATTTTTTTGCAGAGAGGAAGGGAAAGGGATAGAGAGCTAGAAACATCAATGAGAAAGAAACATCAATCAGTTTCCTCCTGCACACTCCCCACTGGTTATAAGCCCCCAACCAAGGTACATGCCTGTGCCCGAAATCCGACCTGGGACCCTTGAGTCTGCAGGCCAATGCTCCATCCACTGAGCTAGTTAGGACTATCCAATATGCTAAAGAAAAAACCCTATCTAATAAAGAGAGAATATGCAAGGGAGGGCAGTTGGGGACAATCGGGCTGGCAGGGGAGCAGGTAGGCGTTGATCAGGCTGGCAGGGGAGTGGTTAGGGGCAATCAGGAAGGCAGGCAGGCAAGTAGTTGGGAGCCAGCAGTTCTAGATTGTGAAATGGATGTCTGACTGCCTGTTTAGGCCCAATCCCACGGATAGGGCCTAAACAGGCAGTTAGACATCCCCCAAGGGGTCCTAGATTGGAGAGGGTGCAGGTTGTGCTGAGGGACACCCTCCTCCCATGCACAAATGTCATTCACTGGGCCTCTAGGAGATTATAAGAAGATATAAAATTTCCACCACTGCAAAACTAATGCCTTTGTTATCCAGCACGAAGGAGTTTTGTTATTGAATTTTTTTTTGGACCTAAGTTAGTCAAAGACCTTGTACATATATTATAACTATTTTGGCTGTGAATTATAAGTCTACCATCAGAACTAATCAGGCAATGGTAGTGTTAATGCACATTGAAAAAATCTTCTTTAACAGAGAAGTTAAAGACTATCATTGATGTTAGCCAAGCCAAAACAATACCTATAGGGGAAGAAAGAATTTAATCCCTTAAATACTGAACCTGGAAATGTTAGCAAGCTATGAAGATTAGAATTAAAAAAAATTAAAACCACACATAATTATTAAAATCGATGTGAAAAATAGAAACTACTGAATAATGCAGAGGTATTAGTATTACTAGCATGTAAAATATAATTTATTCTCACCATGAAGTAGAAAGCTTAGAGGCCACTGAATTAAATAAAACAGATGGTTATCTTAAATAGAATAGCCAAAAATGAATGATCCCAATAAACGTACCTTTCTTTCAATGTTTTCACCTCTGTCTCATGTTTTATGACTATAGCACATGTAACCTTCGTTAAAAGTGGTACATCTATGGCTTCATAAAAGCAACTTAGATTATAAAATTATCCTCTCAGTGACGAGAATGAACTTGATTCAGCAGCAATGGCTGCCTTATGACACCATTTAATTAGCATGTGATGGGACTTGAAACCTAATGTAAAAGTAAAGCATAGCACTGTTGTAACATTGCCCATTTTTAATTCATATTGATATTAATGGAGGATTCATTTATCCAAGAAAATTATGTTTTTGTCATGTGATTTTCCAGATTGCTATATTAAAAATGGAATGAATTGAGAAATTTGGTTTTATTAAATTCTAAGATCTTACCCACTATATCTAATCTATTATTTGTTTTTCAACTAAGTACTTCAGTTCTGTAAGGTCAGAGAGGTCTTTTTCTCCTTAATTCCAAGTCGATAAATAAATAAATAATAAATAAATGTTGAAAGGAAGATGATTTATTCCTGCCTTGTGTCAATAAAAATGAAATATGATAATTTTATGTATTTGTGAAGATTGATATATTTTATAAATATAAATTATTATAAAGTCATTAAATATAAAATTGTTTTTTTACTTTTTAAAGAAATACTTTGAGAGGATACTGGGCGAATTGATGGCAGAAACAGGGTTCAGGAATGGGAGGTCACGGCAGACATGGCACTCTGGAAAGGGACAGCTGATCCCTGGTTATCTCATCCATGTGAATTATAAACTCAGTATTATAAAAAATGTTTGCAATTAAAATTTGAATGTAAATGAACTGTTTAATTAAAGTCAACATTGACTATTAAATATGTAATTTAAGTCCTTAAATATTTTAAGAACATGAATTTATTACATAGGTTTATGACTTGACAATAATAAAATCTCTTGGCATTTTAAATTCAGAGGATTTATTCACAGTTGGCAATTAATATTTATTTGCATGGGATTTTGTTTAATGCTGGTCTCTCACTATGTGGTAAACTCTGTGAGATCTGGAAGCATGTTAATTTTGTTTTCCACAGTATGTTTCACTCCTGCTACAGTAGGCATTTAAATATTTGCTGAATGTTTGAATAAATAATCAGTGGATAGTTTGAAGAGATTTGTGGGATAATGATTTTTATATGGCATGTTGTTGGATCTATATATACTTTCCCATTTTAATATATTGTCATTAGGACTTTGTATAATATGACTCATTAAGCATTATTTTGTCTCTGTTGGAACATATTCATATTTATTGTTGCAAATATCATCTCTCTCAAGTTTTAGATCAATATATTTGGCTAACTTTTGAATGTTCTTTTTTTCTCCTAAGGTCAAAATGTCTAAAGTCTAATTTGTCAATTTTTCTCACATTCACTTTAATAATCATGTGACATATTTCCCATTATCCAGATCAGAAACTTGTGCAGTTTTTCTTCCAGACAGGAAGGGAAAAGGAGAGAGAGCTAGAAACATCAGTGATGAGAAAGAATCATTGTTCAGCTGCCTCCTGCATGCCCCACACTGGGGGTCGAGTCTACAACCTAGGCATGTGCCCTGGCTTGGAATTGACTCATGACCTTCTGGTTCATAAGTCAGTGCTCAACCACTGAGCCACATTGGCTGAGCACCTATGCACTTTAATTTTTCTTTCTGCTTCCTATGTCTGTTCATTGCTATATTTAATTAGAAAGTTTTATTGTTTTGTCCATTATTCTATCTCTGGTATTTTCATTCCTGTCCTTGAAACTCTTATTTCCTCACACCCCGATTTCCTTGGTTTTACTTTCTGTCCTTACTAAACCTCTGAACATTTTGCTGCCATATTAAACTCTCTGAAATACCACAGTGAATTGATTTCTTGCTCCTTCTCTTACCTTTTGGTGAACAGTTATGAGCTTCACTCAATAAATCCTTTAGGTCAACTTACTTCCTCCCCCAGGCAAAGAAGAAACAAATCTGAGACTGAACTATCTTCCTAATACCTTCAAAAATTGTTTTGAAATTTAGTCAACTTGTATTTGCTTGTTTTATATCTATTACTTATTACTTAAATCCTTCATTGAACTCTGCACTCACGGAATGATGTTCAAATTTAGTGTGGATTTCAAATCCACCTGCTGATTGGATCATTTCCCCCCAGCTTGACCGAGGTATAATTTGGTTCATTCATTTTGTTATTGGTGGGGTATCCTCTGCATCCCCACCTGTTGCTGGTGAGAGCGGAGCTCTAGGGCTGCTGTGGGAATAAGAATTTCCTGCAGCCCCCAAAGGAGGATGAGTTAATTATAGAAACTTTATTGATGAGGTAACATTAAGGGAGTTTCCCTTCAGGGTCCCATTCCTCCACCTCCACAGAAAAGTCCCATCTTGTTTTCAGCAGAGCTAGGATTAAAAGCCGCTCCCCAGAGTTTCCATCCTGTGTAGAAGCACAGTCCAATCCAGCATATGACTAGCTTAGCTTGTATTCCCAGTTGAAGTCCATTGCATGTAGGGCCCACAAGGCCATCGGCCATGCAGCTTCTAGAGAGCTACAAGGCGGGCAAGTGTGGGCCATGGAGCAAGCAAGAAACAGGAGCACAAGAGGAATAAGAGAGAGAATTATTTTGGGGGAATTTTAACTGGGAGCTTAACCAATGATTCCTTCAGTATTTCATGTGCTTTCAATGGCTCCACTCCCTCTAGCCAATTATATTTTTTTCAGGTTAGAGACTGACAGGCAAGCACCTTCCTTTCATCACCCTGACTTTACTGTTCCGGGAACCATCTTCCCCCTTTGTTGGACCCCTTCCCCAGAGATCTGCAGGGAAGGATGGTTCCCTGGGGAATATAAAGTTGCATCTTCCTGGCGACGCTGTGCAGATGACCATGCCTATAATGTCTGGCCTCCCCTGGCTCCTTTCCTACTATTAATAACTAGTTAGTTATGATGGTAACAATCTAATATAGAAAGTTGTACCTAGTAGACATCCGATGAATATTAATTTTGTTTGGCATGTGAAAGTTGCCGTGCAAGTCAATTTGAAATATTGTTATAGAACACATCTCCATTTTTAGTGGGTTAGAGATTTCTGATCTCTATATTCAAGAATTCTTTATGGCTAGACTGAGTTACTTGTCTCTTTAGCCCTGGGGCAGCCCACGGGGACTGGAGTTGTGCAGTCAATTATCTCACTGAGTTCTCTCTCCGTGCTATAAAAATATCATCATTTTCTGTGTGTGCCATGCTGGGACAGAGCTTGAGAACCGTCAGTTGCAATGCTCTCATGTACTCAGTTCATAATGATTTAACTGTTAATTAATATTTTCTTCTGTGTTTATTATTGAGATAAAACAGAATAAGATTGGTTTAATAATACAATTGGTTTAATAATTGGTTTAATAATAAAACTTGCTGGCAAATGTGCTAATTCTGGTCTTTTTCCATTACCCTCATGGAGGCAAAATTTTGGCTATTTGTCTCCTTGGGGATTGTTGCTGTCACTAGATTAGCATTTTCTCATTTTTGAGAAAATATTTTGCATAATTTCATGCTCAGTGAGAGGATCTTTTGACTTTTATAAGTGAAATTATAGCAGAAGCAATTTTATATATTTTATAAAAATACATTTTATATCTTTGGAAATTATAGTAGTTTCATGTGATAACACACCTGATATTTTGAGGGAAGAAAGTATACTCACTCACTACATATTGGAAAAAAATCTGTTGGTCTGTTTATACAGTATTATTTTTTCAACATTGAGCTGATTTAAATAATAATTCTGTAAATTATATTTCAATACTAATACAATTTATAGAAGAGATTCACAGTACACAAAAGAGTTAGTTGCCAGAATCCATACTTCCAGGATAACCCTAGAAACTATCAGTGTTAGTTAATTTAAACAGATTGTTATATGAGGAAAATTTTCTTTGATTTTTACAGATTTAATGTTCAACTTGATTGCTGCAGTTTTAAAATGTATGTATTGAAATATATTCATTTTATAAATATGCATATACATTTGTTATAAAGCAGCAAATAACATGTATTTTAATCCTGTTTCTAGTTATATGTAAAGTGATATGTATTAGGCCAGAATATAATTTCTATGGAGTTTGAGAAAACTTAAAATCCTCACTCTTTGAGGAACTAAGGGTCTACAACTATTCCTTAGTATAATATTTCCAATTTCAGCTAAATAAATCTTAGTATAAAACCAAAGTCTATTTAAGATGAAGCAGAGTTAGATAAAATCATAATTTTAAAGGATAAAGTTGTTTGAGAGAGAGATATGTATACATACACACAAACCTGATGAAAAACTTATGTCCTCTTGTGTTTGCATATATATTACTTATTCTGTGTTTATTTTGAAACATGGTGAGTGGTCTTTGTTGAGGCCATAATACAGATGGATGCATATTAGTCAGATGAATGAAATACTGCATACATTCTTCATGTAAATGAGCCGTAGGTGTTATGTAAATCATTGGTGGAATAGAATTCTGTTCTTCATTAAAATATGGTTAATAAGCCAGATGGGTCCTTGAGACATGAAGGATGGCCATTTGCATATGAATCTCTCAAGGTCCCTAGGATTTAGTCCTGAGTGAGTCAACACTTGAAATAGGTACTTAATTACTGCAGAGACCTTGGTTTGGTAAAATAGACTTGTTCTTCCTTTTCAAATGCTTAGGGTTATAAATTCTCTTTGTTTTTCACAAAATTGTCTTTGCTGTTGATATTTTAATAAATAGTTATTAGTTGAAGGATAATATTTAAAATGTATCCATCATTTCATGAAAAGTTTATCCATTTATATATTTCTAATATTGATAGGACTTACACTCATCTGATCTTGTTTCCAACTAACATTTCTGAAGCACTTCTAGCAATAAGTATAGGACATGATTGTTGCCCTCAAATTGTTTATAATGAAGCCACCGAGATGAAATTGTACTTGACGAAGTAATAGCAGTAAGACTCAACTACAAAGAACCTCTGGGGAAGGAGTGTTTTGGGATGTTAAATTTTTCAGTTAAACCAAGATAATGAAGTATTTGAACTTTTAACCAATTGGATATTGAAAATTATAAAATGTCACCATTTCTTGCAGTAAATGGAATAGTATACTGAATACATTTCAATCTCTGAAGATTATGTTAATGTAAGAAACCATTCAAACCTTTAAAGAATTTTTCTGAGTTTATTTGAGCCAAACTGTCCAGTATTGCCTGGAAGCAGAATTTCAATGTATTGGGATAATGGCCGTTTCTTACCTTGTTTTATACATTCCAATCAAAGGAGAAGTAAGTGGGCCACATAAAATCTATTGGTGATAGATTAGGGAGGCGGGAGAAAGCAGATAAACACCCAAATAATTATTGTAAGGATACTTATGCTATGTTATTCAAAACAGCAAAATAATGGGAAAATTACATCACATATGCCCACACTGGATTATAGTAAAATAAATAACTTTATAAATTATTCCACGTATTACTAAGCAGCATTGGCAAGCAATGATGATTAAGAATCACTAATTCTTGAAAAGGTGTTCATTGTACACTACAAAGTGGAAAAACACAGGCTGTATACACAAATATGCGTATGTTTGCATATACATACATGTGTTTGTGTATATTTATACACACATAATAGTACATATTCACACACACACACATATACAAATTAGACACTAGAGACTTTGAACTAAAATGTTTATTGTAATGTTTATTTTCTTTAATTTTAAAAATCATTTTACACATGTTTTACATTCAGAGTATGTTACTTTCAAATTGAGGAAAAATGTTGTTTTCATTGTTTTCTATATTCTACTATGTACAGGATTGGGTTCATAAATATCATTGACATTAACTCTATTTCAAATATGCTAGTTTATAGGCTGCTTGTCAAGTAAGAAACTTTAAATCAAAACACATCTGGACTTTTGTATGCCTTATATTCTTCCTCAGATAATATAAGATTAGGCCAAACTTATCCACCAGTTTTCAATTTTATGAAACAGAAATTAATAGTTCCTGCTGTGTATGTTTTTAAAATTTATTTATCTTTAACATCAAAATTTACTTATTTGAAATTGAGAATTTATTATATATCCAGTTTTTATCAATTGACACTTTCTTCCCCAACCTTCCTATTTCCTACAACATCAGCTTGTCCACATTTGTCATGGTCACAACCTTGGATATGTTCTTTCATTGTTTCCATGCTCATATATTGATATTATTTCAAATAATTTGTTCCTAAGCAATTGAACTATATAGAATTATATGTTATTACTTTATGGTGGGCATCTTACAAACAATTCTTTCTTTACTATTATTTTTTTCATGTTTATCTTAGAAGTTGCTGGACATTTTCCCCATATGAATTATAAGATTTATCTAAATTAAGATGTTTCTGATAAGTTTCTACTCACAAATACATTGCATTTTTATATGAAGGTAAAGTACCTTTTAATTTCTTTATTTCTTTGGAGCCATTGGGAATTTCTTTCGGCTTATTTTTTTGTTGCATTATTCTCAATAAATTCAATTAGAATTGATTAATCTGAGAAGAGATTTCTTATTATAGACGTTTCACAAAGTTATCATATATCTAAATTGTAATCTACTTACTGTAACATATGTATTAGGGAAATAGTTTCTAATGTCCTTCTTAGTTTCATAGGGCAAAAAGGTTAATTACAATTTGACAAAGAAAAAAAAATATGTACATTTTATATATATTTATTCATATTCTCTCTCTCTATATATAAAAGCCTAAGTGACCATTATAACTGGATGACCGGCCAATGCCACAGTGATGTGCACTGACCACCAACAGGCAGATGCTCAATGAAGGAGCTGCCCCCTGGTGGTCAGTGAGCTCCCACAGCCAACCTCCTGAGGCCAGCTGATCAGCCCCAATCACCGACCAGGCTGAGGGACCCACCTGTGCATGAATTAATGCACCAGGCCTCTAGTTCAGTATCAAATATATATATACTCTGTGGCCAGATTATTATGACCATCCATCAGTACTTCCTTGGGCCACCTTTTGCCTTCAATACTCTGGTGATCCTTCTTGGCATTGACTCCACGAAATGTTGAAAGGTAATGTGAGGAATCTGACACCATGCCTGATGAATAGCACTGTCCAGTTCTGTGAGATTTGATGCTTGTGGAACCAGCTGCCAGATGGCTCTTGTAACTTTGTCCCACAAATGCTCAATTGGATTGAGATCTGGTGATTGGGGGGCCACCTAAGCAAGGTAAAATCTCCCTCATGTTCTTGAAACCACTCCTGCACAATATGAGCACCATGGTGTGGCTCATTGTCTTATTGGGAGAAGCCATCTCCATTGGGATATGCCATCAACATGATAGGATGAACTTGATCAGCAATGATACTTAGGTATGTTGTGCTATTCAGGCGTTGTTCCACACAAATTAAAGGACCCAAATCATGCCAGGAAAACATGCCCCAAACCATAACACTGCTCCCACCAGCTTGAAGGAGTGTACTCATGCCATCTGCATCATGCAACTGGACACATGATTCATCGGATCACATGACTTTTTTCTAATGCTCGACTGTCCAATCCTGTGTTTTATCTTGGTAACTGCAGACAGCAAAGATGTTCGAACAGGCCTTTGGCTTCCATATCCCATATGATTCAGTGTATGGCTAATTTACCTACAAATGTCAAGTGGTCATAATAATTTGGCCACTCAGTATATAATATATTTTATATATGACTTCTGTTTATTTATATATATACTATATATATGATATGCTATATATTATATATTCTATATATTATTATCATATATATGATATTATATATATCACATACATATATATGATATTCTATATATTCTCTGGGTCCTTAAGTAATTAGAACCATAGCTACTTCATGGTAAAAATGATAGTAATGTACTGGTATGGTGACTATTTTTAAACTAATTGAAATTTCTGCTTTGGTCTTTAACATTTACTTTAAAGATAACTCCTTTCTTATAAATCTTGCAAAGATTTAGGCTCAAATAAGTAAATTTTGATAAAGATGAATCAATAATGTTCAATATTTATTTTTTATAACTTAAAATGTTTTATTAGGTGGGTTAGAAATAATAAAATTATGGGAAAAAGTACCACATATTAAATCTTATAAAAATAAAGACAATGTGTAAATGATGATGATATTAGTCTTAAAAATTGACTATGTTGGACACAACAAGATGGCGGCAGAGGTAAAAGCCTAACTGCAGCCGCCCTCAACAATTTAAAAAAATACAACTAAAATATAGAGTGGACACTATCCAGAACTACAGGAAAGTTGACTGACTGGAAATTCTACAACTAGAAGGAAAGAGAAAACCAGAAGGAAAACCAGAGGAGCTGTAAAAGCCTGAGGTACGGAGGCACGGTGTGCGCGCGGAGAGAGGACGGAGCCGGAGAGGAGGGGCTGCTGAGTGCCTGGCTGGCGCTCCCTAGCCGGAAGGAGATAAAAGCCCCGGACTGCGCTGAACCCCAACTCTGACTGCACTGAACCCCAGTTCTGGGCGAGACCCCGGGGGTCCCAGGCTCATACAGAGGGAATCTGGGCTGTAAGGCGGAAGCTCAGCCGAGCAGCGAGAAAGGCAGAGCCCCGGAGTCGCGCACATTGCGCGCAGAGGAGGGACTGTTCGCTGAGCTGCTGAATTGCCCCAGCAGGAAGGACTCAAAAGCTCAGGACTGTGCTGAGCCCCAGTTCTGACTGCACTGAACCCCAGTCCTGGGCAAGACCCTCGGGCCCCAGCCTCATACAGGGGGAATCTGGGCTGTAAGGCAGAAGCTCAGGGGAGTGAAAAGCAGATCCCCTGAGTCGCGCACATTGTGCGCACAGAGGACAGACTGTTGTTTGGGCCGCGAGATCGCCCTAGCGGGAAGGAGACATAAGCTTCGGACTGATCTTAACCCCACTTCCAACTGCTCTGAACCCCAGTTGTGGGCTTGTTGGGGGAGAGACTACACTGTCTGGAAGCGGGCGAAGCTCCAGGGCGCCTTTCTCTCAGAGGTGCTTGCAGGGAGTACCAAAGGACACTGAGGAACACTGAGACTCAGGAACCTCCGGAGGGCGGGGCTAACCGGAAGCCAAGGCTGTAGGCTCCACCCTGAAACTCTGCCCCTTCCAAGCTGAACTCAGAGAGGCTTTTGCAGGTTTCCAAGTCTAGTGGAATAAGATTATCTCCTGGCATAGACACAGCTGATCCTCCCAACCTACCAACTCAGGGAAGCAGCGAAAATGTCGAAACGAGGAAACAGATCACAAACGAAAGAAATGGAGGACAAAAAGCGACGGGATATAGAGTTCAAAACCACGCTTATAAGGTTGTTCAACAATCTCCTAGAAAAGGCCGATAAAATAAATGAGACCTATGAGGATATGAAAAAAGATCAACAAGAAATAATAAAGGGTCAACAAGAAATAATAAAAGGTCAACTAGAAATAAAGAATACAATCTCTGAAATAAATAATATTATACAGAGTCCTAAAAACAGAATGGAAGATTGTAAGAATCAAGTCCAAGATTTGCAACACAAAGAGCCAGAGGACACTCCTCCACAGAAGCAAGAAGACAAGAGAATCCAGAAAGTTGAAGATAATGTAAGAAACCTCTGGGACAACTTCAAGCGAACCAACATCAGAATTATGGGCATCCCAGAAGATGACAGAGAGCAAGATACCGAAAACATATTGAAAGAAATAGTGACAGAAAACTTCCCCCACCTGGTGAAAGAAATAGATTTACATGTCCAGGAAGCACACAGAACCCCAAACAAAAGGAATCCAAAAAGAACCACACCAAGACACATCATAATTAAAATTCCAAGAGCTAAAGACAAAGAGAGAATATTAAAAGCAGCAAGACAAAAGCAGGTAGTTACCTATAAAGGGGCACCCATACGACTGTCAGCTGATTTCTCAACAGAAACCATGCAGGCCAGACGGGAATGGCAAGAAATATTCAAGGTGATGAATAACAAGAACCTACAGCCAAAAATACTCTACCCAGCAAAGCTATCATTCAGAATCGAAGGCCAGATAAAGAGCTTCACAAATAAATTTAAGCTAAAGGAATTCATCACTGCCAAGCCAGAATTATATGAATTGTTAAAAGGGGTTCTTTAGGAAGAGGAAGAAAATAAAGATAAAAATTATGAACAAACACATAACTATCAACAAGTGAGTCTAAAAACCAAGGGAAGTAAAAATGATGAACAATATTAACTGGTGAATATAATAGAATCAGAGGTATGGGAGGGGAGTGGACTGATGATTCTTGGGGAAATGGGGAGTGGAGCGGGGCGGGAAGAGACTGAACATAAACTGCACCTATGGATGAGGACAATGGGGGATGGGGAAAGGGCAGAGAATTGAATGGAAACTTGGTGTAGAGGTGCAATGGGGGGGGGGGGGATGAGGAACATTTGTAATAATATGAACAATAAAGATTTATTAAAAAAAATTGACTATGTTAAGGAGAACAGTAAAAATGAACATGAAGAGAAGCAAATAGTTATTATTTTTGGTGATATTCCAATATATTCTGTTGAAGTTACACTCCCATAGGGATCTTGTATTAGTCTTCTTGGGCTGACAAAAATATACCACAGACTGTGTGGCTTAAACAACAGAAATTTATTTTTCATAGTTGTGGAGGTCTGAAGACTGAGAGAGCTCTCTTCTAACTTGTATAGGAACTGCTTTTTTATTGTATCCTCACATGTTAGGAGTGGCAGGGGGTGGGTGTGAGAGAGGTTTATGGTATCTTCTCTAGTAAGCGCCCTAATCCCATCATGAGAATTACACGTTAATGGGCTTATCTGAACCTAATATCTCCCAAAGGCCTATCTCATAATCCCATCATATTGGGGGGGGGGGGCGGGTAAAGCTTCACCCATGACTTTTGAGCGTCACGCAGTTCTTTTATAAAAAAATATATTTTATTGATTTTTTACAGAGAGGAAGAGAGAGGGATAGAGAGTTAGAAACACCAATGAGAGAGAATCATCAATCAGCTGCCTCTTGCACACCCCTTACTGGGGATGTGCCCGCAACCAAGGTACATGCCCTTGACTGGAATCGAACCTGGGACCCTCCAGTCTGCAGGCTGACGCTCTATCCATTTAGCCAAACCAGTTTTCAGCAAGGTCACACAGTCCTTAACAGTTCTCATAGAAGCACCCATCATATGAGAAATAAATGATTTTTGCATTTAATTTATCTTGGATAATTAATTGCTTAAGGTTATTAAGTCTGATTAATTGCTAAAATTATTTACTGGCATGTATTTTAGTGTTATTGTATATGCAGAATGGGGAATCACAGTTTTGGCAGAATAAAACATGCAAAGATGATTCTATATAAGAAAACCACACAACTATCAGATAATACAAGGCTTTTTAGTAATCAGAATTTAAGTTATATTACATTTGCATTTCTTTGGTTTATGAAAATCTTTAATAGACTTCAGTATAGTAGATTATACTATACTATAATAGATCTCACTATAGCAGATTAATATTTGTACTTTAAAAAATAACGAGAGGCTCAGTGCACGAAATTTGTGCATGGAGAAAGGGAGGTCCCCCAGCCCAGCCTCTACCCTTTCCAATCCGGACTCTTTGGAGGATGTCCAACTGCGCTTTAGGCCCAGTCCCAGAGATGGGGCCTAAACCGGCAGTTGGACATTCCTGTCACAATATTGGACTGCTGACTCCTAATCTCTCACCTGTCTTCATGCTGGCCTGGTCGCCCCTAACTGCTCCCTGCTACCAGCCAGGTCACCCCCAAATTCCCCACCTGCTGGCCTGATAGCCTCTAACTGCCCCTCCCCCCATTGGCCTGGTCACTCCTAACTGCCCTTTTATCCTGCCGACCTGGTTGCCCCTAACTGCTCGCTCCCCTGCCAGCCTGGTTGTCCCCAACTCTCCCTCCCCCTGCTGGCCTGGTCACCCCACTCAGCCTGCTTGTTCAGTTGTTTGGTTTCCTCTCACTAACCCCCCTGCTGTTCTGTTTTTAGGCAGCCATCTTGTGAGGGCGTGATGGCCAATTTATATATTACCTCTTTTATTATATGGTATTTATTTTATGTAAATTTTTATTATGTCTTGTTCTCCTCAAACTACCAGTACATTGTTTTGTTCTTTGTGATATGGGTTGGTTGCCAGGCAGAGAAATATTTTGGAACCAAGACACTGAGTTGTGACAGTGACATTTCCTCAAAGGCAGATAACCAATTTTAAGCATTTAGGAGGTTGTATGCCTTTGGGTGAACTTATAACTGAAACATGATTTTTTAGGTGCATAATATTTATATAAATATTGGCAAATAAACATAACAGTATTTTGCTATTATGAGATCATGTTGTGTGGTTCCTTGCTTTTAAATTTTAGATTTTTCTTTAGTTGTGAATGTCACTATTTTGGACTTGCTCTGCATGGTTTTGGCAACATATTTTCTATAGTTTTAATAGCTGTTTTAGTTTACTTTATATAAGGTCTATTTTGGAGGCTTTTAAAATGGTTTAGATGGTGATGGGTCTGTTTATTTGTTTGCTTATGGGAATACAGTGACTGACTGATGGTTAGAATTGTCAGAGTTTAGGATGCTTTTGTACTTTTAGTTATTTCTCCATGGCTTTTTTTTCCAGTTATTTTCAGTATATGTGGACAGATAGTGCACAATGGAGATCTAAGTGAGGCTGGAATTAATTGGGGGTGACGGGAGGTGGTGATAGTGGAGAGGGAAAAACCACTGTAGCCATGTGGACAATTTTGTGAAGTAGAAGACTATATTAGCATGCAGATTGCATCCAATCCTCTAATAAATAATGTGTTTATAGACAAACAACCATTTGCTTTAAGTAAATGATGTTGCATGCAACACTTTTGTAGATGATTTGTAGGGCATGCAGCGGCAATATTGCTTTTCCTACTGAGTATATATTGCCTTAACTATGTATTAAGAAAAACATATAAATCAGAAATGCAAAGTAAGCAAAATATATCAACTGACATTTATTTTAATTATGTGGTATTTAAATGTGTGTGCTCTTTAATATTTTTCATGACTGATGGCTTGCAGAGTTACCACAGAAAATAAAATTAAGCATTAAATATTATATAATTATGAGCCTTCAGTCTTGCTTCCACTTGTAAAGTAATAAAGCATTTTTGTATTACATTTTAATCTCATTTTATTCCTTTTGTGATTGTTAGCTTTTCTTCTGAAACTTATTTGAAATTAAGTTCGGGCCATATTCTGCAATGTCAGGGAAATTGATAATGTTTATTTCTTAACACCATACTGTATATGATCATACAAACTTTGTATTAATATTTCCAAAGAAGGGTAACAAAAAGGGCTTTTAGCTTTCACCCTTTGTTCAATAAATCAAGCATAAACATAGCCTGCACATGGCTTTTCAGCGAATTCTGCCATTTCACTTGCCTTTTATCTTGAAGGTTTATTGCTTTACATGGCTTAAAGTGTTTCAGGGTCTGAAGTGTTTAATCTGGGATGTTTAGGTTATTGATGTCGCAGCCAAAGTGTGTGAGAAAGTCATCTGCTAAAACTTCTTGAACATGTACAGTAGGTGCTGTTGTATGTGTTTGAGTGATTCATTTCTTGGCAAATGAGCTTTGGCCTTTTGTTTTTAAAATGCATTTTACATTTTGAGTAATTAAAATTTTGGCTCTTTTCTGTGGATTATCCTGCCTTTCTGATGCTCAAAACTTAACTGAAGACCGTGTGCTAATTCTGTCTCAATCTTTTCCTATAGGAACTTCCAGGAAAGAACCAAAGCGGTAGTTAAGAATGTATCTACTTAGTAAAATTAAAGCATACTAAAATTCAAATCTGATAATTGATCTAAGATAATGATTATGCAACAGAAAAATTTTGTGTTAGATTTTCTTTGCCATTTATTTCCCCTCATGTTTAGCACTGCTAACTTAAAAGTTTCTATTGTTTTGCTGAGGTTGATTTGGCTTAGTGGTAGAGCTTCAGTCTGCGGACTGAAAGGTCCTGGGTTCGATTCCGGTCAAGAGCATGTACATTGGTTGTGGGCACATCCCCGGTAGGGGGTGTGCAAGAGGCAGCTGGTCCATGTTTCTCTCTCATCGACATTTCTGGCTCTCTATCTCTCTCCCTTTCTCTCTGTAAAATATCAATAAAATATATTTTTAAAAAAGTTTCTATTGTTTAAATGGGTGTACAATTCTTTCAGTAACTAGTGATTAAGTGCCTATTTTTTATTTTCCCCATTGGGTTAATGCGGTAGATTCTTAGAGAAAGATCAAAGAGAATAATGTAAGTATAAGCATGGGTCTGGACTCCAAAGAAAGAAAGAAAATTCACATTTATTAAGTATTTATTTTGAGCCAGACACTGTATTAGAAGCTTTGATGTATGCCTTGCATTTAAAAGCTGGTTGAAGACACATTCATGATACATAATTGGTATGTGTGAATGTGCATATTTTAAATTGATATGTAATATACAGGTTTACACTACCATACATTGCTATAATTATAAAATTTAAGATTAAAATTATTTTTGTGGGCGAAACATGTCATGGGAGTTCAGAGGAAATAACAGTCTGTGTGGGGCTGGTCTGGACAGATAAGGCTCTGAGAAGACAACCCTAATGAGACTGAAGGAATGATAGTGATTTTGTTATCATTTGTTTAACATAGAAATCAAAAGCACTTTATTTATTAATTAAATTTATCAGGGTGACATTGGGCAACATGAACATATAGGTTTCAGGTGTGGGTTTCTGTGCTCCAAGATCTGTATATTGCACCGTGTGCCTATTGCCAAAAGTCAAATCTTCTCCTCCTTCCCCCTCCCCCCCAGCCTCCTCCCTCTGGCAGTCCCAACACTGCTGTTTGTATTCACGAGTTTCAGTTTTGTATCTCAAGAAGTCAAAAGCACTTTTACACATTTTTTATTTACAGCCCAAAACAACCCTTTGTAATAAGGAATCATGCTGTTTCTCCTTTAAAACATAGTAGTAAATGGAATTTAGAAAGATGGAGTGACTTCACCACCAAATGACCCAGTAACATCACTATCCTCTCTGCTCCCAAACCAAGCACATGTCTCACCTTGCAGGCTCATTATGCTAACTCTGTTTAAAATATTGTGACGGCTTTCCATTACTCTTTAAATCTGAACTCCTCACCATACCTATGAGTACCTACAGGAGTTGACCTTTGTTTACCATATGACTCCACTCCATATCACCCTCCCCTCGTTAATAGCACTAGCCATCTGAGCCTCCTTTCTCTCCTCTAATGGATCTAAGGTTTTTCACCAGCTACTTGTCCTGGACATGGCTAACTGCTATGTAGCTTCCATTCACTTTCAGCCTTTCCCTTATAGCATCCCACTTTTTTGTGTGCAGGTGTCCGCCTCTCCTTGGTTACAGTGCAGCCACATGATTTTTGAGACTGACTCCTGCTCCAGGAGTAATTCTGAGTAGTCAGAGCCAATAGTGCTGCTCCCAGTCCTTTGTTAGGCATTGAACTAAATGCTTATGCCCATGCCAGGTAATACAAGAAATGGCCTTGCTCTCAAGGATTGAGTCAGGAATGGGCGGGCACCGTACTCAGGCTGATGACACACAGGGGAAGCTTGTCCTAGGTTTCTGGGAAATGTTTCCTTGCTCTTAAGATAGAGCAATATAAAGAGACAATCTATTTGTAAGATATTCCTTGCGAAGCTCGAGACTCTCTTGACACCAGTGATTGAGGTTGACACATAGGTGAAGGCTGAATTGAGATCACAGAGGCACTGGATTGAGACTGCCCTAAACTCTGCTCATCGTTGAACTTCCACTCATGTCAGTCAGCATCTACCCTTATTTTGTTTAAACTAGTTTCATTTCTTTTTCTGTTATGATAAAAGATTCCTTACCCTGGAATTCTCCTTTTTTCCAGTTGTTTCCTGTCTACTTCCTGCCTGGCATTCAGATCTCAGTTTGACTGTTGCCTTTTCAGAGAGAGCCCTTCCCTGCTATTTAATCTGTCAGTCATTCTTTATCTCACTGCTCTGTTTTATGTTCTTCACAGCACTTCCAACTGCTTTCTTATGTACTAGTGTATTTGTTTAATGTCCGATTCCTAGAATATAAGCTCTGTGAGAGCAGGAAGCTTGTTACTTCAGTTAGGGCTACATCTTTAGCAATTTGAACACTGTCTTCATCCATAACAGGAGTCTATATTTGTCCAATGAATGGATAAATGGAAGAGTCAGATCATAAATTTTGGCTTAAAATTCTGTGCTCTATGCAGTACACTGTGTTGCCTGGCAAGGAAAAGAACGGTAACCCCAGCAGATGCAATAACAAAAGCAAAGGACAAATGGAATACGGCCTGGAGTATATGGGTATAATATGAATGCTTATCCCATAGAGTTATGGTCAAGATTAAACAGGCTAATATATCTTAGCAATTGGAGGGTCCACAATCCACAAACAATGGAAATTCAAACGACCATTTCTGATTAATAACATCCTCGTTATAGATTTAAATGGCAGTATATTTTGAACCAATCTCCTTTTGTTAAACTTCGTTAGAAATACCAAAATCATTATTCACAGTCAGTGAAACAGCATCATTGTCATGATGGGGTGATTACCCTAGGTGAACTGGTGGTACAAAGTCAGGTGATTTAGAACGTGGAAGAAAACAGACATTCAGTGGTGAGCTATTGGTGAGATCTTACAGATGCTGTAAGTATTCAGTTCTTCACAGAGAGCTGTGCAATAGCTACTGAAGATGAAACAGGCATAAAAGGATTTAATTTTTGAAATGTGGACATTTATTTCAAAACTGTTAGAGAGCCAGTTCTTTGGCTTTATTCAACCAGTCATCACATGTGTATTGAATGTATGCTATGAGTATGGCACTAATTTAAAGATTATAAGGGGGAAATGTGGTTTATCTTAAAAAAAAACATGCAATGTGATAGGGAAAAATCTACCTTAAATTAAACGGCAATACTGCACTATATTTCAGTAATGATGCATAGATAATTAAAGTTGTTGTAAGATGGTATATAATTAATTACCATTAAATGATATAACTGCAGAATATAAAGATTACCTCAGGCTATGGTGATTAGGAGAGAGCTGATATATTGTGAATATTAAACAGCCTATATATTTTGTTTTACTCACTAAGAATAAAACTCTACAAACAATAAATCACATGTACATATATACTCATATATTCTTCACCTCTCACATCCCAAGTTAAAAGAGAACCACAAATGCATTGTTTTTATCATATTCTTCTAGTAGGTGTTTTAAGTTATTTTTACCTGATTTTTTTTTTTAGTGCTTGCATTTGGATATTTCAGTATTAAAAAATTAGAACTAAAGATGAAACATTATGTTCCACACAATGTCAATAAGTGGATGACTTCAGAGACTCATATATTTCTGTGAAGAGTTGAAGCACCTAAGAAATTTAAGGGTTGGTTCTGATGTAATTCAATGCATTAAAACCATGGAGTCTTTCTAAAATCTCTAAGCTTCTTAAATAGCATTACAGTAAAATTGTCAAACTATCTTAACTTGTGCCTTTTATAAAAATAATGCCCTTTAATGTGGACTTTGAAGCAAATTTACTTGAACTGCATGTACAATTTTTGAAAGGCAGTTTAATTCTTCTGGGAACAATGAACATAATTTGATTGACCTCAAAATTGACATTCGGCAATTTAGGTGTGCAATTTAACTTTACATTGGAAGAGAGGGATCTTTGAAAAGTTTAGGTAATATTAAAAATTAGCACTTTTTCAGACTTGAAGCACGTCAGAACTTCTAGCTGCCAATTCTCTTAACCTGACTTCTGAGGAGTGCGGTATTAATTAAGCCTTTTGTTACTTGTCCCTTCTCACTGTGGATTTCTCAAATTTGAGACTACTTAATTATTCAGATTTCATGGTGGTTTTGTAACAAACCTCATGACCATGTTATTCAACTTACTTATAACTTGTTATTACTATGTGATTAGAATGCTAGTCAGTTTATCTTACTATTTAGGGAGAAAAAGTGCTAAACCATTTGAATAAAATGTTGTTGTAGGAACTTAATTGAGAAATCTGTGTTTTTAAGGCAGTGTTTTGAAACAGCACATGTGTATTTTAGAATGATTTCTCAGCAGGACCTGCTTTTCCTTGCAACTACATAGGACATCAGCCAAGCCCTCTGGCAGTAACAGATGAAATTAAACACATTTTTCATAAGGTGTATTTATCCAGTGGACCAACCACACTGTGAGCAAATATATTCTTTAGTTACCCACTTAAACTTGAGCCGACTGGAGTGCTCAAAATCTGACTCTCCGTGTCATTTTAAGAATATGCTTATTAAGGAGGTTACAAGAGTCCATATAATCTTTTTTCTTTTCTTTTTAGGAAGTAACCACAATGCCAATGATAAAAAAATATTTCTAAATTATTTAAATTTACTTCTGGTTAAGTAGAATATATGATACAGTTGTAAATCAGAAATAGTCATATCATTGTAAATTAGCAGTAAATGAATTTAAAAAATATATTTTATTGATTTTTTACAGAGAGGAAGGGGAAGGAATAGAGAATTAGAAACATTGAGAGAGAAACATCTATCAGCTGCCTCCTGCACACCTCCTACTAGGGATGTGCCGACAACCAAGGTACTTGCCCTTGACTGGAATTGAACCTGGAACCTTCCAGTCCACAGGCCAACCAAAGGTCTATCCACTGAGCCAAACCAATTAGGGCAAGGAATTTTAATTATTAACTTATACCTGTATGAGATGTGTCTATACTACTCTATCCAATTAAGTGGAGGAATGCAAATACATAAATCTGGAAGTCAGTTGTACCTAGACATTTTATCCATAATTGATATCTTTAAAATTTTTAAAACTAAATTATCCACTGTGATTTGGAGTAGAGCCAATCAATTCAGACTCATTTACGAGGCTGCTAAAATAAAGCAAAACAAACACAGACAAAAACAAAAAAACAACAACAAGAGACAAAAACCCAGAGTTTTGCATTCAGGGAATAGACAGGAGCACCTATGCACATTTGATTATTTTAATTATAGGCATAGGTTCCAAAGTGGAAACTAGTCAGCTTCTTAGTTTCTTTGGCTGTCAGTTTGCGTAGTGAGTGGTGATAATACCTATCTATATATGTAAAAGTCTAAGTGATCAAACAACTGGTTAACCAGTTGCTATGATGCGCACTGACCACCAAGGGGCAGATGCTCAATGCAGGAGCTGCTCCCTGGTGGTCAGTATGCTCCCACAGCCAACCTTCTGTGGTCCCTCACACTGGTTGACCTGCCCCCCTTGATTGTCCCTGATTGCCAGCCAGGCTGAGGGACCCCTCCTGTTCAAGAATTTGTGCACCACACCTCTAGTATATATATATATATATATATATATATATATATATATATATATATATACACACACACACACACACACACACACACACACACACACACACGACTGAATGAAGGACTGGTTGACCAGTTGCTCTGATGTGCACTGACCATCAGGGGGCAGACGCTTAATGCAGGAGCTGCCCCCTGGTGGTCAGTGCACTCCCACAGCCTATCTCCTACAGCCGGCCAGCAGCATTATGTCCGGCATCTGTTCCTTTCTCACTCAGCCTGGTGACCATAACTTCCTTTCCCCACCCCGCTGGGGCCTTTGGTCCCTGTCTGGGACAGGGGACCTGGGGTGGGTGGTGGAAGATGCAGCCACTTTCCCAGAGGGGATTTAGAAAGCTCAGAAACTTGAGATGCAAATCAAAACAACAATGCGGTACCATCTCACACCTGTCAGAATGGCCAACATCAACAAAACAACAAACAACAAATGTTGGCGAGGTTGTGGAGAAAAAGGAACCCTCGTGCACTGCTGGTGGGATTGTAGGTTGGTGCAACCACTGTGGAAAACAGTATGGAGCTTCCTCAAAAAACTGAAAATGGAACTCCCATTTGACCCAGTAATCCCACTACTAGGAATATACCCCAAGAAACTAGAAAGACCAATCAGAAAGGATATATGCACCCCTATGTTCATAGCAGCACAATTTATAATAGCTAGGACTTGGAAACAGCCTAGGTGCCCGTCAGCAGATGAATGGATCAAAAAACTATGGTACATCTACACCATGGAATACTATGCTGCCATAAAAAGGAAGGAATTCTCATCATTTGCAGTAACTTGGATGGAATTGGAGAGCATCATGCTGAGTGAAATAAGCCAGTCAATGAAAGAGAAACACTACATGACCTCACTCATTTATGGATATTAAAGATCATTATAAATGAATGAACAGAAAGATTGATATAGTGACAGTAAAACAACAGGCAGTCTGTCAAATGACAGCGGGGGGGGGGGTAGGGAGATCTGGGGGAGATAAGAGATCAACCAAAGGACTGGTATGCTTGCATATAAGAATAGCCAATGGACACAAAACTCTGGGGAGGGAGGGCATATATTGGGGGGGGGGGGGGGCAATGATAAGCTATGTATACAGATAATACCTTAATAAAAAAAAAATCAAAAAAATAAATAAATAAAAAAAATAAAAAAAAAATAAAATTCCAAGAGCTAAAGACAAAGAGAGAATATTAAAAGCAGCAAGACAAAAGCAGGTAGTTACTTATAAAGGGGCACTCATACGACTGTCAGCTGACTTCTCAACAGAAACCATGCAGGCCAGACGGGAATGGCAAGAAATATTCAAGGTGATGAATAACAAGAACCTACAGCCAAAAATACTCTACCCAGCAAAGCTATCACTCAGAATCGAAGGCCAGATAAAGAGCTTCACAAATAAATTTAAGCTAAAGGAATTCATCACTGCGAAGCCAGAATTATATGAATTGCTAAAAGGGGTTCTTTAGGAAGAGGAAGAAAATAAAGATAAAAATTATGAACAAACACGTAACTACCAACAAGTGAGTCTAAAAACCAAGGGAAGTAAAAATCATGAACAATATTAACTGGTGAATATAATAGAATCAGAGGTATGGAAGGGGAGTGGACTGATGATTCTTGGGGAAATGGGGAGTGGAGCGGGGCGGGAAGAGACTGAACATAAACTGCACCTATGGATGAGGACAATGGGGGATGGGGAAAGGGCAGAGAATTGAATGGAAACTTGGTGTAGGGGAGCAATAGGGAGGGGGGGGAATGAGGAACATTTGTAATAATATGAACAGTAAAGATTTATTTAAAAAAAAAAAAGAATAAAGTGCTGTTGCAAACTCTGACCACCACTGGAAAAGCAATTCAAAAGGAGGTACTGAAGACTAATGTACAGAGACATTATATTAAAATACCAATGAGTAAAAATTAAAAAAAAAAAAAAAAAAAAAAATAGAAAGCTCAGAAACTTGACACAACTGAAAAGAAGTAAGAAATGGTGGACCTTGAAAATGACTTAAGGTTTTCTCATTGTGAAGAATATAGTCAAACACTTAAATATTTTTACCCTTTGTCCTCTCTCTGTGATCTATCATAATAATCTGCTTTGTGTTGGTATTAACTGCTGTGTTACTGACAATTACCTGAAAGAGAAGTTGGGGTGCTTAACTGTGCTGAAAAAATTTAGCTACATCAGAAAGCAAGTCTAATTCAGCAAGTTTATCTCTATATATAAAAGGCTAAGTTGACTCATGCATGCGTGATACATATAAAGTTCTCACTGGGGTCAATTGCACATGTGTGTTTTGATCTGTCATTGTTGATTGTGAATTTGGTTGATACTTCTATTATAAAGAAAGGGCTAATAATGATATTAAAATATTTATTCTAATTAATCTCCTTTCAATGTGCATGAATTTGGGCATCAGGTCACTAGTTATGAATAAAGCTACTATATATATCAAAGTGTAGGTTTTTTTCACCTGTTTTGGGTAAATATCAAAGAGCATGATTGCTGAATTGTGTGGTAGGAGTATGGTTAGTTTTATAAGAAAGTGGCAAACGGTCTTATATATTATTGAAATTTGATATAACACACATATAATATGATTGACAACTTTAGGCCATTTAGATGCATCATTGTATTTCCTGGAAATATTTTGAGAAATGAAAATCAGACTGTAAACTTATTATGGAGAAGAAAAATACAGCCATTTTAAAAAATATTCTGAGTGTCATAGTATTTATTATTATGATTTTGAATCAAAACATAGTTTGAGTGTAAAATAGTAATAAGTTTCTCAACACTTATCCAAAATTGAATTAGTGGATACTTTGTCACTTACTTAGCTTACTAACTCTAAAGAACAAGGTAGCTTTATGAAGGTGTTTAATGTCCAAATGATTCAGATACTGGCTGAGCCAACACATAGGTTATTCTTAAAGTGGTATGTTTGTCCCACATTTTCTCTAAATTGCATTGTATTCTCATGAGTTAATTTAATCTATGAGGACAGAAAGAACCTGAGGGAATTTCTGTTTATAAAAAGGTAAACCACCACACTAACCTAGACTAACGTGACATATTTTTGTGGGCGTAGGCCATATTTTGAATTAGAAATTTGAAAAATAAATGTAAGACTCAACATCCTATGAATATTTTCCCTCCATTATTCGATTCTCAGAATCTTGAAAAAACACTTAAGCTTAATGCTTTATGGCTTGTGAAAGATAATAGATCAATAATTATACTATTCAGAATTTTGTTCATACTTCTCTGTTCAGATAACTTTATTGTTGTTTATTTGTTTTTAATCATTACCTGAGGATATTTTTCCATTGATTTTTAAAAATTCTTTGTTGTTTAAGTATTACATGAGTCTCCTTTTCCCCCCATTAGACCTCTTCCCCACCACCCCTTCCCCAAACACAAGCCCTTAACCCTCTCCCCTACTATCTGTGTCCATTGGTTTTGTTCATATGCATGCATACAAGTCCTTTGGTTTAATCTCTTACCCCCTTACCTCCCGCCTCCTCTCATAGGTTGTAGGAGAGGGAAAGACAGAGATAAATATCGATGTGAGAAACACATCGATTGGTTGCCTCCTGCCCGAACCCCGACCAGGACACAGGCCAAGGAGGAGCCTGCAACCAACGTACATGCCCTTGAGAGAAATGGAACCTGGGACCCTTTGGTCTGCAGGTCAATGCTTTATCCACTGAGCCAAACCGTCTAGCACCAGATAACTTTAGACACCAAGAATTAAAGGGAACAAAACTGGGAAACATTGAGTCTTATTGCTTACATTCCTGCCTTCTTCCAGATGTGTGGAGGGATTAACAAAAGAAAGAGATGGATGGTTTTCTGAGGAGAATTTGCTATCCATTTTCTTGACCCTCTATAATATAAACTTAATGTTACACCACATTTTAGACACTAGAATTCTGTTTTGTTTGCTTTTTTGTCTTTCTGAGAGTGAAGTCAAAGCTGAAATATTTTCAATCAGGAGTCCTCCCTTCCATTAGTAGAAGTGGATATAATTTATAGGCTTTTTTTTCTTTTCTTGCTGAGAGCCTGACAGTGTCTCCCTTACATTGTTGCAATGGATAATGGAACAGATTATTATTTTAACACATAATCTTTTCACACAACATGCTTTATATCTTTAAAGAACTTTAACATTCTGTATTATTTACACAAAAATAATGCATAATATAACTGAATATGCATGTGAATAAAGTAGATGAAACATGTTTTAATGATTTTTTGTAATGTTTTTTTGCCAATTACAGTTTACATTCAATATTATTTTGTATTAATTTCAGTTGTGCAGCATGTTGGGTAGACAACCATATGCTTTGCAAGGTGATCCCCAATATTTTCATTACTCACCTTGCACTATACTCAGTTGTTGCAATATTATTGACTATATTTCCTGTGCTATACTTTACATCTTCATGACTATTTTGAAACTATCAATCTGTATTTCTCAATCCCTTTGCCTTTTAACCCAGTCCCTCTTCCCCTCTGATAACTATCAGTTTGTTGACTCTATCTACCAATCTGTTTTGTTGATTTATTTTGTTCTTTAGATTTCATGTATAAGTGAAATCATATGATATGTCTTTCTCTGACTTATTTCATTTAGCATAATACTCCATTTTTAATAAGCTGGACAAACATTAAATATATGCATACATTTTATTTATTATTGTTTTATTTATTTTTAATTTTTTAATTAAATTTTTTATCTGTATACATATCTTACCATTGTATTATTATTATTTTAAATGTATTTTTATTGATTTCAGAGAGGAAGGGAGAGGAAGAGAGAGGGAGAGATAGAAATATCAATGATGAGAAAGAATCATTGATTGGCTGCCTTCTGCACTGGGGATCAAGCCTGCAACCAGGCATCTGCCCTTAACTGGAACTGAACCTGGGACTCTTCAGTTTGCAGGCAATGCTCTATCCACAGAGTCAAACTAGCTAGGGCTTTATTTTTATTTTATATATATATGTGGTGTTTATGGAATTATAAAACTAACTTCGATGTGGCCTTGTGTCTTCCTAGTAGTAAATAAAGTCTGTGTTAGGTCAGTTATTATTCTGACCTTTTCCCTCTAGTTTTGCCAATTGTTGATGGATAACTAATTTTGTTACATATGAAATATTGTATATTGCTTAAATATGATCAATGTTTTCTCTTTATTTTATTTTTCCCATAAACATTTATCCCCCATATACCCTCCTCTGTCTCTACCCACCTCATTTACCCCCAACAATCACCACACTATTGTTGTATCCATGAATTGTTTCTCTCCCCCCCCTTTTTTTTTGCTCAATCCCTTCTTCCCCATCAACCTGCCCTGACCCTGCAATCAGTCTGCCTGCAAAACAGAGACAATTTCCCCCCCCCCCAAATGAAGCCAAATTATTATTTTGGTTGTAATGATATAAATTACAAAAACAGGTGCTATAGATTCTAAATATACAATATCATAAGTAAAGTCAAGTGGATTTAAAAAACTTAAAACATGGAATGGTTTATTCTATTTGTTGTGACATTTGCTACTTGATACCATTTTGGTCTTTCGTTGGGTATTTAGCTGCTTGAGAATAGGGGCCCCTTCTCATTCATTTTTGTATCACTGATATTTAATGCATTTCCTTGTACACATTAATGCTCAGAAATAGTCGGCACATGAATATGACATTAATCATCTGAAAGAATTATTATTTGTTGCAGAGTATTAATGTGGATGAACAAAATTACGTACGTTATTTTTCTAATTTCTCTTGGGAACTTCGTACATAGTGCTGTTCTGGATGTCTTATTTTTGTCCCATCAGATCCACTTTCCACCTTTTTTCACCTTGCTATTTGCCCCAGAAGTTTGAACTAAATAAACACTTTAACAGGGCTCCTAGCTCTGGCTTCTGGTGGGATTTGGCCCATACAGAGCATCTATAGAAGCATCCAAAAGAAGCTTTTGAGGAGAATTAAGGCCAACCATTGGATAGGCATGGCCAGCAATGTTAATGAGTATGAAAGGTGATACAACAAATGGGGACCTGCACTTAATTTGGAATTTATGAAATACGAACTAAGTATGACCAAGGGGTGGTAGGAAATGAAGCTGGAGAAGTTAAGTCGAGGCAGATATTAAAGAAAATGGTATTATATTCTAAAGGCTTGGATTTATTGTTATGTCAATTCAAGTTTTTAAAGTAGGTGAATAATATGCATTTTTAGAACACCTGAGTATTACTGAGTATGAACTTGGAAAATGGGAGACTGTAGGTGGTTAGACCCATTAGCAAACTTTGTAACAAACATTAGATAGAGAAAGGATGATAAATGCCTGAACTAAGAGAGCAGATCAGACACTTGAGACTGGCTGTTCACTGATGGTGTGAATGTATTTTAACTAAATCTTGGGGATTAAAGAGAATCCAATGATATCTCATAATAGCAGCATTTAATTTCCCCCTTTCTCTTTCTGGCTTGCCAAGTTAAACAATATATGCAAGTATTCCTCTCAGGTTGTAATCTCCCTTTAAATATTTGTCAGTATGTTTGTCAATTTTATTTTCTGCTGATTACCTAATAGAAATATATACTAGTAATATTTTGTATTTCATGTAGTTTCAAAAACTAGTAATAGACAATGTTCTTTATAACATATGTAGCTGAAAACACACACCAAAGTATTAAAAGCAGGAACAAGCTGAAGATGTGGCTATGGAGACTGGTGATTAGGGTTAAGTAAATAATAAATTCATTCAGCCTTAGTGCACTCCATTTTGTTGACCTGGACAGCAGCATTGCTCTCCCTCCTTTCTTTTGTCTATCCTGGATGACTTACAAGAATCTTGCTGTGTTGAAGAAAAGAAAAAGGAATACTTATGATCCAAATTGAAAGGACAGATTTAAAAATATATATATTTTATTGATTTTTTTTTTTACAGAGAGCAAGAGAGAGGGAAAGTTAGAAACATCGATGAAAGAGAAAAATCAATTGGCTGCCTCCTGCATAGTTCCTACTGGGGATGTGCCTGCAACCAAGGTACATGCTCTTGACCAGAATCGAACCTGGGACCCTTGAGTCTGCAGGCCAACACTCTATCCATTGAACCGAACCGGTTAGGGCTAAAAGGACAGATTTTAATTAGCTTTTTTAAATATATTTTTTTAGAACTTTATTTGGCAGGCTATCTGTTTTAAATCAACTCTCCATTTTAAGAATACTCTATTAGATAACACTGCCACCAGAATATTAAAAAATTATTTGCCTAGATATTTACGGTTGAATTGTGTTGAAAATGTTTTCCCAATTAGAAGCTGGTTCTTAACTTGATTTCAGGTGCAAGCAACATTCCTACAATAAGGGGAACTATGAAAACAGTTCAAGCTTTTAAAATTTTTTCCATTAGTTCTAGTTTATGGTACATATCCATCATACAATCTTTTATTTATTTATTTTTATTTTATTGTTTAAAGTATTACAAATAGTAGTACATATGTCCCCTTTATTTTTCCTATGATTTCCTTTTAAGGAGGTAATGAGTTAGGTTATGAATTTGAACTTTAATTAAACTTTTTTCTTTGCACTTTTTTTTCTTTGCCAGAAAACTGTTTCTGAATCTTCATTCTTTGTGTTCATTCCAGCTGCTTGTAAAGGGTCACTGTTTTTGAGTTGGATATTTCCTTCCTAACATTGATGCTTTCCTAAGTACGAGAAAGAACAACAATATCTGAACATCAGAGACAATTTTGCTTCCTGTTTCCCACCCTTTCTCCCCATCTGTGCAGTGTTGTTACTCTGCTTGATTGACTTTAAAATAAAACACACACATACACATTCACAGAGACACTCAATTAAAGATCTTTTTCTGTTGCTTTCCCTTTGATATTTTAGCTGGGGGTGATTGAGCCATTCAGCAGCCTGGCTCTCATGCATGAAGGTGGCTTATTTGCCCATGGAATCTCTATCCCACTGGCACCACCAGAGCTAAACATTTTCTCAGAATATCAAGCATGCTTTTTTTCCCTTCTCAATACTAGCTACAACCTCATTTAAAAATTAAGTTGTTGAACCTATGGGTTAAAAACCAAATACAATAAAATTACACTTTATGTAATATTAGTCTTGGTTATTTTAGGATTTATTTTACCTCAGGGTCTCTGAGTATATCATTGCTTACATTGTAGGTAGGTGAGTTAGGGGAGACAGCACTGAGTCCCTTTCACCTTTCTCCAGTCCTTCCAGCTAGTGTTTTAACCTGGAAAGATTCTAACCCTTCAACCTTACCATTCACAGGGTTTTGAAATTTAGCCCTACTCAGAATCCATGGTCAGCCACAGCTAATATATGTCCAGTCTTCATCCCTGGGTCTCTGTAGTAAGCAAAATTTTGGTCCCAGGATTTTCACCCCCTGGTGTTATTTCTGTGTTTATATTACATTATATTGCTAAGGCGGCTATAGCATATCTATAATTAAAATTATGGATCAGTTGACTTTAAAATAGGGAAATTATCCTGGACTATTGGTGGGTCCAATGAAATTTAAAATCTTTTAAAATCCATGCTTATTAAAAGCAGAAGAGGAAGGCAGTAATATTCAATGCATCAGAAGGATTCCACCACGCACTGTTGCTGGCTTTGAAGGTGGAGGGGTGCAAACTGAAGAATGGGGTAGCCTTTGGCAGCTGAGAACAACCCCAAGTGACAAGCCAGCAAGATAACGTGGTCCTCTGTCCTAGCATTGCACGACATTGAATTCTACCAACAAATTGAAGGAGTTTAGGAGCTTTTTTCTCACCCTAGCATCCCCAGATAGGAGCCCAGGCTGGCTGACACCTTGACTTTGACCTTGTGAGAACCTAAGAAGAAGACCCGGTTGAGGTATATTGGGCTCAGATTTCTTACCTAAGGAAACTGTGAGGCCATGAGTGGGTATTATTTTAAGCTGACAATATAATATAAATGCAGGGAAAACTGCCCAGTAAAATGGAAAATCTTACAAAAGACATAAGATTTCATAAAGTTGGTGAAAGTGATATTGGCGACTCCTCAAATGATGATCTTGCAGAATTAGACCACTTAACAATGGAAGAAGGAAGAAATCAGCAAGGATGATTGTAGGAGAGTCAGTTCACTCTAAGTGACCTTCCCCCTGGTATTAATGGCTAATTATGTGCAGTTAATGAGTATTTTCTGTAGTGTGCCCAGTTCCCCTGTATTAAAATTTGACTTATGCCCCATCCAATCATTCCATCCTCCTGTGGCATGTCCACCATGAAGAATAGGTGAGATCCTGAAATAACAGGCATACTGAGTAGCTGTATTACTTGAGTGACAGATAAAAGGAGGAAAACTTATGGTAGAATGAGGAAGTTTTTCAGTGGAAATATAAAGTTGATTTTACAAAGAGAAGGAAAAGAAACTCAGATTCAGTTTTTTGCAGGTCTAACCCTCCTCAAGTTTTAGTTTCTAGTATAGAGGGAGTGGAAGAAATGAGACGTGACTGTGATTCTGGTTAATACTTTTTTAAAAGTAGGATTCATTCATTCTCTTATCCTATTAATTTTTCTTTTTTTCTTATTGTGATAAGAACACTTTACATGAGATCTACCCTTTTGAGAAAATTTTAAGTGCATAATAAAGTATCATTTAATATAGGCATAATGCTGCACAGCCGACTTCTAGAACTTAATCTTAAATAACTAAAACTCTATGCCCATAGTATATAGGTTAGTATATAGGTACGTATTGCATACAATACAGCAACTGTCCGTTTCCCCTCCTCCATGACCCTAGGCAACCACTATTCTACTCTCTGTATCAAAAAGTTTGACCATTTTAGATACCTCATGTAAGTGGGTTCATGCAGTATTTGCCCTGTGACTAGTTTATCATAGTTGCCACCAGGTCCATTCATGTTGTCTCAAATGGCAGGATTTCCATCTATTTTATGGCTGAATAATACATTGCACATATATACTACATTGTCTTTACCCATTTATCTCTTAATGCACATGTAGGTTCTTTCTATATCTTGGCTATTGCAAATAGTGCTGCAGTGAATGTGGGAATACAAATATATTTTTGAGATTCTGATTTTAATTCTTTTGTAGATATATGGTTAATTTTTTTATTTATTAAATACTTCTGCTACGTGACTCATCAGATAAAATTGCTCCCAAGCATCCTCCAAAGGTTTACTCACCTCTGTTTTCTTCTGCTTTTCTGTAAGTAGCAAACTTGGATGGGAAGAGACAATCACAGTTCTCTTCTCACTTTTCTTCAGTTTCACATTTACAGTGAGGCCTGAGGTGCCACACTGCTGTCACTTGAACCTACTGATCTCATTCTCTGGAAGACAAATGATACTAAGTGCATCTTGGGAACAGATTTAACAATCCCTCTCATTTTTTCTCAGGTGAAGAATAAACTTATATCCCCATACTTCACACCTTCGTGACTCCACCAAATGCAGAGCATTGTCTTCTTTCTGAAGCGATTTGGCCTTGCAGTCGATGTTGATGGTTGACCTGGATCAACCCATGATTTTGTGCATTTGGGATTCTCAAATCCACTTTTCATTGCCAGTCACAATTCAATGATAAAATACTTTTTTCCCGTGCCACTGAAGCAATATTTTACTGGTGACTTTTCGGTTTACCATTTGTCTTTCATTCAGTTGATGTGGAACCCATTTTCCTTCCTTTAAAATCTTTCCCATTGCTTGTAAGCGATCAGAAATTCTTTGGTGAGCAACGGTGTAATCTTTTTGCAAGTTGTTTTTGAGTTTGACATGCATCTTCATCAGTCAATAATGCTTTTAATTGTTGGTCTTCAAACTTTTTTGGTTGACCTAGATGGTCTTTGTCTTTCATATTGAAATCTTCACTTTTAAAGCATTAAACAAGCATTCACAAGCATTGTGAGATGGAGCATGTTCACAATAAGCTTCCCGAAGTATATAATTTTTTCTTCAAAGTAATGAATTAAAGCTTCCTGCAAATGCTCTTCTTTTGGTATGAAATTCAACATTTAAAAAAACATATATTTTATTGATTTTTTACAGAGAAGAAGGGAGAGGGATAGAAAGTTAGAAACATCCACGAGAGAGAAACATCCATCAGCTGCCTCTTGCATACCCCCTAATAGGGATGTGCCCACAACCAAGGTACATGCTCTTGATTGGAATTGAACCTGGGACCTTTTAGTCTACAGGCCAATGCTCTTATCTACTGAGCAAAACCAATCAGGGAAAAATTCAACATTAAGTTTATGTAGGCTAAAAAACAAAAACAAAAACAAAAACAAAAAACAAAAACACACAAAAAAAACCCCAAAGCTTCAATTTTCATAGAAATGTAGTTTTACTTTGATAGAGACATACTGAATACAAAGGGCTTAAATAAATGAGTAATTGTTAACATAAAATAATAAAACATTTTAATAAAAATTAATCTTTTATTAAATATTAACTTACCAGACACTGAATAGCTGCACAGATTAATAAGCATAATGCAAATGACCCTATTTTTCTTGTTCTCTGAAAGCGAAATATGTTCTGTTGCACACACCAAACAAGTCAGTCCCATGACTAAAGATGTGGCAATTGGCTGCTAAAATATTTGCTACTAGTATTAGTGGAGAGAAATGGTGCGCCTGCGCATAAAGTGCATAAGAGAAATGAATGCAACATGGTTATAGTAATCAGTCATTAGTGAACACTGTAGTTTGTTACTAATAACTAGAAGCCCAGTGCATAAATTTGTGCACCTGTGGGTGTCCCTCAGCCTGTTCTGCACCCTCTAGCGATCCAGGACTCCTCGGGTGATGTCAGACTGCTGGTTTCCACCTGATACCCACAGGTCAGGGAAAGGGACCCCACTAGTGCACAAATCCATGTATCGCGTCTCTAGTATGCATATAAGATCTTTGGTTAATTTCTTCCTACCCTCTCTTCTCCCCCTTCCCTCTGAGATTCATCAGTCTGTTCCATGTTTCCATGCTTGTGTGTTGAGCATCTGCCCCCTGGTGGTTAGTGAGCATCATAGCTACTTGTTGAATAGTCAACCAGTTGCTTAAGCTTATATATATATATATATATATATATATATATATATATATATATAAATAATGTGTAACAGGATATTGTAAAAATTAAGTTATAAAATTTTTTGTTAAAATGTTTCTTACAGAGTATTATTTTAGATGGGTTGCAAAGATATTCGTTGGGGGCGGCATGCAGCCCATGGGCCATGAGTTTGAAATGCTTGTTGTCACAGGCTCATGATAGGTATGTGATCTTGGTCCTTGTTCCCAGTCTTTGGTGGAACTCAATTGTTATTGAGCTATCCAAAAGCAAATTTTCCTAGCATGTTAAAAAATATTTTAGGGTCTCACCTAATTTATGGAAAAAAATCATCTACATTCTTTTGGTTCAATGTAATTTATAGGATTTATTTATTCAGTATATTTGTTTATTACCGTCTCATGTTAATAGCTATCCACCCATTGTTCCCTCTGAATTGCATCTTAACAAGATTATGCTTGTTTTTCTAATTTATTGAACTAGAATGGAATATATTTATATAAAAATTAGCTGCTTAAATAAATACTTCCTCGGTAAAAGAAAACATAGCTGTCTAATTTTATTATGAATTTTAATCAGGGAACATAATCTTTGAAATTTTCTCCTACCTCATTTTATACTTGTGTGTGTGTGCTTCTCTGTCTTTATACAATTAGAAATATTTGTGATTTAATTAAATCTTATATAGAAAACATGTGACTAGACAGTAAGAGTTTTTTTTAAACAAAATTCTTAAGGAAACAGTTAATAAATTGATATGACTAACAGAAAACCTATTTTCTCTGAAAATATCAATTCTTTTAGCACAGTGCATCTATTTCATAATAAAATACATTCTGGCTTGCTTTTGGTTTAGAAAAATATCCTCTGAAGTTAATCCCAAAATGCCCTGTGCTTAGTTTCTTTTGATGCAAGGTCCAAGCCTGTTGGGGATCCACTGTAATTGTTGCCAGTCTAATTTCTTTTTATATCATACCCAAAATGCCAATTCATGAAGATGGTTCTCTGATAAGAGGAACCAAATTTTTGACTTGTGGCTGTTTGCAGATTATAAAAACCTGTGTGCTAGAAGGAAGGTTTCAATAAACCACTGGCCCTCAAACTTTAATGTTTTAAATATGTTTTAATGTATTTATTTTTAATTTATCTTTATTGTTAAAAAGTATTACAAATGTCCCCTTTTTTCTCCATTAACCCCTTCCTCTCTCAGGCCTTCACCACAGTATTGTCTGTGTCCATGGGTTAAGAATATATATTATAATAAAAGCATAATATGCTAATTAGTCCAGACAGCTGAACAACCTTCTGGTCATCCTTTCGGATGTCCTTCCAAAAGACCTTCTGGACGAAGCCGGGCTGTGAGGGCCAAGACAAGCCACTGCAGCTGCGAGGGTGGAGCCCCTTGCACAAATTTCATGCATTGGACCTCTAGTATGCATATAAATTATTTGGTTAATCTTTTCCCCAACCCCCACCTTCCCTCTGAAATTCATCAGTCTGTTCTATGCATCTATGTCTCTGAATCTTTTTTGTGAGAAGAAAGGAGAGGAAGAGAGATAGAAATACCAATGAGAGAGAGACATTGATCAACTGCCTCCTGCACACCCCTACTGGGGATCAAACCTTCCACCCTGGCATGCACCCTGACCAGGAATGGAAAAAGTGACCTCTCGGTGCATGGGACTGTGGCCAGACACTGGCCCTCAAACTTTATTGTAGAATAATGTAGAGGAGCTAAAACGTTTTTTCTTGATGTTGTTAAGGTTTCTGGCCAGGTCCAAAAATTAAACTGAAAAAGACAGAGTAACAGGACAAGAAGCATTATAAATTTAATATAAATTTTATGTGATCTGGGAGCCTTCATAAGGAAATAGACTCAAAGAAATGGTTAAGCCTGACTATGTTTATGCTATGTTTGATGAAAAGTAGACAGTTGTAAAGAAATGAGGCGAGTATAGAAAACCAGGGGTAACTTTAGCAAGGCCTGTTCACTCAGATTCTTCTTGGTATTCCTCTATGTTGTAGATAAGAATTCTCTTCTGGCTATAGAAAGCACACCTCTTATTTAAGGGTTTTATGACCTTCTTCAAGGGAGAAAGTCAGGAGGGAAGTCAGAGACCTCTGTGCTTGTATTATTTTCGCACATTTCTGCAGCTTAAAATATTCAATATGCTAATATGTCATTTTTTGGGGTAGGGTGTCCCCAACCCCATCATTTCGCCATCTGAAACTTCCACCAGGGGTTTCACATTCCAGCAAGTGACTAAGTATTGCCTCATAACCCGTTCAACCAATCTCTCCATCCTGAACTGTTTAGAACAAAGTATACATTTAGTTTTTTAAGGTCTGAGGGCAGTCAGTCTCAAGAGTTCTAGAAGTTGGGCTTGAAACATCTTCAGATGGGGCGAGGGCAGACAGCGGTAGTCTGATGGCTCTTTCTGGTCTTTATTTTGTACATTTCCGGCAATGCGTCGTGTGTTCCCCATGAATTTTCTGAGTAGCTCACACATCAGGCACAATGTTGTTCATACATGAGTTGTGATTTTTCTGAAATTTATGTCCAGTTGTCCAGCTTTACTTCCAGGGCTGCAGGAAAAGGGCAGTTTAAGTTGTTAGTGATCCATGTTAGAAGAGGGAGAAATATTTGAATTTTTTTTTTTTTTTTTTTTTTTTTTTTTTTTTTTTTGGATAGCAGTAGCCAGATGTTGAAGGAAACTAGAAGAATTCCAATTTCATTTTAATTTGCAGGTAGCTAACAAAACCTCAAAGACAATGAACAGAACTAGAAATAATACCCACAAATGTATGCTATAGTTTTCCATTGAAACATAGTTTTTCTTTCTATAGTGACTCCAGTTTCTGTTAAAGCTAATCAAAATAAGAGGGATTTGTTGACAAAATAAGTCTAGTCTCATTAAATTCACCCTGATTATTTATATAAGTGTAGCAGGAATAGTGATTGACTACATAGGTCTTTTGAGTTTGCTCTGTTGCAAGTTTTCATAATGAATTTCAGATTGAACTTTCAAAAGTCTCTTGAGGCTAGGGAGCCAAGACAAGGACTCGCTATCAGACTTTACCTGCAATACTTGTTGCGATCAATTTTTTAAAATTCTGATAATTTTTTTTAAAATCACGGCAAATAGAAAAGGGAATGCAAGTGATATATGTATTGATATTTCTTCAATAAGAAAATTGATTTTATGTTCTAAAAAGAAGCAAATGGCATATATTTCTGATAATAGGGCAGATCAGATTGTTGAAACAGTCTTTTGATACAAAATGCTAGGTAAAAGATAGCAAACATACCTTTACCTATATTGATCCTTGAGTATAGTGAAGTAATGATCCATCTAAAACACTTAAAATTTAGAATGTTCTCTCAATTCAATATTTTAATTCATTTTCCTTAAAACTTCAGTGATATGATCTGTACACTTTTTATATAATTTATCATCATTATTCACAGATTTTGTATTTGCAAATATTTAAATTTATTTATAACCCCCAAACCAATACTCAATACTTGCTGTGCTTTTGCAGTCATTTGTAGATGTGCACAAAAAATATTTGAGTCCTGGATGCTCATGTTATCAGTGGTGATCGAACAAGGCAATCAGTGCTCTTCCTTCATGTTTCATCTTTCACAATGTAATCAAGTGTCATTTTTTATGGTTTGTTGACTTCCACACTTTTTGTATTTTTAGTTTTTTGTTGGCGATTTCACTGAAACAGTTAATAATTCTGAAGTGCTGTCTAATGTTCATAAGCACAAGAGGCTGTGCAGTGTCTTATAAAGAAAATACATGTGTTAGACAAGCTTCACTCAAGCATGTGTTAGAATGAGTTCAATGTTAATGAGTCAACAATATATATTAAGTAAGGTGTCTTTACAGAAAAGCACAGATAAAACAAGGTTACATATTAATCATAACCTTATTTTATCTGTGTTTCTGTTTGAGGATGAGATGTTGGCAAACCTGATGTGACCAGAGGATCACAGGAACCTAATCCTGCATTTCCTCTAGGAGCCATGGTTCAGTGTTCATTAATTCCGTGATTATAGTAAATTTATAGACCATAACTACTCTAAATAAAGAAATAGGATTTTAAACAGAAAGAGAAGAGAACTTTTTAGAAACAGGAAAAAAATTAGTTCAGCATTTGAAGACCAATGGAAAAATTCTGTGTCATTTAGAAAGGAAAAGAGTGATTCTTAAACTGACCTGCAAAAGCTATATTCTCTGTAGATAATGTATTAATGCTATGAAAAAGTTACCCTATACAATGTTAAACCCAAAATTTCTGGATTCAAAGTTTTGGAAGATAGATACCATTGAGAAAAAAAAATGTGTGGGCTTTCTCATTTTAAAAGTGGGTTACAATGTGTGGTTCTTCACAATCTCAAATAAACTAATATCAGGGGTGATAATTATTTCATATTCCACCAAGGATGATAAAGCTGTTGTGTTGTGTTAGGAATAATTAGCTCCAATTTATTTATTTATTTATTTATTTATTTATTTATTTATTGTTGGTTAATCCTTGCCTGAGGATATTTTTTTCCATTGATTTTTAAAAAATATATATATAGAGAGAGACCTATTGCTTACTTATACCACATGCACCCTGAATGGGATCAGGGATAGAAGCAACCCACAACCCAGGTACATGCTTTTGCCTGAAAATCAAACCCATGACCCTTTGCTGCACTGACCAAAACCTTACCCACTGAGAAATACAAGCCTGGTCTAGCTCTGAATTCTTTATAACCAACCAGGTTGCATAATGTGCTTTAAAATTTGGTGAATGACCATCCTCCATGTTTGTATCAGGGAATATGTTAGGCAGTGTAGCTGTTTCTCATTGTTTATCAACAGGATTACAGAATCCTCACATTATTTCATACTCAGAAAAGAGCATCTCTGTTCCTTTCATGGTTAGTGGGGCATTCTCTGTCACAAATTATTCTTTGAGCTTCCTTTTTGCTAAAATGGGGCTAACAGTGACTACTTCACATTAATGTGAAGCTTAAATATTAAATGAGACTGTATATAAAACACTGAGTAAAGTGCTTAAAATAGAGCAGGTACTCAATGTGAGGTTGCCATTGTTATTACTTCATATCTGAAACCGAGGTTCTCATCCATCGGTGTTCAAAAATCAGACGTGTGCCGAAACTGGTTTGGCTCAGTGGTAGAGCGTTGGTCTGCAGACTGAAAGGTCCCAGGTTCGATTCCGGTCAAGGGCATGCACCTTGGCTGCGGGCACATTCCCGGTAGGGGGTGTGCAAGAGGCAGCTGGTCGATGTTTCTCTCTCATCGACGTTTCTAGCTCTCTATCTCTCTCCCTTCCTCTCTGTAAAATATCAATAAAAATATTTTAAAAAAACACCAAAAACAAAAATCAGACGTGTAATTCAGATCTTCTATATTGGGGTCAGGCATTTGTATTTTGTTCTGGAGAGTCTGATGTATCAAAGGCTGAGAACACCTGTGACTTGGGGAGATCTCCTTGGACCTCAGCCATACCCTACTGTGGAGATACTGGCTGCTGGGAGGCCCTAGGGATGCTATAGTGGGTCAGGGGAACCCGTTATATGCCCATGGGCTGTTCTGCAATACTGAAGGTAGAAGGAAAATCCAGGTTCTCCACTATACAAAACAGAGCACTCAAATATAGACTAATAACTGCTCTTCAGATGTCTAAAGGCTTTCCCTAATATTTACCTTAAAGTTATGTCTTTGATCTTCATCTGCCCCATTATTTAGTCCCTCAGGGTTCTTGAGGTTAACCTATTAAGCCAGTTTAACAGAGTAACTGAATCTACAATTTCTAAAACTTGGCTCTTAGAATTTAGTGCCTTTCCCTCATGAAGGCATTGAATATTACATAATTCATACCTATGAAGTGATAGTTTGTATTCTCATTTATAAATGCCAACATGATCGCCCATCCTTCATAAGCTTTCTTCTCTTTTATCAAGACAAAAATAAATTAAAATTGCTGCAGAGGCAGAGGGAATATAAAGGGATGGATGGATTCATGACCCATTTAAAAGGAATTCATGACCCAATTGACTAGGTGGGAGAGTGTATATTGAGGTTAATATTCAAATTTCAAGATGAATATATAGTTTGGAATTAATGGCTACAAAGTACAATATAATTTTAGTACATAGGCCACCCTGACCTACCCAAATCTGTCCTCACTAATGTATGCAGTGCATGCAAAAAAGGATAAAATCTCTTTCATAAACCAGTATTGCCTTCCCAGCTACTCTTCCTGGTTGGGCATGAAAGTCTTGAAGATGAAGGATGGTCATATACTTTAAGAACTCAAACAGATGAAATATTTCAGTTCCATCCACCTGGCTCCATTGGTAAGACTGAAGACACAAGCTGTTGGTTTTTCAGTTGGTTAGCTGTGTAAGTCTACTATAAGGAAAAAATACTGGTCATATTGGAAAACATTGACATGTTACTGTGGATGTAATTTCTCAGACTTTTTTTTTTTAATTAAGAAAGGCCAATTTATGAAGTCTGTATCTCTGTAAAGACTTCACAATTTTAACTAAACAATAATTTGTATTTTGTTTTTGGAGATTCTGATGTACCAAAGAACTTTAATTTCTACTCAATTACAGTGGCAAAACAAAGCATATGATTTTCAGGAACAAGTACAGGAGTAAAATTTAGAAATTTAGCAAGCATTTATTAAAAGTTTGTAGAAAATACCTTTTCCAGATTGTGTAAATAATAACATACTCTGTCAAATCTCTGCACTTTATCCTTTCCCTCTAATTCATTTATTCCCCAGAATAGGACTCTTGGAAGGTCAGAATATATAAGCATTTACTTATTGAATGCACCTATTGTTCCTGTAGTTGCTATAGTTCCTCCTTTTGTCCCTAACAAATGCTAATGGTATTGAATCCAGTTGGTATGACTTTCCTTTTCTTAGTGTTATCTTCTTCTCTTGTCAATTTGCTATGTCATCTCATTATATTCATGGCTTGACAAAGGAACCTAATCCCAAAACTGAAGTGGTTTATTGATCTTAAAAGATGAGGTCATTTACTGTGTGGCATAATTCAAGCCTGCAAAGAACAAAACTCTATCCAAAATGGAAGTGTTATGATTCTGGTCCTTAGCATTCTCAAAATAATTTATTAAGATCAAAAGCCAATCATTAAAATTCATTTTGAACAATTCTCATCACATATCTCCTCAAGCAGCAGTAAAATTCTTTCATTTACATAACACTGGTATTTATTGCTAATTGTCCTACTAATGTTATCTAAATCTGACTCTTTCTTCACTGTGTCTCTTATTGTATGATTAATGTCCAGAGTGAAGATTTTGTATGTATTAAATATCTACTTAAAGCTTATACTCTGAAAATGTAAGGGGAAGCTTTGTGGCAATGAGATGTCATTCAGCTATAGGATTAACTGAGAATGACCAAACAATAAAAGGTTTCCTACCTTTTCTAAAACCCCAGAGTGAACCAAATTATCATTTTGTTTCAGAAACATGAGGATGAATATTTATGGTTAAGATAGGAAGCTCTTGAATAAAACATTGAATCTCTTTATTAATTCTATTTGGAGGAGATCACAGAAGAGATGTGATTAATTTTTCCTTAAGTGATTTCAGCCTTCAAATATTTTCTCCACAAATAGTGTTTTGGGTAGAGAGTTTTATGCTGCAGAAGCTAATAAAAAATGGTCTTTTGAGTACTTATTACTTGCCAGTCACCACTTTAGGAAATTTATAAGCATTGTCTTAATTTATTATTTCAGAGGATACTATTTATTACCCTCATTTTGATAAGGAAACTTATAAAGTTAAGTAGCTTGCCTAAGATTATGCAGGTAAGAAGTAGTAAAACAGGGAGATGAACTATGTAGAGTGGACCCAACAATCACTCTCTCTTGACAACTATGCTATCTTGACTCATTTTACAACAACATCCAATTGGAAATAGCAAGGAAATGTCCATGAAAAAACTTGCTTGAGTTGTAAGTACGGATGAATAAGATTCTGATAGGAGGAAGTGGCAGGATAAAATGAAGTGCCATTTTGAGCTAATGACATAGCATGGGAACATAGAAAATGGAAAAATACAGCATATTCAGGAAGAAAAATAAAAAAAAATATTTGTGCATGTGAGTATATGAATGTATATATGTATATATATACACACATATGGAGAGAGAGAGAAAGAAAGTAAGATATAATGAATTATATAAGACAAAACAGTAAACATGGATTCTGTAATGAAATGAACAGCAAAGCAATTAGAGAACATCATCACCATCACCACCGCCACCACCACCATCATCGTCATCATCATCATCATCAGCTTGGAAGTGGTGAGCAATAGAGCCTGTACTAGGATGACATGAGTTTTCTCATATTATTCATCTTGGACCCTCAATATTGAGCTCTCGTTTATTGTTCAGATTGAACACCCTAAGCCCTCCTCTGTCTAGGAAAGGGTACTTGAAAGATTAAGTCATTGCCTTTCTCTACACTTACTAACAGATGTTAGAAAGTAGCCAGGCTGAGAGAAAGAACCCATAACCAGTTGTTTCATAGCTGTAATTACGATGTAATAAATGAATCATTTCCTTTGGCTGGCATTAGTTGGGATATGAGCATAGCATTCTGTGGGTTAGCAGTTCTGGAAATATTTCCCTCTCTGCTGATGCTTTAACATAGAGGTTTAAGAGACTAGGATTATAACAAAAATGGTCCTATGTATAGATGCAAGTTTAGCGATTGGTGGTGAGCTCATATGATAAAGAAGAAAGCATCAAGTCCTTAGTAATATACTAGTAATTGGCTGACTTATTGGTTGTAGCTCAGAAAATCAAGCTATAAAACATAATCTGCTGTATAGTGTGCTAATTAACCAGCTGGACCAGCTTTTATAAACTTAATTTTACAGATTTCCTTGAGGGCCTAATCTAGTTTGGAGACTCAGTGCTATATCTCCCTCCTGTAGATCTTCATAGTCATCGCCCCCAGTTTTCTCCCCACCCCCTTGGATGTCAGATATTTCATCTTTGTCTCTTTTGTTGGATGGTATTTTTTCCGCATATACATTTCTTTGTGAATATCAATATTAGACATTGCATTATGAAAGTACAGAGTTTTCAACTTTTATCTGCATAGCTTTTTCTCTGTGGGAATTGATGCTCATATTTCAGAATAATGAATCATGTTTCAGAACAACCATCCCAGTGTAAAATAGAAGAGACAGAAACAAGTAGCAGCAGGGCTGGATTAAAGAGAAGAATGTGGGCCTGGTTGAAAGGCAATGATGAGGTAGGAAATCAATTAGCTGCCAGCTTTTTCACAATTAGGGCAAAGAGGAGTGAAAAAAGAGGAACAAGTAAAAATCATCCTCTCTTTCCAACTGTGAGATTATAAACCAATCCAGCTAAGGAGATTAGAAAAATTTAAACAATACAAAGTTTTAAAATAACCTTCTTGGTAATAAATGTGATATACACTTGATGTAGGAAATTTATATCTTCTTGAGAGATGAATCACTTAAGGTCCTCTGTCAATTTTCAGTTGGATTGCTTATAAACTATAGAAGAAGAAAATAACCGAGGGTAATCATTGTGAATATTTCAGTATATTTCCTTAGTCTTTTCTACTCAATTTTTGTTTGTTTACTTCTAATATAATTTTATATTCTTTTTTAACCCAGCATTATACCATACATGTTTTAAGTTAGTATAAATCTGAAAATAACATCTGCATAATTTAGTTTTTCCTTTAAACTAAATTTATACTTATAGAAAATTGAGAGAATAAAAGCTACCAATGCTATTGGTTGTATGTAAATTTATACTAATTCAGTACTATTTATGTATACCAAGTATGGGAACCACATTTTGATTATTTAACAATATGCTTTTTATTGTTTACAAATGCAGTATTAATATCATTGAATGTATATTTATACATAAATATTTTAATATATTGCATTATGTGGATATTCTATAATTGATTTAATTAATCTTCTTGTATTGCACTTTCAGATTGTTCCAGACATTTACTTTTACATTTAACTGTTGCAATAAAATTCTCCAGGAATATTTGTCACTTCTTAATTATTTTTAAAAAACACTTTTCTTTTTTTTGTAATCTATACTTTTAGTACAATTAACAGAATTTGTGGCAATTTCATGCTGCCTAGGTCAGTAATGGGATGATATTTTAAGGCATATCCAGTTTAATAGGCAGATAATATCTTCTTTTAAAAATATGTTTTTATTGATTTCAGAGAGGCAGGGAGAGGGAGAGAAAGATAGAAACATTAATGATGAGAGAGAATCATTTATTGGCTGCTTCCTGCACTTTCCCTACTAGGGATTGAGCCTGCAACCAGGGACGTGTCCTGACCAAGAATCGAATCATGACCTCTTGGTTTATAGGTTGATGCTTAACCACAGAGTAACAGTGGCTGGACCAGACAATATCTTCTTGTTTTAATCTTCATTCCTTTTACATTAATGCGATTTGATATTTTTCATAGAGTTAATACATTATTATTCATTTTGTAAATTATTTAATTTTTCAATTTTATAATTGGGGTAAATAACTTTAAATTAAATTAATTAAATTTAAAGTAAATTAAATACATTAAAATTTAAATTAATGATTGTTCTTCTATTGGCTAGATGATATATCTATAACGATGCAGAAAGGAACTTTTCCTGTTGCCTCCAAATTTTGGTTAAAGTCTCAAACCTGAAGATGATGGGGGAAAATACCATCATTTTCTTTTAACTTTAAAATCTGAGGTTTTCAGAGACTCACCACCACCAGCAAGACTCAGAAATTCACTTTTGATTTATTAGGAGGAAATACTTTGAAATAGACTTGCAAGAAATAGAGAGAACTATGCTGTTTCTCATCTCCTTTCAATCTTCAAGTAGAATGTAGGTAATACCAAGAGGGCTTAACAGTATGCTTGGAAGTTTGTGGGACAACAGAAAATAGACAATTCTGGAGGTAGGAGACTGTCTGGGGCAGACTACAAAGGAAGAGCGAATAGAGAAGACACAGAGAGAAGGGGAGTAAGCTAGAGTTTGGCAAGCTGATTTGGACTATTTTCCTATAGCCAAGTGGTAGATGACCATAAGATTCCTTGTGAGTATCTCTCAGGTCAGCAGTTCTATTTTCTAGTTGTTCAAACTCCAAATCTTGGAGTTATGGTTGCCTCCTTTATCTCTTTCATAAACCACAAACAAACCATCTCATCTCTAGAACCCAACTACCTCTTCCCAGGTTACCACTGTAGTCCAAGTTAGGTCTCCTCCACTCCTAAATGGATACTTATTGCATGTTTGCCCCCCACATCTCTCTCAGTTAGTTTCAACACAGCACTCCAGGTGGTTCTTTTAATATATTTGACTTGGATCTTGTTATGACTCTCTTCAAAGTCTTTTTTTCCATGGCTTCATATCTTAGAGTAAGAGTAAAAGCTAACATTTAAGAAATAGCGTACAAGGCCCTATTCCATCTCCCTCCCCATTCCTATCTGAGCTCATTTTCCACCTCATTCCCTGTTCTCAATTATGCTGTACACATAGAACTTCCTACTATTCTTTTAGCTTGTCAAATGTGCACACACCTCAGGGACTTTGCACTTACTGCTGCCTCTGCTTGGAACACTTGTCCCCAAATATACAAATAATTCTTTTTCTTATACATGCTTGGGGTTTCCTTTTCAGAAAGACCTTCCCAGACCATCCATGTCTGTGCCCTCCATTTTACATTGCACTCTCACTCTTTGATCTCTTGTAATGAATGTAACTTCAAATCCCACCTACATATTAAAATGTTCTTTCCAACCCCAACATGAATCACCCAATCACAGACTTGTTGGTCTTTGTCCTCTGTGTGTCAGTATGTGCCTGAGAAGCTAGTGGGCAATTACCCAGTTCCTGTAACAACGCAGGATGATAGCGCTCAATGGCCTGGGTCAGCATATAGAACCTAACTTCTGCTCCCTGTCAAATGTCCTATGCCGCCCAGCCTCACAAAGACCCACTCTTCCACTCATGTAGCAGTGTGACTTGCTTTCCTGATCACTCCTTTTCCCTGGGTTTGGGATTCGGTAGCTTCACACTCTCCCTCCTGGAGTTTGGCTTTTCTTGCATCATGTTCTTCCTGGGAAACCCACCCATCTTTCTAACTGCTTCAACATAAACATCTTAGCTCCCTGGCCTTCCAGTTTTGGACTCCTAACCTAGGTGCCCTTTTCTGTTCGGAATCACTCTGAGGACAATAGATTTTCCTACAGTTTCTCAAATGCCTCTTTTGTTTTTATTTGGTCTGACCTTCACTGAGGACCTGAATAAAACCATTGCCCAGAGGTACTGCTCTGAAGAGACTTGCGACTGGGCAGCTATGGATGCTTGCCCAGCTCTGAGTGAGGGTGACCTCTGGTGGACACAACTGATCCTATTTTCATCATGAGTTATTGAAGTTTGTGCTGAGGTTTTTTTTTTGTTTTGTTTTTTTTTTAAATTGTGGTAAAGTATACATAAGATAACATTTGCCATCTTAACCACTTTTAAGAGTACAATTCATTGGGGTTTAGGACATTCATACTGTTAGGCAACAAATATCCAAAACTCTTTTCATCATGCTTCTCTGAAACTCCTTATCTATTGAACACTAACTCCCATTCCCTGCTTCCTCCAGCCCCTGGCAGCCACCTTTCTACTTCCTGCCTCTATGATTTGACTCCTCTAGTTGCCTCATTGAAGTGGAGTTATACAGTATTTGTCTTTTTGTGATTGGCTTATTTCATAGCATACTGCCCTCAAGATTCATCCATGTTGTAGCATCTGTCAGAATTTCCTTTATTTTTAAGGCTAAATAATATTACATTATATGTATGTATCATACTATCTTAATTCATCTGTTAAGAGATACATGGATTTCTTCACCCTTTTGGATATTGTGGATAATGCTTCTATGAACAGGGAGTACATATATCTTTCGGAGACCATACTTTTAATTCTTTTATGTATATACTTAGAGTAGAATTGCTGGATGACATGATAATTATATTTAAAAACATTTTGAGAATCCACTGAACTATTTTGCATTAGTGGCTTCATCATTTTACATTCTTACTAACAATGCACAAGAATTACAATTTGTCCATGTCCTTATTAACATTAACTAAAAATAGCTCTAGTTTTTTATTTCTGCCACTAGGAACTTTGTTCATTGCTCCCAGAGTTAGCACAGGGGTGAGAGAGAGAGAGAGCAAATTCCTAGTATTCTGTGCATCAACCCCTTTGGATTTTGTTGTTCTTTTTTTCCATTTATTGCACACATCTGTATTGAGTGCCTATATGATGTGCTAGATCTGGTGCTGAGAACACAGCAGAATAGACTAGATCATTGTTTTCATGGATACCTCCCCCCTAGCTTTATTGAAGTATGAATAAAATTTTATATATTTAAGGTGTACATCATGCTATTTATATATTTTATATATGTATAGATATGATTACCACAAATAAGTTAATTAACACACCTGTCACCTCACATAGTTTCTACTTTTCTTTTATTTGTAGTGAGAACATTAGATTTATTCTCTTTGAAGATTCCAACTACTTGATAATTACTATTAACTATAGTTACCATGTGGTACATTAGGTTTCCAAAGTTTATTCATCTGATAACTGAAACTTCATACCCTTTGGCCAAGATCTTCCTTTCCCACCTTCTGGTAACCACCATATTCTCTGTTACTATGAATTTGACATTGTTTGATTCCATATATAAGTGAGGTCATGAAGCATTTGTCTATATGTGGCTTATTTCACTTAGCACAGTGTTCTCCAGAGCCATCCATGTTGTTGTAAATAGCAGTATTTTCTTCCTTTTTAAGGCTGAAGGAAACAATCTAGATAGTGACTTGCTAATTTTTCCAGTGATGCTGTGCAAAGAAATTACTTGTGAGAAACCACTGGAGGTACCCCTAAATAAAGACCTCTGAATTCCATGCAGGGCTGGTCAGGGAGGACACTATTATATCCAGTTAAATGTGGCACCTTAGCACAATGGTGCTTTATCTCTCCCTCTCCTGGAGGTCTCCTCCACTGCTGGAGGCCCTAAACATGTTGGCCCCAAATTTTGTCTTGAATGTCATGCTGCCCCTTAAATTCAGGAAGTCTAACATCAGCTCGTGCTTCTGAAATTTCCTTTTTTCAGGGGTGTTATTATGCTCACAGGCCTTCAAACTGTACATTTTTAAATCTATTCTCTTTATTCAACCAATCATTTAACAATACTGATTTATTTACTTTTATATTTTATGTATTGAAGCCCACTGTGGAGTATCCCTATGGTCAAACGAAGTTAGATGTATTTTGTTTGCTGAAGTAAGAGAGAACACACCCTAGGAAAATCTCACAAGCATTCCCTGAGAGGAGTTGGGGTGGGGGGTGGGCTTTGTATTGGATTTGGGCTTATTTTGGATAATTTTGAGGAGGAACTAGAGAAGTAGAGGTCTGTTCTCGATTAAATCCTATTAAAAGGAAGGCATTATGCTGAGATAAGTCAGAGATAAGTACTGTATGTTATCATGTGTATGTGCAGTCTAGAAAATCTAGTCTCATGGAAATAGAGAGTAGAATGGCCATTACTAGGGGCTGGGAGGTGGAGAAATGAGATGTGTAGGTGTACAAATGCAACTAGAAGATGAATAAGTTCCTGAGACCTAATGCATAGAATGATGATTATAGTCAACAACATTGTATTATAAACTTGGAAGTTGCTAAAAGACTAGATATTGTTTTCACCACCAAAAAATAAGTGATAATTATGTGACGTGATAAAGGTGTTGGCTAATGCCCTGCTGGTAATCATTTTACATTACATACATGTATCAGATTAACATGTGCACAAACGTAAATAATGGTTATATGTCAATTTTTAAAAAAGGGGAATTTAGTGATTGATATCCTTAATAATTTTTATCTAAAAGGCAGAGGGAATGAAACAATGCTACTCAGAGCAAGGTGAGGGGAAATGGCTATTCTGTGGTCAGAGTGGCCAGGACAGAATTTTCTTTTTTTCTGTTGTGAACATCACAATCTGCTTTTTATTTCCTCAAACCTATTTCTTTCCTTCTATTTCTTCAGCACCCATCTACATCTGAACTTATTCCCTCTGTCTGGACAATTGGAGTTGCCACCTCATTTTCCCCCCTGCCTCTCTCACTGGGCCTGTTCCCCACTATCATTCACACCATTGCTGAGCCAATGAACGCTACTTTGACCTTGTCACTCGTCTGCTTAAAACGCTTCAAAATGTTTTTCTCCTTTTAAAAAAAGCCTGCACTCTTTATTTTGGTCTTCAAAGAGGGCCATACGCTATTTCCAATCTACTTCTTCAAGCCTCTTTACCAGATCTCTTTTTTTATGTCTGTATTAGTTTTAAATGTGAACATACTGCTTGCACTTTATTCTTTATGCCAGGCTTTAAATAGAAAGAATACTCTTGGACCTTGGAACAGACTTACTGAGGTAGGGGCGAGGCTATTAGTGTCATTTTCTTAGGGAGCTTGTAATACAGATTGTTGCTGAGCCACATTTTAAAGAACATTATTTGATGGCTTTGGTCATGCTGTTTCCTCTTTCTGGGAGACCCTCCAATGTTCTAAGCTGACCACCCTTTAGTGCCTAATCGATTCCTAACTGCCTAAGTGTGAACTGGTAGAGTATTCATTGCATGTATTGTATCATTCCTTAGCCATTTTATTCATTAGTGTTTTTAAGTTTTTTGAAGGTAAGGAACTTTTTTAACATCAAGAACAGGTTGTTATAAATAATGGATATTGAGTGAATATTTAATTCACAAAGGAAAACAATATGATCTACTGATATTATAAGAAGTAAATTCTAGGTGTTTTATGGCTAAGTAAGAACAATAAAACCTTTCCCTACCATCTCAAATTAGTCTATTCCTCCTCTTCCCAAACAATCCCAAAAGTTATTCTTATAAGCCTATGACTAACTACAAAAACTAGAGGTAAACTGTAGTCAATGAGTTGCATTATCAGACATCTAATAATAGTGGGTATTTACTGTTCAATTCTGGTACTTATGAAGCTTCTCTTTTGCCTCTTTTTAGTTGTTTAGGCTTATCTGTGAATGTCAAGAAGTAACGTGTAACTAATAATTTTTTCTTAAAATGGTCATTTTATTTTAATGGCTTCAGCTCATTTATTTTCTCTCCTGAGGACATGCAAGACTTTCTGAATTATGCTACTCTCCTACATCAGCCTTATAGCCTGTTCATGCTCAGACCCTGATATCCCATCCATCACCCAAGAGTAAGGACTCAGGAGTCAGAACTCAAGACTTGAACCTAAGATACCAGAATGTACCGTATTTGCCGGCGTATAAGACGATTTTTTGGCCCTGAAAAATACCGTATTTGCCGGTGTATAAGAGACTGGGCGTATAAGACGACCCCCTAACATTTCCACAAAAAATACAGAGTTTGTTATATACTCGTCGTATAAGACTACCCCCCACTTGGAGGCATATTTTTCAGGGCCAAAAATCTTCTTATACGCCGGCAAATACAGTAAGTTAAGAGGACTATAGCCCTTAAAAAATCATTTACCCTTCTTTACCTTTGTTTTCTTCATCATAAAATGAGATGTAATAAGCTGTATTGTATTTCCCACTCCATATGTTGAGTTTCTAACCCCTAGTGCCTCAGAATGTAGGCTGTATTTGGAGATAGGGCCTTTAAAGAGAAATTCAGGTTAAATGAGGACATTAGAGTGGGTTGTGAGCCAATGTGACTGGTGTCTTCATAAAAGGAGGATATTAGGACATAGGCACACACAAAGCAAAGACTGAAGAAAGGGGGAGAAGAGAACCAACTCTAAGCCAAGAAAAAAGGTATGAGAAGAAATAAATTTTGCTGACACCTTGATAGTCTCGTGAATGGTGAGGAGATACATTTCAGTTGTTTAATCCACCCAGTTTGTGGTATTTTGTTATAGCAGCCCTAGCCAACAAATACAGGGAGTAATATAGTAACATTGACTTCAAAGATTGTTTTGTGGATAAATGGAATGGGCATATTGGTTAGCTGTAAAGTCTAGAGTGGATGTTAGTTACTGCTTTAGTCACTAACTTTTACTTTACCATCTATAGCACACTGTCTACCTATTTCCCTATATCTTCATCCTTGTCCACTTTTCATTTCTGTAGAGCAGTGTTTCTCAAACTTTTGACATATGTGTACCCCTTCTATAATTTTCATAATGCTGAGTACCCCTCATCAAAAAAAATGGATGTATTTTAATAACAATCAAAATATATTTATTTTTTTTCTTTTTTTGGTACATACACAAAATAACAATAAACAAAAAATAAAATTATTCATAATAAAATATAAATAAAAGTTATATTATAAATAACATTTATTTGCACACCAGATCATCTCACACCTCTCAAGACTGTCTTGACTTGACTCATGAGAACGTAGAATTAGGCGCAGCTAAGCACGGTGCAGTGCATATCCCCACCAAACTGTTCCCGTACCCCTGGGGGTACGTGTACCACACTTTGGGAAACACTGCTGTAGAGCATGGCTCCTAAAGAAAAGATGATTTAATTCAAAAGTGAAAGAGCTACACCATTAGGAATTTCCCCCATTAACTTGATATATTAACATATATATCATATGTTATATATATCATATATAACATATAACACACATATATCATATATATTAACACATATATATGTTGATATATATATCAACATACTTGTATTTTAAATCTAAATGAGAAGCCTCAAGTGTTCCCTTGTTGAGAGGTCAAGTCTAAAATAAACACCAGAGGTAAATGTTCTCCCAGGCCTAGTGAGTCCCCTGTGACTTGCTTCTGTTCCTAACTATTCCCCATTCTTGTCATTCAAACTGAAACAGAAATATGAAGAGGACAGATTAAGGTTTTCAAGGGTAATGCCCTGATTGCCCTTTTCTGTTTTGCTGAAAGGCCATTTTTCTTGGTAGCTATCTTTCATAAAAGCCCTCCTTTTATTCAATAGACTGGCTAACCTTGCCCTGAGAATAGTTAGTGTTTATATAGCAGAGTTTCCCTAGAAGCTCCAAGCACTATATAAATGTTGTCTCATTAAAAACTCATTATGTCCCCATGCATTCAGTTGGTGTCTGCTGTGATTTCCATGATGTGCAGATGGAGAAACAGAGGGTGAGTGGCTTTTTTTTTTTTGCAAATTCAGAAAAGCATCGCCTCTCAGATGTAGTCTCAGGCTGGCTCTCCAGATTCTCACAAACTGAAAGGCATTGAGCACAAACCCGCCGGCTTGTGTTTTGATGAGTAATTAAAGCATTATAAATGTCGGGGTTACTGTTTTTCTCTGGGACCTGGAGCCCGTTAGGTAGGGAGGACTGAGAAGTACTTGTGAAGTCTTAAAAGTGTGATTTATTATTTTGGCTTTTTATTGGTTGCTGAAATTGCCATGGATCGCTACTGGTTTATGCAGATCACTTTTGATAGTCTCATTTCTGAGTCTACCTTTTCATAATTCTTTCACAGCAGTGTTTAGAACAGCGAGGTTCCACCACAATGTTCCAATTTACCGATTGTTCTGGTCTAGTCAGTGTCTCTGACTCAGATGATCCTGCATCTATTTATTCTTTTAGACCATCAGTCTTCCTTTGTCTTTATTAACCTAACCCTAATCCTCCTCTCCATGGGTTAGTTACCTGGTTGAAAAGCTAATAAATAGGCTTACCAAATTAAGTGCTAATAAAGTGTTTCATAAACTCTACACAATTAGCCATATATAATACCCGTACCAATACGGCTGTGCCCCAAGGCAATCCAAAGGAGGCCATGCGTGAAGGGGTTGACAGTATTAAGGTTGATCTGCCTCAGAAACCAAAAAGTTAATGGAAACAGCAGTGGAGAGAGTAATGCAAAGGCAGTCCCAGGCTGAGAAGGAAGCCAGAGGGGAACCAGATGCTGCAGGTGGATTTTCTGCATGTGGTTCAGGGCTGAATTAAAACTGTGACTGCAGGACTGACAGGTTTTTACTGCAATATTCATCTACCTCTGAAATCTTGGTGACCAGCTTCCCTACTGATTCAGATAATGCCTATTGCTGAACATCTGCAGTTAGAAAAAGGACGGCTATTTTGGCTGAAAGCTTTCTGACAGCGGATACTTCATTAGAAAAGAAGCAGCAGCCTTTGTCTACAGTGAACTGGTGGGGGGCACACAGCTTAGAGTTTTAACTCAGCATTTCCATAGCACGGCTTACTCAAGTATAATTTGCTTAACTGTTTATTGAAAGGCTTTGAGATTTGTCTCATGGAAGGCATCATTTCTAAGTTGTTTGTTCTCTACAACATAAAAACACTTCCTCCTCTGTCTTATGAATTAAGAAAGACTAATTTTTTGTCTTGTTATGAGACTCAATTTGTAAAAGCATCATTTCTTTTAAAAAAGTTTTCTTTCCTTAAACAAGGTTACCTCCATATATTGATGATTTTAAAAAAAAAGATAAAATGAGAGGGTTTTATTTTCAAATAAGTAATATTAGAACATTTGTCAAGAGACATGCCCTAAAGGAATTTGTTAGGAAGAGATTACAAGGAATATATACATTTAAATTGAGCAAGTGCTAGCAATTCACATAATAAGAGTAAAATCCAATCTGCAACTAGCTTTTACAAGTCCCACGTCAGAAACTGAATACTGTAATAATTATAAGAAAATTTTCACAGGAAAAATAAATATTATTCATAAATATCAAAAGTCATGGCACAGATTTCATGATTATAGATATTTCTTGAGGTTAAAATATTTTAAAGTCTTACCAATCCCTAGTTGCTCTATTATCTGGTGCTTATCTAATTTGTTAAAATATATTATTTCTGTCAAGCAATGACATCTTTCCCCATATAGACAATCTTTTTACTTTTTTCATGAAAAAAATCATACTCTTACACTGTTGGCAGAAATAGGGCAGTGACAAGTTTGAGAAAAATCCAGAAAAGAGATCTGGTGAGGCATTATGGCCACTGGAGGGGCCCACCTCTACTAGGAAAGCAAGTGATGCACTTGCTTGGCCACCTGGTTTTATGTCCATCCCATAGTCAGGAGGAGTAGGCCTATCTAGCCGGGTTCTGCTGGGCAAATGTACCAGAGAAATAGGCAGGAGAGTCAGGGGTTGGGGATGAGGCAAACCAGTCATCATTTGTATTCTCACTAATAGACTGGCCTTTCTCAATATTAGAGTCTTCCTATAATCTGATAGCTTGTCCCTTTTTGGCCCTTCCTATATACTAAGCATTGCTCTAAGCATGTCATATATATTAACTCTTTTAATCTAATGATAAGAATGGATCTTCATTTCCATTTCACTCACCGTATATACATACTCCTATTAACCAGCATATGCATTATACATGCCTATTAGGTACATGTATATTTTGTAGTGTATGTATATATTAGTTATTGACTTAAAAAAAAACACACACAAGGATATTTACAACCCATGTCCTTTCCAGCTCTTTTCTGTGAAACCCAGTGGCTGCTCGAGCGATGCTGCTGACATAGAGACTCATGCCATGTGTGTTTACAGTCATGTTAGAGTTTTGTGCTCGTTATGCAACTGAGCTGCATTTTTAAAACTTAACATTATACTAAATAGATGCAGCTGTATAACACACATCTAATAATTAATTGAATTTCCCTAAAAAGGAAAACTGGCTACTGATACATTTCTTCCTATTTTTTGATCTTCCACATTATTAGGCAGTCTGGATGTATGTGCAGCATGGTTGCCCCGAGTTGTAAATGATATGAATGTGTGTACCCATTGACCATCCAGTACACAATCAATTTATTGATCATTCGCACTTTCACACCTAGGCAATTATCACTGACACGATCAGACCTTCTGAAGTCTGAACCATATGCCACCAACTCATAAATCAAAGCTGGAGCTCAGTGGAAATTTGAGTGGTTCTTTTGCCCTATCACTCCTTGTGAGTCCTAGGGAGGAATACCTTTACTATTGACTCCCTTAATTGGCAGCATCCCAAGAAACCCAGCTATGTTTGACATTCACTCTGTTAGTGAAAGGCGATGTGATTCAGACAAAGGAGAAAGCTGACAGCCTCCTTCTGAAGCCTATGAATATTTAATACAATGGAGGGTTGCACATGACCAGTAAATAGTGATTTGTCATGCTCAGACTGAATGAATTTTGCATTTACTTTTCTTTTTTCTTTTGAATGTCTGAGTTTAAAAAAACGAGTCCTTTAACTTCATAAGCATGCCATTTCTACTCTGAAACCATCTGTAGCTTGTTATAACCAATTGACAAAATTAATTTATTCTCAAAAAGGATTGCATGCAAATTCTTAATTTCTAATTTCATATTGTAGTTTCCAGGTGCATGAGCTAGGGTTATAACTACTGAGTCTCCTATTTCCTGATTGTAGGGCCTTTTAAAGATAATTTAACCATTTTGGCTCTTTATTTCCTCAGCTCTAAAATGAGGGTTTGGATCAAATCAGATTGAATAAAATGTTTTGACCAGCACCTCGTTATCAAGGCAGGTCTTGAAAACTTATAATAATTAGCTTTTCATTGTTTAGAGATGGGAGGATTTTTTCCCCTTAATGATAATTCATGTTTTGGTGTGTTTTTTTTTTAAAGAAAAATAATCACAAGATCAAGTAACACTAGATTCATTTATTGAAATTTGAAGACAAGAAGCTGCTAAGCCAGTTACATGGGATGTGGTTCTCCAGTGTGCCACAGTCCTGCTGGTCCTTATTAGATCTCTAAAACTGAGGCTTAATGATAGCTGCCATTTATTTATGCAGCCTTTGTTCTACTATGTTTTCCTATAGCTGATCTGCTCTGCTCCTTTGTATTCCCTGTCTGATCTTTTGAGCATGTGTCTGCAACCTCTGGGATATTTAAACTCTAAGAATTCTGATTCATGACTTTATTTCTCCAGAAGGGTCAAGAATAATTTAGCTAACAACAAGATATTTTGTTAAGCCCTAAGCTGCGTGGGGTGTGTGTGTGTGTGTGTGTGTGTGTGTGTGTGTGTGTGTGTGTGTGTTTAATTACTAAAAGGCACAATGGGTGGTTCCCAGTAACCACATACGAAGCAGGGTCGTATTTTGTTGGCATCAACTGGAGTCTGTCCAGCTCCTAAAGCCTACTTATAGTTTTTTTTTGTTGTTGTTTGTTTTTTATTGCCCCAGGGACTTCTCCAATATAGGTGCTTCCCCATCAGGCCAGTAAGGGGAGTGTCTTCCTTCAGCCTGCTAAGAAGGAGCCTTATAAAATCTAACCTAATCTCAGGAGGATCATGTTTTACCTTTGCATATTCTATAGATCAGAAGCAAGTCACAGGTCCCGCCTGCACTTAAGGGGGTGGGAGAGATTGCACAAAAGTGCGAATACCAGGAAGTGGGAACCATTGCCGTTCTTAAGTTTACCAGCAAAGTGAATTTGATGATTGTTGGCTTCCATTAGCAGGCAGTGGCTTCCATTTTTCACTTCCATTTGTTGGTATAAGTGTGACATAATATCCACAAGGTAAAGCAGTCAATGCCAGGCGCAGAATAAGTCATAAATACATGATTTCAAAATCTTAACTTCTCCTTTCTGGAACAAGAAGACTGTCAATAGTGAAAGGATGTTAGAAATCTTGCATGTGTTATTTGTAAATGCTTTAAAATTACACTGGGTTTCTCACGTTGATTGTGGAAAAGGTATTAAACCACATATGAAAAATAAGACCTGTCTTGAGCTCACTACTGCCTAACACATCTTACCCTGTCCTCCCCATGCCCCCAACCCATACATCTGAGTGGGAAAAAAGACAAATCAGGTTGCAATAAAGAATTTAATTGCAAAAACTCCTAAAAGATGCAAATACAGAGAATACATGGGCTGTATATATGGCTGTCTCTACTTAATGTGATTGATACCAAAACTTCATTGGCCGCTAATGAGTCCCCGTGATCACTGCAAAGGCAGCATGTGGCCCTTAATTAGGAGAAAAAAGTGCTCTTTCACTGTGGCATTAATACATTTTATCAGGGAGAAATATAGATTATTATTCACATTGGGCTTCAAATTATTCACTAAAATTTGTCCTGTAAACTCCTCTCTGAGAGACAAATTTCTATATAGCCTAGGTTCTTTCGATTTATATGCACATGTAAATAGCAAATTTAAGAATGTCTTTGTCTGTAGATGAGCCACTATTCCTTTATTGTTGAAAATAAAGCCATCATGTATGCCCAGTTTATTTTTCCTACTGCTTAGAGAGAGGAAAATATAATGTTTGTCTTTAAACATTTTTATTTTGTGGCTCAGACATTCCACTTTGAATTATGTGGTCAAATCTATTTTCCACATACATCCTTGCCAGCCTGCTCTCTTTTATTTTGTCAGGAATGCTCATTTTCATCTGAGTCTTGACATTAAAAAAATCAATTTGCTATTATTTTCTCTTCATTTATTGTTGATCTGCAGGATATTTAGATTTGGTGACTAAATGGGTTATATCCCAACTTTACAGAGAAAAACAAGACTTACCAGTAGTTCTGCTTATTGCTTCTTGTGTGAAAAGAGTGCTTGAGATGAATACAAAGAAGCATGAACATGCATGTGTTGATTACGACAGTAAAAGAATCCGAAGCCTCTGCACCAGATATTTTGTTTCTGCACACATGTGGTTTAGTAGGTGAGTATCATAGATTTACATCTTGCATTTGCAGCTGGGAGAAGGCTGTATGTAAATGAGGTCATGCATATGCAGTCCATTCCCAATCACTAGGAGCTGACTGCTGAATTCTCCGAGTTTAGGCTTCTCCTCCAGTCATGTTCTCAGATATAGGGTTTCCATCAGCCTACCGCTTCATTTGCAAATATCTTATTTAAAATTCCCCATTAATCTTGGCGGAGCCTACATTGTGAAATAATGAGGTGTCAGTTGTCTATTTCAGAATTACCCTCTGGATATCCTGCCTCCGTTGGGCAGCAGCGTCAAGTGTATGAGTGTGTTGAATGTGAGCTCCGTGTAGATAATGGTGCTTTAAGCTACACTTCAAGGATGCGGTGACTGTCTGTGGAGAGATTTTCATGCTGAGAGTCATTTTCTTCATGCCAAAAGGCTTTTTAATGGTCAGTTTCTTGCCTGATTCATATCCCAATATGCTGTGGCATCAAGGGTGTTAAAGTCTGCTGTAATGGTGCAGCGGAGTGAAGCCACTGAAAGCCAGCATTAGTAAACTTTGTGTGTTAGTGAACAGAGGCTCCAGCAGTTTGGAATTGGAAGGGAAAGTGTCATTTGGGTTAGGCTTCATTACTCTTCAAAGTGAAAGTGCAGTCAGATCATTTCTTTCCATGGGAGATTTGCTTCTAACTGTACTGTCATAATGTGCACATTGTACAACCCCACAATTTATAATCAAGCGGATCGAGTTGGATTGCTGAGTCCTTTGTATATGTGAGACCCTGTGCTGTGTCCTATGCGGAAAACAACTGAATCACCCACATTTACTTTTATGAGGTTCATATCCCGGTCGGCTTCCTAGCAAATAAGTGAACCATTAAATATACAACCAGTCCAGGGTGGGGCAAAAGCAGATTTATAGTTGTTTGTATGAAAAATAATACAATAATTAATAAATAACAATGCAAGAATAAACCTTGCGTTTTGCATACTCAAACTGTAATCCTACTTTTGCCCCACCCTGTATAAACTGGTAAAAGGTGCTAATTGACCACCCAATTCAAACAATTAGATGCCAAAGACCTATTTTTTGGAAGTCAATTGAGCTGAGCTCTTAGTCTGGCAAAAATGAATGTGGTCTCACAGAGACAGTGGATCAACACAATAATTATTATAATAACTGTCTTGGGTTGGATTCCCAAGAAGCAGAGTCCGAGTGTGATTTCTCAGAGGAAATTTGAAAGCAGGTGAGGGAAGCAGAAGCGGGTACGGGAGAAGAAGCCAAGCAAAAATGTGGTTTCACCCTGATCCTGCGGGGAGCTCTGGTGCATGATCAGCACCACAGAGTTGTCACACTTTGGGATAGGTTTTGTACCCCTGTCAGTCAAAATTGGCTGCAGGATGTAGCATTTCTGGGTGACAGGGCTCCTGTCCCCTGAAGGCAGTTTTTCTGCAGAGGCACAGCTCTGAGCTACGCGCAGCTCACTGTGATTGCACTGGAGAATGGATGGGCACATAAGCCCCATGCAACAATGACTAATGTTTATTTTATGCTTAATGATTAAGGGTCCAGTACTCTTCTAAGCATTTTAGATGTATAGTATGTTCTCCATTTGAAAGGTAAGAGAACTGAAACACAAATTAGGTGAACTAATTAAGGTCATATACCTGGGGCAGAGCCACAACCTGGACCCAGTCAGTCTGGTTCTGAAGTACAGAGTAGCTGTCCCATTTCTCTGCACCATGGCTGTAGCCAGCAATGTTAGTGCAAAAGCAGAAAACATTGGTTATACTTTGTTTCTTATTCTTCACAGAAATAAATATCTGTGAACTGGAATGTAACTGTGTCTTTCAGGAAAACACCTTCCCAAAACTCAGGAGCCTAGCAGCTCCTGACATCAGCTTAGGACTCCAGGTTGGCCAGGCTTCCCCTCACTTTCTGTAATTCTAGCCAAATGTTTGTTTTGTGATTGCTTCATGTGCCCTCTGACACAGGATCTTTGCACATGCAGTTCCCTTTATCTGCAATGTGAGTCCTGCAAAAACTCCCTTACCCCTAGCTTACCTCTCTTTGGTCCTCCGGACTTGATTGCTCAGGGTTCATTTGCTTCCTATTCTGCTCCCTTGTCCAGGCCACGGATTTTTTTTTTTTTTTTTTTTTTTTGGTCATAGATTTTCATTTGTCTATGAGCTTTTTTTTTTTCAGAGCTCCTATCTTATGTCACGTGTGTACCTACATTGGTGGGATTGTTCATTTAATGCCTGTGCTCTTTCTTGGACTCTAAGTTTCACAAGGGCAGGAGCTGTGCTTGATTTACTCACCATTATATCAATCACGGTGCCTTGACACATAGTTCATACTCAATATTATTTATAATAAATGAATAAATGAGTGAGAGGATGCATACTATCTGCTCCTAAGTTTTCCATTGCAGACCACTGACAGGCTTGCCTCTCTGGCCCAGAAGCTTCTTGTGCTCTCAAGTTGGGTTACCTTAAGAACCAGTCTAAAAAGACATCCAGCAGGCATGCCTCACTACAGGTATGGAACCCATTGGTCTGCTCCAGCCAGTGCCAACCAGATTCCAAGCTGCTCGGGAGGTTCCCACTCCCTAACCTTTAAGATGGTACCACTAAATATTGGATTAAACACATATGGACCCAAGGCATGCCATCACCACATTGCACTACTGTCAGAGTCTTGTGTGGATGGGGTTCACATGGCTCCTCTGTGTTTCAAGATTCATCTTTGATGGTAGCCAGCTCTCTTAAATATATACTCATTTAGAAGCATGCATATTTATACTGATACTTTAATAAAATACCTTTAAAAAAGAAGACAGGTATTTTAAGGTTTTTAAATAAAGCATCCCAATTATCTATGAATAATTTGTTCTGTTGGTATTTGTCATTATTAGCAACAACCTTAAAGTAATTCTAAAGACACTATTTGTAATGAGCAACTTTCATTAGGAGTTAAAGAAAGAATCAGTCTGCACCTATGCTTTTCAGTTATATTCTCAAATTGACTTTCCTGTTGTAGACACAAATTTAAAAATAGAAAAGTTGAGATGCCTAACACTTTAATCCTCTACATTTTCCATTTTATTTTACTGGAGGAAAAAAGGTGCCTCTTACTGATTTGAAATAATATATTTTTAAAGGATTGACTCTGCATGTTTTAGCTTTTACATTAATTTTTAAAGAATTATTTACTATAAATCAAATTTGTTATTACCTTGTTATTTACTAGGGGCCCAGAGCACAAATTTGTGCACCTTGAAAGGAACTGTGCACCATGAGGCTGCGGTAGGCATAGGGGCAGGTCTCGGCCCATCCTCCATGCCCTTACCCAATCCTTTCTGCCATGGCCCCGGTCCCCTGTCTGCCAGCAGCCCCGCTCCCACCCCACTGTTCCCACAGCTGACGGCATCAGCCTCACTTTTGCCCACTGGCAGTGCAGAGTGATTGGGGCCAACTCTGACAGTAGATGCAAACAGCAGCTGCTGCCCCCACCGCCCCTCAGGAGAAGGGGCAGGTGGAGAAGCCCTCAGGGGCAATCAGGCCAGCAGCTGCCGCTCACACCTAATGATGGCTTCAAGTGATGGGACTGGAGCCAGGCACCAGCAGCAGGTCTGAGTAGGGCCAGTGCTGGCAGTGGGTGCAAGTGGAAGCTCTGGTGCCAGCAGCAGGTGCGAGCACTGGGTGGAACTGTGGCACACGGGAACAAATAATTTTCAGTAACCACCAAAGGCTCTCCCGGATGACAGCAACCAGCATCCCACCTTGGTCTGGTGCCCCCGCTCACCTGCTCCACCATCACGCCATGGCCAATGCCTGCCACGTTCAGTTCACTCCTGGTGGTCAGCGCACATCATAGTGACTGGTTGGTTGATTATTCCCTGTTGTTCACCATTAGTTCTATTTGCATATTAGCCTTTTATTGTATAGGATTACTTAAACAATTGAATATTCTGTTGGGATTATATCCAGATTTGACCAAAGGAAACACGTTATTAAAGTTTTTAGCAGCTTTGTGAGGTTTGAACTTATTGGCACAGTAGGTCATTCATATCTCTTTCCTGAGCAACTTAACTGAGTATCTTGTTGGTTAGCTCTACCTGCTAAAGTACAAAGAAAATCTAGTGGTGTAAAAAGATGAAGCTTGGCCCGTCAAGTTGCAGTAGGGGAACTGCATATAATATAATGGCCTGTGTTGGAATTTAAATATTTAAGGTGTGCCACATTTGATAGTTTATCCTACTTGATAAATCTTCTCTAAGCTCAACCAAAATCTAGTATTTTTATGTTTTAGCATAGTATCACTATACCTACAGTTTTTAGATTCATATAGAGAGAAAATATCTAAAATTGGAAACTTGTAATAGATTTCTCTTATGATGCAGCATATATTTCACAAAATGACCTCAGGCTAGAACCCAGGAAATCTCTTTATGACAAGCAAGGTGATCATATAATTTTTTTGGTCTAATTGCAACAACCTTGAAGGTGAAAGATAGTGTTCTGACAATTATGCTGAGACAAATACTGGGGCCATTTCAGCTAAAATTGGATGTATAACCACCATAGGAATAAACACATTCACTGCTTTTGATTCCATGGCTGTGGAAGCACATCTATTGGAGACTTAACTTTTAACTTTAGTTTGTATTTAGGTAACATTTTAAAATAAATTTCTTAATACTAAGTCTTTGAAAATATTTATAAACACAGACAGCATAAAACCATACACATAGACTATTTATTTATTTATTTGTTTACTTATCCAAATAATATTAACTGAGTACCTTTATTCTAGGTATAAACTGTGATAGATTTTGGGACACTGGTGAGAAAGCATGAGGCAATGTCCTTGCTTTCATGCTTATTGTTGTCTAGTGTATGCAGTGTACATTAAGCATAGTTACACAAATCACTGTAAATTTAATTTGTTTTGTGTTATAAAGGAGATGTATATGAAACTACGGTGATTTGTAAAACAAGGCTTTGACCCCTGAAAGAATCTAGATAAGCATTTCTGAGCAAGTAAGAATTGTTCTGAGATTTAAAGGAGAAGATCACTAACTAGTTATGATGAGAGTATAGACCAGAAAGGGCAGTTTGTGTAAGACTACATGAATGGTCTTACCCAATACAGATTGGAATTCATCCAACTGTTTGCATCTCATCTCATGCAGATATACCTGAGGAATATTGGTGGACAGGTCTTAGTGACAGATTGGGTTTTAACTTTTTTCTTGGTGTCTGGCTTTTGCTTTGCTAATGTAGTGGGTGAGTTTTTGCCATAACACTGAATGTTGGAGAAGGGTGGAAAGGCTGAAAGAATAAACTTGAGATGGAGAGAGAGCAGCTTTCATAGGAAGGGGAAGTATAGAGGGATCAAGCAGAGGTACTTGAGAGATGATGTGTGGAAAATGTGCAGATGCAAGATCCTATCTCCAGAAACCTGGCAGTGAATGGCTGACTTTTGTGGGTGGGTTTACATTTGAGGGGCTGAGACTGACAAGGTACAGAGCACAGATGGATTGAGGGGGGCTCAATCCCCTTTAGTTGGTATCCATATTTTATGAGGGATTTTTCAGCCTTTTTTCATGCTTTTGTATTCCTTATCTCTTCCAATTCTTGAAGTGTTTTGGGGCAGTTTTTAGTAGATAAGCCATAGCAGTGATAAATAAGTCAGTTTGCTACCTTATTAGAATTGTTCAAATAGGCTTCCTAGTTTTAATTATAGTTTTCATAAAAGATTAAATTTCCCCTCCCCAATCAGAGTTCCTCTAACCAGTTTTAGGACAGTTTGAGGTGCAGAGAGCTAGTCCATTTGACCTGCTTTCATCTGTAAATAAATATTTCTGAGAATGTGGTTTCAAGAACTATCAAGGTGAACAATGTGTGTGTTTATGTCTGTATATGAAGATGTGTATATATGGGTAGGAGCTAGTTTGACATTGTCTCCACTCATAAGCTTTTTAAAAATTTGCATAGGACAGTAAAGTTAATACTCATAATACAGTTTTTAAACACTATACATTTTATCTAAATATTGATTTGTTCAACAGTTGGAATGTGTAAAGGCATTTACTTATAAAATAAAGATTGATTGGGGGGATTCTTATTGGGGATACTTATAATTAAGTATAAAATGAAGGAAGATGCCATTACGATCACCACATTTCCTTGAGCTGCTAATTATATTTTTGCTCAATTGACCTAATTCTTTAAACATTTTATTTATTTTCTCTGTCTCAGTGGATTCTCTGACGACTTCAACATGCCTAAGTAGAATTCAGCCCAGCCCCGAAATATACAATAGGAAAAAAAAACTTTGGTGATTTCTATCAGATTAAGCTTTGGACAATAGCTCCTAAGCAGAAAGCATGACCCCGTGTCTGAAAGGGTAAAGCAAATGGCTGTGAATAATGCCGCTGAATGCAGGAAGAGAGAAGGGAGGTGAAAAAAGTTTCCAGGATTATTTCTGGTTCATTTCCATGACTGTCTTTTTATGTATCTGCAGTGAATACAGGATTTTCTCACTGGCTTGCCTGAAATGCCATGAAGTTCTGACTTTCATGTTCTTTCTTTCCACGAAGCATCTCACCACATTCCTCTTTTCCCTAGGATAATAAAACTCTTTCTTTCCTAATTGCTCAATGGAGGATCCATATGGCCAGGGAATAATGAGTTGGCACAAAGCCTCGATTTCTGGAAGGCTCTAAGGACTCAGAGAAGTCACACAGTTTGCTAAAGTGAATTCCTTTTTGCTTGCAATTGGTCTCCCAGGTAAAGTAGACCAAAGAAGAAAGATGCCACCTCAGGCATGAGTGGAAAGACCTCATGATCTGGAAAGGAATTTTGTCCAAGTGAGAGCATGTCAGCCACAGAACTTTAAAAAAAAAAAAAAACCACAAAGTCCATACATTTCAGAGAAGTGCCACTGAAATGACTCTATGTGAGCTGGTTGTATAACCTAATATCACCTTTCATTGACTATAAGTCACACCATTCACATGTAGAGATTCTTCTGGAAGCCTGCATAATGTTTGAGGGTTTGTTTCTACAAATCCAAGATGGGTGGCGGGAATACTAATTGCCTGACTGATTATAGGAAAGCAGCAGAACAATGAAGGTTTCTGTCCATATCCAGAGATGAGCATTCAACATGGTGTGGGGCTGGTGGCTTCAATTCACAGTGCAGGGTCTGCAGTTTGAAGATCAGTCTTCTCTCTGAGTTGTGGGCGATGGTCTTCTCCTGATTCCTCCCTGTGATGGATACTCTTAGGGGCGTAGCTGTGCTGCTTGTCCTCAGTTGTGTTATTATTATTATTTTTTTAATTTAGTGAGCTCTTGGTGGAAAAACACTAGGCTCACTGAAGTCACTGTGTACAGAGGAGTTAAAAGATCAAGACTGGGATTTCAGAAGGAAGGTGGGTGGGTGAGTGGGAAGAGATCAACCAAAGAATTTGCATGCATAACCCGTGGACACAGACAATAGGGTGGTGAAGGCCTGGGGTGGGGAGTGGGGGCAGGCTAGAAAGGGTCAATGGGAGAATAAAAAGGGGGCATTCTTAAAATTTTCAACAATAAACATTCTTTTTAAAAAAGAAAAATAACTTAAAGAAAAGATCAAGACTGATCATCAGGTTACTATTCTGTTATGCATTTTAAGAATGATTATAATGCCACACAAGTACTAATTAGGAGCTTTGATATACTGCCTTTGCTGGTGTTATTTTTATCTCCAGAAAGCAGTCAGGGTCTTTGGAGTGTTAATACTGGTACATTTTTAAAGTTTAGAAAAGTAAAATAGTGCTTTATAGGTAAAAGATTGTTTCACATGGTATTGAATAAGTATATACTTCCTTAAAAGACAATTTTCAATAACATTGTGATTTCTTAGCATACTTTACCATTTTAAATGATTACATATTAGATATATTTGTAAATTATGGCTGTATTCCCATAACAGGCTCAATTATTTAGCTATTTACATATTTTAAATTAGTGTCTGTATGGCAAGAATGAAAGTGTGGGTTTAGAACAACAGAGGGGATAGTTCTTTCTGTTCCCACATTCTGGCTCTGTCATCCCAGGATCACTCTATTTGTGTTGTCTAGAACGCATGATGCAAGAAGTTGGGTGATGAGAAGACTTAGAAGGAATATGCACTGTCCTCGGATATTTTGAGGCTTTGTGGATTGAGTGGCTGGGTAGAGGAATACACGAGTAAATGAACAAATGAATGAAGCACTAAGTGGAAGGCACAGTGGAGCAGCATAAAGTGGTTGACGTAACACATATGCTCATCCCCCTTTCGGGTGCTTACCTTCTGGTGGGAATGGACACAGAGGAAAAGGCAGCTCCCCCGTAGTGCAGTGAGTAAAAGCGTGAAGAAGCTGGTTCTAAGTCGCTCCATTGGGCACAACCAAAGCATATTTCCATTTTTATTAAAGGGTTCTTTTTTTTTTTTACAATCTCAAATCTAATATTAATTCTAATTCAATTTCACACAGGTTTATTAAAGACCTACTATGTGCAGCCTATCCAGAGCAACATAGAATATGCTTCTGGCTGATGATTTTGAAAGGGACAGCAGGAAGGTGATGAGAACACTGTTAGGAAGTTGTACTCCAGTGGGTAGTTAAGTCCACATCTGCAAATGCATTTGAAAGGGTCTCAGTGTGGCTCATCCAGGTGTTACGCCAGTGTGTTCAATTCATTTAATTAGAATAGCTTAAACATGTTTTCCTCTCTAAATTTGATTTATGTGCATCGTACTTACTGTATATTAATTTTAGCGAGAGAGTAAATGGTTTTGTGCAATGTAAACTGGTGTTTATTTCTGACCAAAGAAAGGCGGGGGGAGAGTGTTATTTCTACATGCATATTTAGGTTTATTCATAAAACTGTTCATTGATTCAAATATTTCTACAGAGAAGTTGAAGGCAACATTGAGGGCAACCAGCTCCAAGCAAGGTGTGAGGTTTGAGCTGTGAAATGTCCATCCTCAGAGTAATGACCTAGCACAAAGCAGCCTTCTCTTGGCAAGTTGTTTCTAGAGTCATTTCTAGGAACTGGATTTAGCCCTGGCTATTTTTATATTGTGGGGTAGTGGGTTAATTTCTACAGAGGATAAATTACTTCATGAAGGTTAACAAAATTTTATGTTATAGAAAGTGTTGAGCTGGTGTTTCTTAAAATAGGAAGTTAGAAATATCATGGAGACTGTCAGGAGATTTATAATTTTAGAGGATGTCAAAGAGAACAAAATTATAGTAATTAAAAAGTATTATCAAGTATTGTTGTTGTTCTTAGCAAAACTACCTTACCCTACTGCCCCAAACAGTATTACTTTTTCTTAATTTATTAACTACATATCTATTATTTGCTCCATATTAGAGAGTTAAGTTAAATTCCTGGCATATAACATTTTTGTATGTACCCTTTATAATTTTTTATAATTACTATTGTACGCATTTATTGTAGAAAATTTGGAAACTGTAGAAAAATATGAAGAAAATGAAAAGCACCAATATTACTACCTTATTACCATCAATTACTATTGCCTTGTTACTTAATAGTTCAGCTTACTTGTAAGCATCTCTCTCCAATCTCAGGATATATATTATTTATATATATATAAACTTATATACCCCCCTTCTTGTCAAGATGGCCTTTTAATTGTAATGTATCAGCAACTTGACAAATGGCAAAGGATGCCGAGAACCTTGTCTTATAGAATGGAAGTCATTTTTTAAATCTAAAAATGCAGTCTAATTTCTATGTCATCTCATAAGAATAGGTATTTACATAAAAAGTTCAAAATATGCTTAGGAAAATTTAACTTACGGGTTAACTAAAGCAATTATCTTTATGCTGAGATTTGACAGCATGTTATATAAATTAGTAACAAAGCCCCCCCCCACCATATTGGTAACTGTACCGATTTTTCTTGAGAACAGTTAGGAAAAAATAATTTATCTGGAGATGGAAATTGTAAATATGAGAACATGTAACTGACACTTCTTTGGAGTTTAGATATACACAGCTGGTTATGACGTTACTACCTTGGCTTTTTTCCTAGCTGGAATCAGGAACTCTATATCATTCAGGTTGAACTGTCATGATTTCAAGAGGAAATTTATAGTTCAATTAAGTAAAAAGAGTCTCATTAGTAGATTTTGGAGGCAATTTAGAGTAGTTTTGGAGAAACAGGCCAGTTTGCTTTCATGAGTCACTTGTGCCTTATTCTCAGAAACCTAAGGCAGTTGCTTTAGAGATACAGGATATCTTTGCCCATGTAAGGTGACAGAGGCCAGGGCACAGCTATCCTAAGTTTTATTTTCCAAATGTTGCTAGTAGCATTAGTAGCAAAGAAGCTCAATTAGGTGCCAGGTCCTAGTCAAAACTACTCATCCCATATCAACCCTGTCAGATTACCGTATTTTTCGGACCATAAGACGCACTTTTTCTTCACCAAATATGCAGTCCCCAGGGACACGGAAGGTCCCGGGGGACCCGCTGCCGCTCTGCAACTCGGACCATAAGACGCAGGCACTACTTCTATTCGGACCATAAGACGCAGGCACTTTTCCTCCCACTATTTGGTGAAGAAAAGGTGCGTCTTATGGTCCAAAAAATACGGTATTATTTTTCAAAAATTTTATTATTCTAAATGTATCAATGACAAAATTAAGGTTAAAATGTTTATTAACTTTCCAAAGTTATAGATACTAATGAAGAAATCCACTTTTCAAAATTCAGTCTATGCTTCCACAGTCCCCCTTCCTATATCACTCTATCTTGAATAAGAGAAGACATGTTATTCAGAAACAAGACTTCCTTTATAACTTGTTTTCAATTATTTCATAACTGTAAGTTTTCTTCTTGAAAAAAAATCTCATGGACTTGTTCAAGAAGCAATGTCTATTCTTCAAATGCTGTCATCATGCTCTATCATTATCCCTTAAAATTTATCCAGAAGAATAAAGATGACAGATTTGTAATTATAAGAAAAAACATAATTTTAGAAATGTGAAGTGTGGAAAAATGCCTTTATTATCACAGAAGCACTCAAAGCGTGCTATTGGGATACCTCAGGGGAGAGGAACTGCTTTTTATGGGCACTTGGGTTCTATGAAGCACAACTTATAAAGCTAAAATCTTTCATCTCCTTTACATTAGTTATAACTTCATGGGTGTATGAAAGAAAGGTAATATTTAGTAAGTATCGGGGCTGTTTTCAGGGTTGTTTTAAAGGTATTAGGAAAAAAACCAAAAACTTTTGAAAGTAATTAGTCACCAGTGAGGATAAGCTCTTTTGTTTTGGAAAAAGCTCACAGTGCTACAACATGAAGTGATCCTTATTGCACATTTCCAGGGTCAGTCAGTTCAAGCAGCCAACCCAAGGTAGCTACCATATTTCATAGAATTTAAGAAGGGAAAACAGAGCAACAGAATATTTGGCACACTTTGATGAGAAGCCAATTAATTTTTCTCTTAAGAACTGTTGGTTTGCCAAACCCAGTTTGGCTCAGTGGATGGAGCGTAGGCCTGCGGACTGAAAGGTCCCAGGTTCGATTCCGGTCAAGGGCATGTACATTGGCTGCAGGCACATCCCCGGGGGGGGGGGGGGGAGGTGTGCAGGAGGCAGCTGGTTGATGTTTCTCTCTCATTGATGTTTCTAGCTCTCTATCTCTTTACCTTCCTCTCTGTAAAAAATCAATAAAATATATTAAAAAAAAAAGAACTGATGGCCTCATTTCTTTTCTTGAAATGTTTTTATGGCAAACAGAAAAGCTCAATCTATTGTGGCATGTGTCTTATCTGGGGGTCACCAAATAAAGACAGTGATTAGAACATATGAAAGAAATAACAAACACATATCTCGGTAAGACCTTCAGAGGCTGTTGTGAGCCCATGGGTCAGTGATGGTGTGGCATTGGTGTTAGCAGTGGGCAGGCATTTGACACAGAGTCCACTTTCACTCATCCACAGATGATTATTTAAACTATCCAATTCTTTCTTCCTTTAGAAGCACCATTTTTTAAAGCTGTGATATATAGCTCACTTCAATTCCAACTCTTATGTTAGGAAAGCAAATTTAAAAGCATTTTGCAGGAGATAGTACAAGTTATGCATATTAAGTACTGTATGACAATTCAAGATCTTCAAAGCTGAAATGTAGAAGAGACCATTATAGGATTTTCCTGTTTTGATGTCATAAAAGCCTTCTGCTTTAGAGTAAGGATTTGTCAGGTCCTAATAAAAAATTTCTGGCAGTAGTACTCTTGAGATGTAGCTTTCAATACTCATCATAAAGGCAATGACTTTTATCAATGACAGTAAGTTTGACTTTTTTTCCAGAGATTTATTGATAATCAACAATGAATCTAATGGCAGGCTGAATGTATATATCCCTTAAATATTTTTCTGTCTTTTTAAAAATCTCACTATTCATACTTGCTTACTCCTTTTTTTTCCTACTGAGTTTAGGACTCTGAAATCTAGCTAATTTGCAAGGCTGAATTACAAATTTCTGAGACATTGATAGGAATATTTTGAGTGTAAATGTTAAAATTTACATAATTTTCCAATAGTTTTAATATGCAATTTAAATTCAATTTTATAAGATTCTATGTTGGGAATAAATATAGACTTTAAAAATGTTCTATTATTATAAAATATCAAGAAAGCAGGTATATAGAATAATATATAATTCTGCATTTCAAGGTAACCGATAAACTGCTAACTTTTCTTTTCCAGGCATGGTATTGTTTTTCACCCTTTATTTACTTGAAATGTATTAAATAAATGTGTATTCCTAGTGGAGTCCTGAAAGATCTGAGGTTAATTTAAGCCCATCCACCTAACACTTCACTACATGATGTCTAGAATTGCTGTCCGTTTATTCTGTTCACCTCTTGGCTTCCAAGGAAAACATGAGCTTCCTGAGGATAAGACTTTGTTTTTACATTACTGTTGAACCTTCATAGCACCTAACACTGACTCTTGTATATAGAATATGCTTAGTGACATTATATGTATTTGTGACATTATATGTATTAATCTTGAATTTCACACAGTATATTCAGTACCGTGAATTGTCTCTTCTATATTTTGAATATGATACCTCATCCATAACAAGGGTCTGCACCCTACAGCCCCAGCATGGCCACCTAGCACACCCATTCACTTCCGTATTGTCTATGGTTGCTTTTACATTACTGTGGCGAAGCTCAGTAGTTGGGCCAGAAACCCAGCAGCCCACCAAGTGGAAGCATTTACTGTCTGGCACTTACAGGATTATAGAATTGCCAATTCCTATTCTAGATACTTATCTCTGATGGAAAATATAAATACTTCAGGTCTGAATCATTTAACTTTTGACCTTCCCTAGAAGCAAATTAGATGATTAATACTTCCCGATGCTGAATATCTTAACCAAGATTTTCCAGTAAGCATAATTATCGGAGGAACGGAGGGAAGAAGGGAGGGAGGGAGGAGGGGAGAGAGAGAGGGAGAGAGGAAGGGAGAGAGGGGGAGACAGAGAAATAATTGAGCAGCATATACCTTTTTTATTTTTGCCATAGCTACTATATTTCTGATTGAAGACAGAGAATAGACACATTAAAATATATCATAAAATGCAGTTTGGTGTCTTGCCAAGATAAACCTTTATTAAAGCCAAGATTAACTTTAAATTAAAAGGTTGAAGCAGTCACATTGTATCAGAAAAAATATACAGCTGCCTTTAAAATGGGTTGAATTGTCTGGTTGTTGTAAAGCTGCTCTTTGAGGCTGGCAGTCTACCTAAAGTGGATTCATAAATACACTTAGCACTGGTTGAAATGATGGTTTACCTAGTGATCTCAAAATCCACAATTATTTTATTGTTATGTTGATCTTACAAGACAATGTTCATGTTGAAAATGTGAACAGTCCTTGTCATTCTTTTTTATTGTAAGATAATATTACCCTGCTGTAGAATATCAGCAAGCTACTTCATGTATTATTTTTCAGATAATAATAAACAGCTTATATTTAATGCCTTCTTAAAAGACAAGGAAAGTATTACAGGGCACTTCACACATGGAATTATTTATTTGAATATATTTAAAAGTAGTCAATGAGTTTGATTTTCAGTGATTATTGACATACCCATTATTTAGGGTCTCATAACTCTTTGAGTTTTGGACTATTATTTTTTTGTTTTAACCCATACTATTTGTCAGTGGATATTTAGATAAAGAAATATATTTCCCTTGTATGATTGAAAAGACACAAAATGTTTTTTTCTTTATTGTGATGGATAGGTAATTGAGAAAGAAACAATGCTAAGGCAAGAAAATTAGAAGAGATCAGCTATTACATAGTACTCACTATGAAATAGCTGTCCCATATGGTGTGTTTTCTGTATGTTAGTATTCTGTATGTTAGTAAACATTATTTATGGATTAATTCTAGTATAATCCTTGAATGCAGGGAATAATATCCCCATTCTGCAGATAAGTTTCCAAGATGCTAAGGAAGTTGTTCAAATTCATACCATTAGCCAGTACAGAGTTGGATCAGGGCTGTCTGACCAGGTGGAGGTAGTTACTTATTTCAGGTGTTTCCTGCAGGGATAGAGTAAAAGGAGAAAAAAAAAAGCCGTTTGCTGGGGAAGATCACATCCTGGTAGAACATGCAGAATAACACTCAGAGGAGAGTTGATGGGAGCAGGCAGTTGTATTCTGAGTTCTCATTCTAGTAGCTAACTTCTATTGAGAACCTTTTGTTTTTTGCATATTTAATGTTTTACATTTATTTTATGCACAGACTTTTATAATTATTAGAGAAAATATTATTCTTTACTCTATTTCATAGATGAGAATGAAACTTAAAAGTTAATTCCTTGCCCAGGGTCATACAGCTATTACAATCAGGGCAGTTAGCATTAATACCTACATTTGTGTGTTGTCATCTTTTGGCCTGTGATTTCATGAAATCCAGTAATTTTATGGATTCTGTGGGTGAGATTTAAGTTGAGTGAGTTTTCAAATAATCTCAGTAACATACAGAATATGAATATTCAATTTTAGATGGATATAGAAGAAGAGTTACCTAAATTTTCCTTTGGTGTATATAAAACTACATAGAAAAAGATCATAATATTTTTGAAAAGTATTACATCACTATTTTGATGCTGCTATCACCTGTCTTAACATGCCAACTTCCTAGGCAAAATAAATTTTAAATTGAAATAACTTTGTTTAACATGAATAGGCAAATTTAAATTTTCTACTATGAGATGAAATAAATTGTTGAAAACTGAGATAAAAAAGTTGTTTACATAATCTTAACTTTTTGACTATGAAGTTTGTACCTACTAATTATCAATGCTACATGAATGAAATTATGCCGTACATATTGTTTTCTAACCTTTTTTTCCCTTTCAATCAACAATATGTGATAATTATTTCTCCATTTCAGGACACATAAATGCTCTATATCTTTTTTAATGAGTGTGTAGTGTCTGTGATATATTTGCCTAACTAGCCACCAGTGTTGGAAATTTAATTTGTATCTACATTTTACTTATCCTATATAATAAAAGCATAATATGCAAATTGTCCCCTTGGCTAGAGTCCTTCTGGGAGTTCAACCAGGGGCCAGGCTGGCCAGGGAAAGGGAAGGAGGTCCTTGCCAGCAGCCAGCATCTGCTAGGGACCCTATCAGTGCACAAATTTTGTGTACTGGACTTCTGGTCTTTAATACAATCTCAGGTGGCATTCTCCTTCCAGTCATTGCAAAGAGAGTAGTTTTTATAGTCATCTAATTTGACTAATTTTCTACATTTGTTTGTGTTAAATAAGTTGTGGTTTATATTTTGAGAAGTCTTTCACAGACTGGAAATTGTGACTAGAACTTTTCTTATTATTTAGCCATACCATCTCAAGGTTGTATAGTCTCATTTTAGTGGATCTTTATTTGAGATCTGGTATGTAATTACTTTTTAAATTTTCCCTAAAGTTTCATATTAAAAAACTTAAGACATAATTAGAATAGAATTCTACATGTAACTCTGTCATAAATTCCCAAAGAAAATATTTTTCATAAAATGTATAATTTTATTTTTGCATTGTATTTTACTAGTGTACAAAGATAAGACTTGACTAGAATTTAAAACATATTAGAAAAATAATGTTTCATACTGTGGTATGGATAGAATATGTTTGTACTATATTAGGGGAAGTAGGTTTTAGTATTTATATCAACAAGTCATATACCTAGCTTTGGCTGCTTTTGTAAAAGAGGATATGACTATTTAATGTGAAACTCATTAACTTTAGGATGACTGTTTTTTTTGTCTTTTCAAGCAAGGAGTTATGGTTCAATTAGTTAAGAAATAATCATGTATGCTCTTTTAATCTTTGGGAAAAATCCTTTTAAAATGAAATTTTATTCTTCTTGGATAGAGTTTTTTTAAAGAATATTTTTAGAAATATGGTATGGAGGGTACTTTTTTGGGGAAAGGATGATGAAGTTCTCAGTAACAGTAGAGAGAGCAAGAGCTCAATACTTAAATGCTAAAGGAATGAGTTAATGATTGAATGATTCAATGACCCACAAATCTTCTGTAAAGGAGTTAGCAGATGCTTATGCTACAAATGGCTGCTCTCTAATGATAATAGGGCATCTGATCCCCGAGTTACATTTTAGTATTGTCTTGGGAAAGACACTGAATTTACTCCTATTTTTAGGCACTAAAATATTTAAAAAGGCTCTCACTATTCTCTTACTTTTGCAAAGCTTACTATCATGTTAGGACACTTTCAGTTACCAAGGTAGAAGGGACAGTAAAAGTGACAGCATGGGGAAACATGAAGGAGAATAGAAATTCGAAGGGATATTGACTTATATGAATACTAGTGGCCCATGCACAGAGGGTGGCTCCCTCAGCCCAGCCTACAACCTCTCCAATCGGGGACCCCTTGGGGGATGTCCAACTTCTGGTCCACAGGGATAGGGTCTAAACCAGCATTCAGACATTCCTCTTATGACCAGGGACCGCTGGATCCTAACCACTCACCTGCCTGCCTGCCTGATCACCCCTAACTGCCTCTGCCTGCCTGCCTGATTGTCCCTAATCCCTCTGCCTTGCCTGCCTGTCTGATTGCCCTTAACCTTTCTGCCTGCCTGCCTGATCACCCCCAACTGCCCTCCCCTGCTAGTCTGATCTCATCCCCAACAGCCCTCCCCTGCTGGCCTTATCTCACCACCAACTGCCCTCCCTTGCTGGCCTTACTCACCCCCAACTGCCCTTCCCTGCCAGCCAATTTGGTTCTGATTGGCTGGTTTCTATGCCAGTCAGTGTCAAAAGCTCTGCCTTCTGGGCAGCCATTGGCTTATCACAGTTCACCCAGATTTGGTTCTGATTGGTCAGTTTCTATGCCAGTCAGCATTTCTATGCCAGTCTATTTAATCTGGGCCTGGATTAAAGATTAGACTCCAGGTCTAATCAGAGAGGCAGAGCAATCAGCAGCCCCTGTAGAGGCCTGGAGAGAAACAGGCATGACTGCTGGCAAAGCCCAGAGAGAAAGAGAGAGGCAATGGCTGACCATCAGCTGCCACAGAGGCTGCAGATAAGACCTTGCCTCTCTCTGGGCCTGATCCGAAGTCCCCTCTGCAGGCAGTGCTGGGCAGCTGCACCCACATTAACTGCAGGACTAACTTTTGGTGTGCAGTGGAGCCTTTGGTTGGTCATTATAGACCCTGGGTTTTATATATTAGGACGAATTATTTATGGTTACTTAAAAAGTTACTTTTTATGCAAGTGCTCTGAGAGTAGAGAAACCATGAAATATGGGAAGGACGTTGAAAGGCAGAAAACAGTGAGGAAGAACAGAAAGAGTTGAGGGAAGACTCAAGTCTGTTTGGAGTGTGAATGCTTAGGGAGGAGATGTAGGTGCTGAGAAAGGAAAGTGATGCTTCCATGAAGGAGTTCTGAGTGAAGATAATCTTGAGATAGAGATTATTGGATCTACAACTGCACTGTCCAGTATGGTAGCCACTAGTTACATTAAGTCATGCTGTAAGTGGAAAATTCATACCATATTTTTAAGACTTAGTGTGAAATAAAATGATATAAAATATCTCATTAATACATTTTATACTAATGACACCTTAAAATGATAATATTTTGGATGCAGTTAAAATGTATTATTAACTATATATTATTACATATATATTATAGATATATATTTCACTTGTTTCTCTTTACTTTCTTTCATGTGGCTAATAGAATATTTAAAATTACATACTTAGCTCACATACATGGCATCTATTTGTGTCTTTCATTGTATTTCCATTGCATGGTGCTAGTCCAGACTTTTATCTGAAAGCAGTGCCTTTGGGGCATTGAAGGGACAGTGGTGAAGGTTTGGACTTACTTATGTTTGTTGTGATATTACTTCAGCTGCACTGAAGGTATAGTTGGACATAGAAAATGTAGGTTGTTGCTTGGAGAACAGAAAATAGAGATATATCACAAAGGTATTCAGCTAGAAATGTGTGTGAGGCCAAACTCTGAAGGTATGGATATGAATGTCATCTCCTAGAGAGGAAGTGGCTGCAGGGGAGCGTTAGGAGGATCAAACTGAGTTAAGTCAGGTTGAGCATGCCTTTTACCTTTGAATTTTAAATACTTATGCAATATCTAGAGATATAATTTGTAGAAAAGGTACTGACAAGAAAACAAAACAAAACAAACGCCTACTACCACAAACTTTTTCCTCATTCAGTGACTATTGCACTGTTAAGGAGCAACTTCAAGAGACGGATTCAGAAAGCTGAATGGTCCAGGAATATTCTTCCCTTATATGTACACATTGTAAAGAATTCAATCCATAGTTAAGCAAAGAAATATATCTTGAGAGATGGAAGATTAAAGATAAGAAATATAAAATAACTCAGAAGGTACAAATCTTAAATGATTCTCTATGGTTTGTTATGCCTATATGTGCTTATGTGGCAGAATGAGATATTTTTAAAAAGTGAATTAATTGCAACCCTCCAAATGGGAAGCAAATAAAATTATGCCAAGCTGTGTAACCTCTACCTGAAGGGATAATTTGCTAGTCCTGGCATTTTCAGGCAACGATGATGAGCTGGCCCATGCTTATGTTGATGGAAGGATGAAAAGTTTAGCCTCATTTCCTATGTGTGATTGAGACATTGAAACTTTCCATGTTTTCACTGCTGATTGTATTAATGGAACGGCTTGCATCACAAGCTGCCTGTGCCCAGGCTGACTCTACTCAGAACCAAGACACACCATTCATTAAAAAAGAAGGACCACACAATGGTGGTGCTGGGAATCTGGCTGCAGAGGCCAGCTGTGTAATTAGTGGGACAGATTGAGAAGTTTGGATATTTTGTACTTAAAAATCCAAGTATAAAATGAGCTGTATGAGTCCTAACTTATATTTTTCATTTTTTATAAATTCTGGAAGAATAAATAAACTTTATAATTTAATCAGGTGAGGAAAGCAATGGTTTAGATGTTCAGCCATTCAACCCACCAAGAAGGTACAGTGCTTTTTGGATCCATAAATTTGGTCAGATTAAGACATTACAATTTATCTTTCTTTTAGAGTCTGAGGAAAACACTGTCTTATCCTTTGAACCATGGACAAATTAGTCCTTCTGTGACTGGGCCATGGACTTTTAAACTTTAGGACCTATTAAGAATCAGTGAACTTGGTAAAATGCAGATGCCTGGGTCTCTCTTTCAATAGTAACCAGGAATGAGCTTTTTTTTGTTTTTTAAATATATTTTATTGTTTTTTTACAGAGAGGAAGAGAGAGGGGTAGAGAGTTAGAAACATTGATGAGCGAATCATCGATCAACTGCCTCTTGCACACCCCCTACTGGGGATGTGCCCGCAACCAAGATACATGCCCTTGACTGGAATCGAACCAGGGACCCTTCAGTCCGCAGGCCGAGGCTCTATCCACTGAGCCAAACCGGTTTCGGCGGGAATGAGCTTTTTTGATAATCACCCTAGGACACTTTGCTGAAGAAGGTCTTGGACCCTAGCTCTAAGTAATGATTTTCTAGGATAAGGCATCTACCTGACAACCTAAAATAAAACAGAATTCTAATTTGCATGAGGTGCTGATGTTTTAGTAACAGTGGATGTGTTAAGGCATATATGGCTACTTAACTCTCGTTTTTGGAAACCACGGCTTCACATGAAATGAGCCAGTAATTGAATATATGTCTGAAGTTACACATACTGCATCTATCCATGGGTACATGCTAGCCATATAAGTAAAAATATAAACACAGAAATATTTACATAACCTTTTCAGTCTTGTTTTCTGTGGTTGCTGTTTACACCTAGCTACCTCTGATTTTACTAGTTTTAAGAAAACCCATATCCAGAACCATCTCATACATCAGTTGTTTTTATTTCTAGGAAGTCAAAAGGCATGGATTTGCAATAAATAAGTAGCAAATGACACAGCAATACAGTTTTGGATGATAACATGTATAACACATTTCCTATCACTGATATATATCTTGTATGATTTTACTCAGTAATGGGATGTCGTTGTGGGATATTAATGAATCTGCACTCCCCCTTTTTCCTCTGATGACATATTTGCAGTATTCACTGGGGCCTATCCCTACCTGGCTGCTGGATATAAAGTCTCATTATTATAAGGAACTGCTAGCATAGAACACCCAGGAGACATCTATTTGGGACATAAATCAGAAAGGGTTGGAAGAAATTTTTAGGACTTATTGCTTTACTATTGCTGCTATAAAAATTTACCACAAACTCTGTGGCTTAAAACAAAACATACATAACAATATAATAGTCCTAGGGGTCAGAAGTGCAAAATGGCTTGGCAGGATTACCTTTTATGTGGAGTTTCCAGGGTAATCTGCTTTTTTTTTTTTTTTTGCCTCGGAAGTGTCTAAAGGGTGCTTGATTCTTTGACTTAGGGCCCTTTCTTCTGTCTTCAAACCCAGCAGCTCAGCGTCTTCAAGTCTCTCTCTGACTCTGACTCTCTCTTTCTTTCACCGGGACTTGTGATCATACAGGTCCACCCTTGGATAATCCTGGACAGTCTCATCACAGTGTCCTCAACGTAATCCCGTTTGTAAAGTCCCCTTTGCCATGCACTGCAATATACTCACAGGTCACATGGGCTGAGAAGTGCACATCTTTTGGGAGGCATTATTCTGTCTACTTCATCTACCGCAGATAAAACCTTTGTTAAAGAAAGGAGAGTCAATGGGGGCCCAAGAGCTTTTGGTGTTTCAGCCCATTTCAAGTTAATTATGAGAATACCCAAGCAACTTGGGCATCTGCAAATAGAAGATAGTTTTCTTCTCATTTCATGAGCAGAGCCCAAGAAAACAAATAAAATTTCCTCCCCTAGGAACTAGAGAACATAATGGAGGGATTGGTAGTTTAGATGCAAATACACAGGCAGCACTGCCCCCCTTGATTCTCTGCTATCCTCATGGTGTGGGAGGGGAGCACCTATGAATGCTCTGTGACACACACAGGTGCTTAGAGGTGGTTGAGAAAAAGTGAACTAATTCAGATGGGTCTCATGACTAGAGCATACAGACAGAGTGCCTTAGCCGATGATCTGAAACCTGTGTGCCAGTTGGGAGGTATGACCACTGTGAGCACAGATAGGGTGGGGTTCATCTAGTGGCTGTCAGCATGGACATCTGATGACAACCCTCCTCAGTGACATGATGCTATGGAAGCTCTCCAAGAATTTGATGCCTCTCTGGAGGACATGGGAAGGAAAAACTCAGTAGATATTTGTAAAGACTAATTTTCTGCCATTAGGTGTTCATGCAATTGCGTTTTATGACTAAGTCAATTTTTGATAAATCTTCAGAATTTTAGATATAACCTCATGGAGATCCTAGGGAAAATTAGGATATTAGTAGAGCTTCTTTAGCTCTCATTTATTCTTCCCACATTTTGTTTACTTTTTGCTCTCTTTCTTAATCCTCTATCTAGATAACTCTTATTTCAAATGTAGTGCTCTAAATCTTGGCTCAAGTGATAACTTAATTGCTTATATAACTAGAAAAATCCTGTGAGAATGGGAGCTTTAGGGTCTATTTGATCCACATATTAATGACTTGGGTCACATTAAGATGGTAGTCCCATGCCTCTGGGTCTCTTAGTGCTGTCCTCTGCACATTCAACTTGCCCTTGGGCTGGTTTATCTTATGATTACAACAAGGGTGTCAAATATAGAATCCATACTTTTAGTTCTTGCATAGATCTAGGGGAAGATGGGATTTCTTCTCCCAACCATGAAATAAACATCCAGAATCTTATTTTGGCAAGAGAAGTGTGGTAGCTAAGCACTTGTAAACCATTAACTATATCAGAGGAATCCCATGTTCTGATTGGATGAGGCCTTAGTTATGTTATCATACCTGAATCAATAAATGACCCAAATGGATTAATTTCATTAGTCCAATTTTGAAGATGGAGTGGGGAAGGTAATCTTTCTCATACCACTTACCTTCTGTACAATAAAGGAGGGTTGGAAGAGATATTTTTATTACAGTTGTCCTTATCAGTAGAAACCCTGTTTTCCCATCATTAAATTTTCATATTCTTTTATATAATAGTTTGGTATAATCTCCTCAAGATTTCCAAAGCATCAATTTTGTTAATTTGGTAAGCCAATTTTTTTTATTTTTATTTTAAAAATATTTTATTGATATTTTACAGAGAGAAGGGAGAGAGATAGAGAGCCAGAAATGTCAATGAGAGAGAAACATCGACCAGCTGCCTCTTGCACACCCCCTACCAGGGATGTGCCCACAACCAATGTACATGCCCTTGACCGGAATCGAACCTGGGACCTTTCAGTCCGCAGACCAACGCTCTACCACTGAGCCAAACCGGTTTCGGCTCGGCTAAAATTTTTAAAGAAAATATATGACTCTTGGGGCTAATGGGTTGATTTAATTATACTAGAAAAGTAGAGCAATTTCAGGCATAGTAGATAAGACCAACTCTGTGAAAGATTAGCATATAGCTTATTTTGGTGCCACAAATGAAATAGTTCTTGACAAATGACTAAACATTTAGAAAAAGTTTGGTATTTTTAAAAGCTAGAGGGAGAATGGTTGTATCAATTAATGAGGAAGTGTTCCTGGCTCTGATTAGGGTACTTTTGGACGAGAGGAGTAATTGATAAACTAGAATAAAATGACTCATATTTTTATGTATTGGGAGACTCTTAACATGCACATTATTGGTGAGTGATTTTACTCTGTATTTGAAAGTCAAATTGGGGGGCCTCTTTTTTTGCAAGTTTGTTTGACACAATAGATAGGAGGTTTTTAGGCTCCTTTGGGTCCAACCCTCTCATAAAATTATTTACTGTAATGGCTTCTTTGGAGCAATGACAGGACTTGATATAAATGCTGGTTAAGAACAGTTAGCTTTCCTGATTACATTTCCAGGGGTGGCAAATAGAAGTTAAGGGGTGGTAAGGATTTTGAAGATAAGGCACTGTTTTTCAGATGACATGACCACATGCTATTCTTAGGGTCTGAGGGACTTTATATATATGGATTTTTTAGAGCACAATTTATTTTATACAGATTGGAATATATATATAAAAGTATGTTGAAAATATATACAAAGTTATTTGAATGTTTTCATTTTATGTACAAGGTGTACAAACACTAAATAAATACTTGTTGGGTAGTTAAATTAAGTAGGTATACAATGTTACTTGTTAATTTTTAGAGTTAATTAACCCTCAAATATGTTCTATTTTCTTTAAAGGAGACATATAGGTGTGGTTTATGAACTTCTATTCCCATGATAATTTAGGCACTTTGTATTTAACTTATTTTCAAAAAAATTTTTCAAGAAAAATTTGTATTTCAGATCATAACTTTTTAAAAAAAATTTGGAATGGATAGGCTTGTAATGAGCATAATTAAAAGTAGATGAGCCCTGGCCAGTTGCATCAGTTTGTTGGAATGCTATCCTTCCACCAAAATCTTGCTGGTTCCATTTCCAGTCAGGCACACAACTAGGTTGTGGGTTCAATCCCCAGTTCAGGCCAGTATGGGAGGCCACCAATCAATGTTTCTTCTCTCTCTCTCTCTCTCTCTTTTCTTTATTCCTCTCATCAATAAATATACCCTCTGGTGGGGATTAGAAGAAAGAATAGATGATCATGAGAAGTTCCATCATTGCATTTAGGTCCAGCCATAACAACAATGCTGTAGTATGCTTTTTAAGTTAACTTATTATCTGCCTATTCTGATGAAAAGCTATATGATACAGAATCAACTACAGATGGGACTCTGAAAAAAATCAGTATCTTTTTGTCATTAATATTTATATCATTGCATAGGTAGTTTGCATAAGTGGTGAATTTTAAAGTATTGCCAGAACAATTGAATAAGTAAACTGAAATTCTCTCTCCCAGAAACTTCAGATATAAAAGGAAAAGTGACAAATCTTTCCTAATTTAAGAATAAAGTGCGAAATGACTTTTTTTTCCTGAATGGCTAAAACTAGTAGGGATAGAATGGATGATGACATAGAAAAGTAAGATAATAAAGTGGAAAGGCATAATGGTTATAAGATAAGAATGAGAAAAAATGAAGAATAAATGAAATGAAAATATGAGAAACTAAGAAAATTTTTATTTCTGTAATAATATTATAGCCCTAGTATAGTGAATTTGAAACGATTGCCCAGAAACAGCCTTGATTATGGATCAAGGACAATGAATTTAAGTTGGCCTGCAGGAAATGTCATTATGTTTATGTTTCTATCTAATGAGGGAAAAGTAAACTCTTTGAACTTAGATTCTATTCAGGATGTAAAAATTTATCCTTCTCTTTGTTGTAATGCATGGAAAGAGACCAGAGACCAGGTGTTCAAACTAGAAGCGTGTGCATGTGTGCATATGTGTGTGTGTGTGTGTGTGTGTGTGTGTGTGAGAGAGAGAGAGAGAGAGAGAGAGGGAGGGAGGGAGGGAGGGAGGGAGGGAGAGAGGGAGATAGAAAGAGAGTAATTTTTAAAATAAGTTGAATAGTAAGCTCTATTGCTGGAAAAACAAATCTTCTTAACAATTTTGTGACACAGAGATGTTTTGTAAACCAAAATTCAATAAAATATATAAGTAGCAGGTTGAGATGAAGGACTCTTAAATAAGAGAGTAATGTGATGGCAAAAATTTGTGTAAGGTAAGAACAATACGAACAACAGGGAAGAATTAGCATTTTAGTGTCAGTGAAGGAGACTTATAACAAAGAATAGAAAATCAGAAATTTCTCATAGCTCCTTATGTGCCTGCCTTCACTATGGCAGTTATATTATCTATAACTTGGTGGCCCCACTTACACCACAAAATATAATGCATGTGTTTCTTATAATTTTTCCTTTCCAAAATTACAAATAAACGGTGACTATTTGAACCAATCAAAACATTAAAAATTGCTTGTTAAGCATGTGAATCCCATAGAAAGATACAGACTGATAACCAAAAGTCGGAAGTCAGAAGTCAAAAGACACTAAGCAGAAGCCATGTGATACTAATAGCATACCCCTAGAAGCTAGCCAATGAACACAGGCCCTCCAGACTTTCTGTAGCATTCACAGTGCAGCTCCATGAGGTCTCAGTAGCTCTGCTGAGGTTATTTGCTAAGACTTCTTACCTCCTGCAGTGCACTTAACAATCAAACTCCATTACTTGAGGAAACCAGAACGATTGAAAAGAACTCAGCAAACCTATAGATTTTACTCATTGAAATTTCCCCAGGATTTGACAAACAGCTTGAAAATGATGTGGGCTATTAATCAGACTCCTTTTAAAAAGTAGAGCTAAGCATTTTGATTCCTTACTAAACTCCACACTGCCCCCCCCCCTAAAAAACACATGTATATAATTAAGAGTCTCTGTGTAGAATGGGAAGATGATTATGATGCTGGATTTACCTTCCTACTGCCAATGGCAAAAGGGCAATTTTTTTTTGCCTTCTACGAGTAAGATCCTAAGAAGTAGGCTGTGGCTTAATGATATATTAAGTACCCAGTAATTCCTAAATGTGTCCATTTCAGATTATGACAACTTTAAAACCTTCCCTCATTTAACACTTTGTTAACTAAATTACACATTTAACAGGTTAATTGACTCTACTAAGGGTCCAATTTAGTGCAGGACAAATATGTATAACATTATGATTTATGTTATTTTAACTGGGACATCCTGGAAATTGTCATTTTCTAATTTAAAAAACAAAAATTATAAAGGAAACACAATACCAAGTTATAAAGAAAGGAATGACACCAAGCAAAAAGTAACCCCAAAACAAAAACTTGTAAAAATTAATACTACACATTTAGTAATATTGGAAATACTTCTGTTCTTGGGTATGTCTTATAGGGAGAAGTTGCTCTTGATTTGTACAGCTGTTATTTACCTGCCTGAGATTGGCTCATTATAGCTTTTCTGAGGTTATACCATGAGGGAACCATTTCATTATGAATAGTGGAGCATTTATAGGCAGTTGGGACCATTTTCAATCCTAGTGTTGAATTTTGAAAAGCCTTAAAGAGGACAGTCCTAGCTGGTTTGGGTCAGTGGATAGAGCATTGTGTCAGTGGATAGAGCATTGGCCTGTGGACTGAAGAGTCCTGGGTTCAATTCCTGTCAAGGGTACACATCAGTTGTGGGCTCAATACTCAGTGGGGGGTGTGCAGGAGGCAGATGATCAATGATTCTCTCTTATCATTGATGTTTCTATGTCTTCCTCCTTTTCTATCTGAAATCAATAAAAATATATTACAAAAAATAATTTTTAAAAAAGCATTGATGTTTTAAAAAAATAAAATAAAGAGGACAAAGCCAGGTGCAATGGCAAGGGTTTCTTTTTTAAAATTTTATTCAATAATTTGAAAGATAAACAAACAATGCCTGAGTCATTGAGTAATGGTCTGCCTAATCCTCATGCTTGCTTATGCTGAGAAATTCTTTGCTTAATATTTCTAGTAAATTGCATTGTATTGCTTTTAAATAAAGCTTACCACCACAGGTAGATTTTTCTTAGCCAATAATTAGTCTATTATTGTGTATACAGTTAATTTTGGAATACCCAGTTTCTTATAGCCTTGAAACTTAGAGAAGTATTTTGGGTATAGCTAGAAAAGGTTTATAAAACTTTATCTAGTTGATTGACATATTTTAAGTTAGAAGTAGCTGTTGGGAATTTTAGGGAATTCGTTGATGTTGTTTAGTGTTTTTATCCTTATATTCCTCCATACTGGCAATATTTTATTTTATATTTTATTTCTGAATCTGAAAATATTATTTTAAATATAAAGTAATCTTTGTCAAATTTAAAAATAAAATGGGACTATGACATTGGAGAAAATGGGACTAAAACTCTGTAGAGAAATATATTTCATACTATTAATAAAAATATCTTTAGAATACCTATGGTTATTCATCCAGATGGGAAGTTAATTACTCTCCCCCCCCTTTTTTTTAAATCCTCACCTGAGTATATGATATATTTTAGGATATGTTTTTATTTATTTGAGAGAGAGAAGGAGGAGGGAAGGAGAGAGAAAAAGAGAAACATCAATTTGTTTCCTCCTATGCACCCAAACAGGGGATTGAACCATAGGCCAGGGATGTTCTCTGACTGGAAATTGGGCCTGCCAACCTTTTGGTATATGGAATGAGGCTCCAACCAACTGAACCATCTGACCAAGGCAAGAAGATATTACCTTTTTACAATTTTGTGAATAAGCCTCACATATCTACCTAATAAAAGAGTAACATACTTATTGACACCCTCCAGCCAATCAGCAGTGGGTATGCAAATTAACCCTACACAGATGGTGAGGTAATTTGCATATGCAGGCACCAATCTGCCAAGGGCAGGGTGGGAGGCTTGTGTCATTGCCATGGTGATTACACAGGTGTTCTGCACCACCCCAACCACTCTGGGCAGCATGGGAAGGCAGAAAGGTGGCTCTGGGCCAGAGCAGAAAGGCTGCTCTAGCTAGAGCAAAGGTGGTACTGGCACCAGGGAGAGGAAGGTTCATTCCTGCATGGATCTTTGTACATCAGGCTTCTAGTATAAAACTAATGGGGAAGGAACAAACAACAGCAAATCTTATGACATACCTTTTCTTTTAAAACAAAAGATTCTATTTTTCACTAGTGCTAGAAAGACCTTTTCCTTTGTGTCAATAAGAGTGAAACTCACAGACCTAATAGAACAATCCTAGGAACAGAAAAATAAGAACTTTAGGACTGTCACACTGAAAGGGACATATTAATAGATCTTCCAAAAGCAAACCAAAGTTTTTAAAGGCAAATAGGTATGTTAGGGCACAACTTTTATCTCTGTCTGGAACCCTTGAAGGTCTTGGACATCAAGAGACTGATGTCATGTTTATAACCAGCATCCATAGTCAAATATATTCTTCCACAACTAGTAGACATTTTGCTCCCTGACAACTGACTCGTTGACGTAACTGAATTTGTTGTGTTCTCCTAGTAACTATGCAAGACACAAGAGAGGAGATATCTGATTTCACTGGATGTTCTCAGCAAAGACTCATTCTTTCTACATCACTCTCTTTTCCACAATGAAGATCCTAGGAACATCCACTGCAATAAGATCTTTCTGATTTCAGACTGCTTTCAGAAGGCCACATCCACTGTCCTGCCATGACCTCAAGGTCAATCTGTTTAAAAACGCAATTCATAAAAACTGGTTTGGCTCAGTGTAGAGTGTCAGCCTGCGGACTGAAGGGTCTCAAGGGCATGTACCTTGGTTGAGGGCACATCCCCAGTAGGGGTTGTGTAGGAGGCACCTGACTTATGTTTCTAACTCTATCCCTCTTCCTTCCTCTCTGTAAAAATTCAATAAAATATAATAATTAAAAAATAAATAAGCCAAAACCAGTTTGGTTCAGTGGATAGAGCATTGGCCTACGGACTGAAAGGTCCCAGGTTCAATTCTGGTCAAGGGCACGTACCTTGGTTGCGGGCACATCCCCAGTAGGGGGTGTGCAGAGGCAGCTGATCGATGATTCTCTCTAATTGATGTTTCTTTCTATCCCTCTTCCTCTCTGTAAAAAATCAATAAATTATATTAAAATAAAAAAATAAAAAATAAATAAAAATGCAATTCATCTGTTACACACACACACACACACACACACACACACACGCACACACACACCAAGTCCCATTGAGTTGACGCACTAAGAGTTAATAGCCTAGCATTAGAAGGGAGAGAATACTTAAAATCTGGGTTATTTATTACTCATTCTTTTGAGAGATTATTCATTCGGAGAGATTATTAGAAATGTCAAAAAGTTTCTAAAACAAGGGTAGCCAATATTTTTAAAATATCAGGGGAAAATAGAAGTATTTATGAGTTCCATTTATAAACTTCAAAATGGAAACTGCTTTTTGAATCTTTAGAAGGAGGATGGGAATGCAGAGGAATACTTTTAAAACTTAGATCGCCTATTTTGTTGAACAGAAGAATGCCAATGAGAAAACCAGCATGCTTTTAAAACAACTAAAATATTACTACCTAGGACAATATTTAGAAGTAAGATGGGAACACTTTTAGTCTTCCACTTCTCATCTCATGTTTACATGACACGTTAGAGTGAACAAGATATTATTTCATACTTAAAACAACTTTATAATTTAGTTGTTTTCGGAGGTTGAGAGGACTAAATTTAGAGGATTTAAAAAAAAATCCTCACTTGAGGATATTTTTTCCATTGATTTCTAGGGGGAGAGGAATGGAAGGAAGGAAGGGAAGAGAAAGAAACATCAATATTGATAGAGACACATGAATTGGTTGTCCTGCATTCCCATCTACTGTGACTGGGGAACTTGCAACTGAGTTATATGCCCTTGACTTGGAATCAAACCCAGCACCCCTCAGTCCATGGGCTGGCATTCTAATAACTGACCAAAACTGGCCAGAACAATTTAGTTATTTTTATTGTGTCAAATTTAGGCTTAGAGAGCTAATTTGATTTGCCCAATGTCATACAACAGTTAAGAGTTGCTGGAGCTCCTCTTAAGCACTGATCTCCTTGCAATGGTGATACAGACAGGACTGAAAGGCAGGACTTTCACCAATTGAACCTTCCTCCCAACTTGGGGTTCTCTTGTGGTATAATGGCTGAGTATACATGCCTTACGTGGGACTCGAGGTAGGTCATTTCGTGGTTACGCCATCTCCCATTTATTTATACAAAAAAAGTTTGTGCTTTATGTTTCTTCTTATTTATTTATCACAAGTAAAGTTAAATAATTGTTATCTTTCTTTCACATTTTGTTTCTGTTTCACTTCATTACTGCTGTGTATATGCTCAATGTGAGTGACGTAGGCGCTTAAGTAGGTGGGTTCCGACTTACAGTGAAAATCGAGTGATGTTGTTCATAGGAATGGATCTCGACCATATCCCTAGGACCTTCTGTGAATAAACTGAGAGATAAGAACAATATACTGTTAATATGAGAAGGGGGATGCACTTTTGTCTAAGGCAAATTGGGAGGACTCTAGAAGTGATTTCTCTAACTGGAGCAGAGGGAAGCTACCACTCAAAGCAAAGTGATTAACATACACAGAAGTCACTGATAAATGATGGAGTTTGCCATGCTGGAACATAGGGTCCACGGGGATGAAGAAGGAAGCTGAGAGAACCAGAGGCTATGGCGAGATGGGTAGGGATGGGGTACTGAAAATTCTTAGATGTGAATCACAAGTCTTTTAACCAGAATCACAAAGGCTTTGGGAGCCCAGGTAGAGATAAACACAAACTTAATTCTTGAAGAATAGAAACTTAGAACGCTGAACTTTTTAATTTGACTCATGGATTCTGTGAGAGCTAATTACACTTAATACAAGTTCCTTCATGTTTGACATTGTCTTTAACTTTTAGCCTCAGAGAGAAATCATTATATTCAATTTGTCTTTGAATTAAAATATGAGTTTGTCATTCTTGAAGATTGCATGCTTCTTTGATTGGAAGTTTTTAACACTTTGTTTTGTTCAACATCAGGGCGTCTCTATGGAAATGTTCACTTCCACTTGATCAGAAATTGGAGAAAAAACATAAAGCAAATTCAGTTGAAAGAACTAATGACAAACATGTACATTTTAGAGCGCTCCTTATAATCCTGTTAAGTGAATATCCAAATGTCATGTCAGGCAAGAGTCTGCAACATTCATTAATCTGGCAGGTCCCTGAACAGCAGCCAGAGGGCTGCAGTACATTATTCGTGTCCCAACTGTCTTCCTTTTCAGATGTTGTATCTCACCCTTGTTTTAAAGGAACAAGGGATGTCAGAAGAAGAAAAAAGGAAAAGAGAAATATTCAAGCAATTGCTTTCGCTCACTAAATTAAATTGACCATCCTGCTACTATGGGTTAAATATTCTCTCCATTCTCTTTCTATGTCCACATCGCTGCTAGCACTGCTTTTCTTTGCTTCCTCCTACACCAAGCTATCATGTTGCCTGTGTCCCACCCACACCACGATTATTTAACTTTTACTTTTTGAGCACTCAGAGAAATGATAAAGTACTACACAAATGTATAAGGAGTAATTCTTTTTTTCTTCTGTAATAATAAACATCAGCCTGGTGGAACATGAGGGAAAGTTAGTTATAAGTGAAATTGAGCCTGGGGCACTCATGAATAAAGAATAAAAGTGATTAATAAATCCCCAAAATCTCAATGAGAAAGCACAGATTTCATTTTATTTAAGTAGAGAGAGACCCTAAGTTTCATGCTAGTGGTGTTATTAAATCTCCGAGCTAGTTATGTCCTCAGTTTCTCTGGGGACTGAGACCAACAATTGCTATACAGAAAATGTCCACCTATGGTGGTGTGCTGTGTTCAGCAGCCCCTCTGTCTTTGCTGAAATACATTCAGAGAAAACACAGGCCTAGGGATTTATTCCACAAGCAGATTACACATTTAATGCAATTTCCTAAGTGAGAAGTCCTCAGCTGCCATTGCACTGGCCTTCTGTCTTCTTGGTTTAAATTGAACAGGATGTTTATTTTTTGAGTGAAAGGAGACTGAAAGTGGCCTGAAGGATGAATTGGGAAATATGAAAAGCAAACAAAAACAACAGCAAAGCAATTGTTGAAGCATATGCCCAGGGAAGCCCGCTGCTCCCCAGAACACTCAGCTTGTCTTTTGAAAGATGACAGACATCAGATTACATGTCGAGGAGATAATTTATTTCCAGCATTAAGAAATAGCCCTTCCTTACTCCTTAAAGTCTGGTTTAATGCATTCCAAATTTTTCACTTCATGAATTGTACCTATTTTCTAGCCGCCTCCACTTTCTGGCATGGCAGACAGATTTCAGCTTTGTCCTCCCTGGAAATGCCAGATCACAGTGCTATGGCAACCGGTGCTGTTGCTGGATCCTTCCAAGGATGCCACCCCCACAAATTCTTCTGACCCATGAGTATTTCTCATGATTTCCTGCCCTCCAAAGGACAGTGGCTTGAGGTCTAATGTGTTCAGAAGAGGCTCACAGGCATTTTGAATTTACATGCTAATATCAATTCCATAATTAAAAAGGGAAGCTTGCAAATTTGTACTGTATTTTACTTTCAGTCACTCTTCCCTCTACTTTTTACAAGTGATAGTTATGAAAAAAACATTTCCAAAGTAATGTTTTACTAGCTTTATCATTTAAATTTAAATATTAGCTCTGCTTCCTCATCTTGATTTCTTTCTTTTTTTAATCGATGTTACTGATTTTTTACAGAGAGGAAGAGAACATCCATCAACTGCCTCCTGAACACCACCTAATGGGGATGTGCCCACAACTAAGATATATGCCCTTGACTAGAATCAAACCTGGGACCCTTCAGTCCACAGACCAATGCTCTAACCATTGAGCAAAACCAATCAGGGCTTTTTTTTCTTTCTTGATTTCTTGAGATAAAATCACTTAGAGTTAAATGATTTCAGGTTCTGTGTATGTTTGTATGTAAAAGTTCTTTGTTTCTTATTTTGTTTGTATGTAAAAGTACAAACATGCAAAATAAGAAATAAAGTACTCTCTGAAAAGCAAAGGGAACTTGCACATCTTTACCAGACCAAGGAGACCTGTTTGTTGCCCATTTTTCCTCTCCTGTAATCATGGGGTGATCCAGGTATTTTCTTGCATTCAGAATTATTCATGAAAGAAGTGTAATAAGTCTCTTGTTTCAAATACACAACAATGTTCTGGAGGCAACTTCATACTGAGCCTAGTGATTGTCACAGTTGAGTAAATGTCCACCATGCAATTGAGTTACCAGTGTGTTTATATTGGCATGTACAAAATCCATAGTGTATTTTCTTGGAGGCTCTCCTTCCACCTGGTGAAACAGTGGGTGTGGGAAGCAATAACTCCACAGCAAGCCAAGGGAGAAAGGCAGAGTACTTCTTTTAAAAGAATACCCTGGATAAAAGTGAGAGTAGAGAAACAAGTTCAGGCACCCCATACCAATTGGTTGGAGAGACGTGGAGTATCTGGTAACTTCTTAGAGCCTTCCTTTAGAAAGTAGAAATGTATTTTCTTGCCCTCCATTTTAAAGATTTGGCTAAAATTGTTACATTCTGTAACAAATGTTTCTTGTACTTTCCTACTAAAGTTTAATTTTTTTTACTTAATATTACATAATTTTGTAACTTGATAATCTAGCCTGCTTACTGGAATAATGAAAGCTGAAAAAAGGCTAGGTTTATTTTAAAAAGTGGAGCAACAGTTTGCTGGGAACTAACAGAGATAAAGGCAATATTAATCAAAGTGAAAACTCAAAAGGAATGAGCCACTTTGGGGGTGTTGGAATGAGCTACACTTACTACCACCCTTTCCCATTTAGGAAGTTGGGTCCAGAGCTTTTTCTATCGAAGGACTGGGCCCTGTTTTTATCAAAGAAAGATCTTACCCGGACAAACTTTCCCTTATAATTCCAATCAAGTATGTCCGTACTATATATCATAAAAGCTGTTTGCTATAATAAAGCTAGATTCATCTACTGCGATCCTAGGATTTGTATGAAACCCAAATATTGGAAACCATTATTATTACACTATTTCACCCTCTATAATAAAAGCTTAATATGCTAAGTGTCCGAACGACCAGTCAGTCCTTCAACCAATCAAAGTGTAATGTGCTGCCAGGACTGGTTTGGCTCAGTGGATAGAGCATCGGCCTGTAGACTGAAAGGTCGCAGGTTCGATTCCAGCCAAGGGCATGTACCTTGGTTGTGGGCACATCCCCAGTATGGGGTGTACAAGAGGTAGCTGGTCAATGTTTCTCTCTTATCGATGTTTCTCTCTATCCCTCTACCTTCCTCTCTGTAAAAAAATCAAATATATATATATATATATATATATATATATATATATATATATATATTAAAGTGTAATGTGCTAATGATATGCTAAGGCCACTCAGCTGCTTGCTATGATGTGCACTGACCACCAGGGAGCAGAGAGTTGACCAATCAACCAGTTGCTATGACATGCACTGACCACCAGTGGTCAGACGCTGTGACTGGTAAGTTAGCTTGCTGCCAGGGTCCAGCCCATTGGGACTGGGCAGGAGGGGCCAAACATATCCTGGAGTCCTCCCATGGCCCCTCCCTCGCCCTGCTCGTGCACTGATGGGGTCCCTTGGCCTACCTTGCATTCTCTCACAATCCAGGACTCCTAGGGTGGGGTGTCAGAGAGCCAGTTTCAGCCTAATCCCTTCAGGCCAGGCCAAAGGACCCCACTGGTGCACAAATTCATGCACCAGGCCTCTCGTAAGTTTATATTCTGGTATCAATCAAGGAATATGATAGTAGTTTGACCACTTAGTAATCTGTAAATTTGCTGATGGTTAAGGGATGATCAGCAGCCACATTATCCTCATTAACTGACTATTTTGATTTGGATAGTTCTGTTGCACTGTCTTCTTGAGGTATTTATTGAAATCCTGATGAGACTGGCTCTCTTGAGCTAGTTTCTGTGATGTGGAACAACATCTCAGAATAAAGGCAGCAGGGGACACTGAAGAAAATCAAGAGAGGGCTGAAAGAGTAAGTGTAGTTGAATTTAGCAATTCAAATAGAATTTTAACTTTATATATGATTTTTAGAAACTATTTGATGTCTTAGTGTTGGATTCACATATAGAAAGAAACAGGATTCAGAGATGAGTTTGGGGTAAACTTTGCAACCAAGTTTCTCCCTGCAGAGTCATTCATGCTAGGGCATTCTTCCCCAAGGCTTCCACATTGTAATGAGCCCTAAATTACCACATTTAAATGTGAATGTAGAGAAGAAGCATTGTGCACATTGCAGTGCCAAATGTGCATAGGAATCAGTTTGTGTATACCAATGGTTAAGCATTGAAACACTTGAAGAGTTGCATGTGTTTGTCATTGGCTTTACTGAAGTTCTGGCTCCAAATTTTCATTATAGATAATGCTCATCTAATAGCATTGACCCAAATGGAAGGTACTTTCTAATATAGATTCCTTAATTCATAAGCAGTATTTACCAGGTGTAGTTTAATTCCAAAGGAGTGAATTAGGCATGGTATTTGGTTCATCTCCTCATCTTTCTCTCCTTTCTTCCCATCTCTGAGGACAGCCTAGTATGCTTGAAGAAGTAGGGATTTTGGAGACAATTAGGGCTGGATTTTAATTTTTTTCCCTTTTGTTTAATTTTTGGCATGTTAAATAAGTTACCTAATTGAATTCCAGGATTCTCATTTGTAAAATAAAAAGCAGTAATTTAGCTTTTGTTGGCTGAATAAAACAGATATATCATTTAAACCTCACAGAAGTTTTGTGAAGCCAGTACTGTTATTACCCTTATTTTATGTAGCAGAAAACAGGGTCTAAGGGGAGTTAAGTAATTTGTCAAGTCACACAGCTTGTAAATGGAAGAACTCTGGTTTGAATTTGTGTTTGTCTCTCTGGAAAGCTTTGGCCTCAACTATGATTTATAGCCTGGATACCTTTTTTAAAGAAGAAAAACAATTTTGATATAATACATCCTTGATTAAATTATTTAAGAGAAGATATTTTAGTTGGAACTTTGTTTATCAAAAGTGATTGAAACTTGATTCAAACCAATGAAAACACATGGGATGAATTATCAGATGGTAAATGGGGTAGTTGAATGGCCAGGTATCTGCAGGTCTTTATTCAAGGGTGAGGAACAAAGACCTGACTGACATCAGCACTTATCATCAGTTCCTTATCTTTGCTGGTTTCTAAGCATAGGCTTTATAGGATTCTCTGTGTGTAGTGAGAAAGTTGTATTTTTGGAGATATATCTTTATAATCTATGATTGAGAAGAGTATCTTCGATGAAGTTTCAGCCAGGTAAACCCTAAGGAAGGAATCTATTTGGCCTGTCTTAGATCACATGACATTTCCTGTCCAATCACCAGGGCCAGGGCACCGTGTTTACCAAGGTTTTACCAAGGCTGGGCCATTTCATTACTATTTGGCTAGGGAAATAGACTCCACTTTCAGCAGCACAGAATTACCAGAAAGAAGCAAAGCAAGTATGATTTTTAAGTAAATCATACTAAAATTGCATACAGTTATGGATGATTTAAACTTTTTAAAAAAATCTAAAGATCTTTCCATGTTTTTAAAACTCCCTTTTATTTTGTGACATAAAAAATCTTAAAACATTTCATTCACTCTAGGTTAAACAATGCATTGATCAATTTGTGTAACTGGAAATTTCCCTGAAAAAAACATCTTTCTATTTAGGCCAGAGTGGAAAAAGAACCTACACACATGGTGCTGTCATTCTGAATGTCTAAAACAGAAGGATGTTATGGGGGCTGGTGCTGTTTGCTTCCTGTTGTAATGTCACAGATTTAATGGACAGAGTGGGAGGAACTGATAAGCTATTCAGACTGTCTCATTGTGTGGTACCTGGGAGAGTTAATCAAAAGTTATGTAATTTAATGAATTAGTTATATTTACAACAGTGCAAAATATATCAGACAGCAAATGACTTTGATATCTCTGACTAGGTAGGCAAGCAAAAGTCAATATTTATAATGAGAAAATGCAAATATTCTATCTTCATATTAACAGTCTTAAAGAAAAAACAGCTGTTACATTAGTTATAATTTTCTAGATCCAACACAGTATTATCATTTAATCTCTGGGACTCATTATTTGCTTGGCTGAGGCATCACAATATGATTTAAACCCTGTAAAGTTTGGCTATACCACTAACTCCAGGCGCAAATTTTTACACTAAGCCTCTATTCCCTTTTGAATTGAGATTCTTCCCAGCTAAAGGTTACTTTCAGGCAATTTAAATACACTAAGACACAGACATTCTTGAGATTTGGAAATTCACTGAATGTTTTGGACCAAGATATTAGCACATGTCCAGGTTCCATTTTCATTATCATTCTATATTATACTTTAACTAGAGGCCCAGTGCATGAAATTCATGCATGGGTAAGGTCTGTAAGCCTAGCTGGCGATCAGGGTCCATCTGCAGGGTGACTGGGGGAGTGATCAGACCCCTCACCACCCAAATCTCCTCACCTGCTGGCACCACCTTGACTGGCTTGGAGCCTGCAGGCTGGGGGCAGCTTCTGCGTTGAGCATCTGCCCTCTGGTGGTTAGTGTATGTCACAGCGATGGGTCATTCAGTTGGTCGTTCTGCCATTCAGTCGATTTGCATGTTAGCCTTCTATTATATAGAATATTTTGTTCTTCCAAACATTAAAAGTCTAGTGCTATGAAACTGAGAAGATCTTTGTTATGCACAGGCATTAATAAGATCTTAGGAAATATTGCAAAGTAATATTTTTTGTTACTAGTAAAAAGCTGACTAAAAAAATCTCCCCAGTTTATTCATGCCACCTTTCTTTATTGCAGCTCAGGTTCTTAGATGACTAACTGTTTGTACACTAGAATCATAGAGTGTCATGAGGAAATCACCCTTACCTACCACGATTTCCATGAACAATAGCATCAACTCTGTGACTTAAGGGTAGTCCTTCTTTAAGATGTTCTTTAAAATCAGCTCTTACCCTCCATTGCTAATTCTTTATTAAAACCAAAGCTTTTTAAGAAGCTAAGAGTCACTCCTTAAAATACTACACAGAAGTTAAGAAATCATTCAGTCACTTAAAATATGTATTGAATTTTAGTGTTTTGGGTACAGCTGTGAAAAAAAAAAATGAGTTTACTGAAATAATGGGCCTTGAATTTTACTGAGGAGAGGCAAGGACAAGCTAACACATAAATAACTATATATTTCAGATTTGTAATTGCTATGAAAAAGAACTGATATATTTTTATAATCCTGGAGAGTGTTTGAATTTTAAAAGAGTCATTTGCTAAATTCATTCATTCTAGAGTAATTTGGGGATTGATGCCCAACAACCCCTTCCATAAATTCCTCTGCTTCACATTACATTTTGTTTTTAGCAGTTGGAAATTTCTTTTTAACCTAGCTTATAAAAGAAAGGGTGTGTGCTGGCCATTTGAATAGAGGGCTAGATAGAAACAGAACCATGGCTAAAAAGGGATCCAACATTGTGGGTGTCTAATGTGTTTTATAGCAACATTTTTACCATGTGTTATCTTTAAATGCAAACTTTCAAAACAGAGGGAGGGGGAAGAGTAGGGAATCAGTCTGTAGGTTCTGGCCTGCATGGGCAGAAGTGTCATGTGGGAGTTAAAATGTGTTCAGCAGCTGTCCTTAGATGAGGTCGGTGGCAGGTTCACACTTTACAAAAGTTGATGTTGAAGTCATTTGTAGAGATCCCTATCCTGGCAGCTTGTTTGAAGCCTCATCCACTCAATTAGGTAGAGCTGAGATGAAAGAATGTATTTGTTAGAAATCTGTGATATTAGTTACAAACTGGGCAGCTGCCCTATCCTGCAGTGGTCACCTACAGTTTTCTATGCACTCAATCATTAATATTGAAAGATGAATTTTACTTAATGAAACACAAAATTTTATTCTGTGTACAATCTGATTTCCTAACAGATATTTTAGCTTCACACACACACACACACACACACACACACACACACACACACACACACACCAGGGAACAGTGTCAAAGAAAAAATACACTGAAGAGAGTTTCAAGAAAGAAGGTATGATCAATAGTGTTAAATGTTTCCAAAGGACTCCAAAAAATAATCGTTTATTTGATAATGTGAAATGATAATGTGAAATCATTAGTGACTTTGGCAAGAGCAATGTCCTTACAATGATGGTGGCAGAAGCTGGATTCCAATGTACAGAGCGGTCTCTGAGGAAACAGTCAGTAAATAGGGTCGATTCTTCTGAGAAGTTTGGTTGCTTAGGAAGGACAGAGGTTGAAAGTATCAAGAGAAAGTCCTTATAGATTGGAAGAGGTTTGGGTATGCTTTTAGACTGAAGGGAAAGAGCGAATGAGGAGAAGAATTCAGAAATATAGAATCATAAGGCAAAATTTAAGTAAAAGAGCAGAAGGGAATAATTCAAGGCATAGACAGAAGGTTGGCTTTGAAAAGAATGATCTTTCTCTTTGTGGTCAGAGGAAAGCTGATAAGGATGTAATATGGACATGTTATGTTGTAACAATAACTTAATGGAGATCTTGACAGCAGGCCTTAATAGGATTCAAGATCCTATTTAAGAGTGCATGGAGCAAGGATGGATTATGGGGTTTAATGAAAATAGATGCAGTTTGAAATAATGACTGAAGATATTAGAGGACAGAACTGATCTTACTGAGGTTAGAGACTGTGAATTGTAGTGGCACAAATATTGCATGATTTTCTCCATAAGTGTTCAGTCTTTGAGTCCAAGAGCAGAGAGTGCTATGTATAGCATTGATCCAGGATTAGGGTTTTTTCCTTGTAGGGAAATAGAAGGAATAGCTAGAGTATGAACTTAATGATATTAGAAGCAGCATGGGGAAGCTCAGATGGTTTACTTTAGTGCTCATGCTGGATGGGGAAGGATAAGCAGCAAATGGTCTAGAGTTTGGGGTATTTGAGAAAATGTTGAGTAGAACTGGATTATGATATACCGGTGTATTTCTGGGAGTGTCACTGGAGCAGATTAGAAGACTTCAGAAATTTGGGAGGAGAAGGAATAGATACAGGATAGAGTTTCAGGTAAATACAGAAGTATTTAGAAGACATGGCTATAATGATGAAAATAAAGTTACAGATATAGAGGAAAGAGTTGAAAGTAGACTCAATAGTTGGAGAAGCTTGAAGATGTGTATGTATCACAGTGAACAGGGAAGCAGAGAAATTGGAGTGAACTTACCTTAAAGACTAGTTACAGGCTTGAGAGTCCTGTTTGCTTATTACTAACCTTGAATATTATAATTCTAGCAAAAGAATAACTCAGACTAGAGCTCTCCAAGGCCTAAGGAAATATTGTGCTATTCTCCAATGGTTAGTGAGGGCTCTGGTCTTGGTAGTATGTGTTGATTGCTCATTTATACTTAGCTTTTCTGTATTACACAGTTGGCTCTTAATGTCCAGATTCAGGGCTCTTGACTCTCAGAATTCATCCCAAGCTGTTTTAATTCCTGGACTTAAAATCTCTAAAACTGAAGTCAAATTATTGATTTCCATTGAATATCATTTTTGGAGGGAGGACATTTCTATCTTTCATTTTCTGTTTTTTTTCTTAATTCTGTTTGTCCTTGGGCAGGGATGTATTGGCCATGTAAATTAGTTTTGAAAGTCTTGATATTCATTTACTTCATTTTTTTTTTGAGAGAGAGAGAGGGAGAGGGAAAGCGAGAGCAAGAACCAGTGAGAGAGAGAGAGAGAGAGAGAGAGAGAGAGAGAGAGAGAGAGAGATCAATGTGAGAAACATTGATCACTTGTCCCCACTTCTCCTCATAGCCCCGTTTGGTGAATGGGACAACACTCCACACTGGCCAGGGTGAAAATATAATTTTTAAAAGTTTTTTGACAATACTAATTGGTATTATTTTTCTTATAAAGAAGTTGCTTGCTACTGTCAAAACTATTCAATGACTAATATGGAAGTAATTTTGTGTGTGATTTTCACTTACACATGGTTGATACCTACAGAAAAGCACTCATGTCAGTCCTCTCACGTTCACATGCCAATCTCTTGGTTTTCTGCTCTGACCTGAAGTAAATCACTTAATTACTGTGCATTTCCATTTTGCCAGCTGTAAGTGTGAGGCTACATTGCTTAGCAAATAGAGGACCAAAGAGAATGAGGAAATTGCTTGAATGAAGCCTGCCATTGACATTAATGAATTTGGACAAGTTAATTACATTTACAAAGAAATAAAAGACTCAGTTTCTTCTCTAGAAGAATTAAAAAACAAAAATAAAAACAAAAACAACATCCTCTCTCATTCCTACAAAAAATAATAAAATTTAACAATATCTATAAGGCACTTGAATTGTTTCTACATCGTGACCAATATATTTCCAAAGAATAAATTTGGCAAATAAGGTAATGAACAAAAATGCCACTGTGGAAACTGAATCCATCTGTCTCCTTGTAATTTACTATCCAATTTGTATCCTTGTTTCAAGTATTTGATTATGTAATAAAGATATGATTAAAATATAAAAGCACGATAAATCAATTACAGATACTGTTTGTTTCTATTTACATGTATATTTTTGTAGGAATTTGCTTATATGAGTTTGTCTCTACCAGGATACTGTGTTTGCCTACTATCTATTGAGCATAAGCCATGCATCAGGCAGTGCTCTAAGTCCTGAAGAATTAAAGGCAATAGAATGATATGGTTCCATAAGTTTATTGTCTATTGATATCAGTTAAAACATCTATAAATTTTGATATGAATATATTTAATAATATCTCATAAATATTTTATCTTTTGTGCTCTAACAAGTTATAGAACTTTTTGATTTTTAAAAAATAGACTTTAATTTTAGAGCAATTTTAGGTTCACAGTAAAATTGAGTGGAAAATACAGAGAGTTTTCATATATCATCCTGCACCTGCACATGCAAACTCCTCACTATCAATATCCTCTACAAGAGTGGTACTTTTGTTATAATCCATGAAACAACACTCATGCATCATTACATTTAAACTCCATAGCTTATATTAGGGTACACTCTTGATGTTGTATGTTCTATGGATTTTCACAAATGTATAATGACATATATCCATCATTATCATAAAATACAGAATAATTTTACTGACTTAAAAATCCCTTGTGATTTACCAATTATCCCCCCTTCCCACCTAAAAACTCTTGCAACCACTGATCTATTTTCTCCATAGTTTTGCCTTTTCCAGAATGTCATATTGTTGGAATCATATATGTATGTAGTCTTTTCAGCTTGACTTCTTTCTCTTAGTAATATGCACTTAAGGTTCCTTTATCTATTTTCATGGCTGACTAGCTTTTTTATTTTTATTGATAAATATTTCCTCATCTGGCTATACCACACTTTATTTACCCATTCACCTACTACAGGACATCTTGGTTGCTTAAAAATCTTGGATATGTATAAAACTGTATGTATAAATATCCATGTGCAGGTTTTTGTGTGGATGTAAGTTTTGAGTAAATCATAAGGAGCATGACTGCTCAGTTGTACAATAAGAGTATGTTTAATTTTTGAAGAAACAGATATCATCCAAACTGACAGAGCTATTTTGTATTTCACCAAGGATGACGAAAGTTCCAATTGTTGTATACCCTTGCTAGAATTTGGTGTAGCCAATATTTGGGATTTTAGCCATTCTGATAGGTATATAGTGCTATCTCATTGTTTTAATCCTTTTGGACTTCTGACTGATATCTTCTTACTGAATATTATGGTGTGATGTATTTTAATAAAGGCATACCTTGAAGGGTTAGAAGGAATTAGATGGAAAATGAAGAACACATTAGGGACAGGATGAAAGGCCTGGGACAACAAATTCCTTAATTTGATTTAGGGATAATTAAGGTCATTCATGTAACAGAATTGTCAGTGAATAGGAAGGCAGCCAAGGAAAAAGAAATGTTGTGGGCTTTAATTGATAAATCATGAGTATAGGTATGGTATTTAATACTATAACATTCATGACATCCCCTAGGGTGACTAGTTAGAGCAAAACAAAAGACAATCAAGGGCCCAATCCTTAGAAAACAACAATAGTTGAGGGTTGACAAGCACAAAGAAGGCACGACAGGACATGAAATGGAATGGCTTTAAAAAGGTGGGAGGAGGGTTAGAAAGCAATGAGACTATTACTGGATGAAAATATATACTGCATTTGTAAATATGATTGAATTTTGTGAATTAAAACTTGCTTTGCGCTTTAGGTTTCTGCTATAGGTTATAGACAAAGTCCTCTATTTAAACAGTTTTTCTTCAGAGTTATTTCTTATCCAAGATTATTTTCTACCTGTTATAGCTATATTATTGTTTCTAATTTATTTATTTGTAGGGTACAAATGAGTTTGTGGAGGTTATGGCTGAATAAGAAAAAGAAACTTCAGGTCAAAATGCCGCGCTCTAGCCTTTATGCCACAGTCAGAACACTTATTACTTAGTTATAAATAACTCATAGGTGAAACATGTTTTTTAAACAAAGTTAATTAAATCAGATAAATGTGATTATTTACCCAGTACTTTAATTATCAGATCAATCAAATTTGTCTTTCCCACTTTTGATATGAAAATGTAGTTTCATTGGACTAAAAACTATAAAAATAATACCCAGGCACACTGCAATTAATCTCAGGTTGAAGGACATTTTAATAATAATATTAACAGTTAATGTTTATGAATGCATGCTGAGCATTTGCCCTGGGACAAGAACCATTCTTTAATCTTTATAAGTCTTCTTTGAGGTTTGTAATATTTATTCAAACTTTTTTGATAGATGATAAACTGGTAGACAAAGATATTAAAATCCAGTGAGATTAAAGAATTTACCCTGTTTCACACCTAGCAAGTGGCTGAGTAGGAATTTGGTTTCAGGATGCAAGACTGAAATATAAGCATAGAGAGACTTCACTGGGTACCGTAAAGAGTATGTTCTCACATTCTCTGGGGATTGATGCAATAGCTAGATTTTCAGCTAATATACACTAACTAAAAATAGAGTTTTCACAAGTATTTTTGAGTTTTAGCACAAATTTCATTATTAATAGGAAACAAGTATAATTATGGGTATACCAGAGGCCTGGTGCATGAATTCATGCATAGGTAAGGTACCTCTGCCTGGCCGGTGATCGGGGCCAATTGGCAGAGGTCCATCCAGCAGGGGGGAGGAGCCAAAGGAGGTTGGCCAGCCAGAGGGAGGCACTGTGGGAAGTTGGCCAGCCAGCTCTCCCCCCACATCGAGGCCAATTGGGGCCTCGGGAGGTTGGCTATGGGAGGTTGGCTAGCTAAGACCCTTTTCCCACTGGAGTCAATGGGGGGGGGGGGCAGCTGACCAGGGGGACTTCAGGAGATTGGCCAGTAAGGGGGAGGAACTGAAGGAGGTTGGTCCTTGGGGGAGGGACCACAGGTGGTTGGCTGGCCTGGAGGAGGAATTGCTGGATGTTGGCCTGCTGACTGGGGGAGAGACTGTGGGAGGTTGGCTGGCCTGTCCTCCCAATCAGAGCTGATGGGGTGGCCGGCCAGCCACAGGAGGTTGGCCAGCTGTGGGAGGTTAGCTGTGGGAGTGCACTTACCACCAGGGGTCAGCTCCAGCATTGAGTGTCTGCCCCTTGGTGGTCAGTGCTTGTCATAGCAACCAGTTGACCAGTCATTTGGTCACTTAGGCTTTTATATATATACTAGAGGCCCAGAGCATGAAATTCGTGCATGGAGTGGGGGATTGTCCCTCAGCCCAGCCTGCACCCTCTCCAATCTGGGACCCCTCAAGGGATGTCTGACTGCCTGGTGGGACCAGGCCTAAATGGGCAGTTGGACATCCCTCTCACAATCCAGGACTGCTGCCTCCTAATAGCTTTCCTGCTTGCCTTGTTTAACTGCTCCCCTTTCAGCCTGTTTGCCCCCAACTTCCCTCCTCTGCCAGTCTGGCCACCCTTAACTGCCCTACCCTACAGGGTTGATTGCCTCCAACTGCCCTTCCTTGCAGACCTGGTCCCTCTCAACTGCCCTCCCTTGTAGGTCTGGTGCCTCCCAACTGCTCTCCTCTCCTGGCCATCTTGTGGTGGCCATCTTGTGTTCACGTGGGGGTAGGATCTTTGACAACCTGGGGGTGGCCATCTTGTGTGTTGGAGTGATGGTCAATCTGCATATTACTCTTATTAGATAAGATAGATGACTGAGCAATTAGATTGTGATGTGTAGTGTTTCTCAATTGGCAAACCTTGTCTAGTAAGTTGGTTTTCTGGTTAGAACCAGTAATCTGACCTTGGATTGCACCCTGACATAGCATATTAGCACCAGTGTCTGGTGTCCCCTTCCTAACAGAAGCTTCATTTTTCACCCTATAAAATACCAATGGGCAATGATGGCTAACAACAGGCCATACATAATTTAAAAATACGACATATAGGTTTAATTTCTCCAAAGACAGTTGTAAGAACGTAGTTTTAAATGTGCTGGGACAATGCTTTAGCTACAGATTATATTGCCCTAGAATTTCTTGTTACCTTATTTATGATTATTTCTAACTCAGAGTGTGAAGAATGATCTTACACAGTTAAGAATAGCATTGACAAGTCATTGAGAGCTGGAGAACCCTGAGATGGGTTCTTTTGGTGTTATAGTTCTCAGTTAGAAAAATATGTATTGACTGTCCATAACTGCTGCCATAGGCATATATTAATTAAACAAATACTTATGCTAATTCTAAGAAGCATTTTGCAAACCCGAGTGTTCATTTTGCAAACCTGAGTGTTCTCTTGAACTCATGGGCTAGGCTTACACATTTGTTCTGCCATATCTTCATTTCGGGATTGTAACAACGTTATAACAAAGTGTTGTTTATTGCAGAGAAGAGTACTAACCCTTTAAACCAGCTGCATTGTTCAATAGAAGAAAAGTTTCATCTGCAGATATCTAAGTAGGTATGCAGTCAGCATTCCTCTTCCTACCCATATACTAGTATTCTTTCTCTGAGACCGTAATGTCCTAAACCCATCACAACTATGTAAGAAGCTACAGCTTAAAAGAAGTTCTTGCTCCGATTTGAGTGGTCTGACCAGCCGAGGCTTTGCACTCAAACCAAAATTCCCATTGGGGTGATCTTTAGAGGTATTCTCAAATTGGTTGTGTTATGAAAATGATTTCAAATTCCTTTTTAGCCGCTCCTACTTGATTAAAGTTTTGGCAAAAAGATGTGCATTTTTTAAAGCTTGGATATAGTTTATATAAAATTAGATATGGAATAGGTACTATTATCAATACATGATTAAATTTCACATATACATAAAATTGACAACATTTATGTCATCCTTTCTTTTCAGCTGTGGCACTTTTGTATTTTATAGTTTTTATTATATTCCTTATGTTATTTATTTTCATAGCAATTTCTGTTTATAGCAACTAAGATTTTTATTCATTCTTTGAGTTTGTTTGCAAGTATTCTGCAAGCTATAAATACAATAAGGTAAACATTTCCTTTTCAGATGTACTTTCTTTTACAGAAATGCATTTACTTGTTTTTATTTTTAAATTTAATGTAATGAAAGACTAATAACATGTCAGATTTATAAAAGGATCTTCAGAGGCAGCTGGTTCTATTCATCTCATATGTGAATCCTCCTTAAAATAGACTCCAGGCCAGTAGAATTCTGATCCTGCTCTTCAGTGACTATATGATTTAAAGCCCACATGGCTTATGAAAACTGCAGTTTTCTCATCTGTAAAATGTGGTGATAACATAAATGTCACAGAGTTGCTGTGACAGTTGTTAGCTTTGTAATCCCTTCCATTATATGTAATTATATAAATAAACGGGATTAGTTCTTAGAAATTCATATTCTCTCTCTCTCTCTCTCTCTCTCTCTCTCTCTCTCTCTCTCTCTCTCTCTTTAATATCTACTTGTAACAACTGAATTTGAGAAGGAGGAAATGGGGAGATATAGGTCAAAGGAACACCTTTTAGTTATAAGAAGAATAATTTCTGAATAATGTGTCAGGTATAATAATTCACTTGTAGCTGAGTTCAGGCTCAGGGCGAGAAAAAGGGGCTGCTTTGTTTCTACTCTGTTCCTTCCCTGCACATACTCCATGTGCCTCTTCATCCCCAGCCATATCCTTAGGGATATTATTTTTGACATGAGTTAGAAAACAGTTGCCCTGCTCATACCCCCACCCCCAAACTCTGCACGTGGTCACTTTGACCTCTTCCACTTGAGAGGTGATGAAGGGGAGTGTCCTATTCTGTCCCTTCACATGGCAGGATGGAGGGAAAAAGCCACAGTTCACCGACAACCTGCTTCAACTAAATTCTTTTGCCCGTTTTCCTCTATACACTTAGCCTTCTAACCCATTTTTGTAGGTACATGTAAAAAACCAATTCTCCCACACCCCTTTGCTAGGCAGTCTTGAGTGGCCAGGCCCTCTCTTTCTAAGGTGGGAGGGTTGGCACCTGCTGCTGTAAGGCTTCCCTGAAAGCTGACACAGAAGTCAATTTTACATCCAGTTATAGTCACTCGCTTGGGATACATTATATAAAGTGAATTTCTTTGAGAATATGACCATTTTAAGACTCTAGACACATGCTACTAAATTTCTACCTCCCCAAATAGAAATATGATACTAATTCATACTCAAACCTTTACCACATAATATTGAGAAAGAAAAGTAGGGCAAATGAGAACCAGGGGAGAAGATAAAAGCCGGGGCTGAGGAGGAAGGAACCTTCTAGGGAAATGGGAAGACACTTCTACACGGCTCAGGTAAATCCATGTTGGGCCAAGTGCCATTTCTCTCTTCATTTCTGTAAGTGAGCAATACATTTGATAACTAGTTCTTCTCTGATTCTAGCTTTGAAAGGGTTATTGAGAACAAGACTCATATAATTACTTTAGAATTCTTTCTACACAATATAGCACACGATAGCAACCATAATTCATTCAGGCCAGGGAGGTGACTGCAAAGGCAGCATGGAGTGGTAGAAAAAAGATAGTTTCTGTCCCCAAGTTCTGTCACTTACTAACTGGCTGATCCTAAGACTCTTGCTCAATACTAGTGGGTTTCACTCTCCTCATCTTTATAATTAGAATAAGAACATCTTTTCTTTTTCTTCCTCAATTCATATGCTAATGAAATGGGATGAGGTTTTGGAATGTGTAAACTGTAAAGATCTTTGAGAGGTCAGATAGATGACCTTGTCAATTACCTGTCAGCACTGAGGGAGACTTGGCTGTTTCTAATTGATCTCCCTTGGTCTATATTTTGTCTTGTTGATAGTATCTGTACTATTTTTGCTCTCAAATCAGATTTAATATGTCAAGCGTACCTTTCATTTTTTCTGGGTGCATAGTAGCTACTTAGCAAACAAATGTTCTTGTTTTCTCCTTTCCTTGCTGTTCCCCAACGGTGTACTCTTCGCAAATACTGGTTATGAACTAACATCAGGGCAGGGCTCTTTTTTTCCAAGTGGCAGTGAAGGGAATGTGTACACAGGATACATGCTGCTTGGCAGCCTCGCATTTTCTTGCATTCTGCTTTGTTTGCATAGAGAGCACTTTCTCCCTGGCTTAATGCAGCGAAAATGATGCTGATTGTTCCTCTATCATCTGTCTGAAATAAGCTCCTAGATCAAATAAATTATATATCTTGACTTTATTTCCTCATTTAATTTAATTTTATTGATGTAAAAACAATAGAAATGACAAAATGCTTCCAGGGTCAGTAGTAATTAAAAACCAAGCAGAAAGGTAATAAAATACATTATTACTTTGGACACACCCTTCTCTCTTCACTCCCTTGGACTGGGAGGTTGAGGGGGTGGGGTGTGGAATCCAATCTTGAGAGAAAAATGTAGGATGTGATTTTGTGCCAGCAGTAATTAGCAAGAACAGCTTGATGAAAAACAGTGATGGAGGAATCAGTGACCAACATCAATGAAGTAAAGCCCAAATGAGGCTTCTGTTTTTCATATTACGTACTTACACTACTTACACACTGACTTAACCAAATGATAGAGAAATGACATTCTTAACCCCAAACAATGTGTCATAAATACATTGTAGACTATTTTGACCTTTCTAAACTATGTGAAGCTTTTCCAGTTTCCCTGAGAGAGGATATGACAAGGTTTTCTAACTAATAATGCTTTGCCATTAACTACTACAGTTGGTGCATCAAATGGAACTTTAAAATGGAGTCTCAGTATTGAAAACAAACAACCAGTTCAGGAACCAAGTGAAACATTAAGAAATTGTATTAATATTGCAGCCTTAAGTCTGTCTCTTTGCAGATTTATGAGAAAATATATTTTATTATTTATTTGTTTTAAGTTATCAAACTTTTACTTGGCTTGATCTGTGTTTTTTCTCTTCCCCACTTTTTTTCCACCACCATAAATAAAAAAGACATAGGGTTGCTTTTATTAGAGTTTGCGGATTCTTTACATACTGGTAAAAACATACCCTCCCAGGAGAAACATAGGGATCTCATGCCCCATTCTTAGAGCAGGGTTCTGCAGTGTCAGCGATATTGATATTTTGAACTGGGTAATTCTTCTTTTTTCTGCTCTTTTAAAAAGTATTTTACTGATTTTTCACAGAGAGGAACGGAGAGGGACAGATAGTTAGAAACATTGATGAGAGAGATACATTGACCAGCTGCCTCCCCCACACTCCCCATTGGGGTTGTACCTGCAACCAATGTACATGCCCTTGACCAGAATTGACGCTCTATCCACTAAGCCAAACTGGTTTCGGCTGGACTGGGTAATTCTTTGTTGTGGGAAATTCTCTTACGCATTGTAGAGGGTTTTGTCTGCACCCACTAGATGCCAGTAGCACTTCTGAGTCAAGGTTGTAAAAAATATCTCAAGATGTTGCCAAATATCCTGGAGGGAGAGGGAGAGAAAAAGTTGCCCCAGTCTGATAACCACTGCTTTTAGATGGTTTCCTGTGCATTTCAGATAGCATGTAGTGCTAATTTGACATTTTAATGTGGCCAAAAGTGATAAAAGTTTTAAAGGGTTAGGGAAATCAGACCATGCCGTATTATATTGGTCCTCAATCATGGATGTGCATTTAAATTACCTGGGGAGACTTAAAAGATACCAATACCCTGGGTCAGTTGAATAAATATCCATGGTAAGCTGCTGATACAAGGGGGTGAAGTAGGTCACCCTGTGAATTTGATATTCTGCCTTTGGGGACACAAAGTCTCCTATTTGCAGAATTCATAGTTTAATGTCTTTTTTCAGAGTCCACTGTTGCTTCTGTTGGCTATGAACTTCCAGAGGTGCAGAGGGGCTACAAGTATAACTGAAATTAAACTCTCAGCAGGAAGTCTCTGATGGGTAAGGATAAGTTCAGATGAAGTCAAGACAATTCATTTCACTGGCAGTCACTTTTTGACATGTAGAATAGAACAGGAGGATTTCTGAGAGTCAGCAGAGTCAGCCTGACCTTGGAACTTGTTAGAAATGCAAAATTTTGGGCTATCCCATATAAATTGAATTAAAAACTCTCAGGGAGGGGTCCAGAAATGTTTGTATTAAGACCTTCAGGTGATTCTAACGTATACTAAAATTTGATAATGATTCTCTAAATTTACTCATGTATTTTTAGTGTTCTTGCAACTGGTCCTGATAAGCCCTACACTTTACAAGACTTATGTAACTGCTAAATATTTTAATTTAATCTTTTGAATTTTTCCACTTAGTATTCAATTTTCTCAGAAATATTCATTATCAAAATATGCCTTATTTACACAGGTTATTTGATTATACGGTGGAGGAAAGTTCACCCAAGTAAATGAGCACAAATATCATTTCAGACTATGGCTGCACTGTAGGCACATTCAGGTCCTCAACAAGAGTTTAGTATGATTTATACAGGTAACAATTAGCAGCTCATAACATTGAGAGCCATGCAGAAGAGTAGGCGATAAGTAAAAAAAAAAAGCTATGATGCTAGACAGCCACTGATGACTAGTGAAGGAGGATAACAAAGGTACTAGTGTTTGTTTGTTTTACGTTAATTTTAAGTGCACTAAACTCTTGTATTCTACATCAAGTTCAGTAGGTTGACTGTTACAGGTCAATAATGGTCGTGAGTTCCTATACTACCAAGTGTCACCTGCTCATTGATATAATTGTCTCCTGGTGAACAGGCCCATAGTCCATTGGAACTATAATTTTTATGTGGAGACTGGACTAATGGGGTAGTTTGGAATATGGAGTCTAGTTAGAAGGACCTCTAAGGAGTCTAGGGAAATAATGCTGTTGCAGAAGACTAGGATAGTAGCTGTAGATATGATGCAATGTTAGCTTTGAGATCCAGTTTGAAAGTGGAGTCCGTAGGATTTCCTGTAAAGAGAAAAATCAAGGATGACTCCTGGGTTTTTCCTATCATCTGGTGCATGTGACATTACTGAAATTGGGAAATCTAGGAAGCAGCAGCATTGGAAAGGTTTTGAAATGAAGTCGTTTATTTTAAACATATTAACTAAATTTCCTATTACACATAAAAATTGAGATGCTAAGAAAGCAGAATGGTAAACAAATTTAGATTGCAAGGGAAAGGGATTAGGCTTGAGATTTAAATTTGAGAATCATCTGCATATGAATTTTAAAGCCCTGAGAATTGGTAAAATTAAATGAGAGGAGAGAAGAGAACAGAAGAAAAGGAAATGCCTAAAGTCTGAGGTTTTTCAACTTGCTATTTATTGCTTTAGGCTTAATAGTATATGCTATTTTTATCATGTTGAACTCCATCTTTTTTTTTAGTTTAATGTTAACTCTCTATGATGTCCACAAACAAGACTTTTTTGTCTTATTTTTTACAATTTTTAACTGAGCAATTAGCTGAAAAACAGTGTAGCTTACTGATAGTAGCTTCTCCCTTTCCACTCTGAAATTGCAGCCTCCCATTGCAGCTGAGAGAAGGATGGCCCTTAGGTAATAAACAAACTACTGAACTTAAGAGAAAGCATTTGGGCAGTTTCATAATGTGCCAGAAAGGTTGCTTTTTTATTCAAGTCTTTAAAATTCCCTGTTATTTTCTTTGATTTTCACTGCCTTTTGCTTAGTTGTCTTGTCAGGTGTTCTAAACCTAACAGCCATATAAAGCTGACCAGACTGAACTGGGAAAATAATCACATTTTTCGAATAGGTATTTTTTAAATCTGAACATGAAAGATGAACATTCATAGGTATAGGATAGTTTCTATTTTTTCAGTTAAAGAAATCTTGCCTTCTAAATGATGATCATTTGTGGAAATATGAGTTGAGTGTTTCTGTGAATGCATGTATACCTGCACTCATATAAACATATAGAGGCTGCATTATTTTCTACCAATAAATTTTATGACTTTTATGTCAAGTAAATATATTTTGTTAATATGAGCCCTGCAGTTGATGATATAATCCTTTGTGGGATTGACTAACCACATGGCTTCCCAATTGGGCTGTAAAAGAATCAGCAGCTAGTTTAGTGTTCCTGGGGGGCAGCACTTGGAAGATTTAACTTGTCCAGTTTGGGCCACTTTTATTGCTTCTCTATGTTTTGCAGTTCTTTGGGGTCTCTTTTTAGTCTTGATGCTTGAGAAACCTTTGGTGGAAGGCATTCTATAGATAACTCATTTGCCTCTGACAGGCCAAGAGATCTAGTCTGGAGCCAAGATAAATCGAGGGCTCATTTTTGCATTCATTTTTTTTTAGCATAGTGAGTATGAGTGCTCTTTAGAGATTATGGGAAAAGCAGTTTCAGATAATAGATGTAAACTTGCATCCCGATGTCAGTTCTGTGTTCATTTGTATTCTTTTATTTCTTGGTAAGAGCTCAGAAGACAGATGGGTAAAGATGTTGTTTTTATGCATCTCTGAAATCACCCTTAATGAGAGAGAGTTTTCCTGCCAAGGGAGAAGAGTAAGGAAACAAAACCACATGGTTCTATAATGTTGGCTTTCTATTACACTAACAAGCAAATTGGCAAGCAGGAAATTCAGGAGGTCATGTGTAGCTTAGAGAGACATCTGTTGAAGACTCAATGTGAAACCTATTTTCCCTAAACATACCAAAATAGGTGCTACATCTTAGACAAATATTAGATAGATTTCTGGTATCTTGGGTTCCTTTTGTATAGAATTCCATGTAGAAATTCACATCCATTTGCTATAGATGCTAGTTTTTGGAGAACTACAAAGAGAAGGTAATATATATAATCTTACCTTCTAATACAACATAATTAAAACAACTGCTCACTTAAACTTTACACAGTCCAGTAAATCAACATTGACTTGGTACCTACTATGTGCTAGAGATACTTTATCAAGGAATGCACAGCTATTAGCCTTTGCTCTGAGACTAAAATCTGAATAGGTCAATGCTCCTTTAGCTCTGACATTTTCTTGAGTTTCAGAGACAGGAACTCGATAATTATGATGGTTACTTTTATGTGTCAATTTACTGGGACACGGAGTGCCCAAAATTTGGTCAGAGATTATTCTGGGTCCACCTGTGGAGGCATTTCTGGATGAGATTAACATTTGAATCATAGTCTGAGTAAAGCAGATTGCCCTCCCAGTGTGGGTGAGCCTCATACAATCACTGGAGACCTGAATAGAATAAAAGACAGAGTAAGAAGAAATTTGCTTTCTCTTCTTGTTTTCAAGCTGGGACATTGCTCTTCTCCTACCCTTGGCCTAGAACTTACACCATAAATTCTCCTTGTTCTCAGATTTTCAGACCCAGTTTGGAATTGCACCACTAGCTTCCCTGGGTTTCCGGCTTGTGGACTCTGGGTCTCTAAGAATAGGTCTATCTCTATCCAAAACACACATGTATATACAATACAGTCACAGGTTAAATTTTTATTTATGGGAAAGAGACATAAAAAATTATTTGGATGGGGATTTGCCTAATTTTCAATGGAAAAGGAACTAGGGCTTGATGTCCAAGCAGCAAAGAATAGAGCTGAAATACCCATAACTACTTTTCTTAGCTTCTGACATAATATTTTTTTTTACTTCTTTATACACCTGTACAGTAAGACAAGGTTGGTTAAAGGTCACCAACAAAGCAGGCTCTTGGATTTTCTTTTAATGACACAATCATAGCTGCTTGATTAAATTTCATGTAATATACAGCCATCCTACAATACAAAACCCATGAAAGGATCAAGTGAAAAAAAATACCGGGAGGTTATTGTGATTGTAAAAACAATAGTCATTGAGTACAGCTAACCACAGGTGCACTAAATTGCTCTGCTTTTGTGAGGGCTTACTTTGTTTTATAAAGTTTTATGTACTGAAATTCTCAAATAAGATACTGAAAGGAAATAATGTTGTGGAAGCATTCAAGTCCATAGTTCAAGAATGCCCTGGTGGTATGCTAGATATCACTGGCAGTAGAAGTTAATCAATGTGTCCAGTCAGCACAAAAACACCTCTGAAAATTCTGGATTTTGGGGTGGGACATCTTTATGATCACTTTTCTTTTTTTTGTCATTGGTTGAAAGTTGTGGGTTTTTTTTCTGTTTCTAGTGTGGACTAAATCTCTTACTGTAGCTTCATGTATTAATTCTTTTTGGTACCATTAGCAACAGATCAGGGGACCACAATCACTATTAAACTTTTACACACCAGCTATTTAAAAAAGAAAAAGACAAAAAATCTAGTGTTAGGGAACTGGGATCACTTCCTCACACTTTCTTTGAGTAGCTTTCTGTATGACTGTTACTCTCTCCACCCATTCCTCTACTTGTGCATGAATGCTTACTAGTATAGGCCACCTGGTAGAGTTTCTTATGAGCAACGCACATCTAAGTAGTTATATATAACTGGTCTGAATCTTTCCAACAATATATTAACTCTGTATTAGCTTAACTTTTATATGTATTAGTTTCTTCTACTGTAATGTGGCAATAATGACTTTTTGGTGGTATTGAATTGGATTGAAATAATACAATAAACATTGTGCCTGGCACATAACAAATATGCAATATCTAAAAATGTTTTTTTGTTTATTCCATAAATATTTATAAACACTTTTTATATGGCATTGGTCTATTTGCAGGGAAAGCAAGGGTAGGGAGGACAGATATTTCTTGCTAAGATTAAGTGATGTCGGCAATGATTTATTAACTTATTCTACACATTTTCATGTGAGGAAATAGAGAAGAAATAAAATGGAATACAAGCTGGATACAAATAACAGATTGATAAATGTTAGAGGGGAGAGAGTTGAGGGCTGGGTAGTAAGGGTGAAGGGATTAAGCAAAGAAAAATAAAAGAAGAAAAACCATGGACATAGACAAGAGCATGGTGACTCCCAGAAGAAAGGGGGTGGGGTGGGATAAATAGTGATAGAAGGAGAATTGACTTGGAGTGGTAATCAACAATACAATATATAGGTACTGTATTGTATAATTTTATATCTGAAACATTATAATCTTATTAACTGTGTTACCCCAATTAATTCAATAAAAAAGAAATAAAGGAAGAAAAATTGCATTCCTCTGATCATGATGTATAATCCCTTTTATATGTTGTTGGACTTGCTTCACCAGTATTTTATTGAGGATTTTTGCATTTATATCCATAAGTGATATTGGTCTGTAGTTTTTTGTTTTGTTTTTGTTTGTATTATCTTTGTCTCATTTGAATATTAGAGTAATATTGATCTCATAGATTAGTTGGAAAGTATTATTTCCTTCTATTTTCTGGAAGAGACCATCAGGAATTTGTAATGATTTTTCTTTAAATGTTTGGTCAAATTCTGGGTCTGAAAGAATGTTCAGAACTAGCAAAGTTGGGTGAGCATTCTCTATAATTCTCTTGTGTTTCTGTCCATAGTGTCTGGAGAGGCACTAGTTACCATTTTTCAAGACTATCTTTTCCAAGAATGTTTGTGTGGCTTTGGAAGATAGGAAGAATATCTCTCTCTGAAGCAAAGAACTGACACACCTACTGTACAGCATAAGTATCTATTTTTTTCTAAAATGAAGGTTTTTTTCTGTAATGTAACCCATTGTATGTGTACGTATTACCAGGAGATCTTCATATTAGCCTGTGGAAAATTGTGCTTGGGAAATAGTCCAACGGGTAAGTAAAGGGAGTTACAAATGGAGAAAGAGCACTGGGAAGGATGTATGGAGAAAGTAATGGGATTGTTTATGTTTTTGTGGGGCCATGGTGTTAATGGAAAAAAAGAAATGAGCTTGGAAAGGGTACACAGAGTGGGTAGAGTTCGATATGCCATGTTAATGTTATTTGAAATTATTATGTAGGTAAGGGGAATAGCCGCTTGTCTTTGAATAGGTATACAAGTATTTGTGTTCTTAAAAATATTAATGTTTTTATTGAATTTATTTGGGTGACATTGGCTAATAAAATTATTAGCCAATGGGTTTCAGGTGTATAATTCTACAATACAGCATCTGTACATTGTATTGTATGTTTACCACTTAGTCATATCTGTGAAAAATTAGAGAAAACATTGAGTAAAAGAAGTCAGTTAGGAGGCTGTTACAATAATGGGTACGAAATAATTATTTCTTTGAGTTGATATCCTGGCAGTTGGAACTGAGAGGACAAATATGAATGTCTTTATTTAAGTAAAGTAGTAATTAATAAATTACTAATTTAAGATGTTGCATATAGGACAGAGATCCTATCTGCTTTGGGCACCACTGTATTTGTAATTCATAGCAGAGTGCCTGCACATGATAGGTGTACAACAAATATGGAGTGAGAAGTTGAATGAAAGAATCAGCAAAAATTCTAACAGGGGGAAAAGAGAAAAACATTGCTTCTATTTGTTTTAATTTGCAGTAAAAAGGGAGCATGATAGTGTAAAAAAGATACTTGGGAAATACTAGAGTAAGAATAGATTTAAAGAGCACAGTTTGTTTTTCAACATTTTGAATTTGAAGCTTCTATGGATCTGCTCAGATGATGCTGAACAGCAGGCGGTTAGGGTTGGGAATCAGTAGTCTGGAAAAGCTGACAGCCACCTGCATAAAAGTGATCACTGCAGAAGATAAAAGGCAGAGGGGTTAGGGTCAAAAAGAAGAGAACCAAATAAAGGCCCAAGTTAAGAAAGGAACCCTCAACAATACCCAGTTCAGTTTCAAGAGAAGAAAGAAGTTTAAGAAGATAGAGATTAGTCGGAGAGATAAAATACTTATCTCAGTGTTTCAGAGGCTAAGATGGTAAAGTACTTCAAAAATAAAATGATGGTTGCATTTACTGAGTTTTCAGCAGGGCTTAGAAGAAGAGGTCTAGGAAATGGTCACTAGGATATTAGTGATATTTGGAAAGAGTTTATCCAATAGGGTGGTGAAAGTAGTTGGTAGATTGTAGATGTGGGGAACACGAAGGCTTTTTCAAAAGGTCTTGGGTAAATTATTCTTTGTGTTAATTAGGTTCTTGTTTTTGGCGAGAACTGGATATAAATAAGTACATTTTGTAAGCAGTAAGACGGACTACACTTGTGGAGACACAAAACTATATAGTAGCCGAGGTCGGTTTGGCTCAGTGGTAGAGCGTCGGTCTGTGGACTGAAGGGTCCCGGGTTCGATTCTGGCCAAGGGCATGTACATTGGTTGCGGGCATATCCCCAGTAGGGGGTGTGCAGGAGGCAGCTGGTCGATGTTTCTCTCTCATCGACGTTTCTGGCTCTCTATCTCTCTCCCTTCCTCTCTGTAAAATATCAATAAAATATATTAAACAAAACAAAACAAAACAAAAAAAAACTATATAGTAGATTAAGTTGATATTGAAGTGATTTTCTGTGGATGAGACTGTCTAAGCTGCCCGGAGAATGCAGTCAGGTTGCCCAAACGCAAACTGTGATGCTTAAGCCATGGCTGGAAGGTCTGAGGAAAAAAGAAAAAACAACCACCCACACATACTCTTCTGCACTGAAAAAAATATGAATACATTTGTGTTCCATCTATATTTACTATAAGTTGACATTTTTGCAGAGGCTCATCACCATAGGAGAAACTTGGTGTTAGTTTAGGAATCTTGAAGCTAATAAATAGACAAGACTAGAATGTGACCACTCACCCTGGACAAAGCCCTCTTCTTAGAGAATATAATATACTAGTTTTTGCTATTTTTGCCCAGGACAAGAGTCCTATGTGCCACGAGCCAGCCAGTTGGCTGCCACATCATCATTTACAGCACATGCTATATACAAATGGACACTGATGTTGAGGTATCCAGAGAAGCACCGAGGCAGAGAGCTGCTCCTGCCAGGAAAAATTGTTCTTGTTAGGATTTAGTGAGGTGGTACCTGATGAAGACAGTGTAGGGTAGTTGTTTCTTTCCTTTCTTTTTTAAAATAGGTATTTAAACAAAAAGGAAAGGAAAAGTAAAACTGTGAGTTAAAACTTAAGCTTAAAGATTAAATAGAATCCTTAATTTAATTTTAGCATTGGTAACATTTAAATATTCAATTCACACAAGTTGCTTCTGCTGGAGGTGGCTGTGACCATAAAGTAATACATAAAACAGCTAGCTGAGGGGTCGCAGTGAGATAGATGACAAGAGCTAAGAGCTAAGTGGCTGCTTTTCTGGGACTCCTGGGTGCAACCAGGAGAGAAGATTAATATATGCAAAAGCTGGTTGGAACCTTGTCTCATAAACTACTAAAAATCCACTCATGCTAATCAGGTTGTGTTTCTAAGCAGCTGAAAAGTTAGGCAGCTTTTGTCTCCTTGCCGAGTGTTTAGTGAGACCCACTGATCCTTTGGATGGGTTTCCGTGTGTCAGGCATGTTCGGGGGCCATGCTGTGGCCCCGAAGACTGGAGGAGGACTCTGTCTGTAGGTCTAATTGGGAGCTACCACATGTTCTCCAAATGATAAGTAGAAGCTAAATGTGATAAAAAGCTTTTAGCAGTTTCATTTTGTAGATAAAAAGAAAAAAAAACAAACCTGAGTTTTTAAACATGTTCTAAGGTATCACATATCTTTCCTAAGAGTTGTGTGGGGGATATGTTGGTGTGCTATTTATTTAGAAGAATAGGGTTACATTTTCTGTTGATGACTTTTCTTTTCTGGTTTCTGTTAGGGGGATAGTGGGGACTTGGCAACTCAGAGGCATTTCTCTGGCAACGTGCATATCTACATCCCTGTCAGCAGGCCAACTACAACCCTTCATTTACTTGGTGCTACGGGACAAGTCTAAGAGTTGATATTGCAGAGGAGAAAAATAATATATTTTGCAATCACTTTAGGTATTTTTTTAGGGGAAAACATATGGGTTAAACGTGATCTATTTTCCAAGGAATTTGAATTTTGAAGATATGGAGTTACATTCGTGACCTCTGTGTATTTCCTTAGTATTATCATGGTGCAGAGAGAAAATGAGGATTATCAATCAGTGGTTAAATGATCGACTGGCAGGAAAAGATGAGAACTGGAAGGTAATCCTAGATGTGAGTGAGGTGCCTTTGCCTTCTCATCCATTCATTTAATAAATACTCATTGAGCACCAACTATGTGGCAGGCTCTGTGGTGGGTGGGATGGGGATACAATGCATTTCACAAGGGGTCTACCTCCGGGACACGGACAGGGTAGTGAGGGTGAGGGGAATAGAAGAGGAAACCCCATGACAATATGTGTGATATGTGCTTGTGTGGGAGAATAGGATACTCCTAGGGTGCCGAGTTTAGGTGCAGATCAGGAAAAGCTTCTTTTAGAAGTTAGCACAGAAATTAAATTATAAAAACAAATATATTCAGATAGGAGCAAGGAAGGAAGGGAGTATGCCAGGTAGAAGAACAAAATATGCAGTCTTGGAGGCTTAAGGACGGATAAGTGATTAGTCTGTCTGAGCTCTCTGGTGCTGATGTTTGGAGGGAAGGCAACAATGGAGGGAAAGCTCTGAAGATATAGCAGGGAGTCAGATTACTCCTTGTAGGCACTTTAAAGAATTTGGACTTTGTTTTCCTCTGAAGAAAAGCAGGAAGTCATTTTGGAGTTCTGAGCAGAGGAATAAGTTAGTAAAATCATCCTGGTTGTAGTGGGAAGTTTTTAGATGAGATGTATCCATTCTGGATACAGGGAGACCAGTGAAGAGGCAATGTAGCGAATGATAAAGGTGAGTGGTGACAAGTGCTTCATCTGAATTAAGAAAAGTGGTGATGGGGAAAAGTGGATTAATTCCAGAGTTTAAAAGTAAGCATTTTTCTCATTGAGTAAGGCCTGTTTATCATTTTTCAGTCCCGGATTTCTACAGAACCTGTCTCCACTACAGATCCGCTGCCCACATGACCCACCTCCCCTAGGTTGCCAGTCCTAGATGGCCTGGTTAGAAAAGATTGGCGATGCCAGTGAGATTCTCCTCTTACTTTTTAGGGTTATGGGAATTGCGACACCAAAACTTGGGTCAGTGAATGTTAGTAATTTGACCTGAAAAGTCATATAACTATTGACAAGTAAGGAGAAAAAAAACCCAAACAACAAAAAACTGATCATCAGAGGGAGGAAAATTAAAGATATATGCAGATTATTGCAGAGGCAAGAGTCAATGTAGCAAATGAGAGCCTGAGTTTAATTCTATTTTATATCCTGCTCTTAAATTCTCAGTGATATTTGTAAAGCATCCATACTTTCTTGTACCTGAATTAGTTAGAGTGAGCTTTTGCTTGAGTTATCTCCTGCCCTGACTCTCAGCATTAGTTTGGAATTCTGCTACACAATAGAGGATTAATATGCTGCTAGCTGGTTTGCATAATCAATATGTTTGAGACCTTTGAGCCTTTATTCTATCCCTTTATTTGCATTGGTCTTAACTGATGCGTTGGAAGTAAGGAAACAGCATGTCCTTTTCATGCTCATAGTTTTAGTACTCCAGGTTTGTAGGCTAGAGCAAATAGATTTGTTGGTTCCTTGAAATTTTTTGTTTCCACTTACAAAAAAGTTATGAGACTGACCACGGCAGAATCACCCAGCCTCTAAGAAGTCTGTGAGAGGACAAGATGATGTGCTTTAAATCATTGTGTTATTAAAAACACATCATTCTGGTACTGATGCTATTGTCTTAAGAGATGCTGCTTTGTTGTGGGATGGGCTATGAGAAATGATTGTTCCACTTGACAGTAATAGGAAAAGCATCAGGGCCACTCAGATTTAATGTCCAAACTCCAGCCTTTTCAGAACAAATAGTCTCCTACAATTTGAAGGCTCTGAAGCTAGTAAATGGGACTGAAAGCGTCTTAGAGCTCCTTGTTGACACCACATGATCATAAACCCTTCAGTCTCCGCAAAGAGGTCATAAAGCAAATTGCTCCTTCACAAGTAAACCGATTAAAGGGAGACAGAGCTTAGACATCTTGGAGCCTAATGAGGGCATTTCAGGGAAATGATGCTCCTTTTCTAGAACAAATGATAAATTTTTTGTTATGTGTGAGAAACAGAATTGCTCATTGGAATAAAGTGAAGGGGCCGGGTCAGCACTATATTCTATTTCAGCAACCCTGGGTTGGGAGTCAGAAGACTAGCGATTCCTTATCTGACATTAACTGGGTGACCTTACGGAAGTAAACTAACCACTCTGCTTGTCTTTTCTCATTTGTAAATGAGAACATTTATTCACCCAATAGACTTTTATTGAGTCAATATTAACTGGCCAGTTACTTTCACATTTGTGATTTTAGTACACAAGAATCTGAGGAGGAAGCCATTATGATTCATTCATACTAATAAGAACCCAATGCTCAGAGGGTTTAAGTGACTTTTCTGAGTATAGCTGATGAATGGTAAATTCATAGTTGGTCAGTGGTTGATGCAGGATTCAACCCCAGCTTTCCAAGTCCAGCGTTATTCCTGCTACAGAAAGCCGCTTCCCTTGTGGTCCAATCGCATTTATTAAGGTACATAGTTAAAGTTATTAATGTTTGTGATCTCATAGGAGTTATGGGCCCAATTTCCTGTGTGTGTGTGTGTGTGTGTGTGTGTGTGTGTGTGTGTGTGTGTGTTTATTTTCCCAACTAAGCCATAGCTCTCTAAAGGCAAAGTTCTCACTGTTTATATCTTTGTTACCTGCCTCTTCACCCTGCACAATACAGAATACTGAACTCCACACATTTATTCATCCAATGATTCATTATTGAGAAAAGTATTAGCCAAGTGCCTATTATGTGGCAGGCACTGTTTTAGGTGCTTAGAATACATTATTGCACAAAATAAATGATATTCATAACCTTATTCACTTAGTGGAAGGAGAAGCAAATAAATAACAAATGGAATATGTTAGGAGTTGATAAGGCCAGTAAAAAGGAAGAGCAGGTTAAAGGGGATTGGGAATGCAGAGGAAAAGGTCAGCTTCCAATTTTAAACAACGCCATCGGGAAAGCTTCATTGGCAGCCGAATGCTCGGATTTGTTACATGAATTCACTTGGGAGTTTCCTCTGACAACTTCGAGCCTCGGCTTTGCTAATGTACAATGGAGAAATTGCACTAGGCTTCGGCCTTAACTGAAAATTCACCAACACATTTATTTCCCAGCAGAGAACTTTAGATCAATATTTTCCATATTCTTCTGCGAAACACCAAGGGTATCAGGTTGAAGTGGCCAAGGCGTAGCTTGAATTTATGTCCTGCCCTCTAAAACAGACAGCCCGGCATCAGGGCACAGGGCTTAAGGTAATGCTGACCTTAGCTAGAAAAAACGTGAGGCTGTGAGCCTTACAGATGTATAATCAATAGCAAGGTTACTGGCTACAAGGGATTTTACACATCTGTCAGCTAAATCAGAGCCCTAAAGGGCAAATGCTTATCTAAAAAACATTAGCCGTATTTGTGGTGCTGAGTCAAGGAGTCTGGGTCCATAACCAATGCATGCATTACAAGGAGACATCAGCATGACGATTTTTCATTGGTGACAGTCATAATCTTATTTCAGTCTGGTTTCCTAGTTGATATTCATAGAAAAATATTAGATTGGCTGAACTGTCATCAGAGATCATTTTGTTTTTACTTTATGCTTTCTTTTTATTCTATTCTATTTTTGTTCCTTATAATAGTGTTTTCTGTCCCCGTCTTCTATTTTCTGCTTGTTCTTTGCTTATCCTTGCCTTTCTTTTAAAAGTTATCTGCTGCCAAGCCAGCGTGGCTCAGTGGTTGAGATCAACCTATGAACCAGGAGGACATGGTTCAATTACTGGTCAGGGCACATGCCCAGGTTATGGGCTCAGTCCTCTGTGTGGTACATGTAGGAGGCAGCGGATCAATGATTCTGTCTCATCATCGTTGTTTCTGTCTCTCTCTTTCTCCCTCTCTGAAATAAATGAAAAATACATTTAAAAAAGTTAACTGCTTTCTTTATGACTTTCCCAACCTTTAATTAATTAATTAATTAATTTATTTATTTTTTAGTTTTCATCACTGATCTTCCTCCCTTCCTTAAATGATTATTTGCATTTACCATGTACTGGGCTTGGGGTTGTCTTGTGTGATGCATAACAGTGGTAAAAAATACCGCCTTCCCTTATCAACCCCTTTGTCTATTGTGAAAGAGGACATTATACTTGTCATCTTATATCCACAAATAAATATGTATTGCATAATTCTGCTAAATGTTAAATTGCAGAAAAAGAGGATGCTATAAGGGAAATAGCATGGGACGAGCTGAACACAAGGTGCTAGAGCAGGTTTCTCTGACAAAGGATGTGGAAGGAAGGGAAGGAGCTATGCAGGCCAATGGCAAGTAGGAATCCTCCAGAGAGAAAGAAGTGTCAAGAAATACCATAGGGATGGCCTACACATTGTTGTTTGAGAGATTGTTTAAGGGCCAGTGTGGCTTGGTCATAGGATGGGAGCATAATGTAGCATAAACAGATTGGAGATTACAGAGGACTTTCTTCTTAGACATGAATAAGGTATTTATTTGAGCATGTCCTTTGATTTTTTAAGTTATTATATAGGAAAATGAGTACAAAACAGGACATGATTAATGTGGAAAAATAAATAGAACAAGATGCTTTTTGGTGAAGGAACCAAAAGGTTCAAATGGGCACTGAGCAAATGAAAAGTGGCTACCTTGGTTTTCTGTGAGACATGAATTAGCTTGGTTGCTAAGATACATAATGTACATACTACAATACACAGTTATAACTGTTAAAGATTTGAACAGAATTTGCTTGTGTGTGTAGTGCATGTTTAAGTGTATGGCAGTACATTTGTGTAATTTATGATGCAATGTAGCGTGTTTGACGAAGTCATAATCAAATGTTTTCCCATGCAATAAAAAGAATCACATTATTTTATTTCTCGTACTTTAAGTTGTTTTGTGAATCAAATGTGCCTTTTATACTTTTTCTCTGTAAATATTTTTCTTCACCTTTTTAAGAACTGTAAGATAATCACTCATATTTATTTATATATGAGACAATTGGGTTATGTTTTAGTGTTTTCATTTTGACTGGCTTATTGTAGATGAGTAATGAGATGCAAAATATATGACACAATGCAATCAAGTAGTTCTGAGAAATAAAAACATCATTATCATAAACTGGATCATAATAGAATTCTCTGTAGGTATCAGCAAAAAAATGGGTATGCAACCTCAGTAATAAATATGTATCCTTCCTACATGTAACACTTCAATTTGCTTTGCACACCTATGAAAACATTTTATTTATAACATGAATTTTTAGCAGAATATTTTAGGAAATGACTTCACATTATACTTATTTCTAGGGACTGAATTTTATTTACTGAAAGTTAACAAGAAGAGAAATAATTATTGGTTCACTTTCTTAAAAATGTATTGTGAACAACAACAAAAATCTTTTGTTTTATAATAAATGCAACATATATACCATATAAAGTAGTTTTATTTAATATTTGGACACCAATTATGTGCTACATTTGTTTTTTTCTAAGGGATTATGAAAGGATTTAGGTGGCCAAACAAATGGGTTTAAGGGTTGCATGTGCTTATCATACCAGTAAGATTTAATGCAGATCAGAGCCACAGTGTTGCACTAAGAATGGGGAAAATATTGAGAAAAGAGGGTTCAATGATTAGATATGGTTGATTATGGAGAGGGGAAAATTGAGAATTACATATATGGCTCTATTTTACATGATTCATTGTAAAACAGGCAGGAAAAGGTCAGTTTTATTGAGAAAACAGTGAGTTACATGGTGAACTTGGTGGGCTTTGCCTGTCTATTGGGCATCAAGAGAGAGACCTTCGGCTGGGAGCTAAATTTATAGATCTGATGAGTGAAGAAAAGGTCTGTGCTTAAGAAAGGGATTTGAAAATCACTAGCATATAAGTACAAAAATCATTACAGGATTATAGAGGTGCAGCTTGATGTAATGAAAAAGCAATGGGCAAAAAAATTATAGTATACACTCGATCCTAACACTTGATAAGTATGTCATTTACACAGGTCATCCAGCCCAGTTCCCTTTAAAGTCTCAAAGTAACTCTCTTATATTCCTTAAAATGTTTTAAGAATAAGTTGTAATATTTTTACAAATCATGTATGTAAGGTAGGCTCCTTCCTCCCTCCCTCCCTCCCTCCCTCCCTCCCTTCCTCCCTCCCTCCCCTCTTCCTTCCTTCCTTCCTTCCTTCCTTCCTTCCTTCCTTCCTTCCTTCCTTCCTTCCTTCCTTCCTTCCTTCCACCACTTTCTCAGGCCCACGGGGCAATAATGAGGGCATGCAGGAACCACCTAAGAGAATGAAACAAACAAGGGGCGAGAAGAATGGAGGCAAGACAGGATTCTGATCAAGCATCAAGATCTTTATTGAAGCATTGTGGTTTATAAGCGCTCAGAACATGTAATAAAAGAAGCATAATGTGTGTCTTTGGGTTTATACCCTAATTGAGTATATTTTACCAAAAAAGCTAGAAAAAAGTAATTTTAAAATTTAGTACAAAATAAAGAAAAACATTCAAAATAGTTTAAGGTGTTAAAAATGTAGCATCCTTGGTTATATAGAATACTGAAAAAGTACAGATAATCCTGTGAGATTTACTGAAAATTGTGTTTTCTTCCCAAAGCTCTCTGACAATATGGAATGGTTAACAATAAGTATCTTGGTAGCCTAGGAGGATTTCATTTGTAAAAATTTCTTTTTTCTAAATTGCATTCTGAATTACTCTTTCCTAACATCCTGAATAACACCGTGAGTGATGTGTTAAAGTGACTTGAATAAATAAAACTATATTTGGGTTTGGGGTATCTATGCCTCTTTGCTATTTTTATCTAAAGGATTTTCATGGATTACTCCTAGTACTTCATAAATACACAAGCATGGTCTGGCAAGAAACTGGTTGCTACTGAGAAGGGTAGGCTTTTCAGTTTGGATTGATAATATTCTGTACTGGGATGGCTATATAAACCAGCAGAATTTACTTATGATCTGCCAAATAAATGAATTCACTTGGGTAGGGACTTACAGCCAATATTTGTCTCCATGTTCACTATTGTCTTTGTTTTGGACTTTCTGGAGTCCCATGAATCAGTCTGCAATATTTATTGAGTGTCTTCTGGGTACAGAATATGAGCACTGTATGAGGATCTATGAAAAGTGTTAAGAAAATGAAGGACTATGCACACATTAGTATCATGGGTTACATGTGGAAGAAAGTTATCAACCTCCATGCTTAGAATAGTCAACCTAGGTGCTTGTCAGTTCAAAAGTCTTCTCCTGGGAAGCCTCATAATGCCTGTTTCATACCTAGGTGCTTTTCTAATAAAAGGCTTGATACAATCTATGCCTCATTGTCTCTATAACCTTTGAGCCAGGGTAGACTCTACCTAAATTTATCCATATGTTGAATGACTAATTGTTGCCCAGAATGACTTATGCTAGGATAAACAGCAGTAGCCCATAATATATGTCAATTAGTTGGATGAAGCTCAAATTTAGGGACTTAAAAAAAAGTCAGTTACACAGGAAGAGCAGGAGTAAGAGATGTAGAGAGGGGGACTAGCTAAGTCACCAAGGTAGAGTTTGGAGTAGGGATCAGCCAGTGCCCTACTGTGAGAAGTCCATAAACTATTTTCTATTAAGACATCAGAACTGCTATTAGATTTTAGAAAATATTTCTTTGTGTGGAATTCTGTGCCTATCCTCACAGTCTCTCGAAGGATTTCTGAGAGCCCACTAGGACAGATCAAACCCACGAAGGCATGTTTATTATTTCCTCCCTCCTTTTTCACTTTCCCACTTCCTCATAGTACTTTCTGATATGCTACCAATTGTAGTGTCTGCTTTGTGATGGCTCCAAACCAATATACTCTTCTCATGGAATTCTATACCTTTTTGGGAAAGTAAGAATTAAGGGACTAGTATAGGACACGATTGTTCAAATGGATGTTAGTACTGTCATCTTATAGCAACCATTCTTAGCAAACCTTTCTAGGTAGGAAACCGAAGACTTGAAAGCAGTCTTGGGGTAACATTCTTAGCTAATAACACTCACATTAGGCCTTTTAAATTGACCAAGAGAATTATCATGTGTTGAAATATTGATTACCTCTTGTAAATTAGTGACCTAATTCTATGCATGGAATGCTATAATGGGGAATGATTGGAAATCATTTCTGGATTTCATTGTTGAGCTATTTAATTGAAATATATTTTCTCTAGAAAAACCTTCACTTCTAGGTTTTAATAAAACATTTCAAGCCAGTTCTGTTAAATGTCCCCCCCCAAAGTACTAACATCAAGAAAATATGGAGCCGATATTTGTCTCATAATTGCACTAGAAGTGGCTCTTACAATCTACACTAAAGAGATGGATTCAAAATGTGATGGTAAGTAACTGAGGACCACAGGGAATGGACATGCATGCTGGGCTGGAGAAGTTTTGTAGAGAAAGTTAAGTGAGAATAACAAAACTGTTTTCTAAATAGTAAATAGTATACTACTTGAGAAACTTTTCCCCAGATAGTAAATTTTCCTATTAGATAGACCTGTTAATTAAATCTATAAACAATCATGTCTTAAGTTGCATAATATGAAAAAATATATAAAATAAACATAGTCTCCAACCAAGATATAGACACAGTGACAGATAAATTCTTATTTTTATGTTTCCAAATAAAAAAATTATTTATTTTTTGCTTTAATTATGGATAAAGGCTAGTAATCTTACTTTTGCTTCTTTTCAACAATGATCACTTTGATCATGCTCAACATTTCATGCATTAAGAAATAAGCTCAAATTTTATATACTTTATATATATATTTTTTAAATATAGTCAGCATCAGAATGGTATTTTCATTCAGGTTCCAGAGCTGCTTGTATTCCAAAAGTGTGTTCTGCCTATTTTTTTCAGTCTTTATTTTTCTCTTTTTTTTCTGTCCTTGTTCATGTTGCTTGCATTGTCCTCAGCTCAGTGAGGTTTCAGCACTTTAACTTTCAAAGAGAATATATGGTGCATTCCACAAAGCCCCTTTTCTAGCATAGCAAACTACTAGTGACAAGCGACTTTAATAGGAGATATGTGTCTTTAGTCATTTGTGGAGTCACGGGATCTGTATAATGAAAGCTCTGGCATTCTGGTGGAAGTAGGTCTCATTGTTCTCACACGATTCTACTGGTATCAGCTTAATTGATCCTGCTTTTGTCAGAAGGTAATTTGTGTCAACCCAGCACCAAGGGAGACAAGCAATAGAAGGCTATACTCTTTAAGGCCGAGCTGTCCATTTTTACAGTTGCTGTCAAGGTAGATTTACATCCTTTACAATTATGCAGAGTGTGAAAAAAAAGATAAAGGGTAAGGATAGTAGTTTCTTCACTGGGCCAATTAGATGAGAGCGTTGGATGTGCAGAGTGAAAAAGTTGGGCTTCTCAGGAACAGATTTCCTAAAATGCAGTTTAACAGCTACAGCACATAGAATTATTAATTCATGAGTAACGATTCAGTGAAAAATGTACTTGAATGTTCAGAAAGGATAATGTAGTGTTTTAGATTTTGTGTAAAAATGTTTTAGGTGGCACATGACTCTATTATATCATCATCTTTTATGGGAAGGAGAAAATTGTGATTAATTTCACCTCATATACAATATAAGTACTAGATAAGACTTGGGATACTTAATTTTTCCCCCTATAGTACCGAACTAATATATATAGTCTTGGAACTACAGCAACTCGATATGCCCTTGATACACACACACACACACACACACACACACACACACGCGCGCGCGCATGCGTGTGCACAATCCCACCAATAAGAGTCACTGAGAGCTGTCAACACTATAAAATAATGGATTTTTAGCATGCAAAGCTCATCAAAGGATAAATTCATTCATGGAAAAATCGTTACCTTGTCTTTTAAAAATATTAATTTCAAAATAAAGAAATCAGTCTTATTTGAGGACAGTTATCTTTAATATTAAAGTTTTGTTTGTTTGGGAATTTCTCTGGGTAAGTTTCTTTTTTTTTAATTATTTTTTTATTAAGATATTATCTGTGTACATAGATTATCATTGCCCCCTCCCCCATAGATGCCCTCCCTCCCCAGAGTTTTGTGTCCATTGGTTATTCTTATATGCAAGCATACCAGTCCTTCGGTTGATCTCTTATCTCCCCCATATCTCCCTACCCCCCCCCCCGCTGTCATTTGACAGTCTGCCTGTTGTTTTACTGTCACTATATCTATCTTTCTGTTCATTTGTTTATAATGTTCTTTAAAATCCATAAATGAGTGAGGTCATGTAGTGTTTCTCTTTCATTGACTGGCTTATTTCACTCAGCATGATGCTTTCCAATTCCATCCAGGTTACTGCAAATGTTGAGAATTCCTTCTTTTTTATGGCAGCATAGTATTCCATGGTGTAGATGTACCATAGTTTTCTGATCCATTCATCTGCTGACGGGCACCTAGGCTGTTTCCAAATCCTAGCTATTGTAAATTGTGCTGCTATGAACATAGGGGTGCATATATCCTTTCTGATTGGTCTTTCTAGTTTCTTGGGGTATATTCCTAGTAGTGGGATTACTGGGTCAAATGGGAGTTCCATTTTCAGTTTTTTGAGGAAGCTCCATACTGTTTTCCACAGTGGTTGCACCAACCTACAGTCCCACCAGCAGTGCACGAGGGTTCCTTTTTCTCCGCAACCTCGCCAACATTTGTTGTTTGTTGTTTTGTAGATGTTGGCCATTCTGACAGGTGTGAGATGGTACCGCATTGTTGTTTTGACCTGCATCTCTCGGATAATTAGTGACTTGGAGCATGTTTTCATGTGCCTCTTGGCCTTCTTTCTGTCTTCTTTTGAGAGGATTCTATTTAGGTCCATTGCCCATTTTTTAATTGGCTCATTCATTTTCCTTTTATTGAGTTGTATAAGCTGTCTGTAGATGTTGGAGATTAAACCTTTATCAGTGATATCGTTTGCAAATATGTTCTCCCATACAGTGGGTTTTCTTGTTGTTTTGTTGATGGTTTCTTTTGATGTAAAAAAGCTTTTTATTTTGATGTAGTCCCATTTGTTTATTTTCTCCTTAGCTTCCATTGCCCTAGGGTTAGTATCAGTGAAGAAGTTCTTTAGGCATATGTCTGAGATTTTGCTGCCTGTGGATGCCTCTAGTATTTTTATGGTTTCCCGTCTTATGTTTAAGTCCTGTATCCATTTTGAGTTTATTTTTGTGTATGGTGTAAGTTGGTGATCTAGTTTCATTCTTTTGCATGTCTCTGTCCAATTTTCCCAACACCATTTATTGAAAAGACTGTCTTGGCTCCATTGTATGTTCGTGCCTCCTTTGTCAAATATTAATTGAGCATATTGATTTGGGTTGATGTCTGGATTCTCTAATCTATTCCATTGATCAATATGTCTGTTATTGTGCCAGTACCAGGCTGTTTTGAGAACAGTTGCTTTGTAATACAGCTTGAAATCTGGTATTGAGATTCATCCTACTTTACTCTTATTTCTCAAGATTGCTGAGGCTATTCGGGGTCTTTTATTGTTCCAAATGAATTTTTGGAGAGTTCTTTCTAGGTCTGTGAAGTATGTCCATGGTATTTTCATGGGGAGTGCATTGAACTTATATATTGCTTTGGGAAGTATGGACATTTTGATGATGTTGATTCTACCAATCCATGAACATGGTATGTTCTTCCATCTGTTTACATATTTCTCTATTTCTTTTTTCAGTGTCCTGTAGTTTTCTGCATATAGGTCTTTTACCTCCTTGGTTAAGTTTATTCCTAGGTATCTTAATTTTTTTGGTGCGATGGTAAACGGGATTGCTTTTTTAGTCTCTGTTTCTGTAAGTTCACTATTGGTGTAGAGAAATGCCATTGATTTCTTGGCATTTATTTTGTATCCTGCTACATTGCCAAATTCGTTTATTAAGTCTATTAGCTTTTTGATGGAGTCTTTTGGGTTTTTTATGTACAATATCATGTCATCTGCAAATAGTGACAGCTTTACTTCTTTTCCAATTTTGATGCCTTTTATTTCCTCTTCTTGTCTAATTGCGATGGCGAGTACTTCCAGTACTATGTCAAAGAGGAGTGGTGAGAGTGGGCATCCCTGTCTTGTTCCTGTTCTTAGAGGGAATGGTTTTAGTTTTTGCCCATTCAGCATGATGTTGGCTGTGGGTTTGTCATATATAGCTTTTATTATGTTGAGGTATGATCCTTGTACTCCCACCTTGTTGAGAGTTTTTATCAGGAAAGGGTGCTGGATTTTATCAAATGCCTTTTCTGCATCGATAGATATGACCATATGATTTTTATCTCTCAATTTGTTTATGTGATGTATCACGTTTATTGATTTGTGGATATTGTACCATCCTTGCATTCCTGGAATAAAACCTACTTGGTCATGGTGTATGATCTTCCTGATGTACTGCTGGAGCCGATTTGCTAGAATTTTATTGAGGATTTTGGCATCTATGTTCATGAGGGATATTGGCCTGTAATTCTCTTTCATTGAGTTGTCTTTATCTGGTTTTGGTATTAGGGTGATGCTGGCTTCATAACAGGAGTTTGGCAGTGTTCCTTCCTCTTGAATTTTTTGGAAAAGTCTGAGGAGGATAGGTTTTAGTTCTTCCTTGAATGTTTGGTAAAACTCTCCTGTGAAGCCATCTGGCCCTGGGCTTTTGTTTGCTGGAAGCTTTTTGATGACTGCTTCAATTTCTTCCCAAGTTACTGGTCTATTGAGATTTTTAGATTCTTCCTGATTGAGTTTTGGAAGGTTGTATTTTTCTAGGAATATGTCCATTTCCTCCAGGTTGTCCAGTTTGTTGGAATAGAGTTGTTCATAGTATTTTGTAACAATCCTTTGTATTTCGGCGGGGTCTGTTGTTATTTCACCTCTTTCATTTCTAATTTTATTTATTTGGGTCCTCTCTCTTTGTTTCTTGGTTAGCCTGGCTAGAGGCTCATCAATCTTGTTAATCCTTTCAAAGAACCAGCTCTTGGTTTTGATGATCTTATGTATTGTGTCTTTGGTCTCTATGTCGTTAATCTCTGCTCTGATTTTTATTATTTCCTTCCTTCTGCTTACAGTGGGCCTTTCTTGCTGTGCTTTTTCTAACTGTTTGAGTTGTAGGGTTAGATAATTTGTTACCATTATTTCTTGTTTTTTGCAATAGGCTTGTAGGGATATGAACTTCCCTCTCAAAACAGCTTTTACTGTGTCCCATAGATTTTCGATTGTTGTGTTTTCATTGTCATTAGTTGTTCATAGTATTTTGTAACAATCCTTTGTATTTCGGCGGGGTCTGTTGTTATTTCACCTCTTTCATTTCTAATTTTATTTATTTGGGTCCTCTCTCTTTGTTTCTTGGTTAGCCTGGCTAGAGGCTCATCAATCTTGTTAATCCTTTCAAAGAACCAGCTCTTGGTTTTGATGATCTTATGTATTGTGTCTTTGGTCTCTATGTCGTTAATCTCTGCTCTGATTTTTATTATTTCCTTCCTTCTGCTTACAGTGGGCCTTTCTTGCTGTGCTTTTTCTAACTGTTTGAGTTGTAGGGTTAGATAATTTGTTACCATTATTTCTTGTTTTTTGCAATAGGCTTGTAGGGATATGAACTTCCCTCTCAAAACAGCTTTTACTGTGTCCCATAGATTTTCGATTGTTGTGTTTTCATTGTCATTAGTTGCCATGATGTTTTTGATTTCTTCCTTGATTTCTCTGGTAACCCAGTCTTTGTTCAATAGCATGCTATTTAGTCTCCATGTGTTTAATTTCTTTGGCTTATTATTATTGTAGTTGATTTCCAATTTTATGGCACTGTGATCTGAGAAAATGCTTGATAAGATTTCTATCTTCTTGAATTTGAAGAGACTTTGCCTATGTCCCAATATGTGGTCTATCTTTGAGAATGACCCGTGTGCACTTGAGAAGAATGTATATTCTGTGGCTTTGGGATGAAATGTTCTGAAGATGTCAATTAATTCCATCTGGTCTAATACGTCATTTAGAATTGACGTTTCTTTACTGATTTTTTGTTTAGATGATTTGTCCAGAGGTGACAATGGAGTATTAAAATCTCCTACTATGATTGCATTGCTATTAATCTCTCCCTTAATGTCCTCCAGCAGTTTCTTTATGTATTTGGGTGCTCCCGAATTGGGTGCATATATGTTTACCAGGGTTATTTCTTCTTGTTGGATTACACCCTTTAGTATTATGAAGTGGCCTTCCTTATCTCTTGTTATGTCCTTCACTTTGAGATCTAGTTTGTCAGATATAAGTATTGCTACCCCAGCTTTTTTTTCATTTCCGTTTGCCTGGAAAATCTTTTTCCATCCTTTCACCTTCAGTCTGTGGGCGTCTGTTTTTCTGAGGTGGGTTTCTTGTAGACAGCAGATGAATGGGTTTTGCTTTCTTATCCAATCTGTTACCCTATGTCTTTTAATTGGAGCATTTAAACCATTTACATTTAAAGTAATTATTGATAGGTAGGTATTTGATGCCATTTTTATTCTATCCCCCTGTGTTCCTTCTTCGCTTCCTATTTCTTTATTATTACAGTAGACCCTTTAGCATTTCTTGCATTGCTGGTTTGTTGGAGATAAATTCCTTTAGTCTGTTTTTGTCGGTGAAGCTCCTGATTACACCTTCAATTTTGATTGACAGCCTTGCGGGGTACAGTATTCTTGGGTTCAGACCCTTCCTTTGCATGACTTTGTATATGTCATCCCATTCCCTTCTGGCCTGATGAGTTTCTGTTGAGAAATCAGTTGCTAGTCTGATGGGGTTTCCTTTATATGTAACTTTCTGTCTCTCTCTGGCTGCTTTTAAGATTCTGGTTTTGTCAATGTTTTTTGCCAGTTTAATTATAATGTGTCTGGGTGTTCATATTTGGGGGTTCATTTTGTTGGGGACCCTTCGAGCATCTTGGATTTGTGTTGGTTTTTTCTTCTCTATCTCAGGAAAGTTTTCTGTCATTATTTCTTGAAATACTTTTTCCATATCATGCTCAGTTTCCTTTCCTTCTGGAACCCCTATTATTCTAATATTGTTTTGTTTTGTATTGTCCCAAAGCTCCCTTAGGCTCTCCTCCTGTTTTTTAATTTTTTTTTTCTAGCAACTGCTGTAATTGGGTATTTTTTTCCATTTTGTCTTCTGGCTCACTGATGCGGTCTTCTGCTTCTTCTAGTCTACTCTTGATGCTTTCTATTGAGTTCTTCATAGTAGCGATGTCATTTTTCATTTCTTCTTGGGTCACCTTCATTTCCTCTTGGGTCTTCTTCATTTCCTCTTGGGTCTTATTCATATTGTCAAATTTGTCTTCCATTCTTTTTAGCCAACTTATGATCATTACTCTGAATTCTTGCTCTGGTAGGTTGCTTGCCTCTAACTCGTTTACTTCCTTTTCTGGTGATGGTTGATTTTCTTTCACAGGCGGGTTGTTTCTTAGTCTCCCCATGATCTCTCTTTATAGGGTGCCTGGTTACGTAGTTCTCTCCCTCCTGCTTTGATTTAAAGGCACAAAACACAACACAACCAGGTACAACACACAAGGCACTGGACAGAAATGTGTTTGCAATATTAATATCCTCCAATAAAGGTGTCTAGAACCCAGATAACAAGAACATACAATCCAATAAAAAGAATAAGCAAACCAATCTTACAAAAAAAAAAGCATAAACATTTGATATAGTTAGCGTTCAACATACAACAACAAAGGGGTAGAGAGAAGGCTTTTTTTTTTGGTGGGGGGGCAGTGACAAGGTAGGTGTGAATGGGATTGGAGCAGGGGGTTGGGAATTGTATATACACAGGTCAGGTGAAAATTTTGGAGAGGGTAAACAGAAAGAGTAAGGAAAATCTAGAGCAGTAAAGGGTTAAGATAAGCAGGACACCAAAGGTAAAGGGTTAGGAATAGGGAGATGTCATAAAGGTAGGTTTGAGATAGAATAGAGCGTTGGAGAAGGCAAGGTACGAATAGTTTTTAGAATAGTAATCCCGAAGGGGGAAATAGAGATAAAAAGAAATAGAGGAAAAAGGAAAGAAAAAAAAAAGAAAGCAAAAAAAAGGATTATAATATGACACTTAAAAAGTAGTAATAAAAATAAACAAAAGAAAATAAGATAAAAAAGATAAAAAAGGTAAAATAGTAGTAGTAATAATGTTGATTACCTATAAAAAATGAATTAATTAAAAAGGTAAAATCTAGTGATGGCAGATGAAAAAAATTTCTTGAGTAAACTTTGCAATTAAAGTAGGTAAAAAACAAAAATTCAACAGTTAAAAAATAAAAATTGAAAATTAAAAATTAAACAAAATTTGCAGTAATGAAGGTCATTCACTTTCTGTGTTGCTATGTCTCACACGCCTGTTCCCAGTCTGGGCGGTAGTTGCAGTTCACTGTGTTTCACTGTTCCTCCGTGTTGATTACAAGACCTGATTTTTAAGCCAATCTAGAGACCATATGTGCTTTAGCCTCTGGGTGGCAGTGTTTCTGGATGACTTCCAGGACTCTAAAGCCTTTCTAGCTTTTTCTCCTTCTCTGTGTCTCTGATGGCTGGGGGTGGGGTGGTCTGGAGCTGGCTGCACTCCCCTGTAATTCTGCGGATACTTCTTGGACTCAGATCCAGCTGTGCTGCTCCTTAGATATCCCTAGTCTTAGGAGCCCTGTCCTCAGCCAGGCGCGTCTCCAGCTGAAAAGCCTGGGGCTTCCTGTAAATCCAAGACCAGTCCCTCAGCCTCTGTGTGCAACGCGAGCTGGTGTGCGGGGGGGTTGCTGAGCTGAGTGGAACTCAGTCAGAGCTACCGGGCCGAGGGGAACTCACCCACCGGATCGCTGCGAAATCTGAGCTCCTCTGAGATCAAGGGTTCGCGCCGACTATGATCAGTTGCTGTTCCTTGGGGCTGGGGATAATCAGGCCTCCGACTCGAACCTCCTCCCTTCCAAGATGGCGAGATTTCCTGTCCGCGCCGGCAAGTATCTCCGGTAAGGGACCCAGCCGTGGGTGGTCAACTGTTGGGGGCTCCCTGATCAGCAGACCCCAAATTTCCTCTGGTGTTTGCCAGTCTCCTGGCTTGTTGACGAGCACTACTAGTGCGATCCTCAGCTGCTCTCTCTCTCTTCCTCGGGACCAGACTCAGAAACCGCCCATGTGCTCTTCCGCCATTTTCTCCTCCGGTAAGTTTCTTATCTAAGGGATTTCACCAGGTACTTCAGATGAGGTTTTCATCTATACAGACCTATCTTTATTTTGATTTTGACTCATCTTCAACACTTGCAGATAGGACTAAGAGGTGACCTCAATTTATTGCTGAATAAAAATAGAGTTAGACAGTTTTTGTATGTTTGCTGAAGCTTGAGATTTTTCATCTTAAAACTAGAGTAGTGGAGGATATTACATTCATGTAAAAAGTGTTCTTAAACTTCTTTGACAAGTTGCTGATCAATTTCAAGCAGCACATTGTTCCTTATTCTTTTTTTTCTTTTTTAAAAATATATATTTTATTGATTTTTTTTACAGAGAGGAAGAGAGAGGAACAGAGAGTTAGAAACATCAATGAGAGAGAGTCATCGATCAGCTGTCTCCTGCACAGCCCCTACTGGGGATGTGCCCGCAACTAAGGTACATGCCCTTGACCGGAATCGAACCCGGGACCTTTCAGTCCGCAGGCTGACGCTCTATCCACTGAGCCAAACTGGTTTTGGCTCCTTATTCTTTTTCTTCATATTCTTTGATTACTCCATTTTTCATAGGTTGAACACTCAATTGTGGTCACTTTTTGTAAGTTTGGATAAAATATAAATTATAGTACCCAACCATAAGTAACTTAAAATAACTTACTTTTGTGTATTTCTTCCAGAAAGGAATATGTATGTCAGTCAAAAACTTAAAATGAAGTCAGGAAAGGAATATCCTGTGGCTTCTTATAAAGAAAAATAGCTTTCTCAGACTAAGATGTAAATTTAAAGTATTTTTAATGAAAAGGTAGACAACATTTTCTAATAGTCGATTTTGTACCTGTTGTAAAAGTTTTTATTACATACAGAAGATCAATACATTGTTCTCTCATATTTATCAAGATAATGTTTTCTGATTAATGAAATACATATAGACTAATGTCTCAAGTCCAGTTTACATGTTTTTTTATTTTTCTATTTTTTATGTATCTGTATTCTTTTATTTATTTTAAGTGAGAATATTTTTTATTTTATTGAATTTATTGGGGTGACATTGGTTAATAAAATTATATAGTTATAAATAAAATAAACTAATGAACAAAATAGAAACAGACTCATAGAGAATAGTCTCACAGCTGTCAGATGGGAGGAGTTTGTATGGCTGGGTGAAAAGGTAAAGAGATTAAGCAAAAAGGAGGAATCCCTCATAGACACAGTCCAACAGCATAATGATTACCAGAGGGGTCGGGGTGGGGTGAGAAGAGGTGGAAGAGGGTAGAGGAGGAATAAAAGGTGGTGGAAGGACACTTGACTTGGGGTGGTGTACACGCAATACAATATCCAGTTAATAGCTTTTTAGTGCTGAGGAGGCAGTCAATTCAGTCATACCCAACATGAGTGTTTCTGTTTTGAATAACTAAGCTGGCCTAAATGGAAAAATAATCTGTACCAGAAATAGATGCACTTTGTAAAAAATTTCTACTCTGATAATATTTCCTCTCAATTTTATAACCTTCCCAGGGACATGAGTTTTGTTTTAGTAAGAACCAGAAATACAGAATATTTATTTCCTAGGGTATATACACCCATACTTGGCAGAACGATATTTATAATATTAACTTATGTGTCCCTCCCCCTCCTCCAATGTTTCCAGATTGCTCTGTCACCTGCCCTTGTTCCAGCAGCTAGACCAGGAGCCATCCATTGTGTCAAGGCAGTTTCATTATTGGGAAAGCAAGATTTTGAGAGTCAAGTTTTTAAATTTTGAATTAAAACATCAAGTGTGACGCAAAAATGTTGGAATGATACCAGGTAGATAAGAGCCAGGTTTGCCCGTGTCCCGCTGACTGTATGAAGAATATCCAGATTGGGAAGTGGTAGTGAGAAGAAAGAAGGGGAAAGAGTTCTTTGTCTCTGATGGATTCCTGAAAGGGGACCAGATAACATACATTTTTCTCCATTTTCTACCCTTAATTGCCAAATCAAAGGGACAGCAATATCCCCCACCCCAGGTGTACTTGGTGAACTTGGAGAGTGGAGTGATCCTGTGCCTTTTTTCCCCTTCAGACAGATTCTAGGAAATAAAAGAATACCGAGTTTCTCTGTATCACAGCTTGGAACAGAAACATCTGTGTGTGGGTGTCTAGGCAAATGGGCGTGAAGCAGCCTGCTGCAATATCCACATGTCCCTGCGGAGCTAAGGAAGCAGCAGAAATATTGTTCTGAGGGACAAAGAGCTATGTGGTTATGGCACACAGAGCTAATAATACTGTAAATGCCTTGTTTTCAAGACAAGGCGTCTGTGACAGTGATGTGCCTGACATGAACACAGAAAACTGCCCGAAACGCTAGCATCTAGACTGGGGTGGGCAAACTTTTTTACTTGAGGGCCACAATGGGTTCTTAAACTGGACCGGAGGGCCGGAGCAAAAGCAACTTGACCATGCTGGCACTCTCATCTTGGGCTGCTGGTGAAGGAGAGGAGGGGTTAGCAAGAGAACCCTCCGCTCTTTCAGCTCCGCGGGCCAGATAGAACAGCCGAACGGGTTGGATCCGGCTCGCGGGTGGTAGTTTGCCCACGGCTAATCTAGCAGATCACAAGGTAATATGTATATCTATTTTAATAAAAGGACAATATGCTAATTAGAACAGGCATCCTTCCAGACAAAGCCACAGTGGCGGGGGGCTGAGGCAGAGGTGGTTCTCGGCAACCAGGCTGGCATTGGAGAGCAGTTAGTAGTGACCAGGTCTACAGGCAGAGGTAGTTAGGGGTAATTAGGCAGGCAGGTAAGCACTTAGGAGCCAGCAGTCCCGGATTGTGAGAGGGATATCCTGCAGGGATTGGGCCTAAACAGGCAGTTGGACATTTCCCAAGGTTCCTGGATTGGAAAACATGCAGGCTGGGCTGAGGGACCACGCACCCCCCCCCCCCATCCCTGTGCATGAATTTCGTGCACCAGGCCTCTAGTAGATGATAATGGAAAATGCCCAGATTTCTACCCACATTCTCCGTAACTTGTCATTACGTAAGTTCTAAAGAATTTAGCAGCTAACACAGGGAAAAGATGAGGAGAGTATCTGAAATATCTAACTTATTGCTACCCAATGACAGATGCTTAGAAAACAAGTTTAGTTATAGCAAAGAAAGTTACATTTCTTGAAATGTCTTATTTGGTAGATTATTATGTATATTTTTAACATACCTCTTATCTTGAATGTGTCATTGTTGTTTCTAGCTCTTGTAATAAATAGCACTAAATATTTAAAATATCCACTTGCTCTTTCCCATCTAAGGTATGCTTGGCCAATTGTAGCCATTGAAGACTCTGTTGTTGAATTTTGTGAACATTTAAAGACATTTTTAATTATCATTATTTTCTGATTGTATTGTTTAAGAATGAGATGAAATATAAAGCTGCAAGATGATCCTGGCCTATCCTATATAATAAAACCCAAATATGCACATTGACCAAACAGCACAATGACTGGTCACTATGATATGCACTGACCACCAGGGGGTAGATGCTCAACGCGGGAGCTGTTCCCTGGTGGTCAGTGCGCTCCCACGGGGGGGGGGGGGATTGTTTAGCCAGAAGCCAGGTTCATGGCTGGTGAGCACAGGGGTGGTTGTTGGAGCCTCTCCCGCCTTGGCATCAGCCCTAAGGACCTTGAGGGGTCCTGGACTGCAAGAGGGCACAGGCCGGGCTGAGAAACCTCCTCTGCCCTCCTCCCCTCACTGGGCCTCTAGTCATATATAGTTCTATAGCTAGCTATTTTTTCAATATGTCCTGGTTCCTTTAACTGGGTAGTGATATTAAAAACTCAGGTCTAGGCACAAGGTGTCCAATTATCTTTTTAAAACAGGATAATCACAAGTGGTGCAGAATATGAACAAGATTAATTGGTGACATTTGAGGATAGTCTAAAATAGCAAATCTCAAACCTTTTGTCTCAGGATGCATTAAAATTACTGAGACTCTCAAGAAGCCCTCGTTTATCTGGGTAATATTTACTTTTACTGAAATAAAGATAAAATTAAAAAAAATATTTGTTCAATATCCCATTTAAATTACACAATAATAAACCCAACACTTGTTATAGAAGTAATATATTTTATGAAAAATAACTACATTTTCAAAATTAAAAAAATTATCAAGAGTAGTAATATTGCTTTACGATTTTCTTCTTCATGTCTGACTTGATAGAAAAAAGCTTTATTATCAGTTCTGCTTTCAACATGTTGTAATTTAGTGTTTTGGTTAAAATCTATGAAGAAAATCCAGCCTCACACAGATATGTAATTGGAAACAAGAAAACTATTTTAATAGCTTTTGAGATGATTTGGGCACTTTGTGTAGCCTCTGGGAAAAGCTACTGTACCTTTATGAGAGAATGAGATCCTGTATAAAAAGCCTAACATGCAAATCGACCAAACAGCGGAGTAACTGATGGAATGACTGGTTGCTATGACATACATTGACCGCCAGGGGGCAGATGCTCAATGAAGGTGCTGCCCCCCAGCTCATAGGCCCCAGGCCAGCCAAGGCGGGTGCCAGCAGGGACTTACACCCCTCCAGCCAGCCGATCAGCCAGTTGCACTGCAGAGGGAGTTACGAGTGGCAGCAGGGGGCGCAGGGCCCGCAATCAGGCAGCACCAGGCTGCCAAGGTGGGTACCACCAGGGACCCCCCAATCACCCCTCTTGTTGCCCCACAGATCAGCCCTGATTGCCGGCCAGGCCTATATAATAAAACCCTGATATGCAAATTGAACAGTCGAAGGACTGGCAGAACAACTGGTTGCTATGATGCACACTAACCACCAGGGAGGCGCCACTCAGCCAGAAGCTGGGCTCACGGCTGGTTAGTGCAGTAGTGGTGGCAGGTGCCTCTCTTGCCTTCACTGCAGGCAGGTGGTAAGAAGCAAGGGGTTCTGGACTGTGAGAGCCCCGGGCAACGAGAGGCTTGTCTGACTGTGGGAAGACATCCCCCAATGGGTCTGGATTGTGAGAGGGCTCAGGCCAGGCTGAGGGAATCCCTTCTCCCCACCAGTGCATGAATTTTGTGCACCGGGCCTCTAGTAGATAAATAATATCTTAGTATTGCTATGACTATAGTTTTCACCTTGTGTACACCCTTAAAATTATTGGGAGCTCACAAGGGTCTCCAAACCATGTTGAAAAATTTTTATCTTAAATATACTGTGCTTTTAAAAATTATTTCTTTATTTTTAATTACAGTTGACGTACATATTATATTCATTTCAGGTGTAAACCCCAGATTAGATATTTCATAAACCCCAGATTAGATATTTCATAACAATGATATCAAGAAGTATAAATTGGTATAACATCATCACTTAGCAAGTTAAATATACTGTTTTAAGAGGGAAATTTAAAAAGTTTACAGCCTGATTCTTGTATTATTTTTATTCATTGTCTACTTAATCATTGGTTATTTTCACAGGATGATTTTTTAGACATTTACTTAATTGACAGGGGAGAAATTGGCATAAACTCTGCATAGCTAGTGGTAAAATCTTGGGTTAAATGTCAATGTAAAGGTAGGCAAAGCAAGTGAAATTAAATAATTCATGGTTTTTCAATTCATCTTCACTTGGTATAATTTTCTCTCTTATGTCTTCTCCATTTACTTTCTTCTTATTTCCCCATTATAACTTGTCCTACTGTCACATTCTGAGTTTGGTTTAGGGCAGCTGTGTGACATGTCTGATGAGGGGTCACTGGGGCATTTTTCACGGGTTGCTTTGACCATCAATCAGCCATGATGAATGCTTGTGTGAACAATTTCCACCATGAAAACACCTTGTGAGGCACTTGAGAGCGAGGGGGGAAAGGCCGGTTTGGCAAGAATGAGGAGAAAACAGAGTAAGCCCAGCACCAATTTTCTAAATCTGTTGCTCTGCTGGAATGATTGTAAGAGATGATGGATGACTGATATCACTCTCAAGTGTCTTTTATCCCTTAGGATAATTTTGCCAATTTTCCGGTGAACATAAATGTCCACAGATGTTTGAGATGAAACCTGCTGATTTGTAACTCAAAGGCTTTGCCAAATTGTTGGAGAATGTCAGTGGAAACTGGCAACTTGACTATAGTTACAGCAAGAGACCATTGAGTGTCCTGAAGATACTCTTGTAATTTGTCACTGGCACAAATGTCAAGTTTAATGATTTTTTTTAGTAAATTAGTAAGAATGGAATGTTAAGTGTTGCTAGACTCAGCTTATAGTTGGTGAATATAGACTGCATTTGTCTGTTGCTGTTGGTATTCTTTAATTCAAGGAAAACATGTTAACTAAAAGGTTAGTTCAAAAATTTGCTACATTTTTAGTTTATTAAAGTGATTGAATACTGAAAATAATTTTTTAAAAAGATGGGACAAGAATTTTTTAAATAAAAATTTTCACCATTAGTATAAAATGGATGAAATGAATTCGAGCCAAAGTGAAAAGGATGACTTTGTAGTTAAAATATTGCTTCTAAATTTGTTGAAAAATAAATTGTACCTCTGGTTTGCAGACCTCATCCCACCTATATTCGCTCCTCCCCTTAATGCCCTATTAGTGCTTTAGGCATATTACTTGCCTTTGTTTCCCCTTCATATCCCTCATTAAGCCCACTAAATATTGTACTACAGCCATCTTGTATTAGGGATAAAAATAGAAAAGTTTTATATTCAAATCTTAAAATATTTTGTAGTCTATATTTTATAGTTAATTATTTTTAATTATACTCTTTTCTGAAAGATTCATGTCATTTCATTTTTTGTCTCTTTGTTGTCATTTTAACACATTAATAACTATATTAACCCACAAACTTAGCCAAGATTTCTCAACTTTATTGCATACTAGAACATCTGGGAACTTTTAAAAAATTATGTAGATGACTAAACTCCACCCAGAGCCAGGTATTTTTATTTTAAAATAAATTTTCTATGTGATTATAATGCAAACTAAAGTTGAGAATCTAGGCGACAGGTGATAAATAAGTTTTTATTAACCAATTGTTAATATCTATCTAGAGTCAACTATGTTAAGAATGATTCCATGCTCATGTTTGGGCTTAAGGTACAAGGTTTATGATATACAAGGGCTTGAGACAGAATAATGGCTCAAATTTTAGGTTCTTTCTGTCCCTACTATGACCTTCTGACTTCACATTTCTTCCCTTGTGAGTGTTGAGTCCATTCCCTATTTCTCTGGTCTCTATCGATATTACGGGCCCACCATACATATATCATATTGCCAAAGTGAGCACATGTTATGGCAACAGTAATGGAGCCATTCTTGCCATGACAATTGTCAGTATGTATTAATAGTTAAATATTATGCACTCAAAAGTGTTGGGGAAGAAAATCGACTTTATATTTCCAGTTGTGCTAGTTCTACTTATTTTGTGATTGCTGCTTGTTACTTCATCTGCCTGAGCATTAGCTTTATTATATATTCAATAGAGCTACCATTATTATGTAGTTTCTAGGGATGATATTGTGTGAATCATCTGACTTACATTGTAGTAGAGGCCTAGTGCACATTGTGCACATTGAAAGGAAATTAATTTGAAGGTGGCCAGCAGGTGGGGCTGGGTGAGATGGGCTAAACACACCCTGGAGCCAAACTCCTGTAGTCCCTCCCTAGCTGGCCTCACCGGGGTAGCGCTGGGGCTCGAAGGGCATGTTCAGAGTGAGCGGGGTCCCTCCAGCAGGTGAGGTCCCTTGGCCTGGCCTGCACGGATTGGCCTGAAACCAGCAGTCCAACATCCCCCAAGGGATCCAGAGTGCAAGAGGGTACTCTGCAAAGTTTTTGTTGCTAAGCGTTTCCTGTGTAGAGCATCTGCCCCCTGTTGGTCATTGCATGTCATAGCTACTGGCTGGTCAGTTGGTTGGCCTGTTGCTTAGGCATATATATGTATATATACATATACACATATACACATATATACATATATACATATATACATGTATACATATATACATATATACATATATATAAATAATTGTAAAATTATTTGTACAGAATAACTGCTTAGAAAATTATCAACCAGTTTTAGTTATTACTGACATGTGGATAATCTGATTATACACAGAAATTTGTCAGTTAAGTTCAACTAAGTGCTATTTTCTGTTGCTCTCCTTAGCTGCCTCTGCAATCATCTAATGCAGAGAATATAAAACATTGCGAGAGATTGTAATATGCTATAGAAACACTCTACCACCACCACAACTAAAATTACTGAATGACTTATTCATGGTCATATATCAATTAAGTGGCAAAAGCTAATAGACAACACCTCACAACTTACCAAATCTGTTGATTTACATTATCTTATTTGCTACTTATAATACCTGTAAGGTAATATTATTCAAGCTCATTTTACAGAAGAATAAACAGAGGCTCAGAGAATTAAAGTAATTTTCCCAACTGGCTGTGCTATTTTTAATTAAAATTACAGTTATTAAAATTATAGCAGTAGTGTCATAGATATTTTTATTTCCACAGCTAAATGTTTGCCTTACATATTACTGCTTCAGATTAATGAATAAAAAGCTCACATTTTAATTCAGGATAATATTTACTTAGATTATCATAATCTTAGAGCAGAAAATGAAGAATTGATAGCATTTATTTTACTTCTGTTGCATACAATTTTATCTTGATATATTACATGTTGTTTTTTATAGTTTATCTTGTAAAATTTCCAGGATGATGGCCATTTTAGTTCTGAAGGTGATATAAGTCAACTATCTTTTCTACCTTGGAAAAACACACAAAATGAAACAGACAAACATTTTCATTCCAAATTTACCTAGTTGAAATACCCCTTGTGCAGAGGGAATGAGATTTTCAATTTTCTCAGGATGACTATTTCCAGTTATATTTCCAATGAAGATTTATAGTTTTGTGAGATGTTATCATATCCTGTATACTACAGGTGTTAAACATTTAAAGGTCAACATTTCAAAGGAATGTCTAAATATCTATGGCCAATAGTGTTTGCATATGTTTTTTCATGTCCTTGAATTAGCCATGCATGCAGAAAATGCATGTGCAAACCATATGGCAAGAGATCTATGTGTCATGAGAATCTCTTTCCACAAGGGTCTAGGTTGCACATGAGCTAAATCACAATTGAGGCCTACAAGAACTTGGATTCCCAAATGCCTGATCAAGACCAAGCATTGCATTTATTTTTAGAATAAAACAGTAGACTCCTAAGAGACCTAAGTGACTCTCCCCAGTTAGAACACTTGGTACAAAATCAGGAGTGTTAACTCTTTTGGAAGCTACTAAGTGATGTCTAAATGCTTCACCCACTTAAAAAAATATCTTATGTAATAGTAAAACTGCAACAGGAGCACAAAATCTTAGGTTGACTTACCATTTTTTAAAAAAATGGAACTGCATCCCATGAGGATGGAATTGCATTGCAGGAGGAAGTATAGCTCAGGGGCAATATATTTGGCTTTATTTACTAGTCATGTACTTTCTTATTTGTCACAGGCCTTACCACTTCCTGTTGTGTTAAACCCTAATACATTTAGATTGACAGTCAGTCTGGCTCTTACTGGCATTTGAGTTTGAAACTTCTGAGGTTAATCAGGCTCACAGTCCTGCTCAACTCCCACTCCACTCCACTCCTCATGCATTATAAAATTAGTTTGGCTCAACGTTTTGCATCCAACATATGTTAATTGTGCCTTTTGACATTTTGTGGTTTTCTATAATATGTTATTTTATGTGTCTGAACTCACACAGTCCATTAAATTAAAGTAACTTTTTCAGTGTAATGTTTTTATCACATCACCAGTGTTTTTAAGAGCACAGGTAAAAATGCAATTTCATTATATTATGATTATTTGGCTTGCTGTGTTGTTTTCTTCTTATATTGTTAGCTAACTGAGGGCAAAGAGCCTTTTCGTATACTTATTTTTGTATATGTAATAACTATTTCAATGCCTGGTATTATGATCAGATCAATAAATATTTATTAAATTCAGTTTTTGAATTGATATCTTTCCCCAAAATTCCTTGAGAGAGATCAATAGGTATGCAGAGAGTTTTGGTTTGTAAATCATTGCAGAAGCCATGCAGTAATTAGGCTTCATGGACACTGAAGAAATAGTTTATAGCTGACTGATACTTTTTAAAATAAGAGAGCAGTCAATATTAGGATGGATTAAAACAACAATGAGGTACCATCTCACACCTGTCAGAATAGCTATCAACAAATCAACAAATGACAAGTGCTAGAGAGGATGCAGAGAAAAAGGAACCCTCATGCGCTGCTGGTGGGAATGCAGACTGGTACAGCCACTATGGAGAACAGTATAGCGTTTCCTCAAAAAATTAAAAATGGAATTTTCATTTGACCCATTAATCCCACTTCTAAGAATATCCCAAGAAAACAGAAACACCAATCAGAAAGGATATATGAGACCCCTGTGTTCATAGTAGCACATTGTATAACAGCTAAGATTTGGAAACAACTTAAGTGCCCATCAGAATACAGTGGATTAGAAAACTGTGGTACATCTACACAATGGAATTCTATGCTGCTATAAAAAAGAAGGAATTCTTACCATTTGCAACAGCATGGATGGAACTAGAGAGCATTATGCTAAGCAAAATAAGCCAGTCAGAAAAAGATAAATATCACATGATTTCACTCATTTGTGGAATATAATGAACAACAAACTGATGAACAAAAATAGAACCAGAGACAAAGAAGCACTAAACAGACTGTACAACCTATAAAGGAAGAAATTGGGGGGTGAGGGAGTAAGAGATCAACCAGCCGAAACTGGTTTGGCTCAGTGGATAGAGCGTTGGCCTGTGGACCGAAAGGTCTCAGGTTTGATTCTGGTCAAGGGCTTGCACCTTGGTTTCAGACACATCCCTAGTAGGGGGTGTGCAAGAGGCAGTTAATCGATGATTCCATCTCATCGATGTTTCTAACGCTCTATCCCTCTCTCTTCCTCTCTGTAAAAAAAAAATCAATAAAATATATTAAAAAAAGAGAGATCAACCAAAGGACTATGCATGAATATGAACAAAACCAATAGGCACAGGCAGTAGGGTGAGGGTGGTGGTGGTGAGGGCATGTGCTTGGGGGAGGGAGAGGTGGAGGAGAGGTCAATGAAGGAATAAAGAAGACTCATGTAATACTTTAAACATTGAAGAATTAAAAAAGCATAGGATGGCTTAAATAACAGCATAATTCATATTCATGTTCTCATTTATGACTTTCATTTTTATTCCTGACATGGAATAAAAACTCGGCATGAACAATAATGAAAGACTGATATAATAAGTTCACTTACACATGTCAAGATTTGTTAGTACCAGGCACCCAGAATTTCCGTGGCAAAGTACTGGAATATGGAACTCTTAAACATTCTGTTCGTAGACAAATAGAATTTTGATTATTTGTGTCAATTTTCTTGGTAAGTCCTAATTGCAATGAACCTGCCACCTTAGGATTTCTAAGGAAATCTGCTTCCCTGAAATTACTTCAGACTTTGTGTAGGTTGTTAGGGGATAACAAACAAAATAAGCTTTCCTTTCCTTTTATTGCTTTATTCTAATTTGGTTGCCTAGTGATCTTAGATGAATTGAAAGTGGAAGATTCTGAGGATCCCTTACGTTTTGCAGGTAGAATTCAGTGCTTGATCACTTGTCTCTTAGTTTAATTGAGATAGCATATTAATTTAATGAGTTTAAACATATGGGTTTAATTGCCAAACATTCTGCACTAAGCTCCGAATCTAGAAAAATAAATGTTTCAATAGAAGTAGCAAAACCACTAGACACAGAAATCAAAGACTTACATTTGAACTTATTTCTTCCACTAACTCACTATGTAATCTTGGGCAAATTAATTAACCTTCTCAGGTTAGAATGAAAAAAAAATAGTATTAAATGTACCAGAATTAATTCTTAGAAATGTTGGAAAGATCTAACCCTATATAAAAAAGGGGTAATATGCAAATCGACCAAGCAACCCATCACTATAACATGAACTGACCATCAGGGGACAGACACTCAAGGCAGCAGCTGCCCCCTGGTGGTCAGTGTGCTCCCACAGGGGGAGTGCAGCTCAGCCAGAAACCAGGCTGATGCCCAGCGAGCCTCTAGTACAGAGGAAATGGCGGGAGCTTCTCCTGCTTCTTGGCAACGCTAAGGATGTCCCACTGATGGCTTAGGCCTTCTCCTGAGAGTTGGACATCCCCTGAGGAATCCCAGACTATTAAAGGGCACAGGCCAGGCTGAGAGCACCCCCCACCCCCAATGCACAAATGTCATGCACTGGGCCTCTAGTATAATAATATATGTGAAATTAATTTTAATACACAAAGCTTAACACATTTAGCATAAGTTTTATACAAGATTTGGATAGAATAAAATATGTCACTTTTATTATAAAAGCACTTAATCATAAAATCTCTCTGTGAATACATTACTGATATTTTAGTTTGAAATTGTTAGGAACTTCCAGAATTTTGAATGAGTAATATTTCTATACATATTCTGTTCTATGTATATTATTTTATTATTTATGATCAAGTATGACATAGCTATCAAAGAAGCTCATGGCCTTTATTTATTTATTTATTTGTGAGAGAGAGAGAGTGAGAGAGAGAGAGATCAATGTGAGAGAGAAATATATATAGAGAGAGATCAATGTGAGAGAGAAATATATATAGAGAGAGATAAATGTGTGAGAGAAATATCAACTGATTGTATACTGTATGTGCCTGAACCACTGATAGAATATATAAACTTTTGGTGTATTGGATGATGCTTCAACTGACTGAGCCACATCAAGCCTATTCTTGATGCCAGACTTAGGGAAACAGATGACTGTGTTTTCTGGCTTTTACCTTTGGGCTGTGAGAAACACAGATGCCAAATTTGTGGTATTTTGATATTAATCTATTACTATATTTTGTTGTATTTTTGGAGGAATTTTAATGCCATAGAAAAGTACAAAGAATATCCAACTATCCTACAAAGCAGCAATGGCCAATTTTGGTATAAGTCAAACACCACCCTAGTCAAGGAATAGAACTTTGCCGGCCACCCCAGAAACTCCTTCAGAATTTTCCTTCCAGTCACCAAGCCCTCGCTCCTGCTAAAAGCAGTCCCTATGCCGGCATTTAGAATGATCACTTCCTTGTGATTTTCTTTTATAGCTTTATCCCTGAAATATGTCACTAGAAACTGTCACTTGGTCTTGCCTATGATTATAAAACCATGGAGATAATTTGGCAGTTTCTGGTTTATCTCCACCCTCTTGTATTTGGGGTTTTTAGAGATACCTTCTTATTAATTTTGTTGTAAATGGTTTCCACTGGCTTTTGGTCTTGGTCTAGTTGCTCTGCTTTAATGTAGAGATTCAGAAAGATTGATAAACTTGCACTCACTGCTGCTGCCATCTTTCCAGACAGTTATTGTTATTTTGTCATCTTTTCCACAAGTCTCCCCCCTCCCATTTTACTCAAAATGAAATATTAAAGATATAGACGAAGGCTGACCTTTCTGCAGTATGAAATATCAATTCATACTTAAATCTGTGAAAAGTTTTACATCTGGATTAATAAAATTATTGATCTTTTACCTGTATCGTACTGTTTTTATACTGTTGTTTTAAAGTTTGTTTACTCTCTGGTCCATTTTTTCTATGCCCCCCCCCCTAATTATATACTCATATATTCATGAATTTTAAATATTAATAGAAATTTTAGAAAACATAAATCCATTCAAAAAGCTAATTAGAAGTAAGATTGGAATAAATTTATTGATTATTTAGGTGATGATTATATTTTCATCATATTAAATATTCCCAAGCAACAGCATAGAATCTCTCTTCTGATTTTCTTCACTATCCTTTAGAATGGTCTTAGTATTTTTGATGAAAAGATTTCTATATGATTTCATATTTTATTGATATAACTTAATTTTTGTTATTACTAATAAAGCAGTGCTATTTGTATTTTTATTTTGCTTTATATTTTAATGTTTTTTATATGTATTCAACTTATTTTTAATGTTTATCAATGTTAAAATTTCTTATTGATACTATCATTTTTCTATTTATTCTGCTGTTTTTTCCCATGTAGGTGCACTTTCTCTTAAGAGTCCTTATACCTTTTATTTCTGTTATTGTGCTCATTTATTGGCCAGAATCTGATAAATAACTCTGATGATAGTAAATACCCTGCTAATTCCTAATCTTAAAGGACTTTCATATACATATACTCCATTACATGAATTTTTACAGTACTTTTCTAAATTATAGCTTTTTCCAAACTAAGGAGGTTTCCTTCCATTCCTTCAGTTTGATAATTTCTTTTTTGTATATGTCTATGGAGGTAATTCTATAATTTTTATCTTTGAATCTATTAATGTGGTGAATATCATTAGTAAATTTTCCGATGCTGATTTAAACTATAATTTATGAATAGATTTATTTTTAGCATTCTTGTTTCTATGTTCACAAGCAAAATGAAATTGATAGTTCTTGTACCTGGTTTTAAATAATTGTTATCCTTATCTGGTTTTGAATAATTGCACTAGCCTTATTAAATTAGATTGGCAGTGTTTATCTGTCTATATTCTGAAACAATTTTTATTAGGCAGGATTTAACTGTTTATTAAAATTAATAATAACAACAGCAGCAAATAATGTCTTTATATATATTCTTTTAATTGATTTATAATAATTAATTTGTTTCTTTCAGTATGATAGGTTCAACTGTTAATCTTAGTTTACAGATAAGAAAACTGAAGTACAAAAACTTAAGAAGTCACTTGCCTTTTGAAGTTTTTAATTGGAGATCTATGAATCAAAAGTTTAATGGGTAGATTTCAGGGTATTTGAAAATTTGTATATTTATTTTCAATAACTTGCAACTGAATTTTAGCACTTTATTCAACTATGATTATATCCAAATTACACAATATCATTAATAGTATCTGTCTGTTACATCTCCCATGATAAAATTTAGATAAAGTTTTATATCACTTTTTACTTGTTGCTGATATCTAAAAATAATATCGATACTCATTATCTTTTTGAAATTATGAAAGATATTAGAATCACTTCTGGTCTTTATTTGTTGATTTACTGCATTAGTGCAGAAATAAGAGATGTATTTATTTCTTACTTAATATTTAATAACTATTTAAATATAATTATCTTTGCAGTTTTGTATACAATATTTTGTATTGTGGCAACTGACATACAATCTATGTTATTCTAGTATAGGCAAACCAAAGACTATGCATATTTATTTTATGCATATAACATAATATTCTGAGGTGGAGTTCATACACTTCTCCACAAAAACAGGTTGAAATTGCTGGCATTTTGTCAAATTACTAGCTATGTGAGTGACAGTGTGGGCATTGAACTCACTAATAAAATAGGAAATAATAAAGAACTCTTTGTGAGAGAGTCTTAGATTAATGTTTTAATATGTTTAAAAATTATCGGTATATTTAAAATTATGTTTCATATTAAGCCACTTTTTATTATTATACTTTGCCTAAATGAATTTAATACAAATATTCTAATTTGTTGGTGAGTAGCTATTCATAATTTTATTTCATTCATCTTATATCTCTGTTGTATCTATGGTTATTTGTCCATTCTTGTATTTGGTTTGGTTGATTTGATTCATTTTTACTCATTTGGTTTTGTCAGACATGTGACATTACTTTTTCAAAGACTTACATTTGGTTTTGTTAATTTTTAAATAATTTTTGTCTCCTTTTATTTACTTCTGTCCTTATTTTATTTGTTTTGTTTTTTCAAATTAATTGGGTTGAATGATTACTATTATATTTATTTTCAAAACGTCTTTTGTCTTATACATGCATTTTTTTACTTAGTTTTCATTCCCTATCTTAGATTAAGTAATGTGCTATGCCCTTGTAATCCTAATCATATGATTATTTTCCCTGTGAATGATGCCAAGAACAGTTCTCACTGCTTGGATTTGATTTTGATAATGTTTTAAATTAAATTTTTCCTTGAATTTGACTAAATATAAGTATTTTTAAGTAAACCTTTAAACATTTTTTTTGAAATTAAGGAATCGCGAGTAAAGCCAATAAAGACCAGAATACAATAATAAACATGTAATAAATTTTTACCAAAATTGGTTGAGATGAGGTCTCTGAATACAGATATCCTTTTGGCTGAACCATCTGGGTTTAATGTCTGAGTTCAGAGAATTACATCATTGACAGGAAGAAACAGGAAATAAATTTGAGTAACATCTGTTTTCTTCCTTGTCTGTTTGGATCTCAACTTTTATAGCTGTTTTCCCTTTTGTTTTATAAACTAAAATTTCCTGGTTCTCATCATTCCTGTAACCTCAGCAATACTGGATGATGACATGAAGAGCCCCCCTGGATTCCTTGGTCAGTTTATTTGACCATGAGTGCTGAATCCCAGGAATTATTATGACAGATGTACCAACAAGATCAGATTCATCCTGAAGCCAGCACATGGTCAGCATGATTAATAGGAAATGTCTTTGTTCACCCAAGTTCGTCCTGCTGTTGAAGGTGCCAGAACAACACAAAACACAAAACTCAGAACTGTTAAAAAAAAAAAAAAAACTCATAAAATTTTAATATGATTTTAATTCTTTTTGATGCATTTCTTGGTTAACAGAGAAATTTTCATGTCCTCTGTATGTGTCAATAGTTTTTGAATGTATTATCAGGAGTAGAGTTAAAGATACAATTTGTGGGCTGAGAGATGGTGATGAGGACATCAACAACTGCATCTCCTTTGGCTGCCCTGCTCTGCTTTCTACCCACGCTTTAAAGTGCTACTTGAGCATTCTATTCCTCCTATTCCTGCCTGGTTCTTTATATGTTTCTTTAACTAAAAAGCACATAGATTTTCTTAGTGTTTAATTCTATTTTCTTATATTTTCCTCAATTTATTTCTCTCTCTCTCTCTCTCTCTCTCTCTCTCTCTCTCTCTCTCTGTGTGTGTGTGTGTGTGTGTGTGTGTGTGTGTGTGTGTGTGTGTGTTTCCTACTTCACACCTAGCACATACTATGGCTGAAAGCCTTACAAATGGTTAGGACAATGCTAGCACACAAAGGGGCTTATACTAGTAAATCCTCATGGGGAGTGAAGACAAATGTAAATACAATAGTCTTAGTTGGCAAGACAGAGGTATATCAGAGTTTTGAAGTAATATTTCATTCACTTGCATTGGCATATCTGTGGATTACAGTCAGTGTGGTTTTAGGAGCTGAGAAGACAATAAGAAAGCTGGAGGTCGGGGATGGATAGCTGGCTGGCCTCTCCCTCAGGATGCAACTGCAATGCTCGGCGGTCCTTACATACAGGCCCAGAAGAGTTGCTGGGTAAACTGAACCTGTGTTACATGTCTTTAATAAAAAAAAAAAGTTTTATTGTTTTGATAAAAGTCCTTTGAATTTCAATTAGCTATGATATTGTTTGAGGGCACTAGTGCCAAGATTTTGTTGTGTGGTCATATTCAAAGTGCCACTTTCTGATATTCTATATTTCATGAAATGGCAAACAACCCATTTATCTGGGTATAAAACAAAAATTCAGCAGGTAAAACCTACCAAGGCCTTTTCTGCAACAGCCATGCACATTCACCATGAACTGTTTCCTTACTCAGTAATTTATTCATGTCATTATCTATATAGAAACCTATATGTCAGGCCCTAAGTTAGATAATAATATGTTGCAATTTAATGGTTAAGGGAAAATCAAAACTTATAAAGTAGGCACAATATCCTAGAGAAAGAGGGACAAATATAAAAGTATGGGAAGAATTATTTATGACTTTCTTCTTTTTGTCTCAATCCCAAATTCTGTAAGATAAATATTGAGGACAATTGAAGAATTTATTTGTATCTTTCCTAGAATGATCTATCTTGAGCACTTCCACAGAGAAGCCATTATAAGTAATATATTTCCTTTTTTATATTGCTTGAACTTAAGGAGAACTAGAAAAGAAACCTAATGTTCAAGTGTGCAGTAGGAGGCCCATCAATGCTAAAAGGAAGATAGATGTGTCTTATTATCAACAGTACCAGCTCCAAATTTTGCCTGCCTTATGAAAAGATATGTTTAAGATAATGGGTTCAATAACTGAAGGGTTAGGTGAGCTTCATCTCAAATTAGGGAGGATGTCAAAAGTAAAATCCAGGCTGGGCCATAGAACTTGGAGTGCCTGAGCCCACCTACCTACTGTTTTCCTAAGGGAATTTTATCTGGCCTTCAGATCCCAGATAGAATGACATAGATTTGGGCATAAATATGAAATAGGGGGTCAGAATGAATATAGAGAGCAAGATGCTACTTGTGGTTAGAGCCAGGATTTTTTTTTTTAGCACAGGAATGAGATGTGGATATAGTGACTCCTAGAAAAAGAGTCATGGGTCAGGAATCCTCAGACACCAAGGTAAATGAGAGAGATCAATATCCAGGAAATGCCAATAAGGGTATTTCTAAGTAATCCCTTAACAGCTTTCACTTGGGGGACCTGGAGTCAAATTTAATAAGAACTTTACATTCCCCTTTCTACCAGTACTTACAATAGCTGTTGGTATTATCCTATATGAGGGGCCCAGTGCACAAATTTGTGCACCTTGAAAGGAACTGTGTGCCCCGAGGCTGTGGTGGTCATAGGGGAGGGTCTCGGCCCATCCTCCATGCTCCCACACAGGGGTCCTTGCCCCAATCCCTTGTCTGCTTGCAGCCCCCGCCACTGCTGCTGCCACATGCTGAAGGCACTAGCCTTGCTTGCACCTGCTGACAGCACAGAGTGATTGAGGCTGATATAGCAGTGAGTGTGAGCGGTAGCTGACAGCACTGAGCGATCAAGGCTGGTGCTGGGTGCTGGCAGCTGGTGCTAGTGCCTGGCATGGCCACAGCACATAGGAGCAAAGAATTTTCAGTAACCACCAAAGGCTCTCCCCGATGACAGTAACTGGTGCCCCACCTTGGTCTGGTGCCCCCGCTCACCTGCTCCACCATCCTGCTGTGACCAATGCCTGCCATGTTCCATGCTCTGCCGCCTGCTGCCAATTCCCGCCATGTCCCCCCCCCCCACGTCCCCCTGTGGTCAGTGCACATCGATAGCAATCAGTTGTTCAGTTGTTCCACCATCTGGTATATTTGCATATTAGGGTTTTATATATATAGTTACTTAAACATTTTATGTTTTTAAAATATATTTTTATTAATTTCAGAGAGGAAGGGAGAAGGAGAGAGAGAGAGAAACATCAATGAAGAGTGAAAATCTCCTGCATGCCTTCTGCAATCCAGGCTTGTGCCCTTGATCAGAACCAAACCCGGGACCCTTCAGTCCACATGCTGATGCTCTATCCACTGAGCCAAACCAGCTAGGGCAGTGGTCTGCAAACTGCGGCTCGTGAGCTGTGGTTTGCCGCTCTGTTGACTAATGAATTTGTTGACCACTGAGCTAGGGCATTATCATGTATTTAGTAACATATACAGCTGTACCAAATTACTTAATTGTCTTAGGGAAACTGAAGAGACAGGGTGGCAACACAAAAGGAAGTTCTGCTCTCCCCACCTCCTTCAATGGAGACAATGCATCATTCTGTTTAGAGGACTTGAGGTTCCTTTTGGAGGTGGAGCAGTTACCACTGACCTGGCAGAAAAGAACTGCTGAAACAGAGGAGTGATCTTATTCCTTTACTATTTCCTGAGTTCTTTCATTAGAAGTTTGACTGGTATTTGAAATGGGGAGAGGGTAATTATCTAGACCAGTGTTTCCCAAACTTTTGACATATGTGTACCCCTTCTATAATTTTTGTAATGCTGAGTACCCCTCATAAAAAAAATGGATGTATTTTAATAACAATCAAAATATATTTCTTTTTTCTTTTTTTGGTACATACACAAAATAATAATAAACGAAAAATAAAATTATTGATAATAAAATATAAATAATAGTTATATTATAAATAACATTTATTTGGATCAATGAGAAGGATGAAATTGACTTGACTCATGAGAATGTACAATTAGGTGCAGCTAAGCATGGTGCAGTGCATATCCCCACCAAACTCTTCCCGAACCCCTGGAGGTACGCGTACCACACTTTGGGAAACACTGATCTAGACAATAAATCAGAATATTTAAGAAATAATTAATTCACATACTGGATAATTCAGAATCATTCCTTAAAATTATTATTGTTAATATTATAAATTGAAATAATAGTAATATTTTCAAGTAGGATTACAAAGGGTATAATTTTAATAAGAAAAAAATAAACCTTTAGAACATAGACAGTTAAGTACTAGCATAAGCTATTTTGTTGTTGTTCTCTCTGGATGCTTTAAAAGTACATCTTACATGTGTGGCATGGTTTATGATTGAACATAAAATCTGGAAATAAAATTGAGAGGAGATTGTTAAGGTCTTTTCCTGCTATGTGATTAGATTTTTGTTTTAGAAAGCTCACTCTGATGTTAACGGAGTTAGGGACATGAGCCTGGTAGCAAAATTCCATATGGCACTATATAAATTATATATGGTGCTATGTAAGTTTAAATTGTATCTCTAAGGCACTAATAGTGGGGATGGAGAAAATGAATATTAGCAGGAAGATGTGACATTATTGTAAGAGTCTGGGGTGATCCTCCAATTTCTGGCTTGGGTGGCTATATAGGCGATAGTTCCAGCCACTGATAAGAGAAAAACAGAGAGAGGAGCAGATATAAAGGAGAAGACTCTATTTTGGATTGAGATGCCTAAAGAAGTATTCAAGAGGAAATGTTTAGTAGGTAAACTGGTTGTATGAGTCCAATCGTCCCACGTACCACAGAATTAGAACCACTGCTGTTTGCTGCTGTGAGTTCAGGCAACTCCTTTGGTTAGAGGTTATCATGAAGAAATAAACTCCATGATTTTTAATCCCCTGGCTCTCCGAGGGGAGGAGCAGTTGAGGAGTGACCTCCTGAGGCCAGGCTGGAGGGCAACCTGCACCTATTTCCACTAGCTCCTCCCCTCTGGGCTTTCAGGCTGCCTGGTGCTTCTGCTCTAGGTCGGCTTTCACCATTGATATCGATGAGTGACACAGACCATGATTGTCTCAAGGGATTCTGGGAGATGAGCAAGAACATCATTCAAATATTCTATCCTAGCTGCTCCTTCCACTTTGCCACAGGCTTTTCTACTATTCTTACCACTCCTGAGCCCCCCTCTCCTCCCCACAAACACTCATGCACAAGCGCACACATGTATACATGCACACTAGTTCAGGATAATTTTTGTTTCATTCTTTTAGTATTAATTTATCAAGGTCTTCTCATTTTTTAATGTTAGTTCCTTAGATCTAAGTGTCTTTCTTATTTGCCTGGTTTCTTTTGGAGGAGGAAGAAGCTAACAGCCTATGCATGCTGTTGCCCAGCTTGTCAGGATTCGAGGGCATTATGAATCAGTAATGTCCATTTCATTTGTAATTCTTCTGAAATAACACTCACTATGATCTTCCTGAAGTTCACGCTGCTCATTATCCTCGACCTTATGCAGTATTTACTCCTCAGTGACAACTTTCCGGCTCTAATTCTGTATTATCATGGCATCTGGATATATAAATATATGTTCAATGCCAGCATTCTTGTTATCATTTGTTGAAAATCGATGACATTTAAATCAAAAGTACCACATGGACCTAACTATTTCCATTTAAATGAAGAGAAAGGTCAGCTTCTTTCCCAAGTGATGCTTAGTAAATTGGCATTTGCAGAGGTGTTGTGGGTACATATTTATTAAGAAGTATCTTTTAAGAAATACTCTTTTTTTTAAAAAAAAAATCAAGTCTATTTCAATTTCAGAACATTTTCACATAACATGTTGGGACCTGTAGTGAAAAGATGCTTTCTGCAGGTATGGTTTCTGCCATTTTTATCGTGCCATCAATGAGAAATGTAACATAGAGGCTACTTATTCCAAATTTATGTCTCTATTTCTTACTGTAACATGGCCCCAAAACAATCTTTATGCCCCCACTTCCTTTATATTCAAGCAGCTACCTTCTTATCACTTTCATCACTACAGTAAAAGTGAGAAGGCCTGTCTTGCATTTCTTGAGCATTTCGGACACTCCTGTAAAACTTGACACATTAGTATATCTGTGTTCTTGTCTGCTAATCAAACCTAATTTGTGCTTCCTTTTTTCCCGCTAAGTAGCCAGGCCAACTATCTTTATTGTCTATTGTTGCACAACAAACCAACCCCAAATATTTGTCACTTAAAACTATTTATTGTGCCTCACAAGTCTGTGTCAGCTGGGTGCTTCTGCTGACCTGGCCAGGATTGGTCTTGGCTGGACTTCTCTCTATACTTCTAGTCAGCTGCCAGTTCTCTCAGGGCCACAGGGTCCCTGGACCATGTACTTTCATCACTCAGCAGGCCAGCCCAGGCTTGTTTGCATGGTGGCAGCAAGTTTCACAGAGAGAGCTTGGAAGTGAGTATGCCTTTTAGGGCCAAGGCTCAGAATTAGCACAGCATTTTCTTTATTGGTCAAGGCAAACAAATCACAGGACTAGCTCACATTCAAAAGGAAGTGAAACAGCGCCCTCTTGATGGGAGGTGCCACAAAGTTACATTGAAAGAGGCATGGCCGCCGAAACCGGTTTGGCTCAGTGGTACAGCATTGGTCTGAGGTTGGACTGGAAGGTCCCGGGTTCGATTCTGGTCAAGGGCATGTACATTGGTTGCGGGCACATCCCGGGTAGGGGTTGTGCAAGAGGCAGCTGGTCGATGTTTCTCTCTCATCGACGTTTCTAGCTCTCTATCTCTCTCCCTTTCTGTAAAATATCAATAAAATATATTTTTTTAAAAAGAAAAAAAGAAAGAGGCATTGTCATCAGGGGGAAATACTTGCACCAGTTTTCCAAACCACTATTGGATGTTATGGACAAAAAGGAAATTGATGGCTATGGTGCACCACTTTCTGACTTTTCCTCTTTTTGTCAGTGAATTAAATGATAATCAGAGAGGTTGCCTACTAATATAAACATTGATTATAGTATACAATTCTTGAATGCAGTGTCTCATCCTAATTGTTTTCTTTATTCTAAAGCACCTCTTTCCTGATGCATGCTATACTGATATATTGGAGCAGGCATATTTTTTTTGTGTGTGTTTTGTTTTGTTTTTATAACAAATATATATTCTGATTTTGTTGGTACTCATTTTGATAGGTCAATGCTTATGCCACATGTAAGGTCAAAGACTTTGAATATTATCCCAGGTTGAATAATTATGTATTTACTAGAGGCCCAGTACATGGAATTCATGCACTTGGAGGGTGGGTCCCTCAGCACAGACTGCACTTTCTTGCAGTCTGGGAGCCCTCAGGGGATGTCGGACTGATGGCATTGGCTTAAGTCATCAGTAGGACATCCTTAGCGCTGCTGCAGAGACGGGACTGACTTCCACCACTGCTGCTGCACTAGCCAGCCATGAGCCCGGCTTCTGGCTGAGTGACACTCCCCCTGTGGGAGCACACTGACCACCAGGGGACAGCTCGTGCATTGAGCATCTTCCCCCTTGTGGTCAGTGTGCGTCATAGCAACCAGTAGTTCTGTTCGGTTGAGTTGCATATTAGCTTTTTATTATATAGGATAATGTGTTATTATGGGCAAGGCCTCATTTAATTTTTTTAGGTAAAGAGAGGGGCAGAATTTTCACTTGAGCCTGAAGCTAAAATTGTCCTTCGCTCAAAACTCTGCATACCACTGAGACACATCCTGGTAAGGCTCATTCTGAACCCCCACACTGTTTTATTATGTGTGTAAGTATTGGGAACCATCTTATCTCTTTAGTTAAAGGAACCTTTTGTTATGTTACAAGGACTAACTTTATCTCATGAGTTGTGTTTTGGCTTCAAGCCTGTATCCAGTATTCATGCAGCAACTTCAGGTCTTCTGTTCAATATTTACCTGGCATATATTTTATTTTATTTTCTCTAAATCTGTCTAGATTATTTTGTATTAGATACTAAGTCACTGATTAATTACTTATATAATTCACTAAGAAACTTGGTATTCAACTTTGAACTGAAGGCTCAGGATCTTGGTAAAGATAGTACCTCACTCATTTTTGCTATGGAGTATGCACTGCTATTTCCATTTCAGCAAAAATAAGAATTGAATTCTATATGCTGTGTATAGTATTCTGGAAATTACATCTAGGCAACTCTGTATCTAGAATTATTTTCACAGGACCAAATTGTTTGACTCATAAGACTGTGCATGCCAGACAATTTATATGGATGCATCAAGGCTTGGCACCAAGTAAATAAAAGCTCTTTCACCTATCCACAGAATTCAATTTAGGTTCAGCTACCTATATTCATCATTTTTAATAGTGTTCCTTGTGAAGTGCCTCAGTAATCCTCTGTTTCCTTGCCACAACTGATTGGAAAGCCATTATTTTATTTTAGATTAGTAGGTTAGGACTTGCACACTTTCCAAGGAAATAATTTTTAACTTGTAGAGCTATAGAAGGTTTTTCAATTAAAATGCTCTCAAGTTTAGTATTGAAGAAACATAAATATGCTTACCTAACAAATATAGATTTAAAATGAAGCTATGGTTTGCGTTATTCTAGTAAGTGTTTAACTTGAATAGCTTTTCATTGTTTGCTTCTTGTGGGGTTTAGTTAAAGGAAAATTCTTTGATTTCCTTAATATTACCCTAAAATTGTTGACCTGACTAGGGTTAATGAAACATGTGAATTTCTAGGACATACCCTAACTTTTCTAAGCCACAGGGCTGGTTCTGCCTAACGTAGTCAAGAAGGAAGAGTTTATATGTGGTATCTTGGCTCTCTTTTCTCCAACAGTACTATAACCTTTCCCTCTCTTTTCCAACTTCCTCTGAAGGAATTGTGGCCACAAGGATTTCCCCCTCCTTCTTACCCCTGCATATAGAAAAATCACTGACCTGAAGCAGATATTAATATTCATTAGGACTGTTCCTTCCAATAGAAAATATATTTTATTCTGTATACCAGATCATAATCTAATATTGGAGGTCCCTAACTGATGGCCTGCTGCCATCATCTGGTCTCCAGATGCATTTTCAAAACATTTTGAGATCATTGCTAAAATTTAAAAGTGAGATTTCACAAGAAATTCCAGATTTCTGGTAGCTCTTGAGAAGTTTGAAGACCTAGTAATTCTAGATCTGCCTTCCTGGATGGCAACAGCTGGGTGAGGCTACAGTGGTCAGATAAAATACAGGATGCCCAGTTAAATTAGAAGTTCAGTGGAAAGCAAATAATATTTTAATGTAAGTGTGCCCAAGGCAATATATGGGACATATTTATATGAAAAAAAACTTGTTTATCTGAAATTCACATTTAACTTATAATCCTATATGTTTGTTGTAAATCTGACATGCATTCTGCTGCAGACTCATTGAGTCCACTTCAATTCTTTATGTGGCCTATATGACCTGTAAGCATTTGAGTATTTTGGAACTGTCTTAAACTAAGGAACTATATCTCTAGTAGTATTTTACTCTTCAATTCTACAAACTGAGTATGGCTACTTTAGCCAAAATCATCCAATATCCTGTTAGGTGTAAGGGTCCTTGGGTTTCCGCTTATCTTTTCAAAGGTTTTAGCAGTGGCCACTAGACTGGGGCCTTGACCTCTGTTTGTTCTGAGCATCTCCCAATCTTTTCAGGGGTTATCCTTACAGAATCAAACACATTGAAAGGTCCTGATTTTAGACCATGAGAAGCCTTTAAATCTTAAGAGGTTCCTTTTAAGCCAATAATTATTCCTCTGTGAATAGATTCTAGACTTCGGAAAATGTGTTACAAAATGTGTGTGTGTGTGTGTGTGTGTGTGTGTGTGTGTGTGTGTGGTAACACATTACTAATTACTAATACTCATAATTGCTAAAATTTATCATCAATAAAATATTTAGCAATATCAAAGAGTAAAATAATTGTGCTACATTTCTCTAGGGACCTGATTTGTCCCTATCTATCCTTATGTGAAGTGTTTAGAATCATATGGAAAATGCCAGAGTTAAGCAAAGAGAAATCCCAATAGGGAATTGTAAATAAAGTATTATCATAACATCTAAAGAATAACTTGCATAGAATGAAGAACAACTGTATAGAAATAAATAAAAATGATATATGGTTGTTTGTGGATATTGGAGGAATGGGGCATGTTTTTCTCTTCTTTTTTTTCTCCTTCTGCACTTTTCTATTTTGTTCTAATTTTTCTTTAATGAGTATATAGTACATTTATTTCTGCATCACATTTTGAATTTCTAGGAATTGCTTGATTTTTTATATCTATAATATGATGCTAAAATTGGATTTTACCATGTCAGTTTTGTCCTAGTCTGATGACAGTAGGAATCAGATGCCATGGTAAATTTATAAGGTAGGCCACCGAGAAGGTTTTGCAAATAGTAGGTGGGCAAGCATTTGTTATATAATTCTTAAATCTCTTTCACATATTGTGGGTTTATAGTTGAAGAAAGAGTTTAGGAGAGAGTTTATGAAGAGGATATTTTGGAAAATTCTCTCTCCCACCCTTGTAAAAGGGGTCAAAGCTTTCTGTCTTACTACCTTAAACCTGGCAAGAAGACTATTTAATGAGTTTTATATATTGTATGTGTTTTGCAATTGGATGAACTCAGGGGGGTAATGTCCAACTCCCACATGGGAATATCTACAAGCAAAAGTGAGCTGGTTTACTAACTCAGTGGTGGGGCAAAGGACAGATGGCTGTATAAGTGACCTGCATTGTCAGTTTGCCAGTGTAGACCGGGAATATTTTCTGTGGACAGATAAGGTCCACACATCAGAGAGGACCAGCAGGGAGCGATATTAAATCCTTCCTAATAAGGCCTTCTTGAGAGGTAAACAAGCCTCAGGACAGAGACACTATGACCAAGGATTTCTTCTGTATCCAAGAGGAGAAAGCTATGCGTCAGAAAGTATTGTATTAAGGAGACTTGTGGGAGAGAGGTTCCAAAAGAACCTACAAGGGTGGCTCAGCAGTTGAGCATCGACCTATGAACCAGGGGTCATGGTTTGACTTCCAGTCAGGGAATATGCCTGGGTTGTGGGCTTGATCCCCAGTAGGGGGCATGCAGGAGGCAGACAGTCAATGATTCTCTCTCATCAAAGTTTCTCTCTCTGCTTCCATCTCCCTTCCTCTCTGAAATCAATAAAAATATACATTAACAAAAAAGAACCCACAGTATGTCCATTAAAGGTCAGGCTTTGTACATTGGCCATGTCCAGAGAGCACCTGGCAGTTTTAGACAAGCCCGTGACACTTTCAGACAAGTTAGAACTTTTCAGTGTCCCCTAATTCCACTCCTTCCTATTTTCTAGCTCTGGAGGGCTCAGAAACTGGAGTCAGCTAATCACAGGGAGGAAGAATTAGGGGTTTAAAAAAACACAGACAGTGATGGTCACTTTTTTAGGGGAAGTTAGGGGGAGGTTGTATAGCCATATCTTTGATTCACATTGGAACTTGCCTATTACATGAGACTAGGCATTTTAAAAGTACAGAAGCAAGCCCTGAGTGCTGGGATAAGGATATTTGGTTGGATACCTTGAAAATATTGAATCCCAAGATTCTTGTGAATCTTATGGGCCAATATAAAGTATCCCTTCCCCCTTGAGAGGAGAATGGCTTTCCAATGTCTGAATATCATGGAAAAACTTTACCTGAGGTTGATGTTTCACAAAATAATTATTTTCTTCCTCTAAATCTGTTCTTGAATCTCTTTATTGCTTCTGAACCAATAACTGGGGTTCCAATATTATCAGGGAAGTATTGGCTCAGCAGAAAAATAATGACATGGGCAGAGAAGTATTGTCCCTACTACATAATAAGATTAATTGTTAAAAGATCAGCAGATCTGACTGACAATGGCTGACAAGAGCCAGGATAATCATCTGAGACTAGATTTTAGCAGTATTGGATCCCAGCTAATGAAGAATATAGAAAAGGTTCACATCTATTGAGATGGGGGCACTCATGACTCAGAACTCAAAGAAAAGAGAATTGGGGCCTATCTCTCACTACTGACATTGCTTTTTGAAGTTTGGAAACAACAACGGCTTAGAATAAATAGGATGGTGTTGTGTGACTGCCTTAGTAAAGTATCGATAAAGTGGTCAGAAATCTCAGGAAATATAAATATTATAACCAATGGACAACGTTAGAGAACACACAGGTGATTATGTGCTTTGGCAGATCCTGCATGATACAAGACAATATAATACATGAATGAAAGGGACACATGCATTGTTGAGAAGCTGGTAGTGGACTTGCTGTGCATCTGGGCCTCCTGCTATCAATGGTAATGATAGGAATAGCAGATAGTAGAGCTAAGGTGAAGCACTTATGAGTAAGAACAAAGGTGAATGACAGTATAGGGGAGCATGGACAGAATGACAATCAGATAATCTCATTGACAGAAATTTATGCATTTGACTAGTTGTAGATCCTAAGTTTGAGAAGATCATTAAACATCTTGCAATGCCCAGGACAGTCCCCCACAACAAAGAACTGTCCAGACCAAAATGTCAGTATTTCCAAGGTTGGGAAACAATGTTCTGCTCAATCTACTCTTTTTTATAAAAAATATTTTTAATGATTTCAGAGAATAAGGGAGAGGGAGAGAGAAAAACGTCAATAATGAGAGAGAATCATTGATTAGCTGCCTTCTGCACACATCCCATTAGGGACTGAGCTTGCAACACAGGCACGTGCTCTGACAGAGAATTGAACCATGACCTTCTGGTATAGGTCAACGCTCAACTGCTGAGTCACTGTGGCCGGGCTTACTCTACTTTTAACACTGCAACCAAGTATCAAGGATTTTTCCATCCCTTTCAAGCTAATACATTAGATCACAATTGTTTGGATAATGAGAGAAGATTCTGGGATCAGAGACAAAGGAATTTAGTTCTCACATGCCAGCAAACAGAATGAGCATCAACATAGCTGCATCAAATTTTCTTGCCCTCAAATATATAAAAGTGACACAATGGTCCTAGGTAAATGCTACCTGCACAGTGGGTTTACCTCTCAGCTGAGAAACCCAGGCATCCAGTACTTTTAGAACAAACTGCACATGTTATAGCAAGAAGCAAACAAACTAACACCTCTTCTCTTTTGAGATATGAGCAGTTATATACTACATATAATGTGGTCCTCTTGACTGCTTATTAGCTTATGTGACTCAATATCTAGGAATGAGTAAGCCTTGCAATCCGGTCCACCTACAAGAACTTGCAGGGTTGCGGAGCGACCATGATGAGCTGCCTTTACTCATTGCTTTTACAATATGAAATTCAGTCTATTTCATGTAGCATCACAAGACCCTTTGTAACCTGCCTTCTAACTCAAACTCCACTTCTTAATTCAAACTTCAACTATTAGTAAAAATGACTTGAAGTTATGCCACTTTACTCACCTTATGTTTTTTATTCCCCTTTACTCATTGTTTTTCATTTAGAGAACTTATCCTTATCTTTCAGGGTTCCGTTCAGGAATTCTCTCCTCTAGGAAGCATTTTCTGAACTTTCTGATTGAATTAAACATCTCTTCTGACTCCGATAATAGTCAGACTATTTGCATTATCTGTCCTTGAATTTAAACTCTTGGAGCCAGGAGTCCTGTTTTATGTGTATTCCTGGCATTCAGCACAGCTCCTGCCACATGGAGGGCACATAAACATCATGTCTCTTTGTTTTAAAATGTGTCGTTACTACTCTATCACTGTAAGTACTACTATACTCAACTGAATTTATGGTACCTTCTTACTACATTGATTCACTCCCCTCCAGTGTTCCCTGATTTTTACTATATGTTCTTCTTCTACCAACTCTCTCTCTCTCTCTCTCTCTCTCTCTCTCTCTCTCTCTCTCTCTCACACACACACACACACACACACACACACACACACACACAACACACACACACACCCCTATAGATGCATTTTGAGCATGTCTAGTTGGGACTCATGTTCCCTAATCTTTAGCTATCTTACTATTATTGTATGTCCAAGGGAGATATGCAGAGAACAAAGCGAACAATTTCATTCTGGTGTACCGGTAAGGCCTGTGCCTTCTTGACCTGAATTAAACCACAAGCATTGTCTGGCCTTGCTCTCCATGCCTTCACCTGTCTCCTGGAGCATTGCATGGCCATGGAGGACGAAGCTGTGGGACTCTGATTTTCTTTTTCTCATACTAGTATTTCTGCCCGTTTCTCTCATGCTGGAGTGGAGGCTGCCATCACTAAAGAGTGATGATGAAACAAATTATGACTGGAGAGTTATTTTATCAAGGCTTTATTTTGTTTCTGCTTTCAAGTTGATGTGTTTATTGCCTACAATTCTTTAAGAATTGCAAAATGGCACATTAATTCTCTGTGCTTATTGCCCCATTAATTAAAAGTGCCATGAAAGCACTGTGAAATTTTTAAATTGCTTTTAGTTTTTAATTTTGAATTTGACTTAGCAAAAACTAATATGAAAATAGAACTTTATAAGCTCTTAACAGATTAATAGGTCCCCTATGGGTACGCAGTAAATTCAGATGTGCAAAAATGATTTTAGAGTCAATTGAGATTGTATTGTTTCTGATTTTGGTTAGTACTGATATAATGAGAGTGCCATGTTACTCTTTTCTTAGCAATTTACTTTTCTTAAAAGTAATGATGGTGAATGATACCATATGGGGTAAGTGTATTCATATTTTAATTCAACCATGAAACAGCTCAGCCAGATGTGCATTGTGTACCTTTCAAGTCTACATCCCTCCTTTGCCCTTCAACCAATGAGAATGACATTTTTAAATGAAATGTGAGCTTGCATTCCAGATCCAGATTTTGTCTCTTTTAAAGCTGAAACACGGGCCATGGCTTTGAAAAACTGGACCAGTGTTTTAACAAAAGAAAATTCTAATAAAAATGTATACAGGTATATATTATTTGTATTATTATACAAAACTTTTATTCTGCTCCCAATAAGGTAAACTATAGCCACAATTGTCAGGACAAAATTTAATTGCAGTGTTCAATTGAACAGATGTTCAATTTTGTAATGAGAAGAATCCTCTCTACCTAATATGGAAGATCAATTAGATTAGATAATTGCCAAAAATTTAAAGACACAAGTTTTATTTTTATAAGTAAATTTGAATATTGCTAGAAACTTGGATTAAACATTTGGCTGCTCTTAGTCGAAAACTGAATTAAAATGATACTGGCTGTGCTTGTGAAAGTAGCCAAATTAAAACCTCTACTTAATTCTCATCACTATCATCCATTCATGCAAGTGCCTTCTTCTTACAATATTTATTTGCCGTAAGCAATAACAGAAATAATATTATAACTACTTAAGTATATCTGAAATATCTGCTCAGTATTTGTCCATTCAAAAAATTTATACTAATACAACAACCTCTATTTATCAGATTCTTGTTAACATACATAATTGTTGTGAGGTAAGGAATAATCCCTTTTATTAATCATCAAACAGGTTAAGAGGTTTAAGGCTCTATATAAAGCCATGTAGCTAATATATAGCAGATACAGCTCAAGTCAGTTGAGTTATTTTATTATTTTTTTTATTTTTATGGCAAACTATATATAACACATGTACTAATTTAACTACTTTAGGTGTAGAGTTTTGTGGCATTAATTGATTTAACATTGTTAAGCAACCATCACCCACCTCCAGAACTTTTTCAATGGAGAAGTTAACTATTCTATATTGTCTTTCTTATCTTGATAATTCAATCATTAATTTTGATGCTACAGTATTGAATCAAAATGGACATTGTCCCTGGGCTCATGGAGCTTCATTTTCCTGGAATTGATTCGGAATAATCATTTCACAAATATTGGTTAGCTCCTTATTTGTAAGACAGTGGAAGACATTCTGCAAGATCCTGGACATTCAGAGTTTTGTAGATAGGTATTAATCACAGAAAGAATATAAATAATTGTGAACTTTGCACAGGGGCAAGTACTATGAAGCAAGAAGAGATACACTGGGGCTAAAATACTTTAAAATAGAGGGATTTGATTTAGCAGGAAGGTAGGTGTGGCTTCTCTTTTGAAGTAATCGTAGAGCTGAGGGCTGAAGGAAAAGCAAGAAAGGAGGAGGGCATGGGTAGAAAGGAGCTACATGTGTAAAGGTAAAAGGAAGGAGGGCAGAACAGTGTAAGGACCTGAGAGAAAGCCATTGTTTTAGAGTTCAGAGAAGGAGCTTTCTGTGATATGAGCAGTTGGGTGATTAAACCACAAGGCATACTGAGAACCACGTTAAAGAGTTAGTCCTTAAAAGGCCAGGGGAAACCCTTGAAGTATTTTGAGCATGGAAGTATTTGCAATTTGGAAAAAGTTATACCTGCTACTTGTGCAGAACAGATTGCATGGAAGGTAGTCCAAGGGAGTTTTGGAAGACTTGCTAGCAGGCTCTTGTAGTTCAGGTGAGATTAATGATGGGTTGGATTTTGGTAGAGATAGAAAAAAAATGGAAAGAAATAGAATGGAAAGAATCGATTAATTCCTAGAATGAAATGATATGTTCAGTGAATGTGTTCATACTGTCCATCTGAGGTTCTTTGGAGCAGGAAGTAAAAAAAAATCATCCTGCCCAATACCTCAATTGTTTAGAGCATTGTCCAGATACCCAGGGTTGCAGGTTTGATCCCCTTCAGGGCACATGTGGGGCTCAACTAGTTCAGTGGTTGGCAAACTGTGGCTCTGTTGACTAATGAGTTTGCAGACCACTGAACTAGTGAATGCGTGGATGGGTGGATAGATAAATCAGTGTTTCTCCCTCCCTTCATCCTTTCCTCTCTTTCTCTCTCTAAAAAAATCAATCAATAAAAAATTAAAAAAAAAACTTTCTCTTTATAATATTCAGTATAATTACACAGGATTTTAATAGCCTGCTCTGGTTATAAAAACCAGAGGCTTCTGAAGATCCCGAGAACTTGTTTTGCTTCATCAAAATAGGAAAATATAATTTATACTAACGATTCTTGTGGTTATCTAGATAAAGTGTTTTGGATTAATTTTGGATTAATTGGCACTTCCTACAATCAGCCAGGTACAACACACCAGTTTTTACATATCTTCTCCTGTAACTTGGTTTTGTATTTTGCTCATGATCCACTTGGATTGCTTCTAGTAGTCTTGTTTGACTTCAAATTTAGAGTAGTTCACGAAATAGAAGTTAATTTCTTAAAAATCATATAACTAGAACTCTAGAGGTAACATGATGACTGATTTTGTTGATTTTATGTGCCTCTGTATAAATACCCCAAACAGATCAATGTCTCCGGGAGGCCTAATTCAAGGTTTTTATTATTCTCTTGCCTTTTTCACAGAAAGACACAGTATAGCTGCCATTATGTCTCTATTGCTGGCATGAAGGTAAGAGGTGTAAGAAACAAAAGAGCGGTCCAACTGGCATGGATCGGTGGCTGAGCATTGACCTATGAACCAGGAGGTCCTGGTTTGATTACAGGACAAGGCACATACCCAGGGTGTGCAGGAGGCAGCCTGTCAATGATTCTGTCTCATCTCTGAGATTTCTATTTCTTTCTCCATCTCCATTCTTCTCTAAAATCAATAAAAATCTATATATAAATAAAAGAGAAACAAGAGAGGCAGCTATATGGGGAGAGGCAAGGATTTTCCACATATCCAGAAAACTCTTTTTTCTCACTGACCAGAATTGTTACATAGTTTATCCTATGTCAAAGAAGTCTTAGAAGATATTCTTTTATTTCTTTTAAAAAAGTATTTATTGTTGAAAATATTACATATGTTCTCCCTCCCCCCTCCATTGACCTTGTCTAGCCCACCCCTGTCCTGCCCACCCCTGTCCTAGGCCTTTACAAAGGTATTGTTTGTGTCCCTGGGCTATGCATATATGCATACAAGTGCTTTGGTTGCTCTCTTCCTACCCACCCACCCTACGCCATCTTCCCTCTGTGATTTGACAGTCTGTTCCATGCTTCTATGTCTCTGGATCTTTTTGCTCATCACTTATTTTTTTCATTAGATTCCACATATGATTGTGGTCATGTGATACTTATTTTCCTCTGACTGGCTTATTTTGCTCAGCATAATACTCTCTCTCTTTCTTTCTCTCTCTCTTTTTCTATTCACCGTCCTTTACAATTAAGGAAAGCTAGAGAAAGGGAGATTGAAAATGGGTGCTGAAACAGGCAAACTACAGTATTTACCACAATTTCCTGAATAGTATGTTTTTCTATTTACTTATCCTTTTAACTTTCCTTTCCACCTACATTTTCCAATACAATGTCAAGTTTTACAAATTTAATCTTTGTAAAGCATCACTGGTCATATAATTCCCCATTTACCACATGACAAAGATAATACTTCTTAACCTTGTGTTCAAGAACCTTACAGGTTAGACCAGAGGTGGGCAAACTTTTTGACTCGAGGGCCACAATGGGTTCTTAAACTGGACCCGAGGGCCGGAACAAAAGCAACCTGACCATGCTGGCACTCTCATTTTGGGCTGCTGGTGAAGGAGTGGAGGGGAGAGCAAGAGAACCCTCCGCTCTTTCGGCTCCATGGGCAGGAATGGGCCGGATCCGGCCCGCAGGCCATAGTGTGCCCATGGCTGGGTTAGACCATCAGTGGTTGGCAAACCTCGGCTCGCTAGCCACATGCAGGTGATTTGCCACTCTGTTGACTAATGAGTTTGCCTACCACTGGGTTAGACCAAAACTATTTATTAAAATTTATCTCCAACTATTCTCAGATTTAAGTGCTCTACTGTAAGCAATATCTGGCTGTGCTGTGTTTTTCTAATTTCATTCTCTTTTCCATGAGATGCACTTTATACAGAATTCCCTTTCTCTCCTTTTATACACTCATCTTATATAGAATTTTTATTTTAAATTCTGTTAGGCTTTTCCTCATTCCCCCATCAATAATTCTACCTGCCTTATAATTTTTATATGTATTTACTTATTTTACTTTTATTTCCATCTTGGTTTTATTAATTATTTTATCATGTACCAATTAGATTGCAGTTTTATGAAGGCAATGCCTATGCCTTTTGCCTTTTTTGTGACTTTAGTTTCATATTATGATATGATATGATGATATGATATGATATAGTAGGAGCAGGGCACATATTTGTGTGCGGATAGACCATGTTGAAACAATTTCAGAAAGGAAATTTATTCTTATTTCTGGATCTTTCCAGAAGTGTATTGGAGTTTACCCCTGCTGTTAAGAAATTTCTCTTTAGATTTAGCCAATTTTCTTTGTATGTGCCCCAAATCAAGAATAACAGATACATTAAATTTGGCTATTTTATAAATTAATTTAGAACTATAAATGTTTACTTTTTCTAGATCTGATCTATTATTTACAAGATCAGCATTTTATATTTATATTGGATTTTCTTCCTCATATAGTTTTATTTCCTTAATCATTTGCACATTTAATAACAAAATTGACTGTTATTACATATAAAAGCTTCATAAAACAGGATTCACCTCATGACCCTTTCTTATTGTGATTTAATGGTTTGTACAGTATAAATTAATGTAATTATGTTGGAACATAGCAGAGACAAACAAATCTTATGATCTCATAATGCATATAGTGATTTGGAACCTGAGAATACATTTCAAATTTATTTATATTTTGGGGTATACCTCCCAAAGACTCTATTATGTTAAACTGAAAAACATTTCAATGAAAATGTTTATAGTGTTTCAGCATAACATTTACTACTAGAGATTTTCAGACTAGACAAATTTAATTAGGCTAGCCAAGAGGCAAGCCAATTAAGGAAAGAAATCTTTGCCATTCACTTTCCACTTGCCAGCTTCATTTCAAATACAGTAACTCCTTTCTGGGTCAATCACAGGTGTCTGGAAATAAGTGAGAAGAGACTATTTTTGTAACACTACACTATGATGAAGTGCATCGAGGACTAAGCACAGTAGGAAAGATATCAAACATATCTATTTTGTAAAAGGAGTTATCTTGAAACAACATTTTCTGAAATAATTTGCTTAATAGTGATGTGTCAGTCTCTAATCAGCAAACAAAACTTTCAGCCTTATTTTGAAAATGTATCATTTTCAATCCAAATGTTTATAACCAATACAACCTATAGATATTTTTGCTTTTTATATTTTATTAGGATTAGTTATTAGTTTCACTGCATACCAATTTCTGTGGCTCAAACAAAACTTGCAGGATGTGGTAGAAAGCTCATAAAATTCAGAATAAGATATTTAGGAATAAATCTCATGGGCTGATTTATCTCTTTGAATCTTGGTTTACAATCACAGTGTAGCTTTCTATATTAAATTCAAAAATACCTATTTATAAGTAGAATAGCACATGTAATAATTGATGCTTATTAAGTGTTAGAATCCTTTCCCCGTAGCAACTGATATTTCCAATCCATTAAGTAATTTTCTAATTGTCTCTTCAATAACTTGCATGGCCTAGTTTTAGCATCATTAAGCAAATCCAAACAAGCAAACAAACAAACAAACCTTAGTACATAGAAAAGGTAAGTACAACATGATACCAATTTAAATATCTCTGAAATTACTCTAAATTTAAAGAAAAATACTTCCAAATGTTATTCTTTTTTTATCTCCTTATTTGCTCAGAGCCTAAGGTTCTGAAAAGCCTCCTGTTTTCAGAATCATTTACCCTTTATCTAAAAGAATTATCTGGGACATATTCCTAGAAAAATACAACCTTCCAAAACTCAATCAGGAAGAATCTAAAAATCTCAATAGACCAGTAACTTGGGAAGAAATTGAAGCAGTCATCAAAAAGCTTCCAGCAAACAAAAGCCCAGGGCCAGATGGCTTCACAGGAGAGTTTTACCAAACATTCAAGGAAGAACTAAAACCTATCCTCCTCAGACTTTTCCAAAAAATTCAAGAGGAAGGAACACTGCCAAACTCCTTTTATGAAGCCAGCATCACCCTAATACCAAAACCAGATAAAGACAACTCAATGAAAGAGAATTACAGGCCAATATCCCTCATGAACATAGATGCCAAAATCCTCAACAAAATTCTAGCAAATCGGCTCCAGCAGTACATCAGGAAGATCATACACCATGACCAAGTAGGTTTTATTCCAGGAATGCAAGGATGGTACAATATTCGCAAATCAATAAACGTGATACATCACATAAACAAATTGAGAGATAAAAATCATATAGTCATATCTATCGATGCAGAAAAGGCATTTGATAAAATCCAACACCCTTTCCTGATAAAAACTCTCAACAAGGTGGGAGTACAAGGATCATACCTCAACATAATAAAAGCTATATATGATAAACCCACAGCCAACATCATGCTCAATGGGCAAAAACTAAAACCATTCCCTCTAAGAACAGGAACAAGACAGGGATGCCCACTCTCACCACTCCTCTTTGACATAGTACTGGAAGTACTCGCCACTGCAATTAGACAAGAAGAGGAAATAAAAGGCATCAAAATTGGAAAAGAAGAAGTAAAGCTGTCACTATTTGCAGATGACATGATATTGTACATAAAAAACCCAAAAAACTCCATCAAAAAGCTAATAGACTTAATAAACGAATTTGGCAATGTAGCAGGATACAAAATCAATGCCAAGAAATCAATGGCATTTCTCTACACCAATAGTGAACTTACAGAAACAGAGACTAAAAAAGCAATCCCGTTTACCATCGCACCAAAAAAATTAAGATACCTAGGAATAAACTTAACCAAGGAGGTAAAAGACCTATATGCAGAAAACTACAGGACACTGAAAAAAGAAATAGAGAAAGATGTAAACAGATGGAAGAACATACCATGTTCATGGATTGGTAGAATCAACATCATCAAAATGTCCATACTTCCCAAAGCAATATACAAGTTCAATGCACTCCCCATGAAAATACCATGGACATACTTCACAGACCTAGAAAGAACTCTCCAAAAATTCATTTGGAACAATAAAAGACCCCGAATAGCCTCAGCAATCTTGAGAAATAAGAGTAAAGTAGGAGGAATCTCAATACCAGATTTCAAGCTGTATTACAAAGCAACTGTTCTCAAAACAGCCTGGTACTGGCACAAGAACAGACATATTGATCAATGGAATAGATTAGAGAATCCAGACATCAACCCAAATCAATATGCTCAATTAATATTTGACAAAGGAGGCACGAACATACAATGGAGCCAAGACAGTCTTTTCAATAAATGGTGTTGGGAAAATTGGACAGAGACATGCAAAAGAATGAAACTAGATCACCAACTTACACCATACACAAAAATAAACTCAAAATGGATACAGGACTTAAACATAAGATGGGAAACCATAAAAATACTAGAGGCATCCACAGGCAGCAAAATCTCAGACATATGCCTAAAGAACTTCTTCACTGATACTAACCCTAGGGCAATGGAAGCTAAGGAGAAAATAAACAAATGGGACTACATCAAAATAAAAAGCTTTTTTACATCAAAAGAAACCATCAACAAAACAACAAGAAAACCCACTGTATGGGAGAACATATTTGCAAACGATATCACTGATAAAGGTTTAATCTCCAACATCTACAGACAGCTTATACAACTCAATAAAAGGAAAATGAATGAGCCAATTAAAAAATGGGCAATGGACCTAAATAGAATCCTCTCAAAAGAAGACAGAAGGAAGGCCAAGAGGCACATGAAAACATGCTCCAAGTCACTAATTATCCGAGAGATGCAGGTCAAAACAACAATGCGGTACCATCTCACACCTGTCAGAATGGCCAACATCAACAAAACAACAAACAACAAATGTTGGCGAGGTTGTGGAGAAAAAGGAACCCTCCTGCACTGCTGGTGGGATTGCAGGGTGGTGCAACCACTGTGGAGAACAGTATGGAGCTTCCTCAAAAAACTGAAAATGGAACTCCCATTTGACCCAGTAATCCCACTACTAGGAATATACCCCAAGAAACTAGAAAGACCAATCAGAAAGGATATATGCACCCCTATGTTCATAGCAGCACAATTTACAATAGCTAGGACGTGGAAACAGCCTAGGTGCCCGTCAGCAGATGAATGGATCAGAAAACTATGGTACATCTACACCATGGAATACTATGCTGCCATAAAAAGGAAGGAATTCTCATCATTTGCAGTAACCTGGATGGAATTGGAGAGCATCATGCTGAGTGAAATAAGCCAGTCAATGAAAGAGAAACACTACATGACCTCACTCATTTATGGATATTAAAGAACATTATAAACGAATGAACAGAAAGATAGATATAGTGACAGTAAAACAACAGGCAGACTGCCAAATGACAGCGGGGGGGGGGAGGGGAGGGAGATCTGGGGGAGATAAGAGATCAACCGAAGGACTGGTATGCTTGCATATAAGAACAACCAATGGACACAAAACTCTGGGGAGGGAGGGCACCTATGGGGGGGGGGGCAATGATAAGCTATGTACACAGATAATACCTTAATAAAAAATATTAAAAAAATAAATAAATAAAAAAAATTACAGTTTTAGGATTAAAAAAAATAAATAAAAAAATAAAATAAAAAAATAAAAGAATTATCTGAACCTCAACTATGAAGTACTGTGTTTTTATTTTCCTCCTGTCTCTTCATTCTTGTTTCTCTCCACTCATTGTTTTAAGCCCTCATATGAAATTTGTGAGAATTAGCTGGTAAAAGTACATTTTCTTGTGAGATAGAGGAAAGTTAAGGGAGGAAGGAACATTTGCATTTTAACACATCATTTTTCACCTTTGTCACAAGTGAATAGGTTGCATATTTTTTATTGTTTTAGGCAATAAGGTTTGGTCTTGAGTTATCAATTTTGCCTTAAGCCTCAAAATTGATTTTTCTTATAATTTAAATCAGAATACAAAAGTAAAGATGTCTTAGTTCCCAGAAATTAAAAGTTGTTTTTAAGTTTTTTCCCCCAATACTACTTCATTGAGAAATCAAGGATACTCTTATACATGTGTTTCATTCCTCCTTTTCTTTTTCCAAATTGTCATTCAAAATTGTGTTCTAGTCGAAACTGGTTTGGCTCAGTGGTAGAGCGTCGGTCTGCGGACTGAAAGGTCCCATGTTCGATTCCTGTTAAGGGCATGTACATTGGCTGCGGGCACATCCCCAGTAGGGGGTGTGCAAGAGGCAGCTGGTCGATGTTTCTCTCTCATCGATGTTTCTAGCTCTCTATCTCTCTCCCTTCCTCTCTGGAAGATATCAATAAAATAAAAATATATTTTTTAAAAATTGTGTCCTGTTCAGATTTAGTCTATTCATAAAAATTATAAAAAATGTCTCTATTTTATGTTTATATGACATTTTGAAGTAGCGATTCAGCAATGAAGAATCATTTACTCCAGGTATATGTTAGGGACTGAGTCATTTCTTGGAGATTCAAAGTCAATTAAGATAGAAGTTTTATCCTTAATGCAAGTGATAATAATTTTATGTTGTCCAAGTACTGATCGAGGATTAACTCTAAGAGAAGTTATAATTCCTAGATGAGTCATGATGCTGCATACTAAATTCTATTAACTTGCACTGCATTTTTATGAGAAACACAAAATTAGAGGGTTGGAAAAAAATGTCCCACTCACCTCTCAAAAAATTCGACTACATTTTGTATTTCTGTGGAGAATTAAGATGTTGGGAAGGGACATAATTGTCAGGGAGAAACAACATTTGAGAAGGATGTTCTAAAGGGCAAGAATAATTTAAGCTGGGTATCTGGAGAAAGGAAAAAGACATGGTTAGTTGCTTTTAGGAGGTAGGAGCCAAAGCACTGTTTTCTTGAGGGACAAACATATACTTTTCTTGTTCAGACATGGCTCTTCATGAATTAGAATTTCTTTAAGAGAAAAAGGGAGTTTAGAAAGGGGGAAATAATTAATAGGAGATTTAAATATGAAAATGTTAGTAGTTAATTATAAGAGCTCATCATTCATTACTTTACCTAATAATTATGCCAGACATTGTGTCAGATTCTAAACATCTCTATATAATAAAAGCCCAGCAACTGGAATGGCACAATAACCAAAACGACCAATGGCTATGACATGCACTGTGTCAGCCAACCAGCCTGACCCGGGACCTGATTGCTTCCCTCCCTCCCCCAGCTGGCCCAACCCCTGGTCAGCCCCCAGTTACCCACAGCCCCTCCCCTGATTGACCCCCAACAATCCGATTGGGGGCAGGGCCAGCCGCCAACTGCCCTTGGCCCCTCCTCCAACCCACCTGTGCATGAATTCTTGTACCCAACCTCTAGTATGACAATAAAAAAATAGAACTTTCTCTCTGATGTATGAAAACTCGCATAAAAATATATGTACTTTTGTGATTTCTCTAAGTGTTTAATGTCCACAAAATTTTCTATGATAGGCAGGCTCTTGTGAAACATTCAATGAGTAAACCTGTGTTTCACTCAATAATTATTTGCTGAACAAAAGACATAGTCCCTGATCTTAACAAACAAACAAAAACCTCATAGGAACTCCCATCTAATGAAACCTTTCTATGGGACAAGCAGTGCTACATGCCTTATGTTGATTTTTAAAATTGAATCTTTGTTTTATGATTCTATGAAATAAGTGCTCTTACTATAGATGAAGAAACTAGTTTTTAAGAAGTTAGGTAAGTTGTCCCTGAGATCCTATAGTGACTAAGTGGCAGATGTGAAATTTGAAAGCAATAATCAGTTGTCCATAATACTCTCAACCACTACACTGGATTCTGCTGCCTGTCTGATATGTTTGGCAAGTTCCCAGGATCTGAATATCTTAATGAAAATTTTCTTACAATGATTTATGCCAAACTAAGTCATCAGTCATCAAATGGAATAGAGAAAGTCCTACTTACTGAGTAGGCATTTTTGTCTCAATCAAAAGCCATAAACCTGCCTGTCATATTTCCCGTGATAAGTTATATTTGAGGAATAAGGCAGTTCTCAATGAAAAACGAAGTTTAATTCTTTGGCTTTTTGAAAATCACTTATCATCAATTCTTTTTTCAATAATTAAGTGAACAAATTCTCAGTATCTTGTCTTTTAAATTGATACAATATTTGGAGCATCTTTTGTTTATCAGGTACAATTTTAAGTATTAAAAATGCTACAGTAAAAAGACTATCTCTGCTCCTACAGAACTATACTCTGGGCAGACAGTAAATAGAAATCCAAAATATTCTGTGTGCAAAAAAAAAAAGTCCAAAATATAAATCTTGCCTGTGGTATAGAGTTACAAAGTAATCATAGTTCTCCTTTAACACCAAAATCTCTATCCAAAGAACTAAAACACAGATTAGAAAATAAACATTTACATATGGGGATAATGAGATAGAAAAAAATGTTTATGGTAAAGCTTCATTAGAAAATAAAAGCTTATCTTTGTCCTATTGAAAGATATAATAGATAAAATGGAAGCATTTTTAGAGAATATTTTTGTTTATTTTGAAAATTCATATGTCCATAAGAAGTAATTCAAACAATAATAAAACAAAAAATTAAAAGCAATTCATCTTTCCACAACTAGCTCAAGTCTCTTAGAGGCAACCCTTATAAAGGTTTGAGTACATATTATTCTAGAAATGTTTGACACAAATGCAAACAAATATACACATATGTGATTTGAACACATTCAGATGCACACTTAGACAATATTTTGTACCTTGAGTTACTTATTCATAAATCTTGGAGATAGTTTCATTTCTGCACTTAGAAATATACTTTTCTTTTTGTTTTGCTTTGTTATAATTTTATTTTTTTGAGCAGGTAGTAGAGTCAATGTCACAAAATTTAAAAGTCACAAAAATTATAAGGCTTAGAGTTGCCTACCTCCAGCCACCCAGTCCTATTCATTAGTAACATATTCCAATTACTTGGATATCTTTCCATAGACTTTCATATTTCAATCTTACCCAATAATAGACAAATATGTAAATTGACCATACCTCTGCTATACCACCAGCCAATGAGGGATGCTATGCAAATTAACCCAACAAATATGGGAGTTAATTTGCATACACAGGTGTCAGGTTACAAGGGGCGAGCTGGACGCTTGCCTCTTCGTCATGTCCACAACACAGGCATTCTGTCCCACCCCTGATCTCTCAGGGCTTCTGGGCAGCATGGGAAGGTGGGGCTGGAGCGGGAAGAGGCTGGGCTGGAGTGGAATGGCAGTACCAGCAGACAGGGAAAAGAAAGCCCATTCTAGCACGAATCTAGGTTAGTTATAAACACATATAATATCCTCTTCCCCACACACTGAAGGTTATTTAATAAACAAATGGATTTTCACTTTAAAAATAAATTAGTATTTCTGGGTTGTCAGGAAGTTCCATTATTAATTTTTTGAGGAAACTTCATACTCTTTTCCAAGTGGCTGCACCAATCTGCATCCCTACCAACAATGCACAAGGCTTCCCTTTTCTCCATATCCTGGCCAACACTTGTTGACTTATTGATGATAGCCATTTTGATATGTATGAGGTGATATCTCATTGTGGTTTTAATTTGCATTTCTCTGATAATCAATGATTTTGAGCATCTTTTCATATATCTATTGGCCATCTCTGTGTCCTCTGTGGAGAAGTGTCTATTCAGGTCCTTTGCCCATTAAATATATATATATATATATATATATATATATATATATATATATATATAATTGATTTTTTTTTACAGAGAGGAAGGGAGAGGGATAGAGAGTTAGAAACATTGATGTGAGAGAAACATTGATCAGCTGCCTCCTGCACACCCTTTATTGGGGATGTGCCTTCAAATAAGTTACATGCCCTTGACCGGAATTGAACCTATAGGCTGACGCTCTATCCACTGAGCCAAACCAGTTAGGGTTCTTTGCCCATTTTTAATTGGATTGCTTTCTTAGTGTTGAGTTGTATAAGTACTTTGTAAATCTTGGAAATTAATCACTTGTCTGTTGTATCATTGGGAAGTAAGTTCTCCCATTCAGTGGGTTGTCTTCTAGTGTTGTTGATATCCTTTGTTGTGCAAAAGCTTTTTAGTTTGGTGTAGTCCCACTTGTTTATTTTCTCCTTTGTTTCCATTGCCCTAGGACATGTATCAGAAAAAAAAATATTGCTACCAGAAATGTCTGAGACTTTACTGCCTATCTTTTGTTCTAGGGTTTTTATGACATCATCACATATCTATGTGTTTAATCGATTTTGAGTTTATTCTTCTGTATGGTGTAAGAAGGTGGTTTGGTTTCATATTTTTGAATGTATCTGTCTAATTTTCCCGACACCGTGTATTGAATAGACTGCCTTTACCCCACTATATGTTCTTGCTTACTTTGCCAAATATTAAATTTCCATATAAGTGTGGGTTTATTTCTGGGCTCTCTATTATGTTACACTCTATAACATAGCTATATACTGAATGCACTGAGTACTCACCACCCAAAGTAAAGTCTCTTTCTACTCACCACCCAAAGTAAAGTCTCTTTCTGCACTCATCTGTTCCCCCTTTGCCCTCCTCCACCTTCCCCACCCCTCTTTCCCTCTGGCAATCACTTTCTTGTTGTCTGTGTTTATGTTCTGCTTTTTTCTTTTCTTCTTAATCCCTTCACTTTTTCACCTAGCCTCCAAACCTGGCTCCCCTTTTATATACTCATGTTAGCCCAATTAACTAATGTCACACCAATAAATTCAATAAAAAATAAATAAAAGAAGTTATTTTGGAGATGATTCCATTTTAGCATGTGTAGAGCTCAATAATATTTTTATGGTATAGTAGTACCATAAACAATTTGTTCAGTTTTCTTTGAGGGAAAATTTTATTTCCCATATTTTATTACTATACACAAGGTTATAGTGCATATTTTAAAATGTGTAACAGAAAATATGTTAGGATTTACTCCTAGAAATTGAATTGCTGGAACAAAGCCTTACACAAATTCAGTTTTTATAGATGATATCAAATTGCTTTCCACAGTTGCTGTATAAGTTTGCATTTCTATCAGCAAAATATAATGATGATGCTTCCTCCACAGCCTTTATATCATAATCTACAAAAATTTGCTTTCTTTCCAACCTAAATGATTTAAAAAAATGTTTCCTCATTGTGGCTTTAACTTGTATTTTTTAATGACTGAGTTTGAATATCTTTTCACATATCTTTTCAAGTTGGCCATCTGGTTTTCCATTTCTGTGAACTCCCTTCCTATACTTTTCCCATGTTTCATGAGGCTGTTAGTGTTGTTTTCTTATTGATTTGGTGGAAATATTATATACTGAGGTAATTTACTGATCTCCACAGACAGTATACTAATATATACATATTTTTCCAAGAGTGTCATGTGTTTTTTGACTTTGCTTACTGTATGTTTTTGCAGTCACATAATTTTTTATACACTAAATTTTCTAACCTTTATGGCTTCTGCTTGGGGTTTGGTTTATTTAATAATTTGAAATTTAGCTTGTAATAAAGTATGATATAGGAGTCCATTTCCCCCCAAATAGTCATAGTACACTCACTATTTGCTGAATAATTAATATTAATATAAATTTGAAGTGCCAACTTTGTCATATTCTAAATTTTCTGATGTATTTTTTTGCTATCTCTGGATTTCTGTTTTATTCTTTTGAAATATCAGTTCTTGCATGAGTTAATATCACATTGAATCGTTCTGACTGAATAATATTTAATATTTGGGAAAGCTAGACCCCTTATTGCCTTTTCAAGATTTCTTGGCTCTTCTTACATCTATATTTTCCAGAACTACTTTTTATTTTATTTCCCTATTACCATTAATCCCCTCCCTGCCCTTTAAATGGATTCAATTAGTTAAAAAAAATCATAGTTAAAAATCATAGATATAGACATTAATGCAGACAAATATATACTGACAGTTGGGTGTATTGTGTTCTATTTATTGATTAACTTGGAATCATTGACAGTTTTCTGATTTTAACTGTTTCTGTCCAAGAATAAAGTATGCCTTTCATTTTTAAATTTGCTTTTCTGTTTAAGAAATGTTTTAAAAGTTTTTGTAATAGGTATTTTTAAATAAAACAAAATTCTTATTTATTCTGAGATATTTAATCTTTTTGGTGTCTTTTTAGTTTTTTAGTCATATTGATTCCCTTGACTTATCAAGTAAATCCAATAATAACATTATAAGTAATAGTAATCTTTAACATGTCCTGTTTTTTTATATATACATATATTTCCTTTTCTGGCTTAAGAATGTCAACAGAGACTTTAGAAAATGTCTTATATGTTAATTTAGGTCTGGGTATTATTAATTTTTGCTTTAGTTGCATTATGCTCAAAAGATATTGTTTTTATTACTTTTATTTTAAAATTTGTGAAAAGTTTCATGGGGCTTAATATATAGCCATTTTTTTTACAAATGATCTTGGGGAAGCTGAAAAGAAGGCATAATCCTTGTCTTCAAATTTAATTTATTTAATATGCTGTTTAGGCCTTTACATAATTGCTTTTTTTTTTCATATAACCTGTCACATGCTTTAAAAATACTACATTCTCATTATTTCTTCTTTTATTTACTAATGTACTTCTGTAAGAATATTGATGCTATGTTATTTGGTTCATAGATATTTTCAATATATTTTTATTTATTTCAGAGTGGAAGGGAGAGGGAAAAATAGAATGATGACAAAGAATCGTTAATGGGCTGCCTTCTGCAAGCCCCACACTGGGGATCCAGCCCGCAACCAAGGTATATGCCCTGACAGGGAATCGAACTGTGACCTCCTGGTTTATAGGTTGATGCTCAACCACTGAGCCACACAAGCAGGCTGGTGCATAGATATTTTTAAATTCTAGGAATCACTGTGGTGCTTTAAAACAATAGAAACTGCCTTCTTTGGTCTCTTTTAAATGCTCCTCTTTAAATTCATCCTCCCATCTCCCAAACCCCCGCAAAAAAAAAAAAAAGAATGATGAAATCACATGCCTTATTTTTTGTAATTATTTCTGCTGTGTTTTTATTTTTATCATCTTTCCATCTATGTTTATAAATACTCTGTGATAACTCTGAGAATCTTTTATTTAGGGATCTATTTTTTTCTATTTGTACTTACATGAGTATATCTAGTCCCAGATACATATTTTATGTAATACTTTATGAGTTTATTGCTTCTTTTTTAGTCGTTCATTCTAAGGAATATATTTTTGTCTGTGGGCTCTTTTATATTTTTCCAAATATTTTGTTCTAATGATTACTTTTATAATGTACCTTTATATGATGGCAACTCAAAGGGTAGTCTGTTGAGTAGAGATTGTCTGCAAATTGTAGGCTAATGATCCATTCTGAAATGCAAACAGAAATTGTGAGTATGCTTTTAGAAACTTTATAGGACTTGATGTTGATCCTACATCCAAGCATGTGATCATTTTACAAATTTTGATGAATAGGACTGTAAAGACAGTTTGGTTGTTGTTGTGTCCATATAACGAATCACAGGTAGCAAGACATGGTCTGCTGGATTCCCAGAGACCATGATATAATATACAATGTCTGAAGGTCAATTTGTCACCAAGAACAGGTATTATAAATAAATGACAGAAGAGCAAGAGCAATACCTCAAGTGGGAATACTGCAGATCAGGTCTATGTTTGTATTATCTATTCTGAGCTTAAGGAGATGTTTTCTGCAGCTGACATATCGCTGATATATAGGATTTCATTAGGCAGAGGAGTACAAGTGCTTAGCCAAATGAAACACTATCCAAAAGACTCATTTTATGAAAGAAGTATAATGTGTTGAAGGGACATGCTTTAGTGTGACTAGCATGGTGAGAGAAAGTGGCAACATGACATTATTTTTTTGTGAAACATTTTAATCCTCAGAAAGCCAATTTGCCAAATGACCAATTTGTCAAAAAGTAATTTACTGAACATCAATATTTACCCAATAATCAAGTCACTATTTTTCAAAATTTCAGCAGAGTTTATAGCAATTTATGTTGTATAATGACTTCTATAAACATTGAGGATATTTTTACATTTTAGTCTTGCTTTAACTTTAATTTATTACTGCTGGTTTGCTGAGGCTGCCAAAGTTTAATGCATTCATTTTGTTTTCTGCACTTTGGGCCTTTGACATTAGAAAATGAAAATATCTTACATATGTCTAATTTTAGCATCTCCATATTTTGAATATCAAGGATTTTTCTCTCAAATTGCAAAAATTTTCTCTTAGAATAAATTTCCAACCCAGTCTTTCCTTAAATATATTTTAGTTTGTATATGTTTTGAATTAGTTGATTAAATGAGTAGTTTACATTTATTTTGAAAATGTAATGCATGATAAGTCTGAAATGAAAATACACTCAGTGGATATACTTCCTCTCAGCTGCACTGAGAACCCATGGCAAATTGATGTTGGAGAAACTAAAATAAATTAAAATACAGCTAAAACATTTTTTAAAAAGTCTTAAAAGACAATCTTCTTCATTCCTTTAAGACAAATTCATAACACTCTACATATAATTAATGGAAGCACATTTTACATTTGGGGAGAGGGGTGTGTGTGTGTGTGTGTGTGTGTGTGTTTGCACATATGCACTCATACGCATTAAGTTAGTCAATAATTCTTTTCATTTTCACAATTTAAAAGATGCGTTTTTTCCATTTCACATAACATTTAAAACAACCATCTCTTGTTTGCATATTGTGACCTGCATGATTGTCCTGTATGTGCCAGATGCTATTTTACCTTTGCTTTATAAATGAGTACCAAGATTAACTTGGCTTTCCAATTTCACTTAGGTTCATTGGGACACCTTAGTCATTGATTTTTTTAAAGGTTAATGCTCCAGTGTTAGCATTCAGATATCCAGAATGACATTAATATACCCCAAAGATAAAACCACTAACCAGTGATCCAGTAAACTCTAACAACATCAACAGAAACGCAATCCCAATTCATAATGTCTTCCCTGTCATTCCTCCCTCATCCAGTCTCTGTTATTCCCTTGGATGTGTTTGCTTTTGGTGAATCCACTGCCTGAACTCTTACTCATGGCAAGAACCATTACTGATTAGAAATTAGAAAAAAGGCTCTCTTCTAAAACAGGAAATGGTTCCTATTATCATGAGTTACTATGGTCTTTATATCACAACCAGTCACTTTTTTTTGTCACTGATTTCTTCTCCAAGACAGGTCACTGAGGCTTAGTATTTCTTTTCCTTCCCACCCACCCCCCACCCCCTCCAAATTTATTCCTTCACAGGACTGATGCCTTTAGGTGGCCTCTTGATGTATACCAGGCAAAAATAGGTCTTTTCTTGACTGTTCTTGGAATCTTGTTTCTGTGGCTAACAAAGGAGGTATTCTCATTGATGGATCCTTGTATCCTGTTCTCCTTTGTGCCTCCTGTCCTTTTTGGGCAGGACTCCTGTCATCCCATGATGTTCTACCTCTCTAAACAAAAGGCAAACTTATTTGCTACTTTTCTACCCCATGAAACTTCTTCTCCTACTCACCATCTCCAGTTAGAAAAAATAAATGTAAATGCTTTTATGATTGCACAAAGGAAGCTGTAGAAGAACATTGTAAGTTGACATTTCACTGTGTATTTCATGTCTTTTTACATGTATACTTTTAGGAAGTATTTTATTAGTTTTAGCCTAAGCTCCTAGGATCTTTATTTAAACATTTACAATGATAGGCATTTTACAAATATTATATTATGCCCTTCTGAGTGCTCCCTGGCTGCAAATTTATAACATAATTAGAGGCCTGTTGCACGCAGAGATCCATGCAATAGGCCTTCCTTTCCCTGGCTACCAGCTCCAGTTTTTCTCCAGTACTCAGGACCCAGGCCTTCCCTCTGGCCGCCACTTTTAGTCTTCGCTCCAGGCGGAGCACCACTCCTGTAGCTCCTTCCAACCCCTGCCCTCTGCCCCCAGCCCTCCCCTCTTAGCAGTTGACTGGCTCCGCCCCAGCCACTCCATGCCAGCATGCATGCTGCCCAGAGGCCCAGAACTGCTGGGGTGCGGGATGCCACCACCTTTGTTGTTTTAATTTGCATATTCACTCCTGATTGGTTGGTGGGCATAATTCTTGATGGTCAATTTGCATGTTTCTCTTTTATTAGTGTAGATCATTTATTGACAATCTTTACTTGACCATAACAACTCCTTAATTTCTAGATTTCTCTACCAGATCTTCCTTCCTGTCTAGTTAAGTCCAGATATGTGTGCATGCATATATTACATATAGATTTTTATCTTTAATATTTATATTAAGTCAATTGATGTACTTGGTTAAAAATAATGTATTGATTAAGAAATCTTACCCTTTAAGCTCCAGGCTCTCTTTTCCCACTCCCCATTGTGTAAGTTATTTGATAAAGAGCCTCTAGTGTTTTGCCCAAATTAGATTTTATTTCAGTTTTATTCCTCCAAATAAAATTTTCCTAGATACAGAAAAAGATGAAAAAAAATCTCATTATAGTTTTCTCTGACTTTAAATGTTTTACAATACACATTAAAATATTTGAACAGAGTATGATTATTTTAAATTTAAACAAGTATGCTTATATTTATATGGGAGATTATTATATTTAATGCATACAAGTCATAGAAATGCATAAAAATCATAATTTAAAACTAGTGGGAAGAACATTTTAAGGGAATAGTTAAGAAAAAAACACCAAAAAGTAGGAAGATTTTTTGGTTTGAGTTCGAAAAAGTAGAAAACTCTTGTTGGAACTACAGAAAACTACCTAAGTGATACTTGCAAATAATTATGTCTTGGATAATTAACCTTTATTTTACAGTCTGGATTCTCTGTTATGAAGAACTCTTGGTTTACATGGTTAATAGCTGTTATCTTATGAAATGTGGTTTAGGCTCCTGAGGATCCTTGTGAAATGTGTTATTATAGTCATGAATCATCCTAGTTACTGCCAATATCTTTTCATCATCAGGAGTTATAGGGAGATGACTCAATTAAACTAACCTAATTGATGTAGCACATGGGTGATGATATATCATTATGAGAAACTGTTATTGAATTTTATCTTTCTCTGTTACCTTTTCTTTTTGGGAGCATACTTACCCAGTATATGGAGATCTTTCCTGTAAATTATTTCTTTTCTTAAGAAGTTGATGGCACTGGCTGTAGGTTTTGAGACATTTAAACATTCCCGATTCTATAAGTAGGCTTACTGGTACAATTAAGAACCAGTTTTCTCCATCAACATTTCCATAGGTTTCACATAACACTCATAATAAACTATTCCTAAGAGTCACTAAGACACACTTTGCTTCCAGAGATCTGGTTAGTTTTTAACTATTCTTCATTAATCTTTCTTCTGATATCTAGGTACTAATTGGATATCAATTAAATCTTTCTTTACATTTAGGGTTTGGCAAAATTACTTACCTATCACTCAAGAAAATTGCAATATTCTTTTCTTACATATATATTTGTAAATATTTTCTACAATTTTCTACATTTTATACCATTCATCTTCATTCTATTGTATTTCATGTGATGAATAAGCAACACAATTATATCTGATCTATTAATTGAGAAATCCTATATACATTATAAATCTATATAAGATGGATGAATCTAGAATTTTCATATCAAGCAATTATTCAAGATCATATTATTATAACCCTTCCAAGATAAAGGCAGAAATAATTTATTTATTTTTATTTTCATGCAGTCATTTCACAGACATTATCAAACTATTACTATATACTTGCACTATAATATGATGTTGCCTCTTTTGGGGGATGGATATTGTTTGATGCATGTTTTTTTTCTTTTTCTGAAGGAATCCATATTACAATGGACTTGTACGTGTTATGTAATATATTAATATATATATATATATATATCACTTGTACGTGTTATATATATATTAATACTCACAGCTGGGTTTTGGATTAAGGTGAATTTAGTAATCAGTATGTATCACGGAGGAAGTATTAGACTGGTAAAGAGAAGATAGCACTCGTTTATCTCAAAAGAGATAAATAGATAACTTATAATTCGGTTGATGGGTTCAGTGACAGAGAAAACCATAGGGCATTTATGGGAGAACATAGAGAGTGGTCAAGACACAGAGGGGACAATGAAGGGAACTTCTCATGAGAATACCGTTGTATTTTCAGGGATAATTAAGACCAAATGGGAGGAGGAAATGGTGATGGACTTCGAGGGGGAATGGCTTGTTCAGGAACTGTAGGTAAGCATGGTGACATGCAGAGTGTGAAGAGAGGGCAGGCTGGCTCCCCAGGAGGCCCAGGGTCACTTCAGGGCAGGTCTTATATATTAAGCCAAATATCGCTGTTAAAGCCTTTGAGAGTCTGTGACTAGTGACAAGGTATTTTCCTCTCTGATCCTCAGTTTCCTTATATGAAAATGTGGTTAATAGTGCTAATAAAAACATGGCACATATGAGAATAGAATAATTTTATATCTCTCTCTCATCAGACTGTGCTTAACATAGTAAGTACTGGATAGATGCCAAGTTAAGTATTGAAGACTTTAAAGCCAAAAAAATATCACCGTATGTAAAATTATTTTCCAGAGCACATATCTTTTCTATGATATGTTTACTGTTTCCTTCATTATTGTGAGATTTTCCTGGTTTTCTAAGTAAAGGATTTCAGGAAATTCACTAAAGATTGTTTAATTAAAAATTTAGACCACTTAATTAATATCACCCCCTTTTTCCCTTTAAGAATAATTTATTATATTTTCCAGAAGTCTGTATTTGGACAGCTACCATACATGCGGCTTGATCAGCTCAATGTTCTGCATAACTCTAACAGAAACCAGAGGCTCCCTGGCTGTGCCTGTTTCCTGAAGAGAACCATTTGTGCCAAGTCTGTGGCAAAGGTCAGTACTTAATAGATACTGTGGTACACTTAATAATCCTATGAAATCCTGGATGTTAAACCACAACTGGGAATCACAGCCCTTTTTTTTCACATGTGTTCTTTTGCACACAGCTTTCGATGTAGAAACAGATTTCCTAATCATTCTCTCTTCTTTCATTTCAAATATATCTCATGTTAAAAAAAATGTATATTTTTGAGTTATCTCCATAGCGCCACCACTATTTCTTTCATTTACAGAGTCTTCAAAGGTAAAATTAGGAAGTGAGTAATTGCAAATAAATGGTTTTCTGGAATAGCAAATACAACTCTTAGTGCTTAACAAGATTATGTGGGAATAAAGATAATGCAGTCCTGCTTAGGGAATGCCAGTCTTCTCTCCCATTCTGTTTCCTTTCTCTTTCTGTCTCTCTCTATATATGAAATCATTCTTGTAGAGATAACTGTTATTAATTTCTATTAGTGTGTTGGATGTTTTCCAAATCATTTAATATCTAAATTTATAAATGAATAATTAAAAAGAGTATCAATATTAAAACATTCCACTTAATAAATATTTGGACCATTCATATAGCATGTTTACCCATAAATTGGGAGTTGTATACCAAAGGAATGTGAGATAAATATGTCCACACACTTATAAAACAACTATTTTTAAAAGTAGTGTGTGTATTTTAATAAAGGCAATGGGTTGTTCCTCACTCTGCCTGTTCCAATAGCCTGTCATAAGGGTCTTTTTCAGTTTCATGGGGTAAGGTGGCAAAATTCAAGCACCTTCCAGCTGCACAGCTTATCATTTTCCAATTTTCTCTTGCTAAGTTCATCATTTTATAATATACCCTTGGAGAAGACTTTCATTTTATAGGATATTGGGTAATAATTAGGGCAATAAGATCTTTATGAACATAAAGATTATCTTTCCCAGTTCATCTGTTTGCCTTCTATAGTTAAGGGCAGAATTCAAGAGTGCTCTCTGTCCATAGCATTGGCATTTGAGTTGAGCTGTAGGGAACATGGTTAGTCCAGTGTAACTGCTGGAGGTGCTCTGCTGGCTCCATACCTACTGATTGAATAGAATGCACTTGAATGGCATCTACATGAAATCTGATTATGGTTTTAAAGTAAAAAAGGGAAATTGTCTATCCAAGTGATGTTTCAATAGTGGCCTTAAACGGTGCAACAGAAAAGAGCAATTGACTCCACTTCCAAGTGGACACGAAGAACCAGGAAGGTGAGGGCGATCACCATTGTTGCTGGAGTGTGGGGCCCTCACCTCCGAGGGAAGGAAGCAGCATTCCCAGACACGGCCAAGTCCAGCTGGTTGTTCCTTATTTCTTTATCTCCTTGATCTTGACCATGATTTTCAACTTCAGAAATAGTTATAAAAGTAGTGTCTGCATTTTCATAAAGACAATGGGTTGTTCCTCACTCTGTCTGTCCCAATAGCCTGTCATAAGGGTCTTTTTCAGCTTTAAGGAAGAAGGTGGCAAAATTCAAGCACCTTCCAGCTGCACTGCTCATTTTCCAATTTTCTCTTGTTATGTTCAACATTTTATAATACACCCTTAGAGAAGACTTTCAATTAATAGGATGTTGGGCAGTGCTCTGTATTTGACTTAGAATAATTTCATCTTTCTAGTTAAGTTATTTTTAGTCAAAGAAATTTTAAAAAAATTATATAGTTGCCCTTCCGACATCAGGAATATATACTAACTCACTAATGTATTACTGAGAACTAGAAAAATAGTAAATATTCTGTAACGGAGGATAGAACTTGATTTAGGAGGGTGAATGTTATGCCTGGTTTTCGGAGAGCTCTCAGGCCAAAGTAGACAGCCAGAGAATGGACTAGATTCCATATCCCTGCCTCTCTAAGTCACTAGCTGGGACCAGCCCACAGGAAATGAAGCCTTTGTATGTGTATGGTAGTATATTCAGAGTATAACAGTTGGTATCAGTGACTCTCAATGTAGCATATTTGCATGTGTTAAATGTTCACAGTTGCTAAACATGATTCCATTAAATGTGGAAGTTACTTTCCTCTGCATCAATCTGTGCTAGGCTTATGAGCTGTTTTGGGCAGTAGAATGCAATTCAAGTGGCTCTGTGTAACTTCTTCAACTGAGCCTTGGTTCTGCAGTGCTTTCCTTTACTGCTTGGAATGCTCTGTTTTGGAAATGAGATGCCATACAAGAAGTCTGAATACCCGGAGATAACTACAAAGAAGCCCACGTTAGCCACGTAAAGAAAAAAATATATCTACATGGAAGTGCACAGTGGCACTACACATGTGAACTAAGCCTTTTTGGATCTTCTTACCCAGCCCAGATACCAGTGAATGCAACCAAAAGATTGACCCCAGACAACACTGCCTGGAACAGAAGAACTGCCTGGCCAAGCTCTGCTCAAAATCCTGGTCCAAAGAATCATGAGCAAGAACAATGCTTGTGGTTTTAAACCACTAAATTTTAGGTGAATTTTTTTTTTCTGTATAAATGAATCCACCATAGCATCCCTGCCATACTCATGTACCATCTGTGAGCAGTCTGCAGGAGGTATATCCTTTGCACAAAAACCATGGTGGACTCAGAGTAAAACAGCAGAGTATGCAAATCAGTTATACATAGTCACCAGAAACAGAAGTCAATGTTTCTGCACTAACAAAAACTTTACATTTGTACGATCGGCTTAGTAACCAACTATAGGTGAAGGCCCACAAGGAGGAGAGGAGTCTATTACTGGAGGTTAGAGAAAATTCAGTTTTCTTCATTTGTTGGTGAAATGTTTGACAACAGTATACCTATGGTATTCTGGAAGATAGGAATATACCCAATTAGCTCACGATCTCACTACAGCAGTTTTCAGGCAGGATATTTTAAATGCTAAATGACCTTGTTTAAGTGCCTGTTTTAAAGTAAGGTGAAAAAAATCAGCAAAATTAGCTGTGTCATTTCTAAGCTGAATTTAGAGATACTGTTTCTAACCTAGGACTTGCCAAGTTAGAAAGCAAAACTGGCTCCTCTGCCCAGCTCCAAGTCCCCAAATTAAGAAATGGACACGGAGCCAAGATCAAATCCAGGTGTGCCTGTAAAATGCGGCCTTTGAGTCAATGTTAAGTCAAAGGTCTTTCTGGAAGACCCTTTGTTAAAAAACCTCAGAAAATTTGAATGGCAGTGCCTTGAACTCATAGCTTGATAAGTGGCTTCTAAGTATCTTAAGTGATTTGTCACTTGACACCCTGATTGACAACCCAAAGTATATGGTAGCATGTTTTGGAGACTTTTGTGGATATGGCTTTTTGTCTATTGGAGTACATTATAATTTGATATTTAAGAAAAGCGCATTTATTTTACAGGAACCATACACCTCTGAACTGAAAAGGGATAAGAAATTTCACAATGAAAAGAGGCCTCTAGGCCCCCAAACTTCTATAGGAAAGAAGCAAACAATGAAAAGCACTCAACTACAGACATGGACAATGTCTCATTAACATAAAACAGAGGATAGAGCCAAGCTACAAGGGGAAGCACTTCCTGGGAGCAGAGATGGGTTGTAATCAATGTACATTCTGTGTCCCCAGAGCAATGGGATCTATGCTCAGTGGATTTAAAATTTGCTATGATGAGTGACTGCTCTATGCCTCCTGTCATCCCAGCCTGTCATCCTTTTTGAATGAGAGAACCCCTATTGCAGTTATTCTGTTGCTATTTTCCTACTTCATGTTGGATGAGGTTGGGAGAAGACAGCCTTTCTGGTTTGTATTCACATACATATGGGAACTGAGATGCTGCACCCACAGGACTATATTGAATAAACTTGTTCTTATCTGCACTCAACTTAGATGAAAAAATCCTGATCCTCAAGCCTCAGCCTGGGACTGGGCCTAATGTTATAAAATAAAAATTTGGGGAGAGAAGTGAGTGTATGTTACCTGAAGGAAGGAACAATGGAGAGAGGCAGAATGTGTATTGTCAAAATTTGTCACAAAAATGATTCTATATATATGAAAAGCTAATATGGAAAGTGTTCCCTCGGGAGTTTAACCAGGAGACTGGATGTTTAATTGCTCACTAAGATGTGTGCTGACCACCCGGGGGTGGCATGGAATGAAGGAAGGTCCCAGCCAACAGCTGGAAACCAGGGAAGGAAGGCCCTAGCCAGCAGCTGGAAGGCCCTGATTGGAAAGGCCTACCCTTCCAGTGCATGAATTTCGTGCACTGGACCTTTAGTATAGCGTAAAGGTGTGTAGTCCGTTTCCATGCGGTGTGTAGTCTGACTTTATGAAACTTTTCAGTCTCGGCTTCAAAAAGTTTGTAGCTTGTGTCTTCTCCACCTGGAAGCCAGTAACCCTGTAAGAAGATCCACTGTCCTAAAAGCACTGTTTGTGAAGAAGTCCAGACTAGCCTAGAATACAGAAAGCAGCCATATGGAGGAGCCTGGAGGCACCAGCAATGTGAGTGAAGCTTTCTGAGATCTTTTAGTACAGCCCAGATGCCAGTTCATTGCAGCTGACTGAATGACCCTGGTGCAGCAGCAGAACTTATGTGTCCTAAATCCTGACTTATATATTCATGAGCAGGTAAAGATGGTTGTTTAAAACCACTATAGGAAAAGTTGATCATTAAAGCAATAGATTTAATGGAATCTGATTTTAATTTAATAAATGTATAATTATTCAATGTTTTGGTGGGAGGAGTTAACTTGAGTCATCTTATCTGTATTCTAGAATAAGAAGTTCATTCATCTATATTCTAATCAATATTTATGCATTCATTTTCTTCTTACTTCAACAAAGGATTTTATTACATAAAGTGTCATAAAAGGACTTGAGTATGTTTTTTAGGAGCTTACATAGCATGCAGTGTGTAGTCTGGTCACGGAGAATGTAGCTCTTACCTCTGCTGTGGACATGTGGAGATGACTTCACAGGGAGCAGTGAGTACCTAGCATTTAACACTCAGGCGGCATAGTGTGCTTAAGGAGGCATATGGAATATATTCATTCATTGAAATGTTTAATGAAAATCTTGAGTTTTGTATCAATTTTTTCAAATTGATAGAAAGGGTGAGATGGATTTTCATAACCAGGGAAAAGCAGTAGGAACAGTTTGAAAGAATCAACAATAGTGTAGGAAGTCTTTTTTCCCCATTAATTACTTTATTGATTAAGGTATCACACACTCACTCACACACACACACACACACACACACACACACACATTAATATATTTTATTGTTTTTTTACAGAGAGGAAGAGAGAGAGGGATAGAGAGTTAGAAACATCGAAGAGAGAGAATCATCCATCAGCTGCCTCTTGCACACTCCTTACTGGGGATGTTCCCGCAACCAAGGTAAATGCCCTTGACCAGAATCGAACCTGGACCTTTCAGTCCACAGGCCAACGCTCTACCCATTGAGCCAAACCGGATTCAGCAAGGTATCACATATTTTTCCTCATCCCCCCCATTCCGATCCCAAACCCCTCCCCCTACATACCCCACCCCACTGCTGTCCTAGCATGTGGGAGTACTGGAGTGATTAAGTCACTCATTTGATTTGAAAAATTCACATAAATGGTGTTACAATGGTATATATAATTTTTAAGGATATATACATAAAATACCTTTTTTTGGTACTAGGAAGATCGTGAACATTCTTTAATATAGTAGTGATAAAAAGTTAGAAGAATATATGAAGGGATTATATTGACATGACAGTTGTTAGGATATAAAAGATGAAGAATAGAGGCAAACCAAAGATAATGTCCATATTTTTAGCTCAGGGACTGATTTTAGGAGTGAAAGCAGGTGACAACAAACTGCTAAGAATTATTACAAAAAATCTGAATCAGAGCTTCCCAATTATAGCTGATTATATATTTTACATGTAATTAGTATGGGAATTGTGGCAAAGGATCCTTCTGTGGGTCAGATACTCCTTTACTCCATAGTGGTGATCATGTGACCTAGATGTGAAATTGAGCTGCCACTTAGTCTGAATCATTAAACAACATCCTAAACATAGACACTGAAATCTTTTCAAATGGCTGTTAATGGAGATTAAAAAAAAACATTATCTGGTAACTTAACCATATATATATTTTTTTCTGATAAAAATAGATTATTCTGACCATGGTATAGCTTGTGATTGCATTTAAAGGAACTCACTGAAAGAACTCATGTCTAGTGAAAATGTGAATTCTTTTAGCCTCAATCTCAAGAAAATAAGAAAAAATAGTTAAGTGATATTTTAAATCAAAACTAATTTATTAATTTTATAAACAATTCTGAAAATTTTATAATATATATCTGAATTACTAAAAAGAAATACCATTGAATTTACAATCTTAATAATAATTCTAATCTGTTTTGTATTTCTAGATCCTTGTGCCAGATATTATTTCATCACTTAAAAACATTTTCAATTGTTAATTTTTTTCTCCAACTTTCTACTTGAGGTTTTTCTTGAGTAAGCATGTTTCACCTGTTGTCTACTTATATATACTTTCTTTCAATAAGAGGTAGAAATCTTTTTCATTGTTGTGAATGACTAAGAGATAAATGGACTTCTAGTTTCCTTGGGCCTTTCTGAGAAATCCTAGATACCAAATAAATTATTTCTAAACTACAAAATAATCTTTCATTTCTCTCCTCCTCATTCCACTCTGCTTTATAATGAAACTAAGTTCATTAAAGTGCCAATAGATATTTCTTCCTGAGGGTATTGCATTTTAAAATATTTTGAAAAAATATCTCAAATGTTGACATAAGCATTTTTACAAGATTTTAAAGCTTGAAATTCAGGAAGTATGGAAGAAATGAGAAGTTGCCAACTTGAAATTTTATCAAGTTAGGTAACTAGGGAAAAGGATTTAGTAAATAGGAAAAATATTTGGGAAAGAAGGGTCATCCCAGGATTTATAAATCATATCATAGTTAACTATCTACTTTTCCAATTTATAAGGTCACCATTTGACCAATTACTCACATTTCCTGTTTTTATGTTAGACCAGACCAACTAAAATTTAGACTAGTAGAGATATCAATTATGAAGAAACATAGACTAGTGGAGATATCAATTATGAAGAAAAATCAGACAGGGAAAAGACCTTAACTGAGAGTCAGTGAGAGTTTTAATACTTCTGTCTTATGAAGTCATATTATTGGAAAAGGAGGCGGTTGATAGTGAAAACTGGAAATAAGGGACATACTATTAGATCTGGCAAAAGGAAAGTAAATGCACAATATGGATTTAAAATAGTGATGTACACCGAGGGAAATAAAATGGGAACTGGCAATGTTTTCTCATTGTGCTGTTACAACAAATCTCCCAAAAGTCCTACACAAACAATTCCAATATTAAATGTCATTAGCAATTTATCATGAGCATATAAACACAAATGAGATTAGAAGTAATATTTCTAGAAGGTACTTTAGCTCTATATCTGCATGGACATAGAAGCCTTGATCAAATTAACATGACCTATTGTAATTAAAACTCAGCCAAGCTAGGACACTAAAGACAATTTATGCAATTGGATTCTATAAAAGCTGCATAACCTGATGAATCATTTCCCCAATCTCTGCTATGGTTCCTAGGATTTCTTATATCTCTAGTGATAAAAGCACCTAATGAAACAGTTCTAAGGAGGAAGTATGTCTATCAAACTTTACTAATTGCATTACTCTCTGACCATCTAATAGCTCTATTGATGAGACCCCAAGGGAAAACTGTCCACTGTCAAAGTAGACTATTGAAGTTTGCCATCAAAGACTTCAATTAATCTCAACTAAAAGGAGTCTTCTCCTCTAAAAAAAATTGTCAGTGAAAAGATTATTCTTTTATTTTTATCTAGGAGAAACTTAGATATCATGTGGTAAATAGTTGAAAATTATCTTTACCACTTCTTTCCTAATTTATACCTCTTTGGGGCACATTCCATTGGTTGTGCCAATAGTTGTAATTAGTGTAAGATAAAAGCTACATGTCTGGATTTATTTTTAACTATTCAATTTTGTAAAGGTAAATTAAAGCATAGATATAATGTTATTTCAATAAGCCTCACACCATTTGTACACACTATTTTCTGCTTCTCTCCTCACTGTTTTTTGTAGATCCAGATAGAAGCAAATTAAACTAAAAATAAGGTATTTAAGTTATAGTGTATTTTTAAACTCAGGTTTACTTATGTATATTTTACATGCAATAAAATTTACCTTTTTAGGTGAATAGTTCTATGAGTTTGATAGCCAAAAATAGTAGTGTAGCCACCACCACAATCAAGCTATGGAATATTAAAATGGGCACTTCTTTTAAAAGGTTCTTAGAGAAGTGGTGACTTGAGAAATGACTGAAATGGTAAAATAAAGCAAGCTGATTAGAGTAAACAAGTCCATCTACTCTAATAACAGAGTAAGATGAAAATTGACCATACCTTTGTGACATCCACAATCAGGAGTTAGTATGCAAAGATGGTGGGTTGATTTGCATACACAGGTGCCAAGTGGCCAAGGATGGGATGCTTCCTTCATTACCATGGTGATGACCATGGAGTTTTGCAGCGCCCCAGCTACTCCAGGTCTCTGGGCAGCATGAGAAGGCAAAAATGCTGCTCTGGGCCAGAGCGAAAAGGCAGCTCCATCTGGAGTGAAGGCAGTACTGGTAGCCAGGGGAAGGAAGGCCCATTCTTGCATGAATCTTCATGCATCGAGTCTCTAGTGAAAAAATAGGGATTAACTAGAGGGAGGACAAAATAAATGATTAAGAGAGAAAATAAAATAAAAGAAATAGTCAAGTAAAGAATACAGGCTGCAAAACTGGCATGAAGGAGAATGCATGGTCTTATCATCCCTGTTGTTTCTCTCTGTCTCCTCTGTATATTTTTCTCTCTCAGTGAGTCCTACATGGCAAGATACTGCTTTAGGTCATTTATATGTTGATTGTTTAATACAATTAACATGTGGATCAGAAATTTTCAAACTCTAGTATGATTAATAATTCTCTGTGGAGCATTTAAAAATATGAGTATATGTGAGTATTATATATGGTGTAAAAAAGTGGTCCAGTTTTTTATTTGTTTGCTTGTTTTGAATATATCTGTTGTTTTCCCAAATACTATTTCTTGAAGAGACTATTATTTTCCCCATTTTATATTCTTGCCTCCTTTGTCATAGATGAATTGACTATATAATTGTAGGTATATTTTTTGGCTGTTTACTCTGCTTCATTGATCTATTTTGCTGTTTTTGTGCCAGTACTATACTCTTTTGATTATTATGGCTTTGTGTCCCCAGTTGGGATGTGTATGGGAAGCAACCAATTGATGCTTCTCTTTCACATTGATGTCTCTCTCTCTTTCTTCCTCTCTCTCCCTTCCTCTCTTTCTGAAAAGAAAAATCAATAAAAACATATTTTTTAAAAAGCCTCATACAAACTGATGGTTTGCCAGAAGAAGGGAGGTGGGGGATGGGTGAAAGGTGAAGGGAAATAGGAGGTACAAAGTTAAATTATAAAATAATTAAGTCATAGGGATGTAATGTACAGGGATATAGTCAATATGTTAATAGCTTTGTACGGTGCCAGATGGTTACTAGACTTATAGCGGTGAACACAGCACAAGTTATATAAATCTCAAATTATTATGTCGTATAGCTGAAACTAATAATATAATAATATGATATAATATGATTAGATCTAACTCCTGAAGATCATGATTCAATAATTCTTATGTCGGTCTCCTGCAAAAGTTTGAAAAAAACAGTAATTAGATGTTGGAAAACAGAGTAACACATTTTGGTATCAAGAATACTTAAACACACAAAATATGTCATGAAATGATTATATAGTGAGCTCTATTCCTCTAAGATGCTCTGATGTAACCTTACACAGAGAAGACCCCTCTGTGACCCAGCCGTTAACTCCTATCCCGACACAAAGGAGGATGAAGGATGAGGGTAATTACTGGCTGCAGAAACGGGAGAGTTTCCAATTAGTTAGTGCCTTCTGCTCTTCTTTCTTTTATATTACAATATCCTCTTCTCCATCCCTTCCTCACTCTTTAAATATACCTCCTCATGCAGGAATGGGCTGATAGTTTTTTATATTCAAACAGGAACTCATTCATTCTAGTTTATTAAATCTCTTAGCAATTTCCAGCTCTTTAACTTAACTAAAAACTCTAAAATATTTAAACTTTTATTAAAACAGGGACCAAAAATAGCAGCTTGCCAAATGCATACACGTATTAACTGGTAAACAATACATTAAAAATAATTTGAATAAGATGGAAATATTTTTAAATGAAGATATTTTACAGAAAAGATGTGAAGTTTCTCTTTAGTAAAGTGTCTGTAATGTAAAATACTATAGGGCATGATGCTACATAGCTGCATGTTCGTTTAATTTCCAGGAAGGTCAGCTAAAGCTAGTGATTTGCAGGAAGATTCATGAACCTGAGAAAGCTGTTTTAAGCCTCTTTTTGCTTTATGTCAAAAATTGATTTTTTATCAGTGAAAGTTTGATTTTATTTTTCTGTAATGAATGTTAGAATTGGGTTACAGCAGTGAAATTAAAGGTATTCATCAGGATATGTGCATTGGAAGCTCACATATGTGTTAAATTCTGCTAAGATTTTTATGCACGGTATCTGAGCCTATATCCTCCAACCCGTTGGTGTGGCACTCCAACTCAGTCTATAATGTATAGCCATTGGTTTAGGAGCTTTTATGGTTGCACCATGCCAACAAGTGGCACATAACACTACCTCAAGACTATTTCTATTTTAGCTTTGAGTAAACCCTTTATAAACTTGTGGCCAGAGCATCCAAAAGGCCAGAGTATAACATCTATAAAGAACGGGTCATATGAACTTTTTTTTTTTTTTTTTTTTTTTTTTTTTTTTGCTTGCTGGCAAATCTCAGTGTTTGTCTAAAAAATACATCTCTGTGTGGCAGGTTTGGGTCCGAAAGGTTTTCCTTATAACTTGGTGGTGAATCTGTGGGTGAGAAGCTCAACTTCATGAACCCAGACTTCTTTAGCAGCCACTGCTATTTAGGAAAAACTGAGTTGACCATATCCAACTGAATTAGACCCATTTGCAGCACTCCTCTCAAAAAGTAAGAAGGGTTGGCAACTCTGGGTCCCCATTATTTTTCAGGAAACAGTCAGAAAGCCCTGAAAAGCAGCTTCATCCTTTACTGAGTCATGTATTCTCTACTTCCCACAATAATCACTATTTGCTTGTGCCTTCATCCCAAGCTGGCGCTCTGAGGGACATTTCCCAATTGGCCCCCTGGGCATTAAGAACCCATGATCCCTAGATGAAGGAATTTCAGATCTTGTCAAACAGATGTGGGACCATCTTTAAGCTTAGGCCACTTCTCCTGATCTTCAAGATCATGTATTTGAATAGCTCTAAAGAGAAACTTGCCTTTATTCATTTTGGTTCTTAGAATGAATTAGATAGACATTCAGGATTACTGAACTATCCCCATGTTCTTCCTTTCTCTTTCCTTTCCTATTAGCGTAATCTTTCCCTTCTTCTGCCCCAACTTCACAAAGGAGGAATCCAGAGTCCTTGTCTTCTACCTCCCAGAGTTGAATGCTAACTATTGGGAGCCATCCATAGTCCAGTGCCCCGTGACTTTTAGCAGGCCATAAACTAAGGCACCAACATCAAGAATGAGTAAGTAGGTGCTTCCTCTGAGGAGTGTATGGGGAAATGAACATCAGTGAGAATATAGGAGCCTAGGACACAAACTACACTTGGTGGGAAACTAGGCATACCTTTACTACACAAAGTTAATATTCATCTCTGCCTTTTGAGTCAGGGGCCTCCTGAGTGTTCTTAAATTCCATTAGGGCCATGATTATAAGCCATTATAATATAAACATACACTTAATTGTTATAATATTGATGTAAACAGAAATATCTTCCTTTATTGCCACTTTTATAGTTAGTTGCTTATTTAATATGGTCATGAACAAATATTCATGAGCAATTATTTACTAGTATATAAAAACATAAGATTCATGGCAGTAGGGGTTTTGTTTGGTTTGTTCACAGCATCTGCAGTCTTTCTTGGCACATAATATGATGTAAATATGATGGATTTCATAAATGAGTGAATGATTTTGTGTGTGTGTGTGTGTGTGTGTGTGTGAGAGAGAGAGAGAGAGAGAGAGAGAGAGAGAAATACTGAGCACTTGGGCAGAAAAATATACTAATCTCTGTGATTAAAACTTTGCTGCATTTTTGAGCAAAATTATGAAATAAAATACATTCCAATTCACATGCACACATTTCTTTATATAAAAATTCAAACTATTCAGTATTTGCACACAATAATAATATTAAATAAAAATGTTATTCACCAATATATATATTTTAGGTAATAAAATAAAATAAAAGTACAAAATCCTTACAGAGAGTAGTTTGCACTCAGTCTCTGCTTGGTGATAAACTGGCTTTCTGAATTAGAAAGTAAAGTTCTTCTTACCTTCCCCAAACAAAACAAAACAGCCAAGTGGCATAATCTTGAAATTATTTTAAACTCTCCATTAAGGAAGGCTTGAATATGAGATAGTAATTACTTGAGCTCTTCCAGTGAAAGAGTTAATTGGTAGAAAATGCAATCATTACTACCAAGCACTCTTGACAATTCATATTGTATGGAATTCACATCCTCATCACTTGATTGACATATAAGTCAGAAATACAACCCTGAGAATCTAAAGCTATAATTTATGGTATTATTCATATTGATTACCTTGCATTAATACCTCAAGATATTGGGAAAAATATTGATTTTGACCAATTTTCTAGGGTGCTACTACCTAAGCATGTAGAGAAGTATAACACAGAGAGAACAAAGAAAGGGGAAAAATGCAGAAGACTGGATGTAATGCCTGGTGGTGGGGAAACCTGGTTTACTATGACTTCCTAATGCACAGAGAGAGGCTTCCTCTTCCTATAATCCTTGGGCTCCATTCCATGTCTAGGACCCCACCTCCTCTTAAAAGGATCATGAGTGTTCTGAGCTATTGAAAAGCCAACTAATTCAGAATAATTCAAATGGGATTGAGAAAATGCTCAAGGCAGATATAGTAAACACTGATCCATGAACTAGGAATTTCTCCCATGCAGCAGCCATAAGCAAACTAGAATGGCTCTTTGCTCTTAAGGATAGAAGGTGCACACTCAGGGGCACCTGGAATTGTGGTGCTATTTCAGTTTTCCTGAGATTCGGACAGACAGCTAGTGGCACAGGACTGGGTGGAGGCAGGGCACTCTCCTGGCCATGTGGTCCTTTCTAGTTTCTTATTTATTTACTAGAGACCCAGTGCACAAAGTGCATGGGTAGGTCCATAGGCCTGGCCAGTGAGCAGAGCCAATCCAGGCCTTCAGGCTGCCAGCGGGGGCCTTCCTGCATTCCATGCGACACCCTGCTGGTTAGCACATGTCATAGTGAGTGATTAAACTCCCAGCCTCCCAGTGGAAACCCCTAGAGGACACTTTGCATATTAGCCTTTTATATATAGATAGATTATTTCACTAACCTATGTCATTTATTACCTCCCCCATTTCCCTCTTTTCTTTAACCTGTGAAATGCTATTTCTTATGGGATACATGACCAGGATATCTTTTGCTTTTCCCAGCCAGTGTTTTGGCAGTGAGTATTTTACGGTTTGGAAAATAAAAAAGACCAGTCACATTAGTGATGTTCTGAGTTAGCTTAAGTGATGCCTATACAGGGATTAGTAATCACTGTGGATTTATAAAGAAATTCTACTTACCCAATTTTAGAAAATGTAGTGCTAAATAAAGGTCATTTATTGTCAATACATTAATATTCCATTATAGTAATTATCATTAAAATGTAATTAAAATTTTAGTTTATTATAAGAAAATGCAATATAACAATTAGCCATAGTATAATTAATTTTGTAATTATATTGCTTTGCACTTTAAATCATGTTTGTTTACAAATATCATGTATCAACTCTAGGTTTGCTACTTTGATAAAAATTGCTATTATCTATTTTCTTCCTAATACTTAATATTGGCATATGTGTGAAAAAAGGGAGAAGCATTTCTATAGAAAGGAAAATACAAAACTATTCAAAAAATACAAAGACCAAGCACATCCCTTCAATAAAAAAGAGTGAATAGATAACAAGAATAGCAGATGAATGAAGAGAAGGAAAAAGAAATACACAAATGGATGGACACAAAAAATCAGAGACCAAGTAATTCTAAGATAAGTTAGAAATAAGGATATACAGAGGAAAGGAGACATGAGACTCACAGATACTGGTTTAGCTTAGTACTTGATGCATGTAAGAATCTCAGCACATGTTTATTAAATGAGAGAATGAGAGAAATACAGACGGAGGAAGTAACTTCATGTACTAAAAGTATCCATATTATGACCTTCATATTTTTCTCTGAAGACTTAAATCCTGATGTGATTTTGCATATATTATTTAAAAATAAGTACTTTTCAGTGTTTGAAGTATAGTCTGACTCATCCTATATAATAAAAGCCTAATATGCAAATTGTCCCTTCACCAGGATTTTGACCAGGAGTTCGACCTGGGGGTGGGGCTGGCCCACCAACTGTCTGTGGCCCCTCCCCATAGTGGGCCCCACTCTCAACTGACCCCCGCCCCCCACTCAGGGGCAGGGCTCTCTCCCTTCCCACCCTGTAGCCCTTCTCCCTGGCTGGGCTGGCCGGATTGGCCCCCATCAGGGTGGGCTGGCCAGATTCCACCCAAATAACAATTCATTTACCAGGGCTCTAGTATGAAATAAAAGACCGTGTTTGTTTAACTATAGTCCTGTTGGCAATCTCTGCTGTTGGAAGCAGAAAAATGTGTAATTTGATACCAAAAATAATTTTGAGAATTTAAAAAAGCACATCATGAAGCAATGTCTATAATCATACACATTCAGATAAATCATCATGCCAATTGTTATAATTTTCACATAAAATATTAAATTTTCTTTGTTATAATTTTCATATAAAATATTAAATATATAATATTAAAATTTCTCTGGTATATAAGATTATTGGGTAAGCATAAATATTAAAATTACTATTGATTTTCTCTGGGACGTAAAATTATTGGGTAAGGCATTTTAGAAAACTAAAAAGTAAACATTGTCAAAAATTATCATAAGAGTAAATGTTCAAACATTGAGAAATCATTATATAAATAATGTTACACCAATTTAATTGAATTTTAAAGGCTACATAATTAATTATAAATATTATTACAAAGAATGATGGTAGCCTGGCTGCAGTGACTCACACTGGTTGAGCGTCTACCTATGAATCAGGAGGTCATGGCTCAATTCCTGGTCAGGGCCTGGGTTGCGGGCTCAATCCCTGATCATGCAGGAGGCAGCTAATCGATGATTCCCTCTCATCATTGATGTTTCTATCTCTCTCTCCTCCATTTCTCTCTGAAATTGGGGAAAATATTTTAAAAAACAACAACAAAGAATGATAGTACAACTATGCATGAGAGCAACTGCAAATACACAGGGCTTGGGAGAAAGATTAGAAAAAAAATAATTTATTAAAATGGTAGAATTTGAGTTTTCCTGTTTTTATTTCTGACTGACATACTTTGCCTGTAAAAAGTGAAGAATAATTGATGAGTATTCACAAATTTTATTTTCTGTGAGAGACATTTGCTATATGTTCCTTTGAAAAACTCTGGAGTAAAATTATTACATGAAATTAAACCTTTCAACTCTGAAACTCATGCTCTTTCATTAGATGAGTAAATGATTATTTATTGTTTAGTACTGGTAAGATCTGACACTTACCTGAATTACATTTTTCTCTAGTGAATTTTTGAAGGAGACAAGAAAAACCTTATTCTTCCTTGGGTCATAATTTGATTGTTTAAGGTCATCACCCTGATGAGGATGATAGGTTCTTCAGAGGTGAAAAGGAAAATTAGTTTAAGACAGGTCATCAATATTTCTTATGCAAATTATGAGACTGTATAATTTCTACTGCAATTATTAGTAACTAGTTAATTTAACCTTTGGAATCAATTAAGCTCACTGAGGTGGAGACATTTGTTTAAAAAAATCAATGTGTGTGTCTTTTCCCCCTAAAAGTGATCCAATAAAATTGGATAAATTAATGTATAATTATTCAGTTATACAATTTCTATTTCTTAGACATAAGACAAAACATCCCTGCATCTACGAAAAAAGCTCATATTGTAGTAGTAATATTAATAGAATTAACACTAGGTCTTAATGGAACCTAGCAAATATATTTAAAAATCATTAACTTCTCCAAAATTATTTTTGACTAAGCAATTGTCACTAATTGCACCTTCATTTATCAGTGCCACCAACTTACCTCTGGTTTTCTGTGCCATCTCATTTCTTGAGATCTATAGATCACTAGACTCAATCAGAACCTGAGAGTCATACCACAAGATGAGAGTTGGAGAAGGTGCTCTTGATATCACTCTATTTAATTTTATTTATCTTAATTATTAAGTTTCATTAAATTTGTAGTATGTTCTTAGAATTTTAAGGATAAGGATATTTCATCTTGAATGGTAAAGAAGTTAAGCTGATTCTGGAAAAATGGGAAGCAATAGAGTTATGAAAAACTAAGGGGATAATGAAAATTAACATAAATTGAGATAGAACACAATTGTTTATAAAAACAAAGGTGTTTTAGAATACTCTGTATTTGATATATGATAATTTAACTATGAATAACAGTTTATCAGATTTTAGTTACTAGTCAGAGATTATTTTTTATTTCATTCTGTGTTTTGTTTTGTTTTGTTTTGTTTTGTTTTTCTCCAAGGTGTCCTTATGGTTAATGGTCATTTGTAACAAAAATTAATTATCTTCTACTTTTGTATTCTTAGTATGTTTTAAATATATATCTGGAAGAGTTACTTTTAACTATTCAGGATTTAGAATTTTTGATTGTCTTTTCTTTAATTACTTATACTTTTTTTGTTTGCTTGTTTGTTTTGTTATCAATATCCTAGTTGGCTAAAGATATTTGAAAGGATGAGAGAATTAACATGGAGGATGACATTTCTCACTGAAATGTGAATAAAAGTAAGGGCTTTCAATAATATTTAATCTGGCCGAAACCGGTTTGGCTCAGTGGTAGAGTGTCGGTCTGCAGACTGAAAGGTCCCGGGTTCGATTCCGGTCAAGGACATGTACATTGGTTGCGGGCACATCCCCAGAAGGGGGTGTGCAAGAGGCAGCTGGTCAATGTTTCTCTCTGATCGACATTTCTAGTTCTCTATCTGTCTCCCTTCCTCTCTGTAAAATATCAATAAAATATATTAAAAAAATAATAATATTTAATCTGGTAGATATAAAACAAAAGATGATTTTCTTTGGCAAGTACACTTTGATCTATAATTGCAAGTCAGTTATTTAATAAGAGCTAGTCAGATGTTTACTGTTATCTACAGAAATGGATGAACTAGGCATTTAAATTTTTTATAGAATTACTGAAGTCTTTAAAATATACCCAACTAACTGAATGTTCTCTAAAAATTTAATATTATGAGGTACATTCTTTAAAGTTCAGCTTTTTAAAGTAGGAAATAATGTGTGTTTTATAAAAGATATTGATATATCATATTATTTTAAACATGTCTATCAACCTTTTTAGAACTTTGTCATGATACTAGAGAATTGGTTTTCAATACATACTAGGAGAGATTTAAAACATTTCTGTCTAAAGTCAACCCTTAGAACTCTTATTTAATGGCTCATGATGGGGTCCAGAAATGTCTATTTTTAAGAAGCTCTTTGAGTAATTACACAGATGGGTTTGGGGAATACTGATGTACATAATGTCAATGGTTCAAAAATTTTGGGAATCATTTGCTTATTATTTTCTATTAATTAAGTAGCAATTTTATATATTTGTATGTGTGCATAGCTTTATATAACATTATATATGTGAGTAACTTATACAACATTTAAAATATATAATTAAAACTTTATACAACTTTAAGAATATATATCTCACCTATTATTTTCTGAGTGCAATGGGATCCTATATATAAAAGACTAATATGCTAAGTGTCCAACTGTTCGTTTGACCCTTTGACCAGTCGCTGTGATGCGCACTGACCAGCATAGGGCAGACACTCTGAAGGTAGGTTAGCTTTCTGCTGGGGTCTGGCTGATGGGGACTGGGCGAGGCAGGCTGGACATGAACCTTCCTGTAGTCCCTCCCTGGCCTGATACCATCAGTGGTATCCCTCTGCCTGGCCTGCACTCTCTTGCAATCTGCAGGCCAGGCTGAGGGACCCCACCGGTGCACAGGGCCTTTAGTCTATAATAATAAAAGTGTAATATGCTAATTAGATCAGATGTTCTTCCAGACATCCTCCCGGAGGACCCTGAGGACGAAGCCCGGGCTGTGAGGGAAGCCTGGGTCCCAGGTGCCAGAGGGAAACTGGTGTTGGCAGCCAGAGGAAGTAAGGCCTACTCTTGTGCAAATTTCATCAGGCCTCTAGTATAATTATGATTGTGGATCAGAGTATAGCTTCCTGTGGATGCTGCCACAATTCCAACACCCTTGGCGGCTAATAAGACAGAAACAGGTTCTCTAACATTTCTGAAGCCAGGCTTTTGCAATGAAGGTGTCAGCAGGACTATGCTTCCTCTGAAGGCCCTAGCAGGGAGTCATTTGCTTCTCTCAGCTTTTGTAGCTTTCAGCATTGCTTGGCTTGAGGCTGTATGGCTTCAATCTCTGTCTCTGTCTTCACATGGCCTTCCACTCTGTGTCTTAGGGCTTCACAGTCCCTCGCCTTTCTTCTGTCAGGTCACTCACTAGTCATTGGAGTTAGGGCCCACCATAAATTTAACACAATTTTATCTTGAGATCCTTAAGTTAATTATATTTGCAAATACCTTATTTCCAAATATGGTTATATTTATAGGGCCAGGACTTGGACATATCTCAGGGGGGAATACAATTTAATCCACTACAACCATATACTGCATATGGTTACTTTCACTTTAAGACAGCTTTCATCAGTCATTTGAGCAATCCCACAGCCTTTTCAGTTTTTTAAACCATAATAGTGACCAATTCCCTTAAAAAGTATCTGATTTACAAATCACTTATCTATATCTCATCCAATTCCTAAAAAAATTATTCAGGATTATTAACATTATTTCTTATACCTGCTCCTACACAAAGCCATACACAATGGGGCAAGTGAAATTTGCTGAGAATAGCCAGTGTGTATTTGCAGGATACTGGTGCCTGGAAAACACGGATTTCTTCTTGATACTAAGCTATCATGTGATCTTTTTTATAACTGCAGATAACTGGAAAGGCCAGACGTTTATTAAAGCAGTAAACAGTGGTCATGTAAGAAATATGTAAGAAAACTCATTTGTGAAGTCATTAGTGGAGAATCCCATCATTTCCTCCCCGCTTGCACTATTCATTTTAGAGATAATACCATGCCCTGGCCATAGATAATTGAATCACAGGAATATAACTGAGAATTTCTGGTTTAACTGGATTATGGCTCCAAGAAATTGGAAATTAACCTACAGTATGGTGTTAGGTATTGGGACTGTAAGGTCATTGTAAAATCAAGCCTGACTAGATGACCTGGAAACACAAAGCCACTTGCATAGGGATTGGGATAGGGAATCAGCTTGAAACCTTTGCTGAGGAAGCTGGTGAATGGAACCCCAAACACAAGCACATGCACACGAGCAGGCGTAAGAGTCCATGTGACGGGAGAGTGGCTGTCTGATAGTGCTTCCGTTCCTGAGCTCTCACAGGCCCTCCTCCCATTGGGCCTCTGACCAATGTCTGGTTAGATTTGGCTTCTGTTCAGCAACCAAACTATTCCTAAGATCAAGTTTGACAACCAAATTACAAACCTCTAGAAGTTCAAAATGGCTGGGGGGAAAATCATGTATTTAAAATTGGGAAACAATAATATGAATAAAAACAGTGTACTGTCTTGACATGACTGGAGTTACTTGAAGTAAATGATGACAATTACTACCAATAGTTATCCTGCCTGACTGTATTAATAGATCCACATTTTATATAACGCATAAGGTTGAAAGCGAGTAGATGCTCACAATTAGCATAAAGTGATTGAAAACAGCCTGCCCATCCAATGCTGAAGCCTTCCTCTGTACATATTTACACTGTATGGTTTCTTTTCATGTCATTTTTTTCTAATAGCAAAAATTTTATTCCATCTATGTCAAATAATCACAGCTCCTTAGTTTATAATAATAATAATGGTGGCATAGTAAAATTATAATAGTAAGACTCATTTACTATTGAGAGCGTAATTTTTAACTCAAAAGAATTCTCTGATAGGTACTATTGCTGCCCACACTTACAAGATGAAGAAACAGAGGTAAGGATACTTAAAATATTAACCCATAGATTCAAAACTAAAGCATGACAGCGTTGGGATATTGAGCTACGGTTGTGTGATTTCAAATCCCATACTGTATTGCCTCACCAATATCATTGATATTTCATAACAATTCACTTCAGTACCTTTCTGTGGTTTTATGGAAATATTAAGAATAAAACGAAGAAAGCATTCAACTAGCTTCATGAAACAAAGAGAGCAAAACAGGGAAACATTTTAGAAAATATCAGCTCCCACTCCATACCTTTTTTTTACAGTACTAATCGAACAGATTGTCATAATTAAGCTGACACTTTGCTTTTTAATAAACAAAGTACAGTGCTTCTTTAGGAATGGAATAGTCACTATTGGTTTGAAATAGACGCTGTCGTATAAATTGAAAGCTCCCCTAATAGAGAGGTGGGAAGCGCTGTAAAGAAGGGAACCAGAACACAGTGAGTTCTTGCCCCATGCCTGACCTTGAGCATACCTAATAATCTTTGAGGGTCTCAGGTCTTTGGGTGTAAAACAAGGATAATTAATTTTTACCAACCTTGCCTAGGTTCTGCAAAGATTAATGAGTTAATCATGTCCAGAGCACATTCTGTAATTCTTTAATGACAAGTACATGAAAAATGTTCAGTACATTATTGAGACTAAGAAAGAAGGCTGTTTGCCATGCATGCTATTTAATGGGCTGCCAAAGTGGTTAGGACTAAATTATTTCCTTTTTAGTATTTCTGATGGGAGTCAACTCCTCCTAATGACAAGAGCCTGCCAGGATGTTTGTGAGGTGGCTAGAAGAGAGCATGCCACTCAAAGTAAAAATTGTTTCTACAAAGTGTCCAGGTTCTCTCATCTTGGGTCTGCACTATCTAGCAAATAAGACCAGAAAAGTTACTTTTCCTTCCAGAGCCTTGGGTCCTATAGCTGTAAAATAAGAACAATAACATCTATTTCAGGTGGCACTTGCACCAATCCATATATTTAGCATGCATTCATTAATTAACATATATTAGTTGAGTTTTGGATGCAAGGGACACAGAGAGGGATAGGAAAGAGCCCTTCCCTAAAAAACAAAAAACAAAAACAAAAAAACACACAAAAGGTTACATTTAAAAAAGACAAAAAATTAGGGGGAAATAAAGAAAAGAGATAGTTTGTGATGATAACAAAGATTGAAAGGGAAACAAAAATAAGGGAATGGGACATTATGTGAGGTGGAGGTATAATTTAGAGTTGGTCAGGGGGCCTGAATAATGCAAGGAAATTGGCCATATGAGGACTTGAAGATGGAGAGTTCTAGACAGAGAAGACAATCAGGAAAGGCTCTGAGACAGGCAGGAGCTGGCATGTTTGTAGAAAAGCAAGAAGGCCAGTATGATTGGAGAAGAGCTTGTGTGAGGGAGACTGTGGGAGATGAGGGGAGAGTGGCAGCTCAGAGCCTTCTGCTCCTGACAAAGTTTCCATGTTATTCTAAGTATTGTGAGAATCCACTGGGAAGTCGTAGCACAGGAATGACGTTTTATAAAGACTTTCTGGCTGCGGTTGAGAACAGGTACAGAGGAACACAAGTGGGAATGAAGACGACTGAAGTGGTTGGGAGAGATGCAGTAATGAATTCAGTGGGCGGAGGTAACAGGTAGCTGAAGGCTACGGGTGTAGTTTGAAGTTCCAGTAGGCAGTTTATTCCCCTGGATTATAGGAGGGGAGTGACAGAAAGAGAGGGATTAAAAATGATGCGTGTGTTTTGTTCTTAGCCTAAGACATAATTATAGCTTAAAATAAATACATGCAAAAGTCTACCAAGGTGATAAAAAAGGGAAGTCATGCAAAATCCTCAGTATCAAGAAAGCAGGGAAAATGAAGATTCATGCCGGTAAAACATAAATATAGGAATGCTTGTGGGGATCCTACACAGCGGCTTTGAGTTATTCCATATGTATACCATTCCAAGCAGTTGTGTGAACAGATTAAGGAACAGAGATGCTGATTGTGTAACATGAAAAACACTTCAGCCATATAACACTTCCTCATAATTGGTATCTTGAATTGTTGAAGCTGAAACTTCAAAACAAATAAAGGGGCATATTGGTGAAGACAAGTTAGAGAGAAATTTGAATGCAAAACAAAGTAGGCCCCGATGTGATACTTTGGTATACAAAATAAACCATTTTGGTAGATATCACATAGACATCTGCTGACCAGGAAAATATGCTCAACTATCTGTCCTTTTGCAGGTCTAGTACTAAGGGCCATCGATGATAGCGCATATGGTCGGAAAACAAAACGTCAAAATATCACAGATAAACAACATAATTAGATTGGATCACAAGTGTGTGAGAGAATTAATATAGTGAGCAAATATATATTTGCAATTTTCAATGTAATTCAAAAACAAAGAGAGAGGAAGTATAAAAAGCAGAAAAATAACTACTGCTAAAAGATGATTTGTAATAAGAATGCTAGTCTCTCTCTTCACATAATGCACCTGAAACATGAAACATGTCCCTCTGCTGTTGGGAGAGCATGGAATTAGGGAAGGTATAGCTCATCTGGAAAAAGTTTAAGAGAAGCCAAAAATGATGCACAAAGTGCAAGGGGAAAATGATCACTGAAAATCTGTTTCTGATTCAAAAATTTTCCAAATGTTGTACAGATGAATCAGAATGATAAATCCAATCATTCAAAAACATTTCAAGAGAAATAAAACAATGTGGAAATTAAACACAGGCATAGAAGTAGGTGATGAATGGCAATCCTGCGACACGTGTAAGCAGGCAGAACAGGTGAGTTTGCTACAGTATGGGAATACATTTGCTTACAGTATGAACATTCAAGAGTTTTGCCTCAATACATTCATTGTATTTTTCTTGACAAATGATTTACTAGTATCTCATAATTTAATATGCTACTATGGGTAAAGAGATATACAGATAATTTACATCCCTTATGGAATTAATATTTCTCTACAACTTGTGAATGGGAACAGTATTTGAAAATAAAAAATACAAATTATAGATGAGAAATTGAAAATTATTTCTTTTTCCTAAAAGTTTATAAACATTTTAGAACGAAAAGTTAATTAAATGAGACTTTGTGATAGAAAAATCAGAGTACTCCACACTATAAATTAAATATTGAGGTTACGTGGTAGATAACAATCACAAATAATTCTGACTCCCAATTTGGCATTTTACTTCTTATTTAAGAATATACAAGTGGAGGAGGGTATAGGGCAGATATAAATTGTGATGGACAGAAACTTGACTTGTGGTGGTAAATACACAATACAATGTACAGATGATATGTTGTAGAATTGTGCTTCTGAAAGCTGTGTGATTTTGTTAACTAGTGTATCCCAATAAATTCAGTAATAAGGGGAGAAAGAATATAGAATTAGTGAAAAAATCTCAAGTGAGTGGCATAGGAGTAATGCTTTGGAATATCAGAAAAATATGCATTTATTAACTAGGTATATATTACCAGGAGCATTATCATTGATTTTTATTAAATAGATTTTTTTTCACAGACTATTTCTTAGAGACAAAAAGCTATACATTGTTGTGTTTCAGTCAAGGACTCATATACTCTGCTCAAGATCCATTTTATCACCGAAACTGGTTTGGCTCAGTGGATAGAGCGTCGACCTGCACACTCAAGGGTTCCAGGTTTGCTCCCAGCCAAGGGCATGTACCTTGGTTGTGGGCACAACCCCAGTGGGGGGGTGTGCAGGAGGCAGCTGATCGATGTTTCTCTCTCACCGATGTTTCTAACTCTCTATCCCTCTCTCTTCCTCTCTGTAAAATATCAACAAAATATATTTTTAAAAGATCCATTTTATCAATCTAAGTGATCCTGATAAAAGGAAATGAAAGTTTAGTATGTACCTAAGATATAAAAATGTTTTTGCTTGTATCAGCTGCACAGATATTTTAATTTTTATTCAACTTAGAGCATAATTCTAATTCTTCCCATTGAGCACATTTTATAACAATCAGAAATATGTGCAAAAATAAAATTTAATATATTCTATCCTGGAAACAGTCCTGGTTCATCCTGGTGACTATATACATAACCAGTTTATGTGAAGGGAATGGAATAAACTAATGAGGGGAATGTTTTTTTCTGAAGATGTTGTTTGAGGCAAGAGGGGAGCAAAATGTGGGGATGAGAGTCAGAAGAGACTAGAAGTGGGAGGAAGAACATGTAGTCCCAACCTGGACTCAGGGACTCGTTCAGAGTGTGCCACAGAGGGAGGAATTTTCTCTATGTCTCTAAAGGTTGTATGACTCAGAGCAGTGAACTGGGTGGGGGGGGGGGAGGGAAAGAATGTAGCACAGTCTTGATACCTTGGACTGCATAAATAGGTTTTGCTCTAAGTAGACCTGGAGGAAGTATGCCCTGGGGAAGGTAGTGTTATTTTGGATCAATTCATGGTGAGAAAGAAGACCACGATGAGATACAAGAGACGGTGAGTGCTGTCATGAAAGAAGTACTATCAGTGGGATTGAATACCAGTGAAGTATTAGTGTCATATGAATTAGTTATTTTGCACCCACCAAGTGCCAGACAGAAAACTAAGGACAGGAGATAAAGTAATCAATGTAACAATAAAGTTCTGCTCTCAAACAGAGGAGAAGGAATAACCCTGAATCAGTATGCAAACACAGATAGTTCTACTAGAGGCTCGATGCACAAAATTTGTGCAAGGGGCTCGGCTCTCGCAGCCACAGCTTCATCTGGAAGGCCGTCGGGAAGGTAGTTCATCTGGCAGGTCTAGTGAGCATATTATACTTTTATTATTATAGATGTACTAGTATAGCTGTGAGAACATAAAGGGGGCAAGTAGTCTAAATTAAAGAGGGTCAAGGATGGTTGGTTGAATTTCTATTATCAAATAGCTAGAGTTTGAGTATGATTTGCCTGAGAAAATGGAGAATATTCCAGATAAAGGGAACTTTTCATGCAAAAAAAAATACTGTTGAGAATGAGTATAGAGAATTTAAGAAACTAAAAGTCAGACTGGAAAGATATAATGTGTTGTTGGTGGAAGGGTAAAGTAGTTAAAGTCCCTCAGTTGTGACACCTGAAATGTCCTCAGATGTTTCCAAATGTCCCATTGGGATGGTAAAGGTATCCCTGGATATTTTGTGAGCTTGGCAAGTTTAGTGCTAGTGGAGTGATTGAGGTAGGAGTGAGACAGCAGCAAGCTGAGGGGGAAGGTGGAGGAGAGGGCTGCCTGGTAGTTATTATAAATTATGTTTCCAAACTGTTTTGCTGAGAAGTAGAGCTGAGCTCTGCAATGATAACTATAAGGAAGAAACATGAACATGCTTCAATACTAATGAGAAGAAGTCAATAGAGGAAGAAAAAGATGGAGAGAGGATAATTAATATGTGAAGTTCTCTGGAAAGAAGGGAGAGATTACACAGTCACAAATATTACTCAGCTCAGCTTTAAGAACTGGTGTTGGCTCAACTATGATTTTTTAGTCATTTGTAATGCAGATGCCCCCAAATCAAAGATAAACATTTAGAAAATTTTATAGTAATTTAACAACTATTTAATACTTAAATCTAATCACAAAAACATTCTGGCTTGCATTTTATGTCTATGTTTTATTTTTTCTAGTTATTTATTGCTGAATATATATATTCATGCTTATTGGCTAAGAAAAAATTAATCCTTTAAAGATCCTTTGAGAAACACTGCTGTAGGGCACAGAGTGATTTCACAAATTATTCTAAATCAAAAGAAAGAGAAAAGCATGGCACAGGAAAAAGAAAATATTGCTACTGGCTTCTGTTTTCTCTGCAAAGCCTTCCAAAATGTCAATATCATCTGCAGAAAGTGAGGTGAACAGTGGCTGAGTCAGTGGTCTGGTTGGGGGAGGGGGGAGTTTGGGAACAAATGCTGTGAGGTACCACAGAGCATCCTGACCAGAGGGACATAGAAAACATCCTTAGTCATTGAGGGGTCATTGGAGTTCAGATCCAGGCATTTGTGGTGCTGCCAATCAAGATGCCCAGGAAGACTTCCAGAAATAGAAGAAATGTTTTAGGAGTTAATATCATATGTGACCACCCTGGGGATAATAAATCCATAAAAACCCATAAAATTGGTGTATGAATGCTAACATTAGTTCATAATAGGCTAGTAAAGAAGGGGACAATTTTTAGATTATTTTTAACATGCCTATATAAATATATTACATAGCATGATCAATGGTGGGTGCTCAAATATTTTATTTTATTAAACCTTGTGAAATTGGCATTTAGACACAAGTGAAGACTGAAGTTTGAGAGATTAAATATGCTTGCAATCATATGGTAAACTACAAGTAAAACTAGAGCCAGATTAAAGGTTTATGATTTCCTATATTGGACCCTGTTTAAACTCTGTACACGCATTTTAAAAAGTCACACAAATTTCCTGCATATTGTGACAAAGTAAAGGCACAAGAACCTCAATGAGAGGCTCTGTGGTGTCTGAGATTTTTCTTAAAATTATTTTTTTCACATCGCTCATTTTGCTTAGTGTTTCAAATACAAAAGATACCAGGAAATCAGCTCTAGGGTATAATGCTCATTGTCTTCTAAGAATGGTGCTTTACAATAGATTTGGCTGCCATTCTTCTGGTATTCAGTTAGGAGCATATAATGATTATAATAACAACTTACATTTATAGACTTTCAGTTTCCTACACACTTTCACACAATTTATCTCATAGGAGCCTCACCACAACCCAGGGAAAAATATATTTACTGATTATACTCTTTGATACTAGACAGACAATATTCTTTGATACTAGATAGAAAAAATTTCCCTTACTCAGATGGTTGATTAGCTATGAAAAGCTTTAATCAGACAAAAAGAAAGATGCAAAGCTAAGACATGTTAAAGTGTTATTTATAATTCTGAATTGTTTCTTTTATTTGGTTAAACACTAAAAATTACTTTATGCCTCTTCAAGAATCAGCATTATTTAATACATATTCTTTATAGCTACTCAGAGCTCTCAGATCATTTATATAGTAGTTACTGGATATTTAAAATGGAAAACCATTTTCAAGGTATTCTTTGTAAGTTTGGAACACTATTATTTTTTATTTTTTTAAATATATATATTTTATCTATTTTTTACAGAGAGGAAGAGAGAGGGATAGAGAGCTAGAAACATTGGTGAGAGAAAGTCATATATCAGCTTCCTCTTGCACACTCACCACTGGGGATGTGCCTGCAACCAAGGTCCATGCCTTTGACTGGAATCGAACCTGGGACCCTTCAGTCTGCAGGCTGATGCTCTGTCCACTGAGCCAAACTGGTTTCGGCACAACACTAATTATTTTAATAAATATTGAAAAATCTAAGAAAAATATATTTTGTAATTTTTCTCATTATATAGGACATATTTGTCCAAAGTTTTAAAGATTATGACATTATTAATATTTAAAAGATTTATTTTCAAGAGTAGTCAGAGTATACAGAGCTTTCTAATTTAAATTAATTCATAAACATCTGCTATCTTTTAAAATGTTATTTTAGAGAGGGAGGAAGAGAGAGAAAACACACACACACACACAAAAAAACAAACAAACAAACAAACAAACAAACAAAAACACTGATGTGAGAGAGATACATCTGTCATTTGCCTTCATGCACATCCCAGCCTGGGATCAAACCCGTAACCTAAGTATGTGCCTGGATTATAAATTAAACCTACAACTTTCCAGTGCACAGGACAATGCTCCAACCAGCTGAGCCACAGTGGCCATGGTAAAAATTGGTATCTTTGCCCTAGCTCCGTGGTCAGCAAACTGTGGCTCGCGAGCCACATGCGGCTCTTTTGCCCCTTGAGTGTGGCTCTTCCACAAAATACCATGGCCTGGGCAAGTTTATTTTGAAGAAGTGGCATTAGAAGAAGTTTAAGTTTAAAAAAGTTGGCTCTTAAAAGAAATTTCAATGGTTGTACTGTTGATATTTGGCTCTGTTGACTAGTGAGTTTGCCGACCACTACCCTAGCTGGTTTGACTTAGAGGATAGAGTATCAACCTATAGACAGTCGCAGGTTTGATTCTGATCAAGGGCACATGCTTGGCTTGTGGGCTCGAACCGCAGTAGGGGCTGTGCAGGAGGCAGCCCATCCATGATGTCTCTCTCATTGATGTTTCTATCTCTCTACTCCTCTCCACTCTCCTCTCTAAAAATCAATAAAAACATATTTTAAAAATACAGAATTGTGAATATTTGAGAAGTATGTAGATAAGAAAAATCACTGTCTTGTTCTCTTATTCTTTTAATTTATTTATAAAAATGTTAAAAAATGAATGACCCTAAATATTTTTTAAAAAATTATGAGCCCTCATTTACACATCTAGTTACTATAAAAATTTAAATAATGCAATGATTATTTAGGGGAAATGTTGATTCTATTGCTATTCTGTTACTTACTCTTCTAGCTCTGAAAGATAAGATGTTTGAGTTATTTTAATAATGTTCATTAGGTTTTTATCTGTGGTTTGTCAATGTGGTTCTGCAGATATGTTCAACCATCTGTTCTTTGGACCTGTACTTCATGTGACTTATAAAGGTGTATTAATTTTATTATATCAGTTATTAATGCAATCAGAAGTTTGTTTGTGCTTGTGTATGTTCCAAAAAAAGATAGACTTCATCAATAAAAACCATCAATTCTCTTGTTAACTAATCTTTTTTAAAAAATTTTATATCATTTTCCTATTTATTTAAGTCACAGATTTTGAAAAAGAAGTATTGTAACAGAACAGCGTTTGGTTTCTAGACTTTAAAATTCATTTTCCTCAGAACGTCCATGAGTAATACTCAGAAACATCCACTGCAAGTGTTTTTATGAATTTGCTTTTTCTGGCAGAAGGAGTAATATAACTTTGTATCTTTCCTACCACTTTCACATGCATCTCTGAAATGGCACATTGTGAAACCTTTATGGAAACTACTGAAACATGGAGTTCGGGGTACAGACTTCTTTTCAAGGGTCCTTGTCCAACGAAGTTTGAAAAATAAACTCATGGACAAAAAGGCTTCTTTAATGAAAAATGTGTAAGTTTATTGGAAGCATATACAAACTCCATCTCCCCAGGGGTGTCCCCAGGGGAGGGATCCCCCCAAATAGAAAAAGGCCTGCTCTCTCTCTCTCTCTCTCTCTTTCTTTCTCACTCTCTTGGAAAAAATAAAAAAAAAATCTAAATCCAAAAATCGAAAATCTGAAAATCTGTAATCTAAAAACACCTCTCTTGTGCCCCTTAGTCACTAGTTTATATATGCTGTAGTGCTTGAACCTGACCTTTTCTAATCAAACCCTTCTTGAGTTAGCCCCGCCCCCATGCTTTCCTCATTGGTTATTTTGTTATATAGTATCAGTTTCAAAGGCCAAAGCCCATCCTCCCCCTTTCTCTCCCCTTATCTTGCAACATTCCTCTATTCTCTGTGAAAATGTTTCCTTCTTGCCATTATCCTTTTACTTTTCTTTATCCTTGGTGAATGTATGTCTCCCTTCCCCCCCCCCCCCCCCCCCCCCTTATCCTGTGGCATTTCTCTGTCCTCTGTACAAGTAAGATAAGCATTTCGGAGTCTCCAAGCTGCTCAGGTCAGGCTGCTTTCCCTCTACCTTATAATTGCTTTAATTGCTGAGGCCAGAGATACCTCTGTCCCTCACACAGGCATTCCTCCCCCATGGACCCTTTGTATTCCCCAAAGCTGCCTATTTTGTCCCTAGAATTCTTTTCAATACTGTGTATTTCTGACTGGAAATTTTAAATGTGTCGCATGAGATATTTACCTACAAAGGCAGTTTTCTCGAGATCTCAGCTCTACCGACTGGCAAATGAGGCACCATCAGCAACAGCATCAGCCCTCTCAGCAGCTGGGATGCTGCCTGGACAAGTGAAATTAATTCTGTTCTTGGAAATTCACTTCCAGCACTGAGAATAATCACAGGTCAGGCATTTTTCTTGAGTAGCCAAATGTCTCAGTGTTCCCCAGCTTCTGAGGTTACTCTTCGCTTTAATGTTCTAAGGCAGTGTTTCCCAAACTTTTGACATATGTGTACCCCTTTCTATAATTTTCGTAACGCTAAGTACCCTTCATAAAAAAAGGATGTATTTTAATAAAAATAAAAATATATATATTTTTCTTTTTTTGGTACATACACAAAATAATAATAAACGAAAAATAAAATTATTCATAATAAAATATAAATAAAAGTTATATTATAAATAACATTTATTTAGATCAATGAGAAGGATGAAATTGACTTGACTCATGAAAACGTAGAATTAGGCATAGCTAAGCACGGTACAGTGCATATCCCCACCAAACTCTTCCCATAACCCTGGGGGTACACATACCACACTTTGGGAAACACTGTTCTAAGGTGATGCCTTGAATCCCAGCCACTTACTATGGGAAGTCTCTCCTAATATTTATGTGAGTTTCCAAGGAGCGCACCTCATCCCAGTCAGTCTGGCATGCCCTGATTCCTACCTGTTATTCTCTCTACCCCTTAAGATTATTGTTCTGAATTCTTCAAACAGAATGCTTTTCAGACTCCTTCTGAAAATGAAAACCTATTTTTATTTTTCATTTTTAAATATATTTTATTGATATTTTATAGAGACAAAGGGAGAGGGATAGAGAGTTAGAAACATAGATAAGAGAGAAACATCCATCAGCTGCCTCCTGCACACTCCCCACTGGGAATGTGCCCGCAACCAAGGTACATGCCCTTGACCGGAATTGAACCTGGGACCTTTCAGTCCACAGACCAACGCTCTATCCAGAGCCAAACCTGTTCAGGCTTAAATTTCTTTATTGATTAAGGTGTTACATATGTTTCCTTATTCCCCCCATTACCCCTCCTTCATTCTCCCCCTCATGCCCTCACACCCCTGTTGTATGTGTCCATTGGTTAGGCTTAATATGCATGCATACAAGTCCTTTGGTTGATCTCTCCCCCTTACCCCTCTCTCCCTTACTTTCCCTCTGAGGTTTGATGGTCTGATTGATGTTTCTCTATCTCTGGATCTGTTTTTGCTCATCAGTTTATGTTGTTCGTTATATTCCATAAATGAGTGAGATCATGTGATAATTATCTTTCTCTGACTGGCTTATTTCACTTAGCATAATGTTCTCCAGTTCCATCCATGCTGTTGCAAATGATAAGAACTCCTTTTTTACCACAGTACAGTATTCCATTGCGTAGATGTACCCTAGTTTTTTAATCCACTCATTTGCTGATGGGCACTTAGGACGTTTCCAAATCTTAGCTATTGTAAATTGTGCTGTTATGAACATAAGGGTGCATATATCCTTTCTGATTGGTGTTTCTACTTTCTTGGTATATATTCCTAGAAGTAGGATTACTGAGTCAAATAGGAGTTCCATTTTTAGTTTTTTGAGGAAACTCCATACTGTGCTCCACAGTGGCTGCACCAGTCTGCATTCCCACCAGCAGTGTACGAGGGTTCCTTTTTCTCCGCCTCCTCGCCAGCACCTGTAATTTGTTGATGATAGCCATTCTGACAGGTGTAAAATGGTACCACGTTGTCATTTTGATTTGCATCTCTTGGATGATTAGTGACTTTGAGCATGTTTTCATATGTCTCTTGGCCTTCCTTAGAACAGACATATAGATCAATGGACTAGAATAGAGAACCCATAAATCCACCCAAGCCACATGCTCAATTAATATTCGACAAAGGAGGCATGAATATACAATGGAGTCAATACAGTCTCTTCAGCCCCACCGGTTTGGCTCAGTGGATAAAGTATTGGTCTGTGGATTCCAGGGTCCCTGGTTCAATTCTGGTCAAGGGCATGTATCTTGATTGCGGGCACATACCCAATAGGGAATGTCCAGGAGCCAGCTGATTGATGTTTCTCTCTCATCGATGTTTCTAACTCTCTATCCCCCTCCCTTTATTTCTGTAAAAAAATTTAATTACTTATATATATATATATATATATATATATATATATATATATATATATATGACAGTCTCTTCAATGAATGGTGTTGGGAAAATTGGACAGATAGATGAAAAAAAAAAAAGTAGACCACTAACTTACACCATACACAAAAATAAACTCAAAATGGATAAAGGACTTAAACATAAGATGGGAAACCATAAAAATACTAGAGGAATTCACAGGCAGCAAAATCTCAGACATATGCCTAAGCACTTTCTTTACTGATACTGTTCCTAGGGCAGTGCAAACTAAAGAGAAAATAAACAAATGGGACTACATCAAAACAAAAAGCTTTTGCACAGCAAAAGAAACCATCAACAAAACAACAAGAAAGCCCACTGCATGGTAGAACATATTTGCCAATGTTATCAACGATAAGGGTTTAATCTCCAACATTTATAGGGAACTCATACAATTTAACAAAAGGAAGATAAATAACCCAATTTAAAAAAAATGGGCAACAGACCTAAATAGATACTTTTCGCAAATCTAATTTTGATGGACCATTTCTGATTGAAGGTTGGTTTGGGATTAACAGAGAGGGCTCTAAGAACCAATATAAAATATCATTTTACACATCACTGTCCTAAAAGGTTGTCAAGCATTTCAGGCTGTGGGAAATTTCTGTTTTTAGGCTCCTACTCTTCCATTTTCTGGGATTTCTTTATGTCTTTTTCTCCAGAAATCTCTCCTCCAATCTCTTGAATCCTGTTTCTTTCTTATGCCGAGTTGTCCACTTCTTAACTTCACCCATCCTAAGTTCACAATTTATTTTTACAATGCTCCAAACTGGTGGATGAAGATGCTCTACTAAGTAAATGACTGTTTATTTGGGTTATTCATCCTTTAGCACCAATGAAGAAGTAGCAGAAGCTTTGATATTAATTTGTTTCACTCATCAAATTCCTAAGCAGTGATCCTCCTTCCAGTCTCTATAAATTGTAAAGATATGTGTTCCCTCCATCCAGAGCAAGTCCTTGCCATTTTAGTATTTAATGTATTCATTCATAGGATTGCACAGGCTTTAGTATCGAGCAGATAGAATGTGTAGTTTTGAGGAATTTACTTAACTTCTCTGACCTCCTGTTTCCTTCTGAGCACAATAAGAAAAGTATATCATTTTCAGGATCATTGAGAAAATAAAAATTTCTGAATGAATATTACCGTATTTGCCGGCGTATAAGACAATTTTTGGCCCTGAAAAATACCGTATTTGCCGGCGTATAAGAGACTGGGCGTATAAGACGACCCCCTAACATTTCCACTCAAAATACAGAGTTTGTTATATACTCGCCGTATAAGACTAACCCCCACTTGGAGGCATATTTTTCAGGGCCAAAAAGTCGTCTTATATGCCGGCAAATACGGTATGTAAAAAATCAACAATATGTCTGCCTTCCCTTCTTGACAGAGATATGAAATTAGAAATTCTCTGTTCTCTCCCTACACACTACATTTCTAACTTTCAAAATGCACTGGGTGTTCTCATTTACAGGGCAAGTTGCAGACCTGGACGCACTCATAGCTTGAGAAGTCTCCCGTGTCAGCTTCAGTTCATGTTCCTTGACTACTCAGTGCCAGTCTGTAGTTTTTGCATGAAAAATACCCACTGTTGCTCTTTGATTTTAAATTTCTCTGAAATATTTTAACCTTTTAAATGTATTCTCTCTATAAATAACTTCAATTTCCTTCCTCTTTCTTTCTCTGTATTACAATTAAATTCCTACTTATATCTCTCTTGCTTTGTGATTTTTAATAACTGTCATATGTAAACTCTGGATTAATTCATTCAACCAGATGGTCCCTTAAGATTCATGAGTGTTATATTTAAGGCATTAGCCCTGCACTTGAGACAATCCTGGTAATAATATTTAGTGCTCCATCTCTGGTGCTGAGCCTCAGTTGCTCCCAATTTTAAGCCTGAATTGGGATTTAGGATTGAATGGCTCATAATTATTTCCATTCACCTCTGAGCAAGACCTGGCTAGCATACTTTGTTTTACTTTATAGTCACATGGTATAGTTTTGCCAATAATTTTACACTAATTGTTCTCAATTTTCCATGTTTAAAAATTAGGTATAATTTAAGGGCTCATATAGACTTATTTTTTTTAAATGGAAGCATATGATTAATATATTCTAAAAGTTTTCTTGGATTATTATTTTATCAAATGTTCTGGTAAGCATAACCAGTTTTTCAGAGGTAACCATTAACATTTAGTCACAACTAAAGAAACGTCTGAGAAACTCAGAATTTATGGAGAGGTTAGGCTTCTATACCTGGGCCTCTCCACAGGGGGGCCTTGCCCTTTGGGTACCAGGAACATTGACCTGTCTCTGTGCCAGTGGTTCATGAGGATTAACATATTAAAACCTAGTGGTGTCAATCACAGGAGCTAGTCATGCATAATGCTTCTCAACTCTGAGGGTAGAGATATCACATTTAGAGCTAGAAACTGGCCAGCATGATAGCTTGAACTAGGCAAATGCTACAAAGTAGGTATTTTTGTTTTCAATACCAGGTAGCCAGTTGTTTTATGAGCATACCATAGACCCTAGGCGATAGGCATGTGAGATTTCTAAGACTCCTTCCTTAGGAATATTTCATCTCTGCTTTAGGCTATTTAGAATATTTCTTGTCTGCAGTCACTTTCTGGTTTCTGCTGATGTGATTGAGAAAGTCCAGAGAGATATTTTAATGAGAATTTCCCAAACTTATCTGATGCACATAGGGCATTCTCAAAGAGGTGATAAATTAAATAGCATGTTTTTTTGGTACATTCTAAAATTCCTTAAATATTAAAATGCTCATGGTTATAATTTAAATGAAAATAAAGTTATCACATACACATGATAGATAACATTAGGAGAAATTGATGAAGTCTGTGTACATTAGCACAGATTTGAGGAAGGAAAAGGTGCATGTAAAAGTTTCTTCATTTTCCTTGATTTGACTCTTCGGTAGTAGTGAGAAAAATCTATGTGGCCCTCTATGAGTGTAAACTTAGGTCCCAGCCTCCGTTGAGCTCCTGTCTCTGGCCACCAAATGGTAACAATAGTTCACAGTTCTGAACCTACCTGAAAAGTTCATAATGAATTGTATTTATCTGAATCCATGTTCAACATGTGGACACCACAAACATACCAATAAATTGGTGCCCTTTCAAATGAATATTCTTAAAATATTTGCCTAGTATCTTTTCAGATGGAGAAGAAAGGGGGCACTGAGGACAATTCAAAATTGTATGCACCGCACATTAAAACAGAAGTCTTATTATTTTTTACCAGTTTAATATTGATCAGAATGCCCACTGGTGACTTTGTTTTTTAACTTGGGTGTGCTTTAGAAGCTTCCCATTATTTATTTATTTTTTAAAACAGATTTTATTGACTTTTTTTACAGAGAAGAAAAGAGAGAGATAGAGAGCTAGAAACACCGATAAGAGAAACATCGATCAGCTGCCTTTTGCACACCCCCCACTGGGGATGTTCCCACAACCAAGGTACATGCCCTTGACTGGAATCAAACCTGGGACCTTTCAGTCCACAAACCGATGCTCTATCCACTGAGCCAAACCAGTTTTGGCAGGAGCTTCCCATTATTGACCCAACGTGTTTTTATCAAAGTAGTCCTACCCATTGATTTAAGACCACCTTCCTGAGATGAATTGCAATTCCACATTTTTTTCAGATATATTTAATTATTCTGTTTAATTGTTGAAGAGAATAGATATTAGAATGAGATTTTCTATCCTGGTGACTTTGGAAAGCTATCTAAACTTTATTGTGCCTCAGTTTCCTTATGCACAAAGTGGGGATCATATAAACAACACAGGCTTTAGGCAAATTTAATTATATAGCTATAGCATTATTACACTCACTACAGTGCTTATTAGCATATAACAAGCATACAATTCAAAATATGATAGTTTGAAATTGGTGTCTGAATCAACTGCCCAGATAATCTGTTTCAACTAATGCTGATTTTCACCACATTCCAGTGCCTCAGCTCTGATGTGTTCTCATTGCTGTAATGACTTTTATGATATCTCTAGGGAAACCTGACTATGTATATTGCAAAACAAATCTTGAAAAGTGTCATTTTCTTCTATCACATCTCTTCTCAATAGTTTTCTATTCTGTCAGGAATAGTTTTCAAAAACCTTTGAGCCCTGGCTGGTGTGGTTCCTTTGGTTGCTGTATTGTTCTTATACACCAAAAGGCAGGGGTTCAATCCCTGTAGGGGTCAGGGCACATATAGAAGGTGACCAATGAATGTTTCTTACATGGATGTTTCTCCCTGTCTCTCCCTTCTCTGTAGGTATGTCCTTGGATGGGGATTATAAAGAGATAACCTTTAATATTTCTGGAAATTTCCTTTTTTAAATCTAACATTTTTTGCCAGAATTATCTCTTCACTGTCTTTGTAACTTTTCTCATGACCTTGTTCACTCACCATTGCTCCCTCCTAACCATTTATGTAATCCTTAGTATCTATAAGTATAACTTAAATCTTATTTTCCTGAAACCATTTCTTAAAGGACATTTTCATTTATTTATTTAGCATCAAAGTTGATAATTATTTGTATTTATTGACTATTTAGCATCTGCCATTAATTCTCTTGCACAAATTAACTTCCTCCATTAGATTCTACATTTTTTGAGAGACAGGCTTTATCTTAGTTTTTTTAGCTCATTTATTACTTATTGCAAAGTCCTGTACATATGTTTTATTATGAGAAATTATACATAATATAAAACATCATTTTATCATAAAGTTTCCAATGTACATTAAAGTTTAAAGGTATATGCATTGAGAACCCTATATCTAGCCTAGACTCTATAATTGATGGACATACTAATTTTCTATTATTGATAAAGTTTCATAACATTCCTCTTTTTGAGTTAATTATTTTTGAAAGGTTTTAAAATTAAGTGTAAAATTTGCCCTCACTTTAATGCAACAAATATTTACTGACTCCTCTACTTGCAGAGTACTAGGCTATATTCATTTGGGCTTAGTTGTGCAATACACATGAGAAAATAATTTTTATCTTTCCTCTTGCAATAATAATATAGTCTTTTTTGAGAAACAACTTTTAACTCTCTGCGCCTGAGAGGGAACTTTCTACTTATTATTTGTTTTTCAATAGTAGTTCAAAGCAAATAAAATGGGGAAATATTTACAAACCACATAACTGATAAAGGATTAAAATAAAAATGGATAAAGAACTCATACAATTCATTTATAACACAATATTCTCAACATTAAAATTTCTATTTGTAATTTTCTATGCTATCTTTCCTGCCAATGTAATACACTGCCTACAGGAGCTAAAACATTTTCCATAAAAAAAAATGACCAATGAAACACTGAAACTGGTACAAATGAAACTGACAGCAAAATCATGGGTAATTACCCAGGCCTATTTGACAGGGGAAATTATTAAAATGTTAACAAGATTAACAATAGATATGTGGAAAATGTGGGTACTCTGTGTCAGACACAGATATAGATATGCTTTGTCTACAATTCTCAGGATTAACTGATTAGGCTAGTTAGCCCTTCATCAGGATGGTGGGAAGATGAATGTATGACTTTTAATTAGATTATTCTGATATTATAATGTCTCTAATCCAATATTTATTTAAAGTAATCCCAACACTAAAATAAAAACTAACCCAAAATATCAACAAATTAAACAACTATTGATTTTACATTCTGTACCATTTTTTAAATAATTAATTTAAGAGCTATATGAGTATAATTGCATGAATGGTAGACTAGTCATTCAGAATATCCTTGATAAACAAGGCTTTTATTAAGGCCTGCTTGTATGTTAATCACCTGGCTGGGATCTTATGGGAAATACAACAATTGTTCTTAACCTTGCATATCCCATACTTTAACTGTGAGTTTCGTTTTTATCTCAGTGGGAATGACTCTAGATAATAAATGAATTCTTAATTGTCTAAAGGGACAGCTATCTCTCATTTGTGACATAAAGAGATATCTTGAAAAACTGAAATCCACAGATAACTCTTAGTCTCCAAACTGCTTATATTCTGTTTTAACCTTTCCATGATTTTTTTCCTTAGAAATATATTTTAAAATAGTAAAATAAACTGATTTACATTTTACCTCATTAGACTGTGAAGGTGTGGAATAAATTCTACTTATTAGTGTGTTCCTGGCATCCAGAACAGATCCTAATGAGTTATCATCAGAAAAGCTGGCGCTGACTGCAGTGAGCAAGGAGGTAGATGGGGTAGGGATTGCTGAATAAAGGGAAATATAATGTACCAACTAGCTTGTAGAAATGATCTCCCTATTTTTTATTCATCCTTTTCTGTTTCTTAGAGCATTTCATAAGGTACTGGCAGAGGGCCCTGCTTAATAACTGATAAAATACTCAAGAGTGGACTGCATTATATTGATGGATGTTATTTTGTTGAAGTAAAAAAAAAGCAACCCCATTATTATTCTACTTTTCATTTTTTTCATCTTTACTGTTGAGATTATTAGAGATACTTCTCTTTTTTCCTCCCACTACCCCCTCCACCCTGTTTCTACCCCACCCAGGCTTTGCTACTCTATTGTCTGTGTCCACAGGTAATGCATATAGGCATGGAAGATCTTGCTTAATCTCTTCCCACCCCCTCTTCTTCAAGAATGATTTCAACATTTCATATAATACTGGCTTGGTGGTGATGAATTCCTTTAGCTTTTTCTTATCTTTGAAGCTCTTTATCTGACCTCCAATTTTAAATGATAGCTTTACTAGACAGAGTAATCTTGGTTGTAGGTCTTTACTGTTCTTCACTTTGAATATTTATTGCCACTCCTTTCTGGACTGAATAGTTTTTGTTGAGAAATCAGCAGACTTATGGTCACTAACTGCTTTTCTCTTGTTGCTTTTAAGATTATCTCTTTTTCTTTAGCCTTTGGCATTTTAATTATGATGTGTCTTGGTGTGGTCCTTTTTGGGTTCCTCATATTTTGGGATTCTCTGTGCTTCCTGGACTTATAAGTCCGTTTCTTTCATCAGGTAGGAGAAGTTTTCTGTAATTATTTCTTCCAATAGGTTTTCAATATCTTGTGCTCTCTATTCTTCTGGCACTGCCATAATGTGAATGTTGGTACACTTGAAGTTATCCCAGAGGCTCTTTACACTATTAATATTTTTTAAATCATTTTTTCTTTTTGATCTGGTTGGGTTTTTTTTTGCTTCCTCATATTTTAAATAATTGATTTGATTCTCAGAATCCGCTAATGTTGAATCCCTGTATATTATTCTTTATTTCAGTCAGTGTATGCTTAATTTTTGACTGGTCATTTTCTATTTTTTTGAGTAGGTTTCTAGAAGATTCTTGAGTTTTATATAGCCACAGTTTTAAATCCCACATCCAGTAGTTTTCTTTCTTCAATTTCTTTCATTTGTGACATGTTTCTTTGTCTCCGCATCTTGGCTGCTTCCCTGTGTTTGTTTCTGTTTTGGGTAGAGTTGCTATATCACATTGAATTAGTAGAGTGGCCTCGTGTAGCAGGTGTTCTATAGAGCCCATGGCTCTGCTTTCTCAGTCACCCGAGCTAGGAGCTCTACATGCATCATTTTGTGGGCTGTGAGCACAGTCTTGTTGTAGTTGACACTTGATTGCTGTTGGTGTCATGGGAAGAATTGACCCCCAAGCCAATTGGCTGTGAGGGCCAGCTGTGACTACAGTGGGAGAGCTGCTGTGGAGGAGACACCCCTATGGAGCAGGACTTGCTTCAATGGAAAGTTGCAGCATAGGAACAATGATTGCTGTGGGTAGCCCCTGAGTTCCTGCCCCAATGCCAGAAAATCCAGTTCCTCCTCAAATGTGCCTGTGTTCCCCAGAGCCTCGCCCCGGTGGTAGAACTCAGAGGAAATTTTGTGGTGCCAACCTTTTAAGAGGAACAGCTGGGTCTCCAGCAGCCTCTGTGTCACTGGTTTTTGCAGCCCATAGTTCTTGTTGTCCGTAGGGACTTCTTTTCCCACTTGATAAGAGTAGATAGAGAATGCATCTACCATATTGTTCATTTATTTGGTTATCCATAACACTACTTTCTCTTTAAGTGCAGGAACCATGTTTTTCATTGTATACTCAGATTTAGCAAGTAGGATCATTCCAATTTAGCATTAGCTGAGAAATAAGTAACAGAAACAAGCAGAAGGATAGATTAAAATGGAAGAGGATTGAAGTAAAAATATTTAAAATTCTCTATGAATACTGCAGAAATTGATGAGATTCTTATCAATTTCTCCTTTTATTCTATATGTCTGTAGAGTAGCATCATTTTCTACCTATTTATTTCTTAGGAGCAATAAAAATGTTAATTTATTTGAATCATAAATCATAATTTCTTTAATAAAATCATTTGAGTTGTACACCTTTTACTTGTTTTTTAATTTTTTTTTCTGGGAAAAGAGTAGATTTCTCAGCTACAAAGGGTATGATCTTTGGAGCATTAGGGTCATCATTCTAGTTTAAAAACATTTTCACTTATGCTTATAGTACCAGATGTTAAAACTGCCTCATTGTTTAATCATCAGAAACAAAAGCAGATTTCATTAACTTCAGTTTGTTTTTTAGCTTTGTCTCTGAGAAAAATTGTATTTTATATCACAAATTTATCTGTGGAATAATTTAAACTGAGCTATAGTTATTCATGTTCTTGTAAATATTTTATACCAAGTAATCATTCATTTATATTTTTCTCTATTTTTAAAGGTACATGTAGTTTTACATGTTTCTAGTATCTGAGATTGTGTAAATCTGAAGTTAAAAATATGTAAAAACCTTCAGAAGAATAATGATACCATGCAGGCGTCCACAAAGAAAAAGCTGCAGGGACCGAAACTTATATTGGGAAATTCTCATTGTTGTTATTTGATTAAATGGTGCTTTTCTGACTATTCTTTTTGATAACCCAATGTGTGACTCATTGCCACATCACAGAAGTGTAAATTGAGCAACTTGGAGAATTTATAACATTTAGAAAGTAAGAAATAGTAATGCACTTGGCATTTTCTTTCCAAGGATCTCAAGAGATATCATAAGGGTTTTGCTTAATTCTTTTTAACTCAGTGCTGTGAAAACAATCCTTAAAATCCCCCACCTTTTTCCTCCCTTTCTTATTAGTTTTCTCCTTGAAACAAGTGTTCAGGTAAAATTTACCCACCTCTTTGGCTCTGTCCAAATTTACTGGTGAACTTGCCTAGGTCTGGAGGCAGAGGCTAGTTTAGACATCCCTATGTAGTCAGGTTGGTTTCTGATGACTCCTCTCATGGAAAATGTGGCCTTGTGTACCCCGAATTCAAGAATAAAATAATTAATGGCTGGCTTTCATTTACTCAGCAGTCATAGGTGTAGAGTACCTTCCATTGGAATTACACAAACCTTTTTTCAAACTGCACCCTCCATCTTAGAAGAATTGAAATGACTATCTCAAAGCATTCAATAAAATAAGGAGGTTAAGGAGATATGACAAAAGATTGGGAGAGAGCTGATCCCACTGTGTCTCTTGGCTAAGATACTGATAGCTGAGCAGGATTAACTTTCTGGGGCTCAGTTTCTTCCTTCTGAAACTGATAGTCATTGAATAGATCATTAGTAAGCCATTTCAACAATTAACATCTACATTTAGTGACACATTGCAATAACTTATACATGCTGCTCTAGAGAAGAGTGGGGGATGTTCCACAGGGAGTGGTCAAGGCAATACCTGCCTTGATAAATGAGACTCTTCTATGCCTCAATGTTAAATCATAAAAAGGTTAAGAAAGTGATCTTGAATACAGCAACTTGTTGGCCTCCTGCTACTCACTCAGAAATTTTGTACACTTGGCCAAATTTATATTTTGAAGTAAAAATAACTCGGAGTTCTAATTTCAAGACACTTTTATTCAGTTTTATTTTTGTGAGAATAAACACATTATATTTGACAACTATTTCCCTTTTTTGGCTTGAAAAACAGGAATGAATCTTTAAATAATATTTGTATGGAAGTGCTGTTTTCACTTTAGAAAATTTAGTGCAGGCTCTAGTTTTTGTACTTCAAACAGAATAATGTCAAATGCATATTCTGTTTGAAGTACATTGACGCCTTGATTAGCATTCTTTAACCTCCTTCATTACTATACAACCTACCAAAAGCTGTGAGTTTATTTTAGAAAACAGACAATAAAAAACCCAAAACAACAGAGAGTACTTGGATGACTTCTGTGTCCGACACTTCCTACCCCACAGATTCCTTTGCTTCAGTTTCAGTGAACCCAGGAACTGAGACAATCACAGCTAAACTGCTGTGCCCTTTACCCTTAATACTCACCATGCCTACAAATTTTTTACATTCCCTTCTTTAGAATTACTTTTGTCAAAGTATGGGAACTCTATTGACAACCTCTGAAGATTTTACTCAAGTCAATTTCCCCCTAAGTAAGAACCAAAGAGCAGAGGGAATCATTTGACATAAAAATGAATATTCTCCCATAGATATGACAATATCCTGATAAAGCTATTTTCCTGTAGTGTCTGTTTTGGCTTAATGATAAAGAGGCAACATCATTTGGAATTTTTCCTAATCTGACATTTGTTGATTTTAGTATCCATGACTGATTTCTAGCAAGCTACCTTCTATCCCATGTCTGAATAAAATAAATAAAAGATTAGGAGGCCATTATTTGTTTGATCAATTTGTATGAGCTCAGCTGTTAGAAGGTTGAGTATTAATTGAGATACGGGGGGAAAAAAGATCTCATCTGCTTAGGCCCTCCAATTGTGTTGATTCACCAATTATAGCTTAGGGGAAAAACAAGATGGAGAAAATTTGGGTAGTAATGAAGCAGCTGACAAAGGGAAAATGAGCATAGTTAAGTTCTAAGAGCATCTGGGTTTTCTAGCCTTTATTCATAAATTGTCTCTTGTTTCCTTTGCTTTTTCTCTTTCTATGTCTCTGGATTGTTTTTAGTTTCCTTTCTTCTATTTCAATTATATAAATTATCAATCAAAACTATTTTCCCCCTAAGGAATGAAGCCAATGGCCAATTGTTAATAAAAGTATACTTTTCCCATTTTAAACTTTCTCTGAGAATTGACCCAGGATTGAATTTGTCCCAAATATTACTAGATATAACTCTTTACACAAAACATTCATACAAAACCCTCTTAACAGAAAAAAAAATAACGTCAAGTAAATGTCCAAGCACATAATTTAAGTCTAAGAACTAATGAAAGAAAAGATTCTGTTGCATCCATAAAAAATAAAAATAATATGAAAAAGACAGAAGTGCATAAATCCAGGCTGCTCCCCAATCCTGATGGAACTGAACGGGCTTCCCGAGGTGTTGACTCTGCTGGCCGTGGGGAGTTCTCACTGTGAGTGCAGAGCCAGTTACAAATGTGTTTCCAGTCAAATATAATTACCGAAGAACACAAACATCATGTTTGCCATCCAAGACCTTTGCAACATGAAACCCCAGATTAGCTTACACTGAGCCTTTGGAGTGAAGATGAGACTGCAAAGCTTTTGCCGGGAAAGATGGTGTAGCTAACCAGATAGAGGCATCTGACTCAGATCTAATTGGCGGCCCCTCTTACTCACAAGCACCAGCCCAACTATTACATGGTTACCTCATTAATATGACAGAAGTGAGCAAGATAAAGAAGAGGGCATTATCTTTATCTTTCCGGAAATATCAGTGTTATGTTTAATATTTTGGTGGAGAGGATTAGGCTCATTTTTTTTTAAAGAAGGGATTTATATAAAAATGAACTTAATCTGTGTTTAATAAGGATTTTGTTCTTTTGTATTTACTGTAATGTGGAAGTAATTTTGGTCTGTCTTCACAGAGGTCTCCACTGGCTAACACCATAGGAAGGTACCTCTGGGCAGAGCTCCAGCCCCATCACACAGAGGAACACACCATCTCGGGTTGCATGTGGCTGACTGCCTCTGCAGATTGGGTTTAAATAGATAAAGCATTTCTTCCCCATCCACTAATGCCTGATAAACCAGATTTTATTGTATTTGTTTTTACTAATCTCCATTAAATCATACTCTTTCCAGAAACACTCAGTGATTGGTACCCTTCCTTATAATACTTATGTAGTTTGCACAAACTAAATTTTCATATCTATATATATAAAAGCCTAAGCAACTGGAACGACTGTTCACTATGATGCATACTGACCCCCCGGAAGCAGACACTCAATGCAGGAGCTGCCCCTGGTGGTCAGTGTGCTCCCACAACCAACCTCCCCAAGCTGGCCAACCATAGTATGGCAGTCTTAGGAGTTGGATTTCTTACAGAGTGACTCCCTTCCAAAAAGGAATAAGAGAAGCCATCAATCCTATTAAAGATTAGGCTGGAACTGGCCCAGTGTCACTGCCATCATATTCAATTGGCACAGACAGATTTATTGTAACTAACTAGAGAAACAATCTCCACCTCTGGATGGTAGGGGTGTGCAAGAACTCCCAGCCATCTTTAATCTGCTACAGTATTCACTCATTTGGTTATTTGTCCAGAAGCAATTTTGTTCAGATTTTATCATCTATGTGGGTATATACTTCTTTTTAATTGTTTAAATTATTCATTTAAATTATGTATTTAAATCATTTAAATTTAAATTTCCAGATTTTTTTCCAAAGGGTTATTAAACCAGATTCATAGTATAAACTAATATTCAAAAGGCCAATCACATGCCTTGCTTGCAAAATTTCCTTCAACAGCAATTATTTATATACAGCTCAATATAGGGACCTGAATATAAAGTACTTTCTGCATCAGAAAATAGTGCTTTGGCATCAGGTTGAGATAATCTCATTTGGAAAAACTGTAGATCCCCACTGTTGAGGATAAAGAATTAATCCTGCAGAAACCCAGTGTATTATTTTGCTAGGAATGCTAAAAATGTTCTAAAGACTGGGTGGATTAAACAGAAATTTAGTTTTTCAAAGTTGCAGAGGCTAAAAGTCTAAGATCAAGGTGTCATCCGATTGGTTTCTTCTGAGGGCCTTGAGAGAAGAGTCTATTCTGGTCCTCTCTGACTTGTAGACGGTTGTCTCCTTTGTGTCCTCACATCCTCCTCCTTCTGTATGTCTCTGTGTAAAAATTTCCTCTTCTTGTTATGATACAAGTCATATTGGATTGGGTCCTCCCAAATGACCTCATTTTAACTTAGTTACCCTTTTAAACACCTAACGTGCCAAAACAGTAAGATTCTGTGGGGCCAAGGGTTAGGATTTCAGCACATAAATTTTGAGAGGGGCAGAATTCAGCTTACAGTACCAAGATCAATGCACTATCTTTCTCTCTCAGCCCCCATGCCTGTGCACAGCACTTCTTCCGAGTAGCTATATTAGGAGAGAGGGAAGAAGAGAGAGAGGGAGAGAGAAAGGACATTTAGGTTATGTGCCCTTGAAACAGACCTCACAAAACTGGAGTAAATCTTAGTCACTCTACCAAAACCTTTTGTTAATAAAGCATTGTTATTAAAAAGGTTGAAAGGCAATTCCCTTTTGTTTCTTTGCAGACCTCTCTACCTGGTAATTAAAATCAATATGACATATGTTGTCTTTCCTTTCTGAGCCACTTACTGTGTACTTCCAGGTTTGGTTTATTTGATTTTTTTTTTTTTTTGGTTTATTTGCCAGTGAATCATGTTTTCATATTACAAAGTGGCTCAGCTGTGCTTTGCACAAAGGATCACAGGACAGATGATTGTCTAACACTCCCCGAGCTTTGCTTGTGCAGGCTGGTGAAGGATGCTCCCAGCACAGATGATCTGTGTTACGTGCAGGCAGCTTGCCTTACCCATCTTACTGTCAGATTTTCTCATAGGTTCTGAAAAATCAGACTGATATACAGAATTAAGGATAATGGAACTGGGATGAAGTTTAGCATCTTAATTAAGGACTTTTGCCAGGTTATAATCCTATAGTTAGGTTGATTATTGTGATTAGAAAAATATAATATTTGAAAGAGAAAATGTTTTAGGAATTATTTACCTAGCAAAACCCATTCTTGTAGAGAATGTAAAATAAACAAACAATCTAGACAAAATTTTGGAAAGTAAATTTAGCAAGATTTACCAGGTTTTTTTACTTTGAGACTATGCTTCCAATTTACTACAAACATCTATAGCATTATTTACTTATTTAGAAGAAAGGGGTTTTATTATTTTGTTACATTTTAGTCCTCTCCTATTGTCATATCGATCAATAGATTAATGATTCGATGCAAATTATATGAAAATTCACTTAAAATTTTTAGTCATAATAAGTTTTTACTCTTCCATGCACTGTACCTGAAACAATTTATAGCTAACAATATATATCTATTAAATGATGTTGGTTTAATGAGTAGAGTGTGACAATAACAGGTTAAAGTCTTTAGTTCTGCCCTAACATGGCTCATAGGGCTGAGGTGTTTGAACATGGCTCTGGGTGTAATTTTCTGAGTGGTATTATCTTTCAATCCAATAATTTATTTGCAAGTAATATAACTTTAGAATTAAAACTCTTACGTGGAAGGCAATTATAAGAGGACTAGAAATTAAAATTTACTTGGAGAAAATAGTTTTTAAAGTGTGATTTTATTATTCAATAAACAGCGTGACTAATAAGCCTACGTATTAAAGAGCCAGTGAGAAATATATTTGACAACAGTTTTCAATAGGAGACAAAGAATTGAAAACTCCCTATCAGAGTGGGTCAAATAATTTTAGAGCAGCCTAGGCATAGATCAACACCCTGAAAACCTAAAGAATTAATCTTTCATGACAGTGTTTGCAGACTGCCATGGCTGTCATTCCTTTAGCAGTCACTAGGTTGTGACATACACAGTGCCTGGGGCTGTGAGTAATGCAGCTCTGTACAAGACAGACTCTCACCGAAACCCGTTTGGCTCAATGGTTAGAACACTGGCCTATGGACTGAAAGGGCCCAGGTTTGATTCTGGTCAAGGACATGTACCTTGGTTGCGGGCACATCCCCAGTAGGGGGTGTGCAGGAGGCAGCTGATCAATGATTTTCTCTCATTGATTTTTCTGACTCTCTATCCCTCTTTCTTCCTCTCTGTAAAAAATCAATAAAAATATTTTTAAAAAGACAGACTCTCACATCAAGAAGCCCATGGTTAGAAGCATTTATTGAGCACTACCTATACAGTGGGCATGGTATGCCCAAGAGATAAATATTCTCCTCAAGGAGTTACCTACCTACCGATTTCTGATGTTTACCCAAAGCAAGTATTTGCTAACTGAATAGAAATTATCTGCAATATTATTTCTCAGCCCCCAGGTGACCCAAGTCTTCTTTCCGATCCCCCTTCTGTGTTCTTAACTAACTGGTTTTCCCAGTTTTGGTAACTAGTGTTCCTTCATGGTCCTCTATTTTGGAACCAATGCTTATTTGGGGTATTTCCTACACTGTGCTGATTTTTTTTAATGAATTCTTCTCTATTTTGACTACAGTTTTCTCAGCTAATTTTTATACAAGCTCCTCAACCTCTACGTGTTTTGACCTTTTATCTGCATAATCTATAGCTATTGTCTGCTGTCTGAAAATGTCCTTTTTCAGAAAGCTTCATTCTGATATTTTACTTTGTTGTTCTATTAGCATGATAAAAATTTTATAGTCTTGAGAAATGACTAGAATTCCTATTGAACATGTATTTTTAATTCTGATGCATTAAGATAAAAATGCTACTCAGTTTTTATCAGTGTTTTGAACTTAAGTTGTTGTTAGACACTTCTGTTGATATTGTACACTTTACATTTATAAGACTAGAATCATAGCTAACAATCCCTCTGCAATAGTGCAGGCATGAGATGATGAGGACATAAATCATAACTGTTCATAGAAACATTAAGGAGGGGATATTTTCAAGAAATAGATGGAAAGTAAATTAGAAGTACATGATTTATTGGATGTGCAGATAAGGAGGCTAACAGGACTTAAAATATTTCTCAGGTTTCTGGCTTGAGAAGATGATGTATAGGAAAGACAGGAGAAAAACCCAGTTGTTATGCTAAGAGGTCACAATTTAATTTCCAAATGCCAAATATTTAAACTTTTTTAAAGTCATAATCTATTGGAAAGTTAAATAAAACACATTTCCCTACTCCAGCACAGACAGAATATAACTCAAAATTTCTCAATGACTCACAATAATTGTGAATATTGATTATTGGTTGGGGCTAGAAAATATTGTTACACACAGTAATCAATATTTTGATCTTTTCTATAATAGGTAATTATGGAATTCTATGGCATTATTTAAGTTGTCCTACATGATTTTCATAGTAATTCTATCCATAATTGTTTTAAGGCTATGGATTATCACTGCATTCACTCCTTCAATCATATATCAATTCATAGAATGTTAGAATTATTCTAGACATGGAGGTTACAATGCTGAGCAAGACAGACACAGTCATTCTTCCCAATGTCCTTATACATGGTGGGGGGAAAAGTAGGTTTACAGTTGTAAGTTTGTGACACAGAGCTTATTTTATTTTTGTATTATTTCCCATAGGAACAATTGTAAACCTACTTTTGCCCTAGCCTATAGTGAAGGACAAACAATAAACAACCAGAGACAAAAATATCAATAAAGTTCTACATACTAATACTAAGTATTTTTAAGGAAGTAAAATAGAAATGGCAAGGAGTTGGGCTAATAGTGAAATCACCATTCAAGAACTTATTTTTTTTTTAATTTATTGCTTTCAGAGATGAAGAGAGGAGAGATAGAAACATCAGTGATGAGAGAGAATCATTGATCAGTTTCTTCCTGCACACCTCACACTGGGGATTGAGCCCCAGACCCAGGCATATGCCCTGACTGGGAATTGAAATCATGACCTCCTGGTTCACAGGTTGATGTTCAAACCACTGAGCAATGCTGGCTGGGCTCAAGAACTTCTCAAGGAAAGCCTTACCAGAAGACAATGAGTTCCTGGTGTTAAACTCTGAGAGATAAGTATTTCACAGTCAAAAGCCCATCAGAGTAAAGATAACAGGAAGCAAGTTTGCTGAGTTTTAGAGAACTGAGAGGTTGTTGAGGCTAAGTGATCAAGAGTTTGGGGTAGTAAGAGTTGAGGGTAGAGAGCTGAACCTGATAAATATCATATAGACCTTGCAGACTGTCATCAGGAGATGAATATTATTCCAGTTAAATGAGGAAGCATTGAAGTATTCTAAGCATGGGAATGATGTAGTCACTTCCATACTTTATTTTTTTAATATATTTTATTGATTTTTTTACAGAGAGGAAGAGAGAGTAATAGAGAGTTAGAAACATCAATGAGAGACAATCATTGATCAGCTGCCTCTTGGGCACCCCTACTGGGAATGTGCCCACAACCAAGGTACATGCCCTTGACCAGAATCAAACTGAGGACCTTTCAGTCCGAAGGTCAACGCTCTATCCACTGAGCCAAACCGGTTTCGGCCACTTCCATACTTTAAAAAGGGAATTCGGGTTGTTCTGTAGACAAAGCAATGTATGGAAATAAAAGTGATAGGAAGGAGACCAGTGAGGGATACATCACATTAGTCCAGGAAGAAGAGGAGCAATGGGGAGAAAAAGAAGTAGATGAATTAAGTATATATTTTGAAGGAAAAACTGACATAATCTATTGTTAATACATATTTTGCCCATTCAATTTTTCTACTACTTTTCTGGAGATTATGACATCCAGATTATCAAGGAGCTAGGATTATCTAAAATGGATACTTCATGATAGTTTGAAGGGTTTCTTATAGGTATAACTGGAACTTTCATGTATTATATTTATGTTTTATACTGCTTTTTTGGGTTCTTAGGAGATTGCTGGAGAGTACCAATATAATACTATGGATTATAAAGTACTTTCAAATTTTTACTTTGTGAACATAAACATCATTTTAATATATCTATATATCGCCGAAACCGGTTTGGCTCAGTGGTAGAGTGTCGGCCTGCGGACTGAAAGGTCCCAGGTTCGATTCCGGTCAAGGGCATGTACATTGGTTGCGGGCACATCCCCAGTAGGGGGTGTGCAAGAGGCAGCTGGTCGATGTTTCTCTCCCATCGATGTTTCTAGCTCTCTATCTTTCTCCCTTCCTCTCTGTAAAATATCAATAAAATATTTAAAAAAATATATCTATATATCTATATATCTATATGTGTGTGTGTGTGTGTGTGTGTGTGTGTGTGTGTGTGTGTGTGTTTATCAGAGAGGAAGGGAGAGGGAGGGAGAGATGAAAACGTCAATGAGATAATTAGTGAACGGTTGCTCTCTGCAAGCTCCCTACTGGGGATTGAGCCAGCAACCCTGGCATGTGCCCTGACAGGAATCAAACCCAGGACCCTTCAGTCCATAGGCTGATGCTCTATCCACTGAGCAAAACAGGCCAAGATTATAAACATCGCTTTTTAAAATGCTTGCTTGATATTCTCAGAAAACCAGGGAAAAGGAGTAAAGTTCATCAAGGAATTATGTCTCCTGGCAGATAGACAAAAGCTGGAACTCTAGGATATTTTCATTTTCACTAATCATATACTCTCTGCCCTTGCTCCATACATTTAATGGCTCTGTGTTACAGTTTCTTGATCTTTGAGTGGTAATAACGTTCTTTTCCATCTAAGTTGAGATATATTTGTAATGTACATGGAACTTGCCAACAGGAAATCACTACGCACATGACAATTTATTGTTAGGTTTATGGCCAATTCAAATCACAAAGGAATTGAAGTCATTGCCATTTGAAGGTTGTCCAGTTCATATTTTAGACAGATGACTGACCTTATACAATAGTTACACAAACACAGTCCCTGAACAATTACACTCAAATTCTGCCTTGGCTTTCACAGAAGTAAAATATGATTGTTGAATCAATGTGGCTATAAAAATGAGTTGCCTTTCTTCCGTAAGCAATTGGGAACTGTGAGAACATGCTGGAATTGGAGGATTGAAGAGAAGTCAACTCTGTTCTTGCAAATATTGTTTTCAATTTAAGGTGAGAGAATAGAAGCCTGCTTAGGGTTGTTTTTGTTAAGTAAATATGCATGAGAAATATTTTTGTTTAACTCAAAATTTACTTTGTAGCTTGTAATAATAAGGTCATTATCTAATGACTGTGATGATAAGTACTAAGTGTTTATAGTAGCATGCACCTGTGAAAATTATATACATGTGCTGAAATGAAGTAAGCTGTTTAGAGCAGGTGACATTTCAACTGGGTCCTGAAAAAAGAGGGTTTCCACTGTAAAGATAGGAGAGGAACGCTTCCTTGTGAGTAAAAGGTGAGATAATACATTCAATTGGAAATATAGTGGTTACATTTGAGGAGAGCTGGATTCTTTTTTTTCACTGGAGCATATAGCAGACAAAGAAGCCAGTAAATAAGAAAGAGACCAAGTAGCCATATTGGAAATATCCATCCTCAAAGTAACCATGAATAGATTTTTAAAAATAGGATCAGTTTAAAGGGCTAGAAAAATTTCTTCCATTTTTTTATTGAGATATAATTCACATGCCATAAAATTTACCTTTTAAAAATATACAGTCCATTGGTTGATCTTTCCCTCTTACCCACACCCTCCCCTGACTTCCCTTTGAGATTTGAGCATCTGATTGATGCTTCTCTGTCCCTGGATCTGTTTTTGTTCTTTAGTTTATGTTGTTCATTATAATCCACAAATGAATGAGATCATGTGATATTTATCTTTCTCTGGCTGGCTTATTTCTCTTAGCATAATGATTAACCAAAGGGCTTGTATGCATACATATAAGCATAACCAATGGATGCAGACAACAGGGGGTGAGGGTAAAGGAATGATTGGATGGGTGGGGGAGCATTTGGACGGGTGGGGGGGCATTTGGAGAAAAAGGATACATATGTAATACCTTAATTAATAAAGAAAAAAGGAGTTACAAATGCAGTTCAATTATATTTTGTTTATTCACAAGAATAAACAACCATCACCACTATCTAATTTTAGAAAGGTTTCATCACCTCCAAAAGACCCACTCCATTCAATGGCTGTCACTCCTCTCTCTCCACTCCCCATACTATCACTAGGACCTGGTATCATCATCACTAATACGAATTAGTGATAGAAACCACCAATCTCTTTTCTGTCTCTATGGATTTGAATATTGTGGACATTTCAAATGCTTGAAATGATAAACTTTGTGACTGATTTCTTTCACTACCACAATGTTTGCAGTTTCATTCATGTTGTAACAGAACATAATTTTGTTTGATTCTCAATTAATATTCAATTGTATGGTATACTACATTTTGTTTATCGATTCATCAGTTGATGAACATTTGGGTTGTTTCACTTTTTGGCTATTATAAAAATTACTTCTCTGAGTAGTCATATGTAAGTTTTTGTACAGACATATGTTTTCAATTGTCTTCATTGTACACCTCAGAGTGAAATTATAGGGTAACTGGATAAGTCTATTTTTAACATATTGAGGAACTGCCAAACTATTTTCCAAAGCGGCTGCATTATTTGACAATGCCAACAGCAATGTATAAGGGTTCCAATTTCTCCACATCCTCTCCAACACATGTTATTGTCTGTCTTTTTTATTTTAGCCAATATAGTTAGTGTGAAGTCATAGCTCTCTGAGATTTCAATTTGTGTTTCACTAATGATGAATGTTTTGGTTGAAAATATTTTAATGTGTTTGTTAGTTATCTGCATATCTTCTTTGGAGAAATGTCTATTCAAATCCTCTCCCCATTATAAAATTAGATTGTCTTCTTATCATTGAGATGTAAGAGTTATTTATATATTCTGCATACAAGTCTCTGATTAGATATCTCAGATATATCATATCTAATGAAAATATATATATTTTGCCCCTTTGGGTTATCTTTTTCTTGATGGTTTCATTTAAAGCACAATTTCTAAAAGTTTGACCAAGTTCATTTTATGTATTTTCTCTTTTGTTCATGGTGCTTTTGATGTCATATCTAACAATCCATTGCCAAATCTGTCATGAAAATTTACCCGTATGTTTTTTGTGAGTTTTATACTTTTACCTTCTATATGTAGGTTTTAGATCCATTTTAAATTATTTTTATATGTGGTATGGATAAGGGTCCAATTTAATTCTTTTGCATGTTTCATATCCAGCTGTCCTAGCACCCTATACTTAAAGCTATTCTTTTCTTTTTGTGTCAACCAAATACAAATTAATGTATAACTTGAAAGTGTTAAATATATAATCTCATACATTTTGAATATTTATTTCTAATTGAATTGTCTTTTACAGAATATGGATTTTTTAATAATGAATCTCAATTTCATAACATTCTCACTTTAAAGATAATAGTAATAAAATTATATTCTTCCAGCGAGCTTAGCTAATATCAAGTTTTGAATGGAACTAAGTGCATAAGCCAACCGATAAGCTTCTCTATCAAATAAAACATTCCACTATTTCCAGAACAGCTTGAATAATAGTAAGGAAGTGCTCTCTGAGGCTATAACTTACAAATTATTTTAAAATTAATTATTTTAAAATTAATAATATCAAAAAATCTTTGTAATGATTATTTTATCATCAGAGCTTTGTTTTTCCACTTGTGCACTTTGTTTTCATTCTCTGTATTTCCATTTAGAGGCCTTTTTAATATGTATGATGATTGTAAGCTATTCACTCATATTAAGTAATGAGAAAGAGGAAAGCAGATGGGGTAACCTGTGAGCATGGACAGGATTTATTGTTGGATTTAATTGAAGAGGGGTTTCATTAGGAAATTTCTTAAAACTTTATTAATTTCCTTTTAGGCTGGTCAGTTTTCACATAAAGTAATTGCCAGTTTCCTATCTTGGAAAGTATGATATTGGTTGACATATTTTTCAGAGAAGTAAGAGAAAGGAACCAATAGAATATTTAGACTTTCTTTTTAATTGAGATAAAATTTATATTTAAAAATGCACATAATTTACAATAGCTAGGATCTGGAAACAGCCTAGGTGTCCATCAGCAGATGATTGGATCCAAAAACTGTGGTACATCTACACAATGGAATACTATGCAGCCATAAAAAGAAGGAATTCTCATCATTTGCAGCAACCTGGATGGAATTGGAGAACATCATCCTGAGTGAAATAAGCCAGTCAATGAAAGAGAAACACCACATGACCTCACTCATTTATGGATAATAAAAAACAGTATAAACTGATGAACCATAAGATAGATATAGTGACAGTAAAGCAACAAGCAGACTGTCTAAATACAGCTGGGAGGGGAGGGAAATATGGGGGAGATAAGAGATCAACCGAAGGACTTGTACACTTGCGTATAAGTATAACCAATGGACACAAAACTCTGGTGAGGGAGGGCATGTTTTGGGGGGGGGGCAATGGTAATATACGTACACAGATAATAAGTTAATAAAAAATGCACATAATTTACATGTATAGTTTATGAGTGCTGTAAAAAAATAAACATATATATAACCAGTACCCCTAATATAGAAGGTATCCAATACCCTAGAAAGTTTCCTCTTGCACCCTGCTCAGCAATCAACTCTGCAAAGAGGTAACCACTATGCTGATTTCTGTCAACTCACCTGAACATTATAAACTTAGATTTATTTTTTTCTCCAGTTCATCAAGTCATTTGCCACTTGTTCCATACAGCCTAGGTTTTAAAATGTTATTCCTATCAAATTTTATCTTTTTTTCTATTAATTTGTCACATTAAATAATCATTTTAGTGTAATTTTTGTGAGATTTTGGAAAGAAGCAGAAGTAATTATGTAGTTAACCTTACATTTGAATGCACATTTCATTGTAATATTATAATGTAATGGTTATTATATTTATTTATTTAATGCTGAGCCAATGTTCTCATGGTTAGAATGAATTAAATACCGTATTTGCCGGCGTATAAGACGATTTTTTGGCCCTGAAAAATATGCCTCCAAGTGGGGGGTAGTCTTATATGGCGAGTATATAACAAACTCTGTATTTTGAGTGGAAATGTTAGGGGGTTGTCTTATACGCCCAGTCGTCTTATACGCCGGCAAATATGTATTTTTTAGGGCCAAAAATCGTCTTATACGCCGGCAAATACGGTATTTCACTGTTCTAATAGTGCCATATCTCCTTTAAGTAACTAAATGAATTTGGGGTTTTGTTTCTTCTAATACTCACCCAAGGATATGTTTATGGATTTGAAAAAGAGACAGAGAGAGAGAGAGAGAAACATTAATGTGAGAGGGAAACATTGATCAGTTGCCTCATCTAAGCACCCTGACCAGGATTGAACCCACATTCCAGATATGTGTCCTGACCAGGAATCGAACCCACAATACTCCAACCAACTGAGCCACCAGGCCAGGGCTATTTTGTTTTGTTTGTTTTTTAAATAGATATTACTTTTATCCTTCTAATCCTTTTGTGTCAACCAAATATAATTTGCTTTGGCATTGCTCTGTCCCATATTTCTTTTTACAAATGTAAGCATCTCTCTTATAGATTATCTTACTTTCATAATTATTTATATTTTATAATACTGTTCCACATAAAGTTATTTATTTATATAAGTACAAAAACCCTCTGCATATAGCTATTGGCTGACCTTCAATATAATACCACAAGATAAAGTAGGATGAAACATGTCAACACTTTCATTTTCCTAGATATGACCACATTTTTGTAATCCTAATAAACTAAAACAGTAAAGATATTAATAGTTTATAGTCATATACAAATATGTCACTAGAACAACTTAGTGGCAATTTCTTTCATATTTGTATGTATGTGATTCATCTATCACTGTGAGTGTGTGTGTGTGTGTGTGTGTGTGTGTGTGTGTGTGTGTAACTACTAAAATTATCATGTGTTTGGTCAATTTTTATGACAAATACTCAGGTCTTGCTTTAAGATGAGCAAATTGTGCCTTATGGAGCTGACAATTGCTCCAAGTTCATATTTATTTACTGGCAGTCAGAGTGTATCGCAGGTCCTTTAATGTTGATCCAGGGAGTTTTTCCCTTTATTTCTTACTTTACCACATTGGCTGCTTATATTGGCAAAGCTTAGAATTAGAAGAAAAAAATAATAATAGTCATTTGGCACAACACTAGTAATATTCCCTGAGCATATCACAAGGAGGCCTTATAGACTCTGAGACCAAAGTCCAAAATATAACACAGTGGAGCTTCTAAATATAGGGGAACACTATAATTTTGTCATAATTTGGATGCTTTACTGCAACCGCCTGGGGAGTAGAGTTATCTTACTTCATAGATACGCCCTGGGTTCCACAGGTTTTCACCTTTATTTCTCACTAGTTATCTGGTCCCTGTCCCCAGTCCAGTTGTTCAGTTGTTCCACTGCTCGATCTATTTGTATACTAGGGTTTTATATAGAGAGATAGAATCAGTACCTCAGGACTTAGCTGTTTCTTTCTAGACTTTTCTGACATAGTTCCGTTTTATTTTGCTTTTGATGTAAACTTTTAATATTAATGTGAACTTCCAATATGCCTAATTAAAGTCTTTTCAGGGGAGTATTTTCTTATTTCCAATAGTATTTCTTGCATTGGGAGGAAATAAACGTTATAATAAAAGTCAGTATTTGGCAAACATTTATCAAATTCCTGCTCTATCCCAGACTCTCTGCCAGGCCCTGAGGAGACAAAAGTGAACAGGACAGACACGTTGCCTGTTCTAATAACACTTTCATGCAGATAAGATGTGTTTGCTCTTAGGCATTGACAGGACACTATTCTGAGGAGAACACATATCAAGGTAGACTGACAGGATACCCTTTCTCCATGACTTACTAATTAGTACACATGGGAACTTAGCAATACTTAGTTTCACTTTCCTCATCTTGAAATGTGGATAATAATAGTTTTTGCTTCAAAACTACTTGTTCATAGAATGAAATGAGATAATACATATCAAGTTCTTAGAACAATGCAAGTGCATGTTTAACATTTAGTGAATGTTACCTATTATTATTTTTTTTTACTGAAATGTTATTTGTGTTATTTAGGAAATCAGGGGGGTTGCAAATAATCCTCCTAAAGATTTATTCAATGAATACAGGTAGAGCTGCTTTTTTTGGAAGGACAATCCTCCAGTCCTTTAGACTACAAAACCTTGAATCTTTAATACTCAGTTCTGGTTCATCACTTATTCACCTGTTATATTTTCTTCAAGTAATTTTTTAAAGATACATTTTCTGAACTTTTTTATATCAAATGTTTTATTTTTAAAATTTCTTTATTGATTAAGGTATTATATTTGTGTTCTTATTCCCCCATTACTCCCCCATCCCCCCCTTGTTGTCTGTGCCCATTGGTTAGGCTTATATGCATGCATACAAGTCCTTTGGTTGATCTCTTCCTCTTACCCCCACCCTCTCCCAACCTTCCCTCTGAGGTTTGACAGTCTGATTCTCTATCTCTGAATCTGATTTTATTAATCAGTTTATAATGTTCATTATATTCCATAAATGAGTGAGATCATGTGATATTTACCTTTCTCGGACTGACTTGTTTTACTTAACATGATGCTCTCCCGTTCCATCCATGCTATTGCAAATGGTAAGAATTCCTTCTTTTTTAATCACAGCATAGTATTCCATTGTGTAGAGGTACCACAGTTTTTTAATCCACTTGCCTGATGATGAATATTTAGGTTGTTTCCAAATCTTAGCTATGGTGAATTGTGCTGCTCTGAACATAGGGGTGCATATATCCTTTCTGATTGGTGTTTAGTTTCTTGAGATATATTCTTATAAATGGGATTACTGGGTCAAATAGGAGTTCCATTTTTAAGTTTTTTGAGGATACTCAATATTGTGCTCCACAGTGGCTGCACCAGTCTGCATTCCCATCAGCAGTGCACAGAGGTTCCTTTTTCTCTGAATCCTCACCAGCACTCCGAGTTTGTTGATTTGTTGATGATTGAGATTTTGACAGGTGTGAAATGGTACTGCATTGTCATTTTGATTTGCATCTCTCAGATAATTAGTGACTTTGAGCATGTTTTCATATGCCTCTTGGGTTTCCTTCTGTCTTCATTAGAAAAAAGATCTATTTAAGTTCGTTGTCCATTTTTTGATTGGGTTGTTTATCTTCCTTTTGTTTCCCTGCAAATATTGGAGATTAAACCCTTATCTGTGATAACATTGGCAAATATGTTCTCCCATGCAGTGGGCTTTCTTGTTGTTTTGTTGATGGTTTCCTTTGCTGTGCAAAAGCTTTTTTATTTTGAAGTAGTCCCTTTTGTTTATTTTTAGTTCCCATTGCCCTAGGAGCTAGGCACAGGCCACAGAGAGGGGATACACTGCACCTCTGTGAGCTCCTCTCCCAATGGCACTGTCCCTTCTGGGCTCAGTCTTTTGTGACTGTGGACCCAGATCTAGAATCCCCTGCCACCAGCAGTCCTGAGGACCTCCTTTCTACAGTCAGATGGTGTGCCTGTCCCAAGGGACACGGTTCAATGCCGTGTAGTTTCCCACAGACCCTCAGGGCTCAGAGGTCTGGCAGATCGCTCCTGCCCAGATTCTTGATTTTACCTTTCTCCAGGGGTCCTCTGCCCTTCCTGGCTGCAAACTGTCTCACCAGCTGAGTCTCCTTCACCGATTCGAGGTGGATGTTATTCATTTCAGCTGCTCATTCTATCTGCTCCGGGTCAAGGCTCGGGGCACGTCCATCTATTCCACAGCCATTTTCTCCTCCCCTCTTTTGTGAACTTTAAAAAAAAATGTTTTCATTGATTTCAGAGAGAGGAAGGGAGAGGAGAAGAGAGAAATATTGATCAGCTACCCACCCCACACTGGGGATGGAGCCCACAACCTGGTCATGTGCCTTGATCTGGAATTGAATTGTGACTTTCTGGTTCATAGGTTGACGCTCAACCACTGAGCCACAGCAAGCAGAGACTGGTCCATTTTCTGAACCGTTGACCATCTGGCCATGTCCTTCTGTTTCCTTTACATATAGAAGGCAATTATAGTGACTATAAAACATTCTTGCTTACAACTTTGCAACAGATGCTGTTGGTGCCTTCTCCAATCCCTGCAGCATTTAGATTTCAAGAAACATCCACTGGGCTCCCAGCTGCCAACATTTGCTTCTCTTTGCATGAGGCCCTCCTTTGGCTGTCAGAGCCCACCCTGTTTACCATGCCTGTGTATGCAGTAAGTGGAACATGATATAAATGCTGCCCAGAAGCAGCCTTCATCATAGAGTGATAGAAGTTGGTATTATACTAGTAAATACTTGGGCTTCCTTTTCTCTTGGACATGATAACTGAGAGGTGTGTGTTTTACACCATTTCTCATCATTCCCTGGAAGGAATAGTTTTCAATTACCCCTGGAGGAAACTTGCTTGATAATGCACCTAACCTTTTTTTCTCCCTGACTTCCCCATTCTCCTATTGGTGTTTCCTGGAATTATCTCCAACTAAATTACTTGTACTTAACAGGATGGGTATACATATGGATATTTTTTCCTAGTACATTGTCTGAAATTTTGTGAACCATTTTAATGTACATATTCAGATTTTTAACTCTCACTGGAAGTTTTCCTCTTCATGATTTTTGTTCCAATTGTTCTGATCTTATTACAGAAATATCTATCATTTTGGTACAAGTTATCTATTCTGCATTTCTAACATTTTCAGTCTAATTATTTCTAACATTTAGTAAATTTTTCTCCCTTAGCTTAAGGAGAGATTGTTTTTCTGGTAATTGGTTCAGGTTTCTAGTGTCAGTTTCATTGTTTTCACTACATCCATAGCAGGATTTTGCTTTCAGTTCCCTTGCAGGTCTTTCCAATGTCACTCTTTTCACTACAAAGAAACGTCTTTTATTTCTACTGACCCTTTAGGCATATCTGCTTCTCTTATAGATCATGACATTCAGCATCTTTTTAAGGTGAAATTGCTTTCTCAAAACTAGATCTTCTCAGAGTTCTGTTATAAACTTCCTTGGTCTGTAGTATCTCATAGAATGTTTATTTGGAAATACAAGAGAACTGTATCCTGAATGTACATGCCACATGCTGGTTTGTGAATTACCATTTTCCTTCTCTTTTTCACTTAATCCAGGTGAAATCCTTCCTTTCTTCTACAGTTGAATAGCCTACACGTAGGCACAGATCTCAGTTTCATTTCCCGAGGCTGGCTTTTATGTACTATGGTTTACCTTGCCTGAAATGAAAGCTTAGACCTCCATAGTTTGGCTCTCTGATATTCAGAACATATGGAATACATGAACATAACTCTCATATGCATGTATATGTATGTGCATATGTCTTACTTGAAAAATGGTTTGTGACAACCCAATCCTGATTATGCATTCTAGCAGGTCTCTCTCTGGTCCAGCCTTATTTCCTAGTACATACTTTAATTTCAGCATAAAATGTGTCTCTCTAGGCATCCTTCTTCCTGTGTAGTTTTTCTTTTCCTTTTCCTTTTGCGTTTCCTTCTTGTTTGTCTCCTCCTGAAAGTTGCAGTTTTTGAATCAGCACAGATACTGGTAAACACATGGGCTCGTTGGCAGCCACAACAGTGGAAATGTTTCTGCTCATGTTTCTGATTTCTTAATCAAGGGTCAAACAAATGTATATATTAGTTATTTGCTATTAGCATAATAAAATAAGTGTACAATTTTAATTTTAGTTGTGTCATTCTTTATGACAGAAATCCTATGGATGTATTTGAAATATTGTAGTCTTGTGATATCATGTGTTTTTTTTTTAATCTTCTTTCAAGTCTTTATATTATTTTAATTAGCAGAAATTTCATAACATTGCATTAGAAATGCCGGCCATTTTACTGGAGTCAGAAAGAAATGAATTCAAATTCTGATCGAACACTAAACATATCTGTGAATGTAAGCCAATTCAACTCCCTAAGCCTCAGTTTTCTTATGGGAAATGAGAATAATAATACTGCCCAAAGGTGTTGAGAGGGTTAGATGAGGCAGTGCCTCATAAAGTGCTTAATGCAGTGTCTAACACATTAGCACTCACTAAGCATTACTCTCATTCAGCCCTGAGTCAATCTGCTAGTGGAATGACTTGTCCTGGATGGCATCAATGCACTTCAAATTTAACCTACTCAAAATGGATTTATCATCAATTCCCTCATCTGAAACTTGCTTTTCTCCTATGTGCATGTTAGACAAAAAAACCTAAAAAACTAGAGAAGTGATCTGTCACATCCTGTCTAAACCCTCCCATTGATGTCATATGTAAAACTACAGATGGGATATAAAATGTTATTCAAATTGTGTGATTCCTCTGAAGATTCATTTTTCTATCTGGGAAAAAAAAAGCTGGTCTGGTTACCCCATGCAGCCTGTTTTTGAGGACCTTCCACCTTAAAATATCTGTGGCTTTAAGTTTAATTAAAAATGACGTGTTCTTAAAAATTATTGTTTGAAGTTTCTGTGGGGGAAATGGAATAAATCCAGCAGGTCAGTTACACCATTAGAAATATTCTAGATGATCATTTTGATTCTTTAGTATTTTGTTTTTACTAGATTGTTTATTTTATACTGGATCATATGCTGCATTATATTAAGATGTTCCCAGGTAAAAACCTTTTGTTTCTAATTAATTATAAGTTCCATATCTATAAGACCCAGGCTTATATTTCTTAATTTTGTCAGCAGTCATATGACTACTGGAAACTCTTATAAATATTTGTAGAATTAATGAAGAACTAAATTTGTAGGATGAATAGTCCCTTCAGGTAACATTACATATTAAATTATGTTATTGTAAAAGTCTTTTGTAGATATATGTTTATGTTTATCTCAGTAAAATACCTGGAAGCAGAAATGCTAGATCATTAAAATGATTTATTTTAAGTAATTGCCAAAACTTTTCCAACACTGTTGTACTATTTACATTTTTACCAAAAATATTTGAGATTGCCAGTTTGCTCTACATCATCATCATTTGGTATTGTCAGTCTAATTTTTATAAACTCTAGTGTAAACATAGTGGCATCTCAATGTCCCCCCTGCTGTCTTGGTCGCCCCCAACAATCACCCCCTGCAGGCCTGATCGCCCCTCAGTGCTCCCCCACCAGTCTGGTCGCTCCTCACTGGTCCTCTCTGCCCTCCCCTGCCTGTCTGGTCATCTCCAACTGCCTCCCCTCCCCTCCCCCTGCAGGCCTGGTAGCCCCATGCAGCCTGCTGCTCAGTCGTTTGGCCACCCCTCACTAGCCCCCCAGCTGGTCTGGTCACCCCATGCAGCCTGTTTCAGTCGTCCGTTGGTTGTTTCCGATATAATGGTTACTTAGCCTTTTATATATATAGACTAGAGACCCGGTGCATGAAATTCATACATGGGGGATGGTCCCGCTCAGCCCAACCTGCATCCTCTTTAATTCAGGACATCCTTCTCACAACCCAAGACCACTGGCTCCTAACTGCCCACCTGCTTAACTGTTTGATTACCTCTAACTGCCCCCCCGGCCTGGTCACCCCTAACTGTTCCCCCTGCCAGCCTAGTTGCCCCCAACTCCCCCACCCTCCACTGGCCTGTTCACCTCTACCTGCCCCACCCTGCAAATTTGGTTGTCCTTAACTGCCCCCTCACAAGCCTGGTTGACCCTTACTATCCCCTTTCCAGCCTGGTCATTCTCAATCCCCCCCCGGCACATACACACACCAGCCTAATTGCCCCTCATTGTGCCCCTCTGTCATCCTGGTTGCCCCTCACTGCCCACCCCTGCTGGTATGGTTGCCCCCAACTGTCCCTTCCCCCCCGTGGGCCTGATTGCCCCATGCAGCATGCTGCTCAGTAATTTGGTCACCCCTCACTAACCCCCCTGCCAGCCTGGCTTCCCCATGCAGTTTGCTGCTCAGTCGTTTGGTTGCTCCTCCCTAACCCCCACTGCCGGCTGGGTCACCCCACGCAGCCTGTTCAGTTGTCCATTTTATTGTGATAGTCGCTTAGGCTTTTATTATTATAGATTGCTTTCTTTTTGTCCTAAGATATCTCTGTAATGGGCATGTTCTTCTGAAAGCTGTAAGAATTAGCTTTTATGTTTAGGTCTGTGGTCTAATACATATAATTAACTTTTATATTTTTCCCCATATGGATATCCAATTGTCCCAGTATCATATATTAAAAGGACATTCTTTTCTCCATTAAATTGCTTTGGTGATTTTGTTAAAAGTTAACTAATTATATAAGTAAGGAGTAACTTGTTTAAGCATGTTCTTCCTTAATAGATAATTTTAATATGAAGAGAATTTTGGTTACTGAGTTACATGCATAATACAGAAAGACTATTTTCATACTAAACTTTAAAGTTAGCCTTTGTGAACTAAATATGCTGCCTTAATAAAAAATGTGAACATTTAAAGACTTCTTTATTTGCATGAGGCCACATGAGAGGGGCAAATACAGTGGAAAGAAATAGCAAGAGGTACAAATGAGCCATAAGATGCTATGGTCAAAGTAGTTAAGGGAGATGAAGGGCAGTGAAGGGAAAAGGGAACATAGACCAGATACTTAATACCACAGATCATGGCAGGTAATTTAAATTCTTGGTAGAGAAACTTAATTCTTTGGTTCTTTCAAATACAACCATAAATGCTACAACAGCTTTGGAAAAAAAGTTTTAACAATTGCTTAAAATAACCAATCTCATGACCTAGCACTTCTGCTTCCAGGTATTTTATTTTAACCTAACACCCATTTGGTAGTTTACAGTCAGGTTTCCAAAGGAAACTCAGTTTGTGAGACTGACAAGAGAACACGAAATGACAGTTGTGATAAAAGGTCAGGTGAGCCCCATTTTACTGTCACACTTTTCCGATTTGTTGTCTCAGCCACTAAAAGTGAAGCCCTGCTACCCCAACACACACAAAGTATTGAGTAGATGGAAACTACTTATTTACCTTCAAGGCTCTTTTCTGCTTATTTGAACATATAGTCTTATATTTGAAGGGTTGGATTTTATGGCAAATTTAAGACTGCAATGGTTTTGCTAGAAGTCTGCTTACTGATTGGGTTCTGACTAGTATAAATGCCCCATTTACATCCCTTCTTGCCTGGAAATTTCTTGTTCCATTCCCATTTTCAATATGGACTCCAGGGCTCTGCTTAACAGTGCAGATTGCAGATAAGCAGGCATGTGCTGTCAGTCAGTTGGTCATTTTCTATCGTTTAGCTATCATGAATTTTATTCATGCACATTTTACATATACACTGAATTAATGGCAAGTTGATTATAAAAACATGCTAAAGCTACATTACTGTTGATCCTTTTGGAGAAAAAAATTCGTCCTTTAAAAATGTTATTACTTTTAAGCTTTTTCTCATTTTATACATATTTGGGGGTTTCCCTTTTGTTGTCTCTTGTATGTTCCTCCTTTTTTATAGATAAATGCTGTGTTTCAGTCTTCCTGGCTTGACTTAGTTAACACAGCAGGCCACAATCGTAACAGCTTTATTCGTTCTATGAAAATGTAACACTTTTTTGGTGTGTTAAATGCTGTTATGAAGAAAAATTGTCAGTATGCTTAATGTTTACCAAATTTAAAACAAGCCAATAACTTTTTACTAGCTAATTATCTTCCAATCAAAATTAAAAAATTTCTATCATGAAGTAAAAACTTTGATTTGTTTTTCTTTCTTTTTAAACATATATTTTAATTGATTTCAGAGAGGAAGGAAGAGGAGGACAGAGAGAAACATTGATGATGAAAAAGAGTCATTGATCGGCTTCCTCCTACATGAAACCCCACAGGAGATTGAGCCCACAACCCAGGCCTTATGCCCTGACTGGGAATTGAACCATGATCTCCTAGTTCATAGGTAGACACTCAACCACTGAGCCATGCCGGCTGGGCTGATTTGTTTATATTTATCAGTTATTATTCAAAATATTATAAAACCTGGTACATTAAGGTGACTATAATTACATGCCAAGATACTTTTGTCTTGAAAATTTAAGGGTTATTTTTAGTACTTTTATCTTGTTTTCTGTATTAATTATGTAATTTATGGTAAAACATCCTTAGGCCAATACTCAAATTTCATTAATTAGTGATACTTTAAAAAAAACAAACCGAAAAAACCAACATTACTAAGCTCAGAAAGGCTTTAAAACTACCTTTATTTACATAAATTATATTATTTCCTTTTGCTTTACCTAATTAAGATAAAGAAATGAGGAAAAAAAGGTCAAAGTTGTTCACTTCTGCAGTTTGCTTAAAGTATTTCATATCTTCTAAAATTATTTATTTAAAAAAAATGAAAGTATTAGTTTAGCTACCGAGTAAATAAGTCACTCAATAGAATAAAAATATACTAATATAGCCTCTTCACTTCTCAATAATAAATCAACATTGAATAATATATTTTGAAATTTTACCAAATGTTCATCTCCTTATATGGTTTCTTAAACATGCTTTTCCCAAAATTAATCTATAATAATAAAAGCGTAATATGTAAATGAACTGAACGACCAAACAGCAGAAAATCTGGATGACCTTCTGGATGATTTTACAGAAGACCATGCTATGACACGCAAGGCTCCAGGCCAGCCAAGGTGGGTGCGATGTGATTGGTCAGAGACCAGGAGGCTCGGCCATCACCCTAAGATTGCCCTCCAGAGGGAGGCTCAGGCCACCCTCTACCTGGTGATTGATCACAGAGCCCCAGCCAGGTGGGCAGGACCTCCTTGTGGGCGGCAATCAATCAAGGAACCCTGGCTTGGTGGCCAGAGCCTCCCTGTGCACAGTGATTGATTACAGAATTCTGTGATCAATCACCTCAAAGAGGAAGGCCCAGGCTTTCTGACTGGCGGTATTGAGGCAGGTGGGCGGGGCTTCTGCTGGGTGATTTATCTGGGGGCCTTGCATTCAGTTGCCCCACAGAGGAAGGCCCAGGCCAGCCAAGCCATCGAACCCCACATCTGTCCCCCTCAGAGGCAGGTAACTAGTGGCAGGGAGGGGGGTAGCACGACACAGATGGCAAGCAGTGGCAGTGGTGGGGGGCGGGGTCAGCTTCCGGCAGCCAGGGGAAGGAAAAACCCGATAGGCACAGATCACCAGCCAAGCCTAGGATCCTACCCAAGGGGTCCCGGATTGCCTGAGGGCACAGGCCAGGCTGAGGAATACCCCCTCACCCCCACCCCATGCACAAATTCCGTGCACTGAGCCGCTAGTTTATATATAAAGGAATCTTGAGATGTTTTATTTCCCCCACCTTTTGTTATTTCATTTCTTAAGAAACAACTGATCATTTCGTTTCACACTAAGAAGTATAGTCCTAAGCATGTAAACTCTCATCATGTAGGCTCAAATCTGGGCTCAAATCTCTGTTTCTTTAACGAGTATGTGCTCTTTAACCCTTTGTTACATAAAACTGGATAAAATCATCCAAGTCAGAAAGTTGTTGCTAAGATAATTTGTGATATTTTTTGTAAACTGAATATTACCTAGTAATAATATAATAGTGCCTAAAACAAAGGGCATAATTTCTATTATAAACTCATACATAATATACAAAGGACAAATAAACTTGAAACTGATTAAACCAACACCAAAAGTACTTCTTTAAACACTTTATTGTATATCCTTACTTACTTTCCACACATAAATATAGAATGACAGACCAGTTAGTGTGGCTCAGTTTGAGTGTTGGTACATGTACCAAGAGGTCTCTGGTTTAATTCCAGGTCAGGATACAGGCCTGGGTTGCAGCCTTCATCCCCAGTAGAGGGTGTGCAGAAGGCAGCCAATGTATCATCAATGTTTTTCTCTCTCCGTTCCTCTTTCTCTCTCTAAAAAAAAAAAAAAAGAAAAAAAAGAGAAAAAAAAAGAAAAGAAAGCTTTTTCAATATAGATTGACAGACACTGTCATACTCTTTTATATTGTAATGCATATGAACAACATGCCATGCATTAATCTTATTGATTGCATTTCAAATATTTATTTAAGTTGATTTTTAAACATTGAGGTTGTTTCAATGTAAAGTGAAAATACTTCTAAATATAGCATAGCATTTGAAACAATGTACAATGATAAATACCACATCATCCACCTGTGGACATTAGGGGGATATATATTTTTTAAAGCAATTAATAAGCTTACAGAAAAACAGAAAAAAACCCTGCTTTTTCTTATTCATAAGATTCATTAAAAGGGCTTTTGTTATGTTTTCAGAGTTTCATATTACAAACCTTGTGCCAAATGTTAATGAGAACAGTCAAATCCTGCTCCATTCTAAGAGCTGATACCTGAGTAATTACATTAACGAGAAGCATCAACAATGCTAAATAACCCTGATTATACTGAATGAGAGATGAATGATTAAAAGCCTGCATGAGGCATTAATTTGTTATCTAATGGTCACATGATTCCAATTGTCTATTCTATTTATTTTATCTCTTTGGGTAAGGTTAGTTCAGATGGAACAAAAATTACAATGTAATAGTTGGCAAAGATCATGATAGAAGCATTATAATTCAACAAGGGGCCTCGTTGGACATCTTTGTCAAGATAGGTTAGAAAATTTCTCATGACTGTAGCCAGGGTTGCAAAAATCCATTATCACTTCTATCCTGCCATCTGAAAAATATCATCTCACCAAGTCTGATTTCTTCCTAGGGTGACATGACACTGTTAAGAAGGTAATGAAATATCCTTCTCTAAAATATCAACTATCAAATGGCAAAGTCTAAATCAGAGTCATGTTGCTTTGTTTCTCAAGTCTGTTGTATATTACTAAATGTGTGTGTGTGTGTATGTGTGTGCGCGTGTGTTTGTGTATGTGTGTGTGTAACCAATATAACAAAAGGCTAATATGCAAATAGACCAAACAGCAGAATGACCACCAGGGGACAGGAGTACAATGCAGGAGCTGCCTTCATGTATGATTAGATTTCTTATAGTTCTTTACTAACTAGGCTCTTATAAATGAATTAATATGATAACACTCCAGATTATTCTTTTTTTTAGAAGAAAACTTTATAAAAGCCTTAAAAAAACAACAGAAAAGTTCATGGTTATCAAATAAATGTGGTGATTATGGCAGAGATCATCACTGCTTGTTGACTATCCATACATAACCTTATATTCCCACATCCTTGGGATTAGTGGGGCCTTGGAACTAACCATGGCCAATGGGTTGTGAGTGGAAGTAACAGGAGTCATTTGCAGGATTAAGAAATTAAGAGCCAGTGTATGACTCCCTAACTTCTCCTTTTATTTATCAGTGAAATCACTGAGGCCATGGGAAGCTACACAATACTGACAACTTGTATCACTGAGTGGTTGTATAGAACAGGGATTCCCTCAACAAATTTACATCTGATATGTCCTGTAAGATAGAAGAGCCATTTGTGATGAACCATTGAACAAAATATGAATGTGTTAATTATTAGCAAAAAGTGAACTCGTGAAAAAAATCATGTGAATTGTCAATCTATTTCCAATAACTGAGCTGATACAACTTTTAGAGCTTTACCTATGAATTAAGGTTCCCCCTTCTGAGGGGCTTTGTTGTCCTCCGAGCAGTTATTTCAGGTAGCTTATGTGAAAGAGCAGACTTACATGTGCGTGCATGGAAAGGTTTTCAGACCTGACTCTGTATGACTAGTACTTTTCAATTTTTTCCCATTCTGTTTCTCAAGTGCGAAATGTTAATGCTCATATCATATGTGTCCATATGTTTCTATGATTGCTCAAATAACATGTTTTAGTTATGATCTCTCACTAACCCCAAAGGGGTTAAATGCACCAAATGTATGTAAGGAAATAAGTTCTTCATTGGTCAAACGTGCAGCACCAACATGTGGTCTTATCTACACAGAGAATACTAGAATGTGAAGGCATATATTGATATTTAGGAAACTAAGGTTTGACACTTACTGGATGCTTACTTTAGGTTTTGGGGATATTGGACTTATCCAACTCTAATGCAGTATGGCTTATTAGCATCTGACACAAATTCATATGTATAAAATATACATTTCTGGATTAGAACTCTTGATATAAAAATAATATTCTTCACATTAACAGTAATTTTTCTAGAAATTTCCAAAGCAATTGTCTACTTACTTTCAAACGCAGTAACTAGTTTATGCCAAATCCTATAAAAGAGTTTATAAATACCACCTTTCTTCTGTAGCCCTTCCACACCTCTGAAAAACAGCAACAACAACATAAAAACAATGACTTTCCAAAGGGAGCGGGCTTAAGCTGGTAGCCAGACATCCCCCATCGGGTCCCAGACTGAGAGAGGGTGCAGGCCGGGCTGACGGACACCCCCCCCCAACCCCAGTGCATGAATTTTGTGCACAGAGCCTTTACTTGCCTTATAATTTGTAATGGACTCTCCCTTTCTCATTCTGTTTTCTCTCTCTCTTGATTTTTAAGTTTCTCTAAAGTATACCTGTTCTTAAAAAGAGAGGCAGTAGGAATAGGCTCAAAGAAAGAGCTCTCATAAGTCAAAATTTTGAATTTGGCAGAAGAAAGAGTATTCCAGGAATAGATGATTTTATTTGAAGATATTGGCAATACTCTCATTCTGAACCTCTCATATATCTTGGTGTTCAGTAAGCACTGTTTTTTTTTTTAATTGGGCAATAGAGTATATGAAGAAGAGCTGATAAGGACAGAATTAGTATTTGAAATTAGGGAAATGAGTCCTTCCTAGACTGTAGTCCTTATGCCTGAACAGCAATCCAAGTTGATGGAATGCAGATGATCCTGCCTTAAACAAACAAATAAAAATTTTACATTTCATTTAAAAGGAAGGATAGCATATATTCTGGGAAGCCTGATTCTTTACAGAGTATATTTTTAATTGTTACTATTCTAGGTATTAAAGAGATTCCTGATATTTCTTCAGTTCTAAACAGAATCATGATAAGAAATAATTGACAAATTCCTGCCTAGGTACGCAGTAGATGCCTTTACTGCCATCCACTCATATCATTTATAACCATTTTTCTTTCAGAATCTGTTTTATTCTTTGATTCTAGAAATCCATTTTTCCCTTCTCCACTCAAACAATGAGAAGTATATTCTGGAAATAATTTCAGTTGTATATAACACATCACAGTTTATATCAGCTTACTTAAGTATTTAAATAACCTTAAATATTAGCCTATTAACCTCAGAAGTTGACTCACTGAAGAACACCCAGGTGATAAATGGGCACCAGGGTCTTGATGCAGATTCTGCCATTTCCAATGGTATGGTCCTCTTCACTGTGATGTGCAGCATGCACCCTGCCATGCCAGCAATGCATGCCTTTAGTGATCACCCTTTTCTCGGCAGGTCTTTGCCTGGACTAAATATTTGTGCTAGTGAATTTTTTGTGCTTGATCTTTAAACTTTGTTGGATCAACTGTCTGTTTTCATAGATTATCACTAGTACTTATTTTCTTAGCTCTTTGTTGCACTATCTAAGCTATTTCTATGTCAAGGGATTCTCTGTAAGCTTTTGCCAGCCTGCAAATGTTGGTTGGTAAGAAGATAGATCAGAGTGATTAGAATTACCGGAAAACATTTTTTAGACCATAAATCCTAATAATGACCATTTTTTGTCTATTTTAAGTTATTTTGTTATAAAATATTTTAGATTTGTAAAAAGTACATAGGGAATAAAAGTGACCCACTGAACAAAGAAAAACTCCATTGTGGAATATTTTAATATTAATAAAATACAGAGGACTTAATATTTAGGATGATTTTATTTTCACTACAAGAAGTTAAATAGAAAAAAAATATATATAAATGGGAAAAAGTACAAAGAATACTATATTAAATACTAAATAATGAATACCCCACCATCCAGATTTTAAAATACAAAGCATTTGGTTGTACCTCCTTCAAATACAAATGGTTTTCAAATAAATCACTGCAGCCACTTATGTCCTGCATTGTAATCCCTTCCTCTCGCTTCACAACTGCAGGTCGCCAAGACCCTTGTTTGCTATATGTATAAAACAAGCTTTCATTTTTGTACAAATGTATGTGTTTATATCCATAAACAGTAGTTTCATATATTTATCATTTTAAATAAATGATATTTTACTGTATATATTTCTCCTTTCTACAATAACTTGAATGAAATAATCCATATACCATAAAATTCACCCTTTTAAAGTGTATAATTAGGTGGCTTTTAGTATATTCAAAGTTATGCAACCATCATAACTAATTTTAGAACAGTTTTATCACCCCCAAAATAAATGTGTTAATTAGCAGTAACTCTCCATTTCTCTCTTCTCCCAGCCCCTGAAAACCACTAATTTACCTTTTTAAGCCTAATGATCTGTCTATTATATACATTTCATGGAATGAAATACTGTAATATATTTCTGGCTTCTTTCCCTTAGCATAATTTTTTTCAATTAAACAGAAAAATAAATACATAGTTGGTAGATGGATAGATGATAGGTAGGTAGGTAGATAGATAGATAGATAGATAGATGTAGGTCATATTCCTTAAACTTCCACTCAGTCATGCCTGGTTCTCCTTTGTTCCTCCATTAGTTATTTCTCTTTATTGCTTTCAAGAATTACTGTGTATTTTTATTTGTTTTTAAATATTTAACTGACTTTCCCACATTTTGTGATGTGTGTGTGGATGTGTGTGCATGGATATGAGTGTAAAGATTTACATCTAATTTATTCACCATCATGATTAAAAGTCACTGTCATGTCAGACAATATTTTCTAAACTACTTTCTTTGAGAGGTTTAAAATTATTTTTTGCCTCTCTATATGGGTAGTTCATTTTAGGAGTAGCCTGTAATTTACCCTACTTGAATTAATCCTTTGAGGGTCAAGGGCTTTACCTCCCCCATAATTGAATTAAGTTGTATTAAACATAATGCCTTATATGTAATGCTTAATCAGTAATTATTTAATTTTATGTACCTAGGCATTTATAATAGTCTCCAATGGTAGTATTGTATATTCAGTTTGCTTTATTAGAAGTAATTACAAAGTAAGTTAAAGAAAAGCACTTTGTTTTTATGGAAGAGATGCAGATTCAACCAGAAGGATTTTCACCTAAAAGTTATTTTTAAAGGGCTTGACCAATAAAGGTTAAAAAAATCCAATTATTTTTGTTTGTTGGTTGTTAACTTAATGTCTTTATTCTGATAAGACATGAGTTGGTTATGTTTTGGAATTTTAATACACTGGGAGAGATAGAAATTTGAGTCTTAATAATAGAAGTTGTCATGTGGTTTGACATTCAAATAATCCTACATTTCAGAAGATAGTATAATTGCTACCTTTTTAAACAATTTATTTTTAAATTTTGAGTAGTAGAACCCTTAAAAATTAAATCATATTCAGAAGATTAATATATAAAGTTGCCCTGGTTGAGGTGAAACCTTCCACCTTTTGGCCTCCCTCTGTGTCAGTTGGCAACCTCTTCTGAACTGCAGAGTTCTTCTTACCACTCCTGGCTACAAAGGCTTGTTCCCAGGCTAGGTTCCAGGCAGCATAATGCTTACAGAATACTGGGATGAGTAGAATCATGGTCCTCCAAATATGTCCACATCCTTATCTCCAGGTTCTATGAATATTTTCTTTACATGACAAAGGAGACTTTGAAGGTTTAACTAAGGATCTTGAGATTGATCATCCTGAATCATCTTTGTAGGCCTGATATGATCACTAGTGTCCTGTTAAGCAAAAGAGGGAGTCAGGAGAGTAAGAATCAAATGCAGAGATTTGATGATAGAAATGAAGTTTGGAGTGATGCAATTGCTGTCTTTTAAGATGGAAAATGGGGTCATGAACCAGCAGCCCCTAGAAGCCAGAAAAGGCAGGAAACATCCCTCGAGCCTCTGGAGAGAAGCAGCCCTGTTTACCTTCATTTTCACCTTCTAGGATGAGTTGCAGACTTCTGATCTCCGAACTGAAAGACAGTACTTTTTGTTGTCTTAAGCTATTAAATCTATGTTAAGTTGTTACAGAAACAATTGAAAAATAATAAAATAATAAGCTAACCACAGGTAAATGGGTGTATCCTGGTTTATGGCTATTTGAATCAATCAGTAAGGTTTCCCATATTAGCATACAAGCCAAGCCAAATGTATTTACTTTAAAACATAAAATTAATTTATTATACTTATGATCATATCACAGTTTTAAAATAAGCATAGTATGTAGCAAGACTTAATAGTGTTTAATATTTTTGTGCCCTCATACTAGTAGTCTTCAGAGTGCTTTTCCTTTGATTGTTTCATTTAATATGTGTGAATACACACACACACACACACACACATACACACACACACACAAACACACACACACTCATATAAAAGAGGCTCTCAGAAACCATTAATACATTTAATCTAAATCAAAAGTTTAACCTCAGAGGTAAGAAGTAATAAACAATTTAATTCAACAAATTTAAAATTCTTCAGATTCTTCTGTGACATTGCTCTCAGGCAATTATAAAATTTGCAACAGAAAACCACCAATGCTGTGAATACTTGATGAATCAACCCATATCAATTTTAAAAACCTTAAGTTTATTCAGAACTGCAGGGGTGGTGGGAACATGGAGAGTATTAAGCTAAGCGAAATAAGCCAGTCAGAGAAAGCTAAGTATCATACGATGTCACTCATATGTGGAATCTAATGAACAAAATGAACTGATGAACAAAATAGATCCAGAGACATAGAGCCATGGAAAAGACCATGGCCTCTGAGATGGAAGGCATGGGTGGGTGGATGGGAAGACATCAACCAAAAAATCATGTATGCATATATGCATAACCCATGGGCACAGACAACAGGGTGGTGAAAGCTTGGGGAGGAAGGGCTGGAAGAAGGGAGGTCAATGGGGAAAAAAGGACGTATGTAATACTTTCCACAATAGTTTTATCCTGTTAGGCCACAGAGCATATAGATTATGACTTAACTCAAAAAAGCATCTGAAGAAAAACCTACTACTGTAGGTTCCCTTCATTGCCCTCTTATTTCCAGCTTAAATCGTGATGACGTTGCCTTTTCTTTGTAACTCCAATTTTTGACACTTCTCCCCTTTTTCTTCTTGATTCCAAAGTAATAATTATACTCAGAATGAAAATCATAATAATAAGTGATTCTGCCATTATTTGTAACTTGGATCATTACCATAGTGTGGAAACAATTTATAACTTCAGTTGACAGCCTGAGAGAAATTGATTTCGAATTTCCTCATCATCTAAGACTGCATCTTTCTCAGTTGTTTTCATTTTACTCTTTTCTATTTAAAAAATTTTTAACAGAAATGATAGCAGAAAATATATGTCCTGAAGAATTTTGCTCTCTTTTTCATACATCAAAATTTTATAATTGACCCAGGCTTATACTGTCTTTGACTTTATTTGAGGACTGATATAATTAGAAATCATAGATATAAACAAATAAAAATCTTGCCCCCCCAAACAAAACAAAACAAATAAACAAACAAAAAAACCCCCACACACAACACATCCTAAGACAAACAAAAATACCACCAACAACACTTTTTATAGTGTATTTTGCTTTTATTTTATGATCATAGACCCGCTCTGAATTCTAAGAAGCACCATTAGAGCTCCCTGAGAACTTTATATTGATTCATCCTAATGATACGGGAGAAATAAGAAGTGTTTCCTTCACTCTATCTAAAGCCACAAGTTTGCTAACTGTTAGAAACAGTGTCCTTAAGCCCATGTCTAGTGTGACTTCTATCATAACATTTTTTCTTGATGTCAATTCAAAATACAGTGCCTAAAAACTTGACATTGAATTCCTTAGAATATTTTGGATGTAATGAAGGTGTGTTACACAAGAAGTAGACTCCGATGACAAATTTTAACTATTATGAATCACTACTTAATGTAACCTATTTGTTTGCCATTCTGACTCATTTGTCCTCATACTTGGACAGGTAAAGAATGACTGATAAATGCATGCTTCAACCCAGTAAGGTGTTTTTAGATTACTAAAAAATGACCAGAACTGTTAATTGCTTTGCTGCTGATTTTAATCCCCTCTCAGAGCAGCTTGTCTGTAATGTTTCCTTCTAATCTTGTTTGCACAAGCAAGAGCTGGTTTCTTTATGTTTGGCTTGTAAATACACCAATGTTCACTTAATTTATTTTTTCTGCACTATTCAGCTTATGTTTCCTAGCTTTAACATGACAAACAACATTAAAAAACTAAATAAAAAGAAAAGTCAAGTTACTTATTTTTCTTCATATGTTATGAATTTTTCCTTTGTTTTAGGAAAACATAACTTTGGTATTATATGTTTACCAGAGGCCCAGTGCATAAAAAATTTCATGCACTGGAGAGGGGGTCTCTCAGCCTGGCCTGCCCCCACTCATAGTCTGGGAGCCCTCAGGGGCAGGAGGTGACCCAGCCATCAGGAGAAGGTGATGCCCCCATCACACCTCTGCTGCTGCCACTGTCGGCAGTGCAAACCTTGGCTGCCCCTAGTTACTTGAGCCTCGGGTGGCCCTGGGCAGCTGAGAAGCCACCATCTGAGACTTGTCTGCACCTCAGGCCAGTCCTGGGCAGCTGGGGGACTGAGGGAGCTAGGGGACTCTTGAGGCAGCCGTGCCAGTGGGGCTGAAGGGACTGGTGCCACCATCTTGTGGCTGTGGACACTACCATCTTTGAGGGTGGGTCAGTTAATTAGCATATTTCCTCCTTATTGGCTGTGGCACTGTCATCTTTGCGATGGCATGAGGGTCAGTTAGCATATTCCCTCTTTATTAGATAGGATTATATTCCCATAGATTTCTTTTAACCAATAAATTATCCAGATGGGATTAGTATTGTTTTATATTTTAGCATCTTTTAAAAGTGTCCTGCCTTATAACAGGTGAATGCCTTCTCTTTTTACTGTTTTTTTTGTTTGTTTGTTTGTTTGTTTGTTTTTTTTACCATGGGAAGAAAAGTACTAAAGGCTGTTGTTTTAATCTAATTATTGTATTTATACATTATACAGTTTTACATTCAATTACTATTATTTTACTTGGCCTTTAAAGAAAAAAAAATGCAGTGGAATTTATTCCTAAGGGCAACATTATTTATGTGTCTTCAGGTAGATTGCATTAACTCTCTGGGCTTTGTATTCAAATTAATTCCACAGTCATTTGTTGAACCATTTTCCTATGCACTGTTAGGCTGGGGACTGACCCAGAGGTTAATAACCATGGCCACCCCAAGGTGCTAGCATTGTAGTGAAAGATGTGAAGAAAGTTGAGTGCAGGTGGTTGGAACATCTCAGAGAAGAGAATATATGAGCTATATTTTAAGGGATGAGTAAGAACTTAGTGATTAAAAACGACGCAGGGATTCCAGACATAGCAGATAGCCTATCCAAGGCCAAAGGAAGAGCAATATATCCAGGGAGATACAAGCAGTGAGCAATTACCAGATCAAACAGTGAGGGGTAGAGAATGTAGGGAGAGGAAATTAAAGAGTGACAGAAAACAGTGAAATAATAGAAAGTGTGCACACTATGGTGGAAGTTATTTGGTAGGTGATACAGGGGAGCTGTTGAAATGTTTTAAGCAGGGACATCATGGGGTCATATTTGTGTCTCAAAATTAATGTAGTGAATGGATTTGTAAGTCTAAAAACATCAATAAGATTGTCCCTATTCCAAATATATCCAGTTGTTCCCATGAATCTATTTGTGTTTTTCAGACAACATGAATTCTATATTTTGGTCTAATAAATGTGGACATTGAATGATTCTTAAAAATGGAAACAATAAAATTTACATGAATGGACTTAGAAGTTTTAATACATGCACTATTTGAATTTCATGGAGAGTCAGTATCTCTCTTACATCTTGAATGGATAAATACATATTTAAGTATCTATGGCATGTTAGCTATTATGTTCAATCATTATACCAAATTTAATTTGTGCAATAATCCAATGTAAATGTATGCATCTACAGATTATTATAAAGTATAATTGCTAATTATATGCTGGATTGCCATAATATCTTATGTTTGTTCCCAGCAACCCTATTAAGGGGTTGTGGTTGTTCCCCTTAAGTAGATTCTAAAACTTGAATTCAGAGAGATTTATGCAAGGTGATAATAACTAGTAAGTAAAGGGATAAAATTAAATCTAGTTCCATGTTCTAAGTGAAATAAGCCAGGAAGAAAAAGACAAATACTGTATGATATCACTGATATGTGGAGTCTAAAAAAATGGAACTTGTGAAAACAGAGAGTAGAATGGTGGTTATCAGAGCCTGCCACCAATGTTTCCTACCAGTGCTATATACTCTTAGTAGGCAAGAGTTAAAAATGTAAAATAGTCTTCCCTTGTAAGAAGAACAAGTAAGTACTTCTATTAAAGTCCTCTCAAGTGTTAGTGTACAAAGGCTTTTTTAAGTATTTGATACCATCATTTTGTTTTTGTTTTTTCCTATAGGTTTGAAAGGAGCATTAATATAAAGCTAATGATTTTCAAGGATATTCTCAGCTTCAGATTTCTTTTGAGAAGACAGAGGTGACTAAACTCCCAGAAGACACTACTGAGGTAGGAGACCCAGAATTGGAAGGAAATGTAGAGAGCAACCCTGGGATGGGAGAAGTAGAAACATTCATGGGAAGACAGTTACTTCTCAACTCTCTCTGTGATATGTGCAGATATGACAAAAAAGGTCCAGGCAGTCATTCCAGTTGATACTATATGGGCTTTGCAAACCCTTCCCAATAATGTGATGGGCATCCACTGCCAAAGCATGGATACTGTGTAGAATCTAAAGAAAAACGTGGACAGGTATGTTGATCAGAAGGCAAATACAGCCTTTACTTATGCTCTCTACACTTCCTTTCCTTCAGAACAAAATATTCTTTCAGATTAATAATTTAATAGCCATTCCTATTTTGTGCTAAGCACTCTACTAAGAATATATATTTCTTTTCCCATTCAGCATAGCTTTAAAGAGATGTGTTATGATTTCTATTTTTAGATGAGTTTCAAAGAGGTAAAACATCTTGAGCAAACAGAAGGTTGTAGAACTAAGAATCAAACTCAGATGCTAGGACTCCAAAAGCATGTTCTTAGCCTCAATACTAAATCACGCTGCCTTTTGGATTTAAGTGTACGGGGCATTAATATTTCTGTAGATTCTATACTCAATTCTATTGTTATGTTTATAATTTACTTTTTAACCACCTAATCCTTGAAACAAATCAGAATCAGATGGTAAAGAAGTGTTCTTACATCTAGGTATGCCTTTGCTTTATTAAAATGCATTGCACTCTCTAGGATGCTTAGTTTTACTACCCTGTTTCCCCGAAAATAAGACAGTGTCTTATATTAATTTTTGCTCCCAAAGATGCACTAGGTCTTATTTTCAGGGGATGTATTATTTTTTACATTAAGTAGGTCTTATTTTCGGAGGATGTTTTATTTTCGGGGAAACGCGGTAGTAAAATCCAGGTGGCTAAGTAAACTAAAGTATTAACTGTGAGATAAGCTATTATAAACTGGTTACTTATCATGACAAGACTTCTTACAAAATTTGTGATATTCATATAACTATCTATTATACATTTTCTAACATTTTCTTCAAATTAATGAGCTGAGAACATACAAAATAGAAAACAATAAAAATTGAAATTGAAATAAATAATGAACTGTTTCTGAAGTTCTAACATCATTTATTATAGATGTTTAATTAAAATTAATGCCTCTAAAATATTGCCATTTTAAGGGATTACACATAATTGTGTATAACTTGTGTTTCTTTTAAAGTGAAAAGTTGGTCATAATGAAAACAATTATCAAAGAATATAGACATTATGACAGTGAAAAGTGAATCACATCAAGTCTAATATCTTATATTTTCAAATAATTTTAGGGATAATGCTTACATAAAAATAAATTAATAAATGCTCTTCTGAACCTAGTCTTATTACCATTATATGCCAGAGGTATTCTTCCAATTGGAGGTATGAAATGGTCAGTGGAGAGAAGGTGACAGTGCTTACCATGAAGCTAATGACTCCTCAGATTGTTCAAACTTTCCTCTTTGGTCATGGAGATTCAGACCAGTCTAGTATATATGATTGATATGGGAAATATAAAGCAAAGTAGATAATTCAAAAGCAGTGTTATTGATGTTTTTTTCTCCTATTCCAATGTTCTATTTTTGAAATTGTGCTGTTACAAACTTGCATTTATTTAAACTTGCATGCTTGCAAATCTGTATGGTTACTTCTAAGGATCATCTTTTACTTTTAAGGAAGTTCATAAGGTTTGTATAGTTTCAAATAAGAAACCTATAAAAAAAAACTAAGACTCTAAAAGTTTCTTGTGCACACAAATAGGTAAAATTTATCTGAATATCTCATTCTTTTTTTCCTCTCTAATGCTTCCCTTAGAAATATATTGGAAATAAAACTATCCCTTTGATATAAGGTTTTTTCCTGGGTTTCATTTGTTTTTGCTTAAGTATTCAAAAAAAGCAATTAATACTTATAGAAATCTGACTTTGTATTTGTAGCCCTGATTTCCTTCAGTTGAGGTTTCTACTTAGTATCAGTGTTTTGTTATGATGGCACTCATATATCTTGTAGACAGATACTCTTCCAAGTGTTTCCACATTACAAAAGCAATCACTGAACTCTTCCAGTTTATAATTCACCTGGTATTCAGAAGGTTAATTTGGTTACCAAGGCAAACAACCAAATGGGTATCATACTTGGGAGGGGAGGGGGAGCTATTGGGACTTGGATTTCTGAGGTCTTTTTACCATATTCAACTGGAAAACCTAAGTGGAAAGAGGTAATTAATGTTGCATATTCTGCAGCTTACACTGAAGTGTTTGCCAAAGAGAACTCCTGTATTTAAAGTTGTGGTATACATTCAATAAAAATTAAATGATGTTTATTTTCATAACATGTGATTTAAAGTCATATTATTTTATTTATTACTGGAGACCCAATGCACGAAATTGTGCAAGGGGCTTGGCCCTCGCAGCCCTGGCTGCCTCAGGCCTCGCAGCCCCAGCTTTATCCAGAAGGTCATCCTAAAGGTCGTCGGACAGTCATTCTGCTATTTGGTCTAATTAGCATATTAGCTCTTTATTATACAGGATATCTTGATAGAGTATTAAGATACTTCATTCACATGGAGCATTTTATGCTCATTAATCTCCAGTTTCAACATTGTATTTATGTGTGTATATCATATACAAATGTGATTAATGGTGTGTGAACATATGTATATATAAGAACTTTTATCAACTGCTTCTGTTCTCATAACATAGGGAACAACATGTATTGTCAACTAAATTGGAACTTACGTAGTAGGAATTTCTCAAATTAGATCTTTACCAGATCTGACATCACTGAAGATGAACAAGTTGGGGTCTAAGTCAGGGTTCGTAAGCACTCCCCAATGCCTCTAATTGTGTTGCCAGGAAGGCCTTTTCAGTGGACTCCCACACTAACCTGGCTGAAACAAAATTAACACCGTGTTCTGAAACAGTTCCTGGGCACTCCTACTCCTCATCTGGTCTGGGTAGCAGGACCCAGCGGGGAGCTGAGCCCCCATCCATTTTCTGCATCACCGAGGCAGAAAGAGGTGATGTGAAGAGGATATTTGACTCTTGGCCTTCCACCCCATGTGTCAACAGGGCCCTGTAGAGAGCTATGCCTTAACCCCCGCATGAATGAAGAGGCCAAACGAGGTAGTAGGAGGCAGAGCTAATGGTCACAACACTTGCCCTCCCTTTCTTTGGTTTTAGAAGGGCAAGTGAGAGCTACGCATAGAGCAGTAACACAGTAGTCTCCTTATGCCCCTCCCTGGTGTCAACAGGGCCCAGCAGGGAACTGATCTTATACCCCAGGAAGAGTCAAGGAGATGCTGAGAGCTGGTGCCCCAGTGTGGATTGGGAGCTGAATTTCTACTCTGCCAGTCTCCAAATTGACAGAGTCAATCTCTCCCCTACTGAACAGGGGACTGAATGCTAAAAAAAGGGCTACAAATTTTCATAATGTAATATCCAAAATGTCTAGGATGCAATTAAAAAATCACTTGTGTCTCCAACTCCTGGCAACCACTGATATTTTTTAAAAAATATATATTTTATTGATTTTTTACACAGAGAGGAAGGGAGAGGGATAGAGAGTTAGAAAGTCGATGAGAGAGAAACATCGACCAGCTTCCTCTTGCACACCCCCCACTGGTTATGTGCCTGCAACCAAGGTATGTGCCTTGACCTGTATTGAACCTGGGACCTTTCAGTCCGCAGGCTGACATTCTAGCCACTGAGCCAAACAGGTTTTGGCAACCACTGATCTTTTGTTGTCCCATAGTTTTGCCTTTTCCAGAACCTTGTATAGTTAGAACAGCCATGGGCAAACTATGGCCCGCGGGCCGGATCCAGCCCATTCGGAGCCAAAAGAGCGGAGGGTTATCTTGCTCTCCTCTCTGCTCCTTCACCAGCAGCCCAAGATGAGAGTGCCAGCATGGTCAGGTTGCTTTTGTTCCGGCCCTCTGGTCCAGTTTAAGAACCCATTGTGGCCCTTGAGTCAAAAAGTTTGCCCACCCCTGAGTTAGAATCATGAAGTATGTAGCCTTTTCTAGTTGGCTTCTTTCACTTCTTACGTGTTTAAGCTTCCCCCATGTCTTTTCAAGGCTTGATATTTCATTTTTAACACTAAATACTATTCCATCATCTGAGTGTACCACAGCTTATTTATTCATTCCCCTATTGAAGGAGTCCTTGTTTGTGGCAAAAAAGCATCTATAAACATCCACGTTCGGGTATTTTGTGGGTGTAAATTCTCAGTTCAATTGGGTGAATGCCTAGGAGTGCACTTCCTACACTGTAGAGTATGAGTAGGTTTAGTTTTGTAAGAAACTGTTCAACTGTATTCCAAATTGGCTGGACCATCCCCCATCAACAGTGAATAAGATTTTTTTGTTGCACCCACCAAATTCTGAGTGGAAAAAAGCAATCTTATGATTCAATTTATACAGTATATTTTAGATGACAAATTAGAGAAATGGATAATGATTGCCAGGATTGAGGAATGGGGGTGGGGTGTGTTGTAGGAAGGAGGTGGATGTGGCTATAAAAAGGCAACACTAAAGATCTTTGTGGTGATGGACATGTTCTGTATCTTAAATGTATCATTGTCTATTGTACTACAGTCTTAAAAGATGTTACCTTAGGGTGAAACTGGGTAAAAAGAATGTGAAATTATATTTTACAGCTGCATATTAATTCAAATTACCTCAAGATAAAAATCTTAAGAATTAATCATCTACCCTACCTCAGAAAGATAACAGATAAAATTAGCTTTGGGGCATAAATTCTTTCATCTCCATTAAGAAATTTGCATTTGCCTAAAAATAAATGCCATACAAATAGAGCTTATCAATTTGCAAATCAACTTCACAAATGTTACCTCGTTTAATCCTTCCAATAACCCTATTAGTTTTTATCTCCATTTAATATCCGATGAGACTGAGAAAGAGAATGCCCCAGGTGATCCAGCTGGTAAAGAGCAGAGTGAGGATTCAGGCTGTGTGCCTGTCTTACTTTTCTCATAAATGCTGTCCCTTGGTCTTTTTCTTCCTCTGTTCAGATACCTAATTCATATTCCATGAATTGCCTTCTTTGTCCAGATTAATTGCTTGTAGATTGTCATTCTTTCTGTGAGGCCATCTGCTACTTCTCAGAACTGGCCTTTGTGCCCACACTGACCACGTGGGACTTCTCAGCCTCAGCCCTCAGCCTCCTCCCTGAACCTGGGAGCCTCCCTCATTGTCCAGTGGGCCTGGGTTTCAGGCCTTGTCAGTACTGACACCACTTCACACATAGCTTCTCCCGGGTCTCCAAATCCCGTCACCCACACCTGGCTCAACTCTTTTTTTCCGTCAGGCTGTGACAGAAATAAAGCACACATTTCTCCAAGTGCATCATTTGCTTCAGTGTGTGGAATATAAAGAATAAGTGGCCCAAGATATAAAAGTGATCCTACGCTGTAAGAATTCAACACCGGCAGTCATGCCCACATATGGAATTTGAATTTCCATTTGATGTGCCAGACTTCTGAGGAATGTCCAAAGTGTTTAAACATTTGTGAATAACAGTAGGAAGAAATGTAATTGGCCCAAAGGGAGAACTTCTTTACCAGTATTTTAGAGCCTTATATTTAGTGTTATACATAGTTATATTTAGGATTCTACAGAGCTTACCAATTCCTAAAATTAATCATATGACATTTTAATACATCATGTAATCATAATCAATGTTATATTATCAATAAGTAACATTAATGAATCAAGAAATATTATTTCTTGACCTTAACATATTCATATAGTGTCATTCATGGAAGCTTAATACCTTTTATTTGTATTGATGTTAAATTCAAAATTCAAATGAATACAATCACTCCCAGAGTTATATTTCACTCATTTATTAATTGATTCAACTTTTACTTATGCTCATATTTAGCAACACTGATACTAGTGGGTATGGGAGCTTTTCAAGTTTAAAACAAAATAGGTTTCTCTGATTTTCCTGCATCCAATACAAATAAAAACTAAGAAATGTCTTGATGAAGGCAAGGATCAAAATTGGACCAAAGAATTTGCTTAGTCACATCTTATCATTATGTCTTACCACTTGTTGTTGCCAATATTGTTTTATAGCATTTGGTCTCATAATTAAATGCTCACCATGCCTTCTCATCCCCTTGCCTCTCCTTTCTACTATCTCTCCTCCTCATTGTCTCACTTTGCATCTCCTATGTCTCCCCACTTCTTAATTCCACCCCAACTAAATATGTCTATCTTTTTTCCTCTCCCTTTCTTGCCCACCCCTACTCTTTTTCATCTTATCACTTCTACATTCACCATTTTCTATCCCATCTCTAATCCTTCCCTCCATCTCCTTTCTCCATTACCAAAACAGTGACTTTTAAGTTATATCTTCTTTATTAACATACCAGAGGCTCAGTGCCTGAGTTTGTGCATTGGTGGGGTCCAGCTGTCTGCCCCCAATTGGGGTGGAGGAGGCGATCGGGGGTGGGGCCAGGGAGAGTTATTAGTGTCAAAGATCTTTGCAGAATGTATACACATTTGCTGTTGGCTTTCGAATGAACTGAAGCTTCCAATGTGCTTCAGTATCAGTAATTCATCATTTTGGAAATGTGTGTTCTTATTCTGCTTTGAGTTTTAAATTCTAACCCTTACTAGTAAAGAATTTATTAAACAGGATACATATTTTTCAAGCAAAATAACACCCTCTTTCCCTCAATAAAAAATAATAATAATCCATTTATTTTATAAATTTTGATCAGGAATTTTACAAATATGAGACTAGCAATTTTATGTAATGTACTGGAGGTATAACTATGTTGTTAGCACTTCCTTGCAGCAAGTGAAAAATGTAGGTTAAAAATAAAACCTAACTATCATATCACAAAAATGTCTCTTTTTTCATTCCAAACAAATGTTCTATTATTGCACACATAAAAATACATATCAAGTAGGAAATAACTGAATAAAACTCTTCTAGCAAAGAGAAAGATGAATAGGATGAGAAGTAAAAAACCTAAAGTGCTAATTGTAGTGTACTTAAGAGAATAATATGATTTTTCCTTTTAAATAATACTTAAGTGATTTAGAGAAAGCCATACTATATGACTTAATAACTATTTAGATTTACAGATGCATAAGAAAATTTGGTGATGAAAATATAGTCTCCTAAAGAATGCTTTTATGAAGAAGACACTTTACTAAGTAAAAAAATAAAATAAAATAAATTACAAGGGAGAACTCTACAAATGTATAAAACAATTAGCTTACTGCTTTACTGAATTACAAAGAACCACATTTAGGTAAAATTTTGACCAGTTTGCTCTCACATTATTTACTGAATTTTACTGAGAAAACTTTCTGAATTTGATTGTTATCATTATTTTTCTCTATCAGTAGTCTCATTTGGTTTATCAGAAGTTGTTTTAGAAATGCAATTTGCCAATATAATTGGTAAACTTACATTTTAATTTACCATTTAAATTTAAATGGCAATTATTGCCATTTTATTATGTTTAATTACTAGGGCCCTCTCAGGTGTAAGTAAAAAAGAAATAGTCCTTCATGCTTTTCCCCGTGGATACATAAATAACAAATACATATTGTTCTCTTACGCTGCCAGAGGATCCTTCATGACTTTACCACAGTGTTTATCCATGACAGTGCTTCATCTATCTTTAAATATGGCATAATTTTGTTATATCAGTGATTTCTAACCACCACTTAACATTGGAATCATCTTGAGAACTTGGAAGTAAATGCACCTACTTGGGCATCACTCCCAGAGACTATGATCTTATCAGGTTTTTTGATAGCCTGGGGCACTGAAAAAATTTATAGAACTCCTTGGGTGGTTTTTATTTGAAACTGTGTTTTAGAACCATTATTGTATGTGCACTTTAGAGCCAAGGAAAATGCAGTTCTACACTACATTTTTTAAACACAGTTATCGCTGTAACTAACATATTGCAAGTCTGTAATTTATATAAGGGTTCACTTTTTGTGTTATGCAATCCATAGGTTTTGACAAATGTATAATGGCATGTATCTGCCCTTATGGTATTATACAGAATATTTACCCTGCCCTAAATGTTCCTTGTCCTGGCCCTTTATACCTTTCTTCTTGCTGCACTCTTTTTTTTTTTCCTTTTTAAGAATGTTTGAGCAATTTTATTTCTGGTTGCAAAATACTAAATGGTTTACATGAAATAATCCATATGTTTACAACAAGTGGTTAGACAAACTAATTAAGAAAATTAAATACTTATCAGTAGAAAGGAACAAACTACTGTATTGTCATTGAAATTGTCTAATGCAAAGATATTCTGATCCTAAAACAAAAGAGGGAACATTAAATCAAATATCTGAGTAGTGAGGGTTAAATAGGGAATGGGAAGCTTGAGAGGTCATGTTTCCATAAGGTCTTCCAAATCGGAAAGATGGGATATGTTATATACACTGTGGAGTGTCTGGCTTCCATATGTGCTCAATAAATGTTTGTTGAGTGAACACATTTATTTGTAGGACACAAGATAACTTAATTTAACCTCACTATGAAATTGCATTTAAAATATGTATTTTATAGTGAAATACAAAATTGGTTACTCCAAAAGAGAATAATAATTCACTAATATTATTTTATGCATCGATATATTTTTTCATCTCTCAAAAATGTTTCTATTATTTACTTTATACTTACCATACCTACACACATATTCATACACATATTCACATCTGTATGTATAGCTTTTGTTTAATTTTGCCTTTTCCTTTTGATTTAAGTGGATCTACCAAATTGTTAGAAACTCAATTTTAAAATATCTTTTATAATTGTTTCTTTAGTCCTAAACTAATTCTTATATCTTCTTTATAAACTTACCAAAGGCCTACTAAAATTAGGACCAGTATCATATATATTTTTGTTGTGTGTGTATTTTTTTTTAGTTCAATTCTTTAAGAATTTAGTGCACATTACTGATGAGGCTTGGTGAATCAAGTTCTATTTTAAGAAAACATAATTGTTGAATAAACACTTTGGCATAAAATTGCTCTTTTGCATGCCAAATATCAAGCATGTATTTTTATCTCATCATTTTATCATAATAGCAGCATTATAACTCTGATAATATGTTGAAAACTTGGGTATGCAGTGAGCTCTCTTCAGAGGAAAAGAAATCTTCCTTAAAAAGCAAGCAGTTATTTAATCTCAAAGAAATAAGCTAGCCGAAACCGGTTTGGCTCAGTGGATAGAGCATCGGCCTGCAAACTGAAAGGTCCCAGGTTCGATTCCAGTCAAGGGCATGTACTTTGGTTGCGGGCACATCCCCAATAGGGGGTGTGCAAGAGGTAGCTAATCTATGATTCTCTCTCATCGATGTTTCTAACTCTCTATCCCTCTCTCTTCCTCTTTGTAAAAAAAAAAATCAATAAAATATATATTAAAAGAAGAGAAATAAGCCATCCATTCATATATTTGCTGAAAATTATAAAAACAATGTATCTGTCTAGAAAATACCAAAGGTACTTCCATAAAAGCATATTATATTTTTGCATATCTTTATAAAATAGAAAGATATGTAATCTAAAATGGGCATATTTTATATCACCCTATATATATTAAATTTTTAAAATATTTAATAAGACTAATTATAATATTGTCTGTATTTTTGAATCAATATTTTATAAAAATGCATCTTTATTGTTGAAGGTATTACAGATGTTCCCCTTTTTCCCCATTGATCCTCTTCACCCCACCTCTCACCCCTAGGTCTCTGTAGTAGTACTTAGAATTTATTTAGAAAAAGTAATAAAAAAATTATAGTATTTTAATTTTTAATTATAACTTTATTTTATGAATTAAAAGTAGTAGGGTTGGAGGGGCAATGTTCAGAAACTACTCTGATCTGTTTTATTTGTATTTTTGTCAAATAGTAAAACCAAATGCTTCATTTTCCCCTCCAACAGTGGTTAATAAGTAATTTTCCCCACTTCCATTTTGTTATTTCCTGTGTTTATTGGCCCAAGAAATATGGTTTCCACCACAGATGATTATCTATAACTATCCCAAAGAGAAGTGTTGGATTGGCAGCTGCCTAGGGAAATTTGTGTTTTTCTGAATATTTTTTCTCCCCACATAGCTCTGCATGCTGTTTCATAGACTTCCCATGTGTGATTTTAAATGAGTTAAACTTAAACTGAGCAGTCAGGAAAGCTCATTTCTTTTCACTTTATTTTAGTTTTTTGAAATGATTTCAAGAAAAGAGAGGGATACATAGTGTAGCAGTTAGATGGGTAATCTTAGCCTCCAAGACCTGTACCTCTAATGCAGCTCACAGAGATAATATATATTTTTTTAAGTTTTTGCTCCTGGTAGAATTACTGGGTTAGTTTGAGACAAAGAACCTAAAAGAACTTCCTACTGAAGCCTTAGCTCCTCATCAGGATAATGGACAATTGCTGTCTTCAGAATCACATGAAATCCTGTAAAATCTCTCCTTGCATTTGGAATCATCTCATATTTCTACACAAAGCTGACTTGTTCAGTTTTCTCATTTAACAAAACATATTCATATCTTCAGTGGTCTGGCCAAAGTTTGATTTCCATTTCTACCTCCCCACTCATCTTACTCTATTTGGCTAACATCATCTAGATTAGGTTTACGTGTCCCACAGCTGCCAGTTTCACAAGGAATGTGGTTCAATATTTGCATTGTAAAAAATTTGGATATTTTATATTCAGTTATCAGTCACTTGAGGGAAGTTATTGCATTGCAATCACTTTTGTATTACTTTTATTTAGGAAAATTTTAAGAATATATCAAATGCTTAATAAACACTTATTGAAGGAAGAAAGGAAGAAAGGAAGGAAGGAAACAACAGTGTGGTGATTGCCAAGGGAGGGGACGGTGGAAGAAGTGGAGGAGGGCATGGGAGGATAAACAGTGATGGACAGAGACTTGACTTGGGGTGGTGAACATATGATGCATTGTACAGTTGTGTACCTGAAATCTGTATAATTTTGTTAACCAGTATCTTCCCAATAAGTTCAATAAAAAGAAAAGATAGTTTATAAGTAGTAACTTGGCAATAGTTTAGGGAGATGTGATTTTGCTTTTAAGAATTTAAAGGGTAATTGTTTAGCTGAGGAAGAGGGTCTAAGGATGATACTGGCAAGGGCCATTCAGTCAAGATGCCTATGACATGGTATAAAAGTATTTTCTTTTATTGTTTCCGTGTCACGATGAGACCTTTCCCCACTTTGTTATTCAGCTCTCATGAACTCATCCTCACAGAACAACCATGATATGGAGGTGTTCTGATATCAGTGTGAATCCTTCTCAGGAGAGCCTCCTCTGAGTAACCTTCATTTTCTCTATTTTTCTCTGGATTTTATTTCTTGGAATCTTTTGTGTTCTGGACATTGTTCTTGTCCTGTGCTTCTCATTGGCCTCTGAGAGTTCACAGGAAAAGGTGCACTCATATATCATGTTCTTACATGCTTTGCTGTTGTAGTTTATTTAAAGTTCATTTTAAGTATATTTTTTTATCAATTTGACTGTCAATGAGGGTTCCTTCTTACAGTGTATTCTACAGGATGTCTACTGCTATTTACTTGCTATTTCTACTTGAATTAATATTTGTGTGCGTGTGTGCATATGTGTGTGTGCATGCATCTAATCTGAGTGTCTTATTGTCCTGAACTGGTGTGCTATAGTTTTGAAAGTGGAAATCACTTATTTTTATTTATTATCTTAAATAATGGTCACAATAAATTCCTGAATGTTTCTCCAATATTAATATAGAAGTGATATTGGGTATAATGTAGTTTCGCTGACATGTTCTGTGTGAAACTTTAAATACAGTCTCACAAAGGACCTTGCTATTTAATTCATGTCCTCTGTTGTGTAGGATATACTTGCTCAACAGCCTTAACAGGTGTTACCAATCACCTAAATGACTGCTGCCCAATCCATAGAGTGTTTAGAAATATTGATTCCTTCCATAATTTTAATTACCATTGACTGATGGTAGTGCCACAATATGACATATGAAGGGAGGCATGGAACATTCATGAAGAAGGTAGACTGTGTATTCTCAAATTTTAAATAATACAAAAGTCCAGGGACATGGAGAAATGGGACACAAATGACAACAGAAGTACATAGCTGATCTGGAAAGGATGATGGTAGAAAAATGGACAAAGGAAAGGAAACTTGAAATTATAAGTGACCCAGAATAAGATACCCTTTAGTTTGGGGAAAGATAAAATACATGTAGTCACAAGTCTGTCTTGGTGACTGTTGTGAACATTGCTGTTGGGAAGAAGAATCTTTCTCTATAGTCCCTTATTTTCCCTATGTGAACCGAACCTGGATGTGTTTTGAGTGAGTACATAAAATAGTTAGTGTATGTTGCTGGGTTTTTAATTATCTTAGGAGAAAGCAACAATCCACCTGCAGTTTTCTTGTTTGTTTTTTATTTTACAACAGACAGTTAATGTAATGAGATTCCAAAACTTTCATATTGCGTGCATGACAATAGCTTCCTAATAGACTCTGTTTTTCAAATTAACCTGTATTTGCTCAAACAAAACATATATCTCCACAATTAAATTACTTCTTTGCACAGTCCTGAGGTTTTTACATATTTTGTTAGTCTTAGAACAATTTACTTGTAATAACACAACTTTTAATATAGTTAATATAAAATAAAATAACACCAGTACCATCACCATCACCGCCATTTAAAATGAGGTCTTTCAGTTGTGGATGGGAAAATTTATAAACTACCAGCTTAAAATATTTCCTATTTCTTCTATAAAACAATAATTTGCTATGGTTACATCTGAATACAATCACAGGCAGTGATAAAGCTTCAAAAGTTATCTGAAACTTGGTAGTTAACATAAGAAACAGAGGATTAAGATGGTTTGAGCTGAATGGGTATGTCTGTCTGTCTCGCATTGCTCTGTCTGGGCTGTACAATCTTCTGCTTCCAGTCTCAACTGATTTGACCTGAACTTGGTCAGTCAGTAGGATGCTTGGTAGTTTAGGATTTGTAGGAACCTGCTGGCAACGAACAGTACCTGAATGAGGGGGTGAGGATAAGAAAAAGACAGGCAAGAACAGATAGGATCGGGAGGGCTCAGATCCAAGGTCTCCAGCCCCGAATTTTATTTTTCCAACTTTTAAATACAATTCTGAAGGAGGAAATATTTATTTCAGGCAATCATGCAGGTGGCCTTTTCTCCTAACATGATGAGTTTCTGTACAGATAAGTTCCTTCAGCACCTGACCTATTACAACCACCTGACCTTTACAACCACCTATCTTCCTCTTATCTCCCAGTTCCTTCTAACAATTGTTTTGCCCTAAAGCAAATACATCTGCAGTTAGCAGCATTCCTAGGGGTAGTAGTAATTTTCCACTTATATTACTGGAAAGGGGGGCACATGGAGAGCTGTGTCCTACACCCATGCCTGCATTCAGGCATATAGGACCCCTGCATTGAGGGCAGCTCCCCACAAGGATTAGTTGAGAATTCTATGGCTCAGGTCTGTTAAAGTTTTCAGAACTGTTTTCTGAGTGTTAAATTCTACCTATGTGCTTTTTAAAGATGGATCCACTAATCTGGGGAAGAGTCAGGTAACTTTTGACACATAACACTGGTCCAAATCATGATTTCTATACTTTGTGGCATTTCAATTATATAAGTTCTAATCAAAACAGCAACCAGTGCTTCTTGCCCAAAGGCAACTCATCTTCTTGACAAGTTCCATTTCCATTTACTTATTATCATCCTTCTCTCTGGAAACCTTATAATTAATTCTGACACCTCCTTCTCCCTCACTTTGAAAATCAGTTATTGACCAACATTTGTAGTTTCTCTCTGCCATGTCTCTTCCATCCTGTCCTGTCTGTTGGCTTTTAGTTCTAGTACTCAGAGAAGAATCTTATCATATCTTGCCTGGCCTACTCTAACCCATTCAGAGTAACCTAATACATTTATACAATAGTCTAATACATTTTCTAAAATTCAGCTCATGTTTTATTTCTTTCCAATTCAAACCCAGTTCATATATTAGGTTCCCATAATGTATCTCCAGCCTTCCTTTTTACCTCATCTTTATTATAGTAATACTACTTTCATATATACTTCAATCCATTTAAATGGCTTATTTTCAAAATATAGTTAGAATTCTTAAGTTTATTCTTTCTTCTCTTCTACCTAAAATGCCATTTCTCCTCTTAAGTATCTATCCTTCCCAGCATAAATTTAAATAATAAAAATTTCTTAACTTATTAAGTATGAGCTAAAAATGCCATATAATCTAGAGATTCTTAGATTTCAGATCCCACGTTACTTATGGGCCTTTTCATCTCTGGCACCTTCAATTATACTTCTCTTTGGCACTTATCCTACTCCTTATTATATTTTAATTCATTTTGAATTTGCTTACCCCAGGGCCCTCTATCTCTCCCCAGAGCAGGAGGCAAACTCTTCATGTGTATCTATTCCTATCATGCAATTTTCAGTGGAGGTGCTTCTTCCATCTTACAGGCTTCCTTGACTTCAGAGGAAAAGATAAATCACTTAAATTCAGAACATACTGTTCTCCATTTAGTTAATTTGGCTCATAGAGAAATTCTATTAGTGCTACAAAATGGCAAGCTTTCATATCTGTGCTTGTAAAAGTACTTGAAAATAACTTTAAATGCAAAATCAATGAAAATAATATGGTGTTTCCACAAAAGAGAAATGATGGTAATCACTCATGGCTTTCTAAGGGGAAATAACATTTAGGAATCTCCTTTTCTCCTGATATTTGTGATAGAAATGAGCTGAATGCCAGTCATGAAATTCTGATAAGATACTGCTTCTTTGGAAACACTGCAGCAGTGCTACATCCTTTTTTTTTGTAAAATTCACCTGCTATTTTCATGTTTATTTTTTAATGTACTACTCATTGAGATTTAAATTTTAGAAATTAAGAAATTGGGACTCAGATTTATTAAATTTTCAGCCATGATCACAGGAATAGAGACTATCATTTCATAGATAGTAGAATATAATTTTTTCTTCTAAGAAGTAGGGCTTAAACCCTGATCATCTACTTTAAAATGTATTCTTATTCCATGTCACTCTTGGGCTTTCCATGCAAGCCAAATTAATTCCACAGGAAGTAATAGGAATTACTGAAATAAATCTTGCTGATTTCCTACTAGAAAGTATTTTTTATTCTGAGTAAACTTCTTTACTAATAATTTTCCCAGTAATTTGAGATTTCATTTCTTCCCGTGATACACTTTCTCATTCATTCATTAATCTTTTAGCAAGTGTTTATTGATAATTTACTATATGCCAGGAACAGTGTTGGGTGCTACCTGGAATGACATACAATGCAGATCAAATGGATCCTTTTCTAGCAAAGATTACAGTTTAGCAAGGAAGGGAAGGGTAATTAGTCTATTTCTACTATAAGTTTTCTAGTAGATGTTCCTATATAGGTAAAAATGGTTCTCAAACTTATCTGAGCATTGGAATTACATAGAGAGCTTTAAAAATTCTGCTGAGATTTTTATAACTTAAATGTGACTCTAAATTGCATAAGAATCTTTTTAAAGTGCAGATTCTGATTTAGTATATCAGAATCTTACTGATGTGTGATTTAAACTCAGTATTTAAAATATCAACAATAGTCCTGTACAGCAGCAACTAATTACAAAATGAAATAAAAGCTTCCATTTTCAAAACAAATATTTCACAGTACCTAGGACTAAAACTAACAATAATATGTTGAAGCACTTTATTAACAAAATTATATAAATATTTGAAAGGTGCAAAAATGACCTAAATAAACAGATATTCTAGATATTGAAAGAAAATTTTAATTATCATAAAGGTCATATCCCCAGCAGGTTTACTGGGATCAGACTCTAGATTTTGCATTTCTAACAAGATTTCAGGTAATGTAAAACCTGCTGGTCTACCTTGAAGGTGGAAAGTGCAGGGGTGTATGAGTATTTGTAGGTGGACGAAGGGAAGATATAAGATTGGGTGTGGAAATTTAAGAGATGAAGATGGAAATTTTTCAAGGGTAAATTCTTGAGGGAATCTATTAGGTAGATCTGGATTTGATTTTAAGGACAATGAGAGAACTGTAGCATGTTTCAAGCCAAGAAATGCTGTGAGCAAGTCTTTATTATACAAATATCACTTGGGCTAGAGAATGGGGGAATGGATTGAGGAGGGACCAGTGAAGAAGATAGAAGCAATTGAGGCAGCATTTAAATAATCTAAATGAGTGAGATGGATAATAAAGGGTAGTAGGGTAAATGTTTTCACATGATTATAATCCTTAATCACCTACCTCATGATCTTCCTTGCACAAGTCCTTGAACCACAATTAAGGATTTTATCTGGGGTTTTGTTATAAATAGAATTAGTTTAAGAGATGAGAGAAAAAATTTTGAAATTAAACTGCATGCCATATTTGATATCCTGAGAGATGTATTTCCTTCCTATTCTGAACATTCAGAATATGTTCTCTTAAAGTGATTTTATATTCTGCTTTGCGCAGGATATAATATCCCCCCCCAATATAATTATTTTTAAAAAATATATTTTATTGATATTTTACAGAGAGGAAGGGAGAGAGATAGAGAGCTAGAAACGTCGATGAGAGAGAAACATCGACCAGCTGCCTCTTGCACACCCCCCACAAGGGATGTGCCCGCAACCAATGTACATGCCCTTGACCGGAATTGAACCCGGGACTTTTCAGTCCGCAGACCGACGCTCTACCACTGAGCCAAACCGGTTTTGGCCCAATATAATTATTAATAACATTCTTTTATTCTCAAAAGTAAGCTATTTGGACAGTTTTGTCATTTTTTAATGAAAATATCCATTGTCATTTGGTTTGTTGGGTAGAACATTGACATTCTCTGGACCAGCTTATTTTTTAAAATATATTTTATTAATTTTTTACAGAGAGGAAGTGAGAGAGATAGAGAGCTGGAAACATCGATGAGAGAGAAACATCGACCAGCTGCCTCCTGCACACCTCCTACCTGGGGATGCGTCCGCAACCAATGTACATGCCCTTGACCGGAATCGAACCTGGGACCTTTCAGTCCGTAGACCGACGCTCTACCACTGAGCCAAACCGGCCTCGGCTGGACCAGCTTATTTTAATAGCGGTTATGGCTATGCTGTAACAAGGAAAGTATACCATAGTCAGCCAAAATATATGTGTTGTGAAGGCTGGCTGTGTTTGCTCCTCTGCTGCAACAGTAATTGAGAATACCTATTCCAATTAGCAGCAGGAGTTTTACAACTGTCAGCATGTTTATTGGTTTAAGCAATAATCCTAGAAGGTTTTGCATTTGGTTTTTATGTAGAAACACAGTAACTCTATAGCTCGAAACTCATCTCCCTCCCTTGTTTAATACACTACAAATTTACCTTCATTCTGCCTCTTAACCACATAAAACTCATTTCTGTATTAGAACTTTTCAGGCTTTTCCCTGCTTGCATAATTCTTTCCCAGATTTTTACCTGGTCACTGCCTTCTTGCCTTTTACCTCAGCCTATGTCTGCTTCTCAGACAAACCTTTCTTAATAACTTGTCCTAACTCACACCCAGTAACTTATCTCACTTATATGTTTTACCTTCTGTATAGCTACTTACAATATTTATTGTGTGTTTTTTCATTTACTCAAATTACTTTTAATATATTTATTGTCAGTCTCTATCATGACGATGTAAATGCCATGACAGCAGGAACATTGTCTTATACTTAAGCACCAATGACCCTGCATGTGTTGCATTATTTAACTCAGAACATGAGTTCTATGGATATTAAAACAGATGAGTGAATTTATACCAGCTCTATCATTTGTAAACAATGGGACGTATGCAAATTATTTAGCATTTCTAAGACTAGGTTTCCAGATCTATAAATTGGCTATAATAATACTTTCTTTATAGGTTTGTAAGGGTTTAAAATATATTTCAATTAAGAAAATTTTCATTTTAAGTAGCATGTAGTATGTGCTCAATAAACAGCACCTATTTTTATTATTAGCTACAGGTAGGCGCAGCATCTCACTTCCCAACCATTTCGACATCACTGAAAACACAGAATGTATAAGAATTTAAGAAAAATTATACCCTGAAGGATATTGAATATACACTTCGTTTGTATTAAATGTATACACATTTGTATTTGCATTAAATGTGGGGTGACTTTGGTTAACAGGGTTATGTAAATTTCAAGTGTACATTTCTATAATATATGATATACATCCTGCACTGTGTTCCCAGCACCCAAAGTCAAACCATCTTCTATCACCATACATAAGTAACCTAAATAACCTGCATAAAAAGAATAGCTTTTGCAGTTTTAGGGATTGATTAATCTGATTATTTTAGATAGTTTCTGGTATGGTGTTTCAGGTAATTTTGTTACATTAGATGTAATATAATGAAAGAATATGCCTCTTTATATTTCAGATAAAAGAACGATCTTTCTGCTTACCTTACAGACATGTCTCAGATTTCCTGCACCTAATTTATTTTTTCTTCTAGAGGTTTTGTTTTTACTTAAAAATTCTTACAGTTGCTACATCAGACATAACAGAATCTTAATTCTCAGATATCTGGTATTTTGTTAATCTTATTGTTTATTTGTTTATTTTCCATTTTTTAAAAATTAAGGTATTATATGTGTACATATCTTACCATTGCCCCCAACCACTTCCATACATGCCCTCACGCCCCAGTGTTTTGCATCCATTGGTTATGCTTATATGCATGCATACAAGTCCTTCGATGCACCTAATTTTTATCTTTTATCTGAAAAGAGTGAGAAGGATTTCTCTCCTCTCATGTGAGGCTGTCAAAGCTTCAGTGAAAACCATCATAAATGTGCTGCACCATCCCCCATAATTTTACTAAATTTATACTGTTTTATTAGGTTAGTGGATTGCTTTTCTATAGTTATTTCATTATTTGAAAGTACTCTTTGTAAAGAGAGATGCATTTGTTATGATTATCTTTCACATTTATGCAAAAGGATTCCAATTAAAAGATGAAATAGTAAACAAAGCAGCTTAGAAACTTCATCTTATTGTTTTAAAATATAAATTGCTATTTTTCTGTAATTGTAGTAATATAATTCTGCATTTTATTTAATGGAAGGACGTAATTAATGAAAGATAGAAGCTAATTGGAATGTAAAGGTGATGAATAGTTGTGTTCATGACTTAAATGTCAGGCCATAAACAATATCGTTTTAATCATTTGTGTCTTTTCTGCAGATTATCTAATTTGACATTTTATATCCTCTAAAAGAAAGGATATTGCAATAGGAGTCAAAAGATCATTTATTCTTCTGTCAGTTTGCTGCATGAATTAATCTGCCAGCATGCATATATTCTCATGTTTATGCCCCAACCTTTAACAAAAAAAATATCATGATCTTTAGAATTAATCATCTCAAAAGTATGTCATGTTCTCAGACATATGATGAAATGCAATGGGTGAGTAACTCGTGTAAAAAAAAAATAGAAGCAATGTGTGAAGCTGTGTATTTCTGATCGACTTTATTCTGAAGAAAAAAATCAGTTTTCTTAAAAAGTATATATCCTTCTAATTACATTAATTAAAGATACTATGTCATCTTGGAAAGATAGTATTTGGCGAGATGGAAGATGACAGGCTGGAAATGATAGATCAAAATTAAATAATCACATAGATAACTTATCTTGTACTCCATAGCTTTAGTCTTTTGAGGCTGGAGTACTTATATCAGAGTACTTATGAAATGATGAAAAAAAGAACCTAGTTTGTGACCACCTATCATTTCCTGTTATCAATTTACAAAATGGAGGGAACTCTTTGTACAAAGAAGTCAATTATCTGTTCACCAAAAGAACACACAGATTACCTGAATTAGTTAGTATTTGGAATTCATAGCAATGAGTGATAAAGGTATCTCCAGCTGCATTTTAGTGACTACATCAGAGAGCCTTACAAATCACCACTGATTCCTAAGGGAAATGTTCTCCCTTCTTTCCATCTTTTCTCCACCGCTCTTATTTCTCACTTTCTTCTGTTCAAAAACTTACTCAAAATCCTTCCACTCAAAATCCCGAGTTGTGGCAGATATTTGTAAATCTGTCTGAACTTGATAGAAAAATAAAATTATTACTTTATGTAAGACAAGCATTATAAAGGGGATCAAAAAATAAATAGATATAAGGTGAAGAACAGATTTGTTGAACCATTATGGCTGATGAAACATTTTTTGGGAGCATAGTATGAGGACCCTGAGACCTACAGACAATGCACAACAGAGTTTAGATTCTTCAGGAAAATCAGCAGAATCAGAATTATCTTTACAATACAATGAAATTTCAGAGTAAAAATAGTATAGCACCTGCCCTTTAAGTCTCATCTTAGATATATTCCCCCTTTCAATGTTCCTTAGTTCTTATATAAATAGACTGAGTTATTCTAACTGTCTCACTCTCCCACATTAAGGTCTTCCTGTATTTTTTACATCCTTCCTATAAAGATGTTTTTCTCACTCTTTACTTCATGTGTATTCATTCTGCAAGTCTCAACTTAAAATGTTGTTTCCTTTAAAAAGGCAATTACTGGTTCTTCTTAATGCTTCAATCCATTCTAAATCAGTTCCTTTATATTTATATAGTATCCTATATGTATCTATGAAATACTTGCCAAATTATAATTATGTATTATATTTTAAACTCTATATTGCTGCACTATCTTGTAAAATCCAGGAAGGCAGGAACCATGTGTCTTTTGCTCATTCCATAGCATCAATATCTGGCACAATTCTTTTCACATGGAAAATGTGCAATGCATAATTATGGAAGGAAGGAAGAAAGGGAGTAGGGATTTCTTTGTATATTACCATATAAGAAAGTATAAAATAAGTTATAATTTCCATTTGAGTACAGAAAAAATAAAGTAAAATTTTGGCCTTAATGTAACCACAAATGTTTACATGGAATAAATGTTTGTGAAATATATGGCTAATATACATTATGAAATAATTATTATAATCAAATAAAATTTAGTAACTCTAAGAAAAGATGATACATATTCACTTAAGAAGTTTTCTTAGCTAGACAGTTTATGCATGTACATTATTTTTTTGCTCTTGAAATAATTTCCCCAAAAGATTCCATTTAAATGGTGATATCCATTCATACAAATTGAACAGAAGATTTTTATCCTTTCTGTGATGTTTGAAAGTAAAATGTGGTTATTTCTAGGTTGCTATAACAGGTGTTTCAATATCTTCAGCCATTTAATCTTTGCTTTTATGAAATTAGTATTAAATTTAAAACCTTAGTTTTTATAAATCTTGACATTTAATTTCTAAGACCTTATGCTTGAAGAGATCATGACTTCTTATAAAACTTAAGATCTGAAATACACTTCTGAAAACTGATACTATAGATCAGTTAATTGTAATAATTATTTCATTATGTCTCATTAGCACAGGCAACTAGAGACATTTACAGCAATCTTGTCCTCATATTTATCCAGGAAGGAACAATAGGGATGAGGTGAGGAAGAAGTCTTAGTCCTCAGCCAAGAGGATAAAGCACTACTGATAACACCACCTCCCACGGCTATGTGACTTTGGGCAAGAATAATTCACCTCTCTGTCAATTTTCTCAATAATGAAATAAAACAGCTGTACTAGATGGAGCTCCTAAGTCTTGAAAGATTTGGTTCTGAAGGTAAAAAGTTATAGATTACTGCTTGAATTGAGGAGGTTAATTATATTTGTGATCTCAGAGGAAAGAACCAGAAGGGAAGGCTGAAGACAAAAAAGAAGACTTGATACAGTGAGCGTATTATAGTCCTAAATGAGATGGCAAAGAATAAGAGCAAGTTGTGGAAACCTATATAGAAAGTTAGCTATGGAATGGAGGCTTCCACTGACCCTAAAGCAAGGGAAGCAAGGATGGTGAGAATAGAGATAAATTTAGAAGGGTGAGTTTACACCTCATCACACTGGAGGACACCATATAAACACAACTCATCTCAACAAATTAACCTCTGTACTAAAGTTCAGTAGGAGTCAGAGGCCGGTTATGTAAGAATAGCATAATCTCTGGTGATATTGTGGCTTTTCAGATTTGGTAGCAAGAGGAGAAACAAAAAATGTAGCAGTTATTGCAATATTTTTGAAATGAAGAGGAATAAAATAAGAAAAAAATTTATGCTACCAATTATGTGTTATTTTCTGCTTATAAATATTATTAAGTAATATATTAGCTGAGAGAAGAATAAAGATAATTTACATAAATTAATCCAACCTGCCACCAACTTTATTAATTGAAGAATATAAAAGGATCATTATAGCTCATAGTGCATGCTCCAATTTAATCTCTCTTAGCATTAGCCTTCCAGCTTGATGTGACAATGTTAAAGAGCCAGTCAGTGCCATTTTTTCCATCAAGAGAAGGAAGACTTAAAACTGAGGAAGTAGGTATTGGAGTTGAATCAGGTGGACCAGAAAGTTTAGAGGGAAGGAACATAAACTCCTAGTCAAAAAAGGCTGAAATGAAAAAGTTTGGAAGACTTTATTTTGCAAGAAGAAAAATAGGGTCCATAAAGTATATGGGAATATCCATAACAATGTCAAATAGATTTAGTAGGAGTGACAAAAATATAGGCAGAGAAGAAAATATCCAAAAGAAGAAAAAAAAAGCAGACCTAATTCACATAAATCAATTCAAAAATATTAGGAATTTATTTGTTTACATCATAACGAGAAGAAATTTATGGCTCACATGATTTTATCTACTCAAATGACAGAGATGAGAACTGGAACTTAAATTGATGTCATGTGCTCAGCAGATTAAATACCTTCACCCTTCAATAGTCTTGTGTATTCATTCCCAGCTTCCAATAGTTCTCACCTAATGCCTTCTTCTGGCCATTAATCTTGACTGCTGACGCCAATTTTCCTCACCATGTTGATAACAATATTGTACTAATAAATCAAGAAATTAGGGGGGGGGAAAAAGAAACTTGCCAAACATTCAGAAAGAGATAGGAAATGCACTCAAAGGCCACAGATAATCAATAATAATAAAAGGGTGATATGCTCATTAAACCAGAGAACTTCAGGTTGTCCTTCCTGACAAAGCCAGGCCAGAGGGAAGCCAGCCCGGTCCCCTGTGCCTGCGCAGGGCTGAAGATGGAAAGCAGCCTGGATCCCAGTGCTGGAGGGAAGCCAGTACCAGCAGCCAGGGGTAGGAAGGCCTACTCCTGCATGAATTTTCGTGCATCAGGCCTCTAATAATAAACATAAATGTGAAAAGAGTAACCAAACACAGCTTCTTCATTCTATAATTATTGATTAGTTTCTACTGTGTCCTAGGCCAGAGATCAGCCAGAGATATCTTGCTGTGACAGAAAGCAAAGAAACTCTCAAAGACTACTGACTATGGACAAAAGGATACAATAGGAGTCAGAGACTGTTTATGCAATAGTGGCATATGGCAAATAAGATTGGCTCCCGTTGGCTAAAAGGAAAATTTGAGCATTAAAAATAATGAATTCAATTGATTATTAAAAAAATTTTAATATACAGGAAGTCATTGGTCCTAATACTCAACAAGAGTATTTGAGAGAGTCCTTTTACTCTCTCAAAAACAATAACAACTTAATCCAGAGCAGAGAAAATAAGTTGGCAATTCACAATTGAAAGAGAATGATTAGACATTTATTTTGCTTTTCCTTTACAAACTCTCTTTTATTGTAGCCTGTCTTAGTTCAGGCTGCTATAGCAAAGTACCACAGACTAGGTGGCTTAAACAACAAAAAATTATTTCTCACATTACTGGCCTCTGTGAACCCCAAGTTCAGAGTGCTGACAGACCCACTGAGGTCTGGTTCGGGTCCATTTCTTTCCTGGTTTGCAGATGCCCATCTTCTTGTAGCCTCACCAGGTGGAAAGCAAAGAGCTAGTTCTCTGACCATTTCATCTAAGACCAATAATCCCACTCACGAGGGTTTCACCTTCTAGATCTAATCACTCCCAAAGGCCCCATTTCCAAATACCATCACATTGGGGATTAGATTTCAACATATGATTCTGAAGGAAAACAAACATTCAGGGCATAATATAACCAGCTACTTCTAGTTTCCATAGTTGATGAAGGACAATTTTTCTTGTCATGGGACTTCAAATAAATTTGGAAGCAATTACAGAATTTGAAAACAATCATTTTGTAACTGCTGATGAAACAAACCAATGTAGCATTCATCATCAGTTTATTAAAACTCTGAGCAAAAGGTTAATTGAGATCTTCGCCCAGAGCAACTAGGTTTGTGATCAGCTGTGCCCTTGTGATAATAGCATCACTAAATATTTGGTGAAGAGTTAGACAGGGACCCATCTCCTATCTCTTATGTGAGAGACAGAGGGTAGCATCACTAAAAAAAAAAAAACACCAAAAAACAAAACAAAACAAAAAAACAAACAAACAGGGCAACCAGACACTTTTCCTAAGCAGATACAATAAAAAGCACTCAACAAGATTTATGAAGTTGTCTTGCCAAAAATTTATCTGAATTTATTCAAGTCTGTAGAGCTAATCTCCACCCTCTGGAAATAAAGAGAATAGAGGAACATTAACACCCAATGAAAGTAACCAGATTAATTTAGAAAGAGAATCATTTATCTTAATTCTTAAGGCACTAGCTAGGTTTCTGTTTTAAACTGAAAGTATGGAGGTCACAAAAAGATAAGACTGTTCTAGGAAGAAATCAGAAAAAAGTAAACTAAATGTAATGTTTGGACTTTGCTTGGAACTTTAATTGTACAAACTATGGGGGGGGATAAATAAAGATATTTTAGCACAACTGAAGAAATTTAATTATAGAATGGATAGAAAATGATAATAGATAATAGGTATTAATTTATAAATGTGATAATATAATGGTTATCTAGGAAAATATCTGTATTTGTAGGATATGCACTGAGCTAGATAAGGGTAACATGCTGTCTATAATTTCTTTTAGAAATTTTCAACAGAGAAAAGAAAATTTTCCTAAAGTTGAGATGAAATAGATACAGCAAATATCGATAAAGTGTTATACTATTCCATTACTTTAGGATATATTTGAAGATAGCCATAATATTTTTTAAATCTGTTGCAAATATCCAGGAGAGAAATGAATATGGTTTGGGCATGGGTAATTGTGGTAGAAAGTGAATAGACTTAGAAAATATTTAGCTATAGTTAACAGAGTTGCTGAAGGACTTGATAGTTGAGAATGGTGGAGTTGAGTCAAACTAAAAAGCTGGGGTTTTGATGCTTAATGTGGAAAGACATATACATACTGATTGTGTTATAGTGGCCTAAAGAAAGCAGTCTCTGATATCCAAAGGACACTGATTTAAATGCTAACTCCTAGTGCACAGGGCATAGGAGACTAAGTAGACTATCTTCCTCCTATCCATTCTCAGCCTCTGCCCTGGCTCGTTCTCATTCATCCATCAGCAGTCCTCAGATCTACCTCTTCTGAAATTTGAGCTACCCTCTGACAGCTATAGTTAAGATTACTCATAGAACTTTCAATCTTGATCTGTCAGAAACTGGTGTACTACCTTTTCCATTCTCCATTCTGACAGAAAATATACTACTCCTCCTATATTTCTTAATTTACACAGTTATTCAACATAGAAACCCAAGTTGATCTTGTCTCTCTCATCTCCTGTCTCCTACAGTCACAATGTGCTGTGCCTCCAAAGTACCTCTGACATTTGTCCTTTCTTTTCTACTGCCACGGTTTTTACTCTACTTGATTTCTTCATTGTCTCATGTAGGACAGGCTTTTAAATGCCTTATTTCTTTCTGCCATTTCTTTCCCAGATGAATTCAGAATTCATAATTTCAGAATTCTTTTTTTAAACCTACCATTAAAGTCAATCAGACCATAATCAGAGCCCAGCCTTCTTTCTAGACTCAACTCTTCTCACACCTGTCTATGTGCAGTAAGTTCCATAGTGTGTCTCAGTCAGCCCGTCCCAGAAGATAGTATGTTCCATTCTTCCCCTGGATCTTTGCTTATCAGTCTTTGCTGATCCCATTGTGCACTCACTCCCAGGCAGAGGACTAATTCATATCCATTCTCTCTACTCCTGCAAGAGTTTCAGTATAAGTGCTACCACTTTCTTCTACTAAGTTAAGTGCAACTCTCCCCTTCCATGTTGTGGACAAATGGAGGACAATGGGCTTGCCATACTCATTTTTAAATATTTTTAATTTAACAAATTATTGACAGTTAAATAATTTATACAGTGGTCATCCCGTTATCTTACTCATTTTTATTTCCTGGTCACCCAATGTCAGAGATTTATTAAGCATTCAGTGACTTGACTATTTCTTGAATTGTGTTCAATCTACATTTTCTTTTGAAAATAAGTATGGTGAATTATGATTAATAATACAAAAATAAAATAGACATAAACCTTCCTCCCTTTATCTTATTTAATTACATAAACATGATTTAATCATTAGTGACAGAAATAAAACACTGCATGCTAAATTTCATTAGTCTTATTTGAGAATCTTGTCCTGATTTCTTTGCACACCTATGAGGGAAATGTTTGATTGGTTTTTTTGTTTGTGTGTGGTTTTTTTGTTAGCATGATTCTCTTTTCTGCACTTCTGCTTACATTTGCTTGCACAAGTGCCTGGTAAGAGAGATTGCCTGGGCAATGTGCCTTCTCTCTGATTAAGTTATTAGGTCACTAGCAGTACTACTGTAGGTGTGGGCAGGTGGTTGTGCACCTTCTTGTAAGCTGTGGCCCATATGACTGTTCACTGACCAGTTAGAAGAGGTCAATAATGTTAGACTCTATACAGAAGAAAGCAGAGATACTGATTTTACACCAGTCCACAAAGAAGTCAAATTGTATCTCGACCTTTCAGAGTAAAACACATGTCAGAACTTATCTAAAGTTACCACTTCTGAGGAAAACATTTTTGACATTTGTTGGTCTTTTCTATTCATTCTTAGCTATGATGTTCAGACTTGTTGGGGATATTTTCAGGTAGCAGAGCTGTAAAAATAGCATGAGCCTTCATGCTAGTATGAGCTTTGTACTGAAGTCTGATCTCAATCATGTCCATATATTATTGCTTATGTGTGAGATACTGGGAAACAGATTCTTATTCCATTGCCTTGGCACTCACAGATCTGATGTGGCAGTTAGTTAGAGAGAGGAGGGAGGCTGAAGAAGAATAATATACATGGAAGGAAGAAACTTAGTAACTCCTTTTGATCTCTATCATGTTGATGGTGAAAAAAAACACAACAATATGCTAAGGAATCCCAAGTATGTAGAGATCCCTACAAGAACTTCCCTAAGTACAGGTGAAATGAGCAGTGCCCACACCACAGGGAGTTCTTCTTCCCTGACTGTCACTGTACAACCCAAGAGAAATAATGAAATGGACAATGTCATGTGGGCCTATTTGGCATTGAATCTAATGTGTTTCATATTTTCTCTCAGACTACTAAAGGAATTTCCTTAAAACTATAGGAGCATCTCAAAAGTATACTGGTAAATCATTTCATACATAATAACAATTAGAAATTAAACTTATCAAATATACTTATTCATTGACAGTTCCACATTAATTGTTGCTAAAGTCAATATAAAGAACAAAGGAGCTGACAAATTATCTCCAGCATTTTTGTTAAAGAATGGAATATTTTTATTTTCTAAATCAATGTGTTTATTGATTTCAGAGATGAAGGGAGAGGGGAGAGAGATATATAGAAACATCAATGATAAGAATCATTGATTGGCTGCCTTCTGCATGCCCCCTGGTGGGGATCGAGCCCACAACCCAGGCATGTGTCCTTGACCAGAATCAAACCCCGGACCCTTTAGTCCACAGACCAATGCTCTATCCACTGAACCAAACCAGCTAGCGCTATTTTCTATTTTGAATCTGAGTAGGGCTCAAGCAACTTCTGTAAATTATTTTTTTGTTTAGAACAAAATTTATTCTGAATGAAGAAAATTGCTTAGTATAGTCCTACCCTTATAAAACTTGAAAATTTTTGTAATATCACAAAGAAGTATGCTATAATCACATCCCTGGGCATTTGTAATTTGTTCATGGATATCAAAAGTTGATCAATAAACATTAGTTTACTAATAAGTTTGATCCCTTGGGAAGTGATGTTTTGTGAAATTTGTACTCTTACCCTAATGAGATAATTCAAAGTGATCCTGAATTCCTTGTATTTCAGTGTTTATTAACATAAAAATGTCATTAAAGACAGAAAACAACAAAGTGAACTATTTGTGACTTTCTCCTGAGAGCACATTGAAGAATGGAAGGAATTAAGGAAGAAAGGAAGAAAGGAAGGGAAGGAGGGAGGGAGGGAGGGAGGGAGGGAGGGAGGGAGGGAAGGAGGTCTTCCTATAAATCTAACACTAAGATACTTTGCTCCAAGGGTGTGGAAGAATATTTTTTAAAGACTTTGCTAACTTGTGGCTTTGGTCTCTAAATCCCTTTTAGCTCTTTTTAAATGTAGTCTTCAGGTGTGTTTGCATGCATTACTTTGGTATTTTGCAAAAAGTCCCAATGAAAACATCACTACTTCATCCTGCTCATGTGTGCTTTAATATTAAGGCCTTCGCTGGGAGTTGGTTGTTGGCCTATCCTGGAAGATGTTAGAGCAATTAAAACCAGAAAAAAAACAAGTTATTTTCTCCAAGCAATCACACTTAGATAACATTAGCCTCTTTTATAGAAGCTGCCAGATCTCTTTTCTGTTTCAAGATCTTTTACTTTTAAATGAAATATAACTAGTAAAACCCCTGCAAATATTATTTCTCTGTTAGAAATGTATTTGTTGGAATTGTTTTTATAATAAAGACTTTACATAAAATTTTCAATTGCCATGCAATCTATTAAAAATTAGTGATTATTTTATATGTTTATTTTATTCAGTGAAGAACGAATATATTCAATTCATAGGAAGCTTTGGCACTGTTTTATAACTAAAATAACTTAAGATCTATAAAAATGTGAAATTATTTTATATATATTATTTTAATCACTTCTTTTTGTTAGTACTATTAACATGGTGGGTAAAAGTATGTGCCTACAAAAAAACTGATTTTAAAAAGGGATTTGTTATCCAAATAACATACCTGTGAAGAGTGGTTGCCAAAATTAAACACCAATATACACATATGTTTAAAAATAGGAAAGGATTAGCCTCTATGAACTTCTGTCATCAATTGTGTTGGGAATTGAGCCAAATTCTGTCTTCGTGCACGAACAGTTCATATTCATGGGGACTGCTCCTAAGAATCTTAGGCCATAATTTATCCCACTACCTACAAGCAGCACTGTTTATAAAAGCAGTCCTGCAGAAGGGCTGTTCCTTATATTCCAGAGAAGTAAACATTGGTGTAATTTTAAAATTATAGCTATTGAGGTTCACAGTCTGAAATTATAAACATAAGTTTGCCCCACTCACTCACATGGGTTCTTAAAGATTCACAGTCCTCTAAGCTTCCCTACATGGTAAGAAATGTTGTTGGAATGTGGAGAAAAAGAAACATTGGAAGGCTTGAAAACATTTTTATTTTCTTCAAATAAGCTGTAACTTTTCCTACATGACTAACTTTTATTTTGAGACACTGGAAGTTTCTTAAAATTTTTATCCTATTTTTATGATAGTATAGCAATGGAAGGTCTTTAGAGCTATATAAATCATCTTGCTATTAATAAATAATTAGCTATTATTGAGTGCTTATCATGTGTGATAGGCAATGTTCCAAGAATTTTACTTGCATTACTTTCTTAATTATTGGCAGATTGTTTATTAGAAAAAGTATAGGAAGGTAGTATATGAATAATAAAGAATCTATATAAATTAACTGGCTGTCTATCCAAATTTCAGTATGCTTTTAATTATTTCCTGGGATGTTAAAGGATATAACAATAAATGATGACCATATATCCTGAATTCCGGGATAAGAGTAAATTCATATATTCTCTCTTTTTTAAAAAATATATATTTTATTGATTTTTTACAGACAGGAAGAGAGAGGGATAGAGAGTTAGAAACATCGATGAGAGACAATCATCAATCAGCTGCCTCCTGTACACCCCCCACTGGGGATGTGCCCACAACCAAGGTAGATGCCCTTGACTGAAATTGAACCTGGGACCTTTCAGTCCACAGGCCGATGCTTTATCCATTGAGCCAAACCAGTTTTGGCCATATATTCTCTTTAATTTTAAAATAATTTTTAAGCTTGTAGACTATTCCAGGCTTAGAATACTGGTTCACCATTTCTACTTTTAAAGAGGCTAGAATTCTGCCAGAAAAGTAGAAGTAACTATTTTGAGATAGGAAAAAATAACTGGTTGTTTCCAAGTCTATAGCCAGTAGTACCTGAGCATAAGTTTCCTTGGTTTGGGGCTCTATGCAGGCTTCACAGTCTCCTACTTGGATCCCAAATTTCCCACAAGGCAATGTTATCTGTGGATGACTTCCTAATTATTGTTGCTGAAAGGGATATGAGTGGGAAATCTCCTATCTTGCCATTTTGCTGGTATCACTCCTGTTCATTCTCTTTCTTTCTCTATTTATCACTATGATTGTAATGTCTCTATATTGCTGTATTTGAAACTTGTTATCCTCTCAGGAATAGATAGCTTACCCTATGTCTAACTGAACACTATCACACACACACACACACACACACACACACACACACACACACACAGTAATGGACCGCTGGACCTCTCTTAAATCTCCTATGGACCTGTGGACCAGTGTTCTAAGCCTGAAGTTTACTCTGTTATATACAAAACATTATTTTTAATTAAGTAATTTTAAAAACTAGAGTCTATCTTAGCAAAGGTCATACACTGGGATATGCTTAAAGCAGTATAAAAGATTAGCAGTCTACTAATAACATCTATTTCCTATATAAAGGTGAAAATGTATGATGCTTTCTGCTAGCATCACAACCCATAGAGAAGAATCCTCAAGAGTCTTTGCAGTAAATTATCCAGGAATAAATTTTAAGAAATAAACATGCAGGACTAATATGTGGAAACCTATAAAATTTATTGAAGAACTTAAAAGATAATCAGAATAAATAGTCATAACACGGTTCTGGATGAGAACAGTCAGTGCTTTGATGGCATTAATATCCTCCAAATTATACTATAAAGCCCACAGAAACAAGAAAATTTTTTTGAACTTATTCTAAAATTTTCCTTGAAGATGAATTATCTAATAATTTTAAAGAATTAATGGGAAAATAATGAAAGATAACTTATGTTACCAGAATTTGAAGGTCAGCTGCAATTATAATGTAAGGCTATGATAATTAAAATGAGAACACATCTGTAAGGAAATACAGAGATCTATGAACTAAAATAGAGATTTTATCAACATTCCAATGTATATATTAGAATTTAGTATGATGTAGATGTAGATAGTTTTTAATTTAAAATCAGTGGGGAAAGACAAACCTAGGAAAACAATATCCATTTAGACAAAAGTTCATGAAATGGCAGTCTCTTATTTATGCAAAGTTCAAATATATAAAGTTAAATTAAATATATCCTTACATGTATATATAAGCATATATATTGATGAGCATGAATTTAATAGAACATACAGACTAACAGGTGATTATTTGGATGGAAAATGTTTAATCTAAATACTCCATAAGTCCTAATATTAAAGTTTAAAATATATGCTACAAAAATTGTTTAATAATTATAACTGGAAATTATGACATATCCAGGAGAGAGATAGAGAAACAGATATGAATACATATCTTCACAAATAAAGACTTGCTATATAACATAAATTTCATAAATGCAATATATAGGAGAATGGGAAATATATATATATATATATATATATATATGAAATTTCTAGAAGAATAATTTTAAAACTACAAAAAATGTATAAATATATATATTTAACCTCACCAGTAATCAATTATATATAAATTTATTTGTTGACCATCAGATTTGCAAAGGGAAAACTTAGAATTTGATAGCATAAGAGTTGTTAAGGTATGGAAAATGAGCACTTAGATAAATTTTGACCTATAAATTGTCTTTATTAAAATGTTTGATATTTAATTCTTTTGACTGCAGAAATTCCACTTCCTTTTAAGAACTAGAAATCACACATATGTGCCTGTGTGTCAGTGCTCACAAATGTTCTTCATAGTATTGTTTGTAATGTTGAAAAAACTTGAAATAATCTATATTGTTATCACTAATATAGAATTTAATAAACTTTTTATTTACATAATTATTTGTAATTAAATTTATTGGGGGCAACATATACTAAAAATTTGGTAATCTGCTAAATAGATGGACATCCATCCAGAAAAAGCCATATCGGCTGTGAGGCGACCCTGCTAGCAGTTCTCAACCTGTTGATCGTGACCACAGGTTGAGAACCGCTGCTATAGAGCCTAAGACCATCAGAAAACACAGATGTTTATATTACAATTAATTAACAGTAGCAAAATTACAGTTATGAAGTACCAACAAAAATAATTTTATGGTTGTGGTCACCACAACATGAGGAACTGTATTAAAGGGTCATGGCATTAGAAAGGTTGAGAACCACTGATGATCCATCAGTAGGACATTTTCTGAGGGCTCCTGGACTGTGAGAGGGGACAAGCCAGGCTGAGGGACCCCCATCAGTGCACAAATTTTTGTGCACGGGGCCTCTAGTTAGTTAATAAGATTATGCAGATTTCAATTGTACATTTCTAAAATACATGATCTGTGTATGGTATCATGTCCCCACCTCCCTTAGTTAAATCATTTTCCATCACCATAAATGTGGCTTCCTTTACCCTGTACTCCCCCAAAACTTCTCCCCTCTGGTAAGCACCATACTATTATCGGTGTCTATGATTTTCAGTTTTATATTCCACATATGAGTGAAAACATATGTTTCTTAGCTTTTTCTCACTGACTTATTTAGCTTAGCATAATATTCTCAAGGTCCATTCATGTTTTCTCAAATAGCAGCATTTAATATTTACTTATGGCTGAGTAACAGTCCATTGTACATATGTACCTCATCTTCCTTATCCAGTACTTTATTGAAGGGTATGCTGTCTTGGCCACCATGAATAATGCTGCAGTGAACATAGAGGTGCATAAATCTTTGTGAAGAAATGTTTTCAAGGTTTTTTTGTTTTGTTTTGTTTTGTTTTTTGCATAGATACCCAGAAGAGGGTTTGCTGGGTCCTATGGTAACACTATTATTAATTTTTTGAGGAATTGCCATGTTTTCCATAGTGGCTGTACTAGTCTGCATTCCCACCAGCAGTGAATGAGTTCCTTTTCTCCACAACCACACCAACACCTATTATTGCTTGTTGGCAAAAGCCATTCTGTCATGTGTGAGGTGGTATTTCATTGTAGTTTTTATTTTAATTTCTCTTCTCTAATACCTACTGAAGCTGATCATCTTTTCAAATATTTGTTGGCCATTTATATGTTTTCACTGTGTCTGTTCTGGTCTTCTGCCCATTTTTTTAATTGGATTGTTTGTTTTTTGGGTGTTGAGTTGTGTGAGTTCTTTATATAGTTTGGATATTAACCCCTTGTCAGACCTGTTGTTTGCAAATATCAACCCCCAATTGGTTGGTTACTTTTTTGTTTTGTTAGCAGTTTCTTTTGCTGCAGAGGCTTTTTAGTTTGATATAATTCCATTCATTGATTTTTGCCTTTATTCCCCTTGCCTTTGGGATTAAATTTATAAAATATTCTCTAAGATCAAGGTCCATGAGTTTATGTTTTCTCCTATGTAAACATAAAAGAAAATTATTTTTGACAAAGAAGCAGAAAATACACAATAGAGAAAAAGAAGCCTCTTCAATAAATTGTGCTGGGAAAATTGGAAAGTCACATGCAAAAAGAATGAAACTAGATTATAGTTTGTCCCCATGTAAAAAAATTAATTCAAAATGGATCAAAGACCTAAAAATAAAATTGGAAACAATAAATTACATTGAAGAAACTTTTTAAATAAAGAAACTTTAAAATATGTTTTAGTGATTGAAATTATATATTTTATGTTATTCTACATAATAGAATTCTATAGACTACTATGTAATAGTATACTATCTAATAAAGAGATAATATGCAAATTGACTGTCACTCCAACACATAAGATGGTAATCCCCATGTGGACACATGATGGCTACCACAAGATGGCCCGTAGGAGAGAGCAATTTAGGGGTGGACCAGGCCTGCAGGGGAGGTCAGTTAGGGAGGACCAGGCCTACAGGGGAGTGGTAAGGGGATGATCAGGCTGGCAGGCAGATGCAGTTTGGGGCAATCAGGCACGCAGGCAGGCCAGTGGTTGGAAGGCAGCAGTCCTGGATTGTGAGAGGGATGATCCCAGTGGTTTGGGCCTAAATGGGGAGTTGGACATCCCTTGAGGGGTCCCAGATTGGGAAGGGTGCAGGCTGGGCTGAGGGAAAGCCCCACTCCATGCACAAATTTCATGCACCAGGCCTCTAGTTCTACATAATTCTACTATATGGACTACTATGAAGCTATTCCTCCTTCAGTGAAATAGTATTTTATGTCTAATATTGAATTATCTCTGACATATTTTGAAAAGTATAATAAAGCTACCTGTCAAACAACACATATATTATGATTCCATTTATGTAAAATGGGCACAGCGTTCTGTGTGTGCATATGCTTATATGTTTGAATGTACAGAAAAATATCTGAAAGTAAATTTACTTCATAAAGGTTTTCTAACAAGAAACAGTGAAATAAAGGTGGTGGTGAGGATCATGTGGGTGTGGTTGGAGTAGGGCTTTTACTTTCTATTCTATGCATTCTTTTAAATTTTAATTCATCACATTTAGTGTACTTTTTAAAGGACTATTTGAAAAGTGGTAGTTCAATAATACAGTAGCAGCTTATAATTGTTGCCATTCAAAGACATCTTTTAGTAGGAAAATAAACAAGAAAATTTTGGACATCGTGTAAAGCAGATAAGATCACTCTCTTATCTCAAATATCAGAGTATATTTTTGAGTTGTGTGATCAGATACGAGGCTAAGATCTCAATTTGGCATTTCAACTGTTTGTTTAACCTGAGTGTGCTGACTGCAGAAAAGGCTGCCTGGATGTTCTGAGAGGGATGAGGAAGGATCAGGGACACTCCCTCTCCATCTGCGCCAGAGCACAGAGCCACCAGAAGGACATCCTGGGGCAGCCAGGGTTCTGAGTCCTTTTGTGTACAGCAGCAGGAACTCAGGCTAGGGCTTCATTGTGTTTAGCCTGAAAGAGGAGAAAGAGTCATCAAATTGCCTGAGTAGAGGGAACATTTTTATTGAACCATCTTCCGGGCTAAATTAATTGAGCAATGGAACATGACAGTTCAATAGGTGAGCTTATCAAAAGAACACAACCCCCTAGGGCACAACCCCAGATGGGTGCCTAAGCTTTCTAAGGAAAGTGATTGCTTCATGATAAAATATAATTGCCCCCTATTGTTACATTGCCCTTTAATGAATCCCACCCAGCACCTAAATATGACAAATCGGAAGGGATGGCAGGCCAGAGGGTTGACAGCTACATCTGATGTTACACTATATGAGGCTACATAGCTTTGAAGAGAAGCTATCTTTTGTCTTATAAAATTAAAAAAAAATACTTTCTTGGTTGCCTCAGTAGGATTCTGACTAACACAAAGCTTGAAGATTGTTGCATTTTATTTTTAAATTATCTAAATACATTAATCTCATAAAAATAAACTGAAAAGATGTGTTTGTGAGAAAAACATGCGATATTAAATGAAAAGTGCTTTGTAATCTATTTAAGCATTCCTTTACTAATCTACCCAAAATATTAGTAATTATTAAAGAGCCAGACAAAATGACAGAAGCTGTCATCTAATGGAATCATGGTTTGTTTGTTTGTTTGTTGTTTGTTTTGCTATTTTATCAAATTTTTACAGAGAGGAAGGGTGAGGGATAGAAAGTTAGAAAAATTGATGAGAGAAAAACATCAATCAATCTGTTGCCTCCTGCATATTTCCCACTGGGGATGTGCCTGCAATCAAGGTACTTGCTCTTGACCGGAATCAAACCCAGGACCCTTCAGTCTGTAGGCCAATGCTCTATCCACTGAGCCAAACCAGTTAGGGCAGGAATCATGGTTTTTATTTGGTTCATAAAATATCTTAATTTTTAATATTTAAATAGCTACCTCTTTAATTAGCTAGGATGCTTCCAGCTGAAAGGAATTGAGTACTGTGTTCAAACTGGCTTAAACAATGGCATTTATTGCTTCACATGTCTGGAATCCAGAGGTAGGGCAAACTTCAAGGTTGATTTAATCTAATGTTTTCAGTGCTACTGTGTGTGTGTGTGTGTGTGTGTGTGTGTGTGTGTGTGTGATTCTCTAGACCAATGTTTCCCAAACTTTTGACATATGTGTACCCCTTCTATAATTTTTGTAATGCTGAGTACCCCTCGTCAAAAAAATGGATGTATTTTAATAACAATCAAAATATATTTATTTTTTTGGTACATACACAAAATAATAATAAATGAAAAATAAAATTATTCATAATAAAATATAAATAAAAGTTATATTATAAATAACATTGATTTGGATCAATTAGAAGGATGAAATTGACTGGACTCATGAGAATGTAGAATTAGGTGCAGCTAAGCATGGTGCAGTGCATATCCCCACCAAACTCCGGTGCAACGCTTACCCCCACCAAACTCTTCCTGTACCCCTGGGGGTATCCGTACCTCACTTTGGGAAACACTGCTCTAAACCAACACTATTCAATGAAACTTTCTCCAGTAATAGAAATGTTCTATATCAGCATAATACGGTGATAGCCACATGTGGCTCTTGAGCACTTAAAAAGTGCCACTGTAATTTAGAAACTGAGTTTTAATAACCACATATAGCAAGTGGCTAACGTATTGGGTAGCGCAATTCACACTATGACTCTTACACACAATGTGATAACATCATCTACAGGCTTGTGATGTGTTTTCTGCATCTAATCAGGCATGAAATCATTCATATCAAAGCAAGGAATAGTTATGAGAGTTTGCCCACAAGAAAAAAATATCTTCTTTTCATATTATATTGGCTAAAATTACATCAGAAGCCCATTCCTGAGTTGTTCACTGGCAAAAAGATGATATAATTATTAGTCCTCTTGAGTTCATTTCTGTTACACGAATAGAGTTGCCTTCCTATGGTGTCCATAGGCTGTGTGGTGACGGATGACACTGAACATGAGTGGTATTTGTAAAGCAGGAGGAAAAAGGAATTGGATACTGGGAGGGCAGCTCACCATATTCCTCCTCACTCTGTAAACTGCAGTCTGTACCACTGGTCAGAATGAGGCACATTTCTGTGCTCTGGTTTCTGCCACTGCCTCACTCCTAGCCTCCTTATCCTGCTGCTCCATCAAAGGTTACTCGGGAAAAGTTATCCTTAAAATGGTTACTAATAATAATTGCAAACTGTTCCTCTTCTATCTTTCTGTGGTCCCATTGTGTTCCCTAGGAGTGAAAAAGAAAACATCTGGGTCTGAACTTGCAAAAATCACCAACTTTGCATCACAGTCTCAGAAAGCTCCTGCTGTTTTGGTTTTGATGTTGCTGAACTTAGTTTCAAGCAGTTGTCCACCTTGCTATCTGTCAGCTCAAATATCTTGAGTGTATCTAAGTATAGGTGCCCTGCTTTGTGGTTCTATAACATTCTATTCTTTTCATATCTTAGCCATTTTTATACTCTATTGTTTTCTCTATTCATCTTCTTCTTGACTGAAAGCTTACTTGAATATCCCTAATGTCCTATCCTTAATATCACAGGCATGTAGAAGGCCATCAGTAAATATTTAGAATTAATAAATAATGCATGCTGAATAAATGAATTGCTTAATAAAGAATGCCTACACCCATTATATAAGATCACATAATATATATCATTTTAGTCCTAAAAAGTCATACATATGCACATACACATTCATATAGAAAGTTTATTAGTGACCTAATTTTGAAATATATTCTTTTGTAAATTAAAGATGGTTTTCTGGCTCAGTTAAAAAAAAAAAAGTTCCAAATTTTGGTTAATTAACATTAGCAAGACTTTCTTGGTATAGAAGTATTATGAAACTTTGATTTTTTTTAAGAGCTTAAACAATTTCATTTTCAGCATCTGTATGTGACAGAGCAGAATATTTCTTTCCAGATACTTTATCTCATGGGAAAGTCTGGAAATCCTTTAAAAAGTAGATGAGCCATTGCAGCAGACCTTGCAAAACCAGATATAAATGTTCTAGAGTGACACTTATACTGATTTTTTAATATTAGAGGCCCAGTGTATGAAATTTGTTCAGGGGGGGGGTCCCTCAGCCCTGCCTGCACCCACTCCAATCTGGGACCCCTCAAGAGGTATTTGACTGCCTGTTTAGGCCCCATCCTGCAGAAATGGGGCCTAAACCAGTAGTCATACATCCCTCTCGCAATCTGGGACTCCTGGCTCCTAAGCACTCTCCTGCCTGGCTGCCTGATTGCCCCAACTATTCTCCTACTGGCCTGATTGACACCTAACTGCTCCCCTACTGGCCTGATCACCCCCAACTTTCCTCTCCTGCAGTCCCAGTCACCCCCAACTGCCCTCTCTGTAGTCCTGATCACCTCTAACTGTCTTCCCCTACAGCCCATCTTGTGAGAATATATGGGTGGCTATCTTGTGATGACATGGGGGTGGCCATCTTGTGATGTGAGGGCATGAGGGTCAATTTGAATATTACCTCTTTATTATATAGGATAAGCATGCTTTTTCACAATGGTTTGCTTTATAATGGCAACAAAAAATAAACAGTCCTTAGTCACTCTGCATCATCAAGTAAAATATTTTCATTGTCACAATACAGAAAAACAAGCTGTGCTTCATTGTTACTCCTCATACATATCTGTTGGAATGTATGCAGCCCCGTATTCACAGAAGAAGAAAGCTAAAACCCTCAAAGCTTTCCCTCAGTGGAGGAAAAATTTATTTTTTTTCTTTTTTTTTTTTTTGTGTGTGTGTGTCCATCCTATCACATTTATTTATTTATTTTTATTAAAAATTTTAATGTTAACTTAACCATAGGTATTTATATTTCTTTTCTTATAGAAACATAACTGTAATCTCAAAGACTATTTTAGCCCTTTATTCCCAGAGAAAATAATTTGAAGGAACATTGAGGACAACTGAACATCTAGAAACATAACCAAGAAGACTTATATTTGGCCATAGAGTTCAGAAAAGGTGCTTATATAACAAATTTGATCTTCCCCCTATGGAAACCCATAGAGGAGCTACACTACAAATTTATAGGCATCTACTCTTGATTTATGGGATACACACACATATCTTGATGCTTAATAGGTATGTAAAAAATAGATAAGAAGTTTTTTTGCCAACATTTATATATCACAAACTACAATTTCAGCCCTGGATACATAATAATTAAAATATAGATTATTACCCAAAATAGTAATTTACAAAATGATATGAAGATTAGTTTGAATACTATATTATAAGGTAGCATGACTTTTATTAGTAAAAAGGGAAATCATTGAAAAAATGTCATTTACTTATAAAAATTAGTGCCTTTTATTAATAAAAGCATGTCTATTTATTTAATACCCAAGTACAATGTTACAGACACAGAAATATGGCTATCCATTAATAGGTCATGATATGGTAGCTGGAAAATCCATTATAGAATATTAATTTACACAATGTTAGGTAAAAGTGTGTACCAAGTGCACAGAGCAAGAATGCATTGTAATGACTAATCATGACTTTCAAGCTGGGAAAGAGGTGGTATTTTTGCATAGAACTTTAGGATAATGTGAGTTTGACAGGATTAAATAGATAAAAGAAGATTCATAAGGAATAACATTTATAAATGCATGAAGACACACTCCATGATACATTTAGGCTGTAAGGGAGATCTGTGCAGACAGAGAAAAATCTACTTGAAGAACATTGCCAGAGAACAAATCTGAAAAGATACTTGGGACAAGAATGTAAAGAGTTTTATATAATCTAAGCACCTTGAATTTATTCTATAGGGAATAAAATAGACTTTTTGCATCATGTGGCACATAATGTGTTCATTTAAAAAGATTTTTATAGCAAATAAAAGAAGTGAAAAATATGAAACAGGAAGAGATTGGATGAAGAGGATTAGCAATTAGGAAGTGACTTTGATACCATCAGAGAGAGGAGAAGCATTTTAGTGAAGGTATGATAGAGAGAATTAAGCTGAGGATACCAACTCAGGACATCTAGGGTATAAGCAGACTTTCTTGGAAATATGGGGTGGCAGTCATGAGAAAGGAGTCAAGGAAGGTTAAGGAAACTGGCTGAGTGGTAATGATTTCATGCTAGATAGGGAATACGGGAAAAATATACATATAGTTAAAGATAAAAGAAGTTTACTTTTAGACAGGCTAAGCCTGCCTTATCTGTGGGGCTCCAGAGGGAGTTGCTCAGTGGGCTGATGAAAAAATTGATCTAAAGCTCAGGAAGAGTTTAGAGGGAGAGATATAGAAACTGGGTTAATAGCTCTAAAGGTGATGGTTTATTCGATGACCGTGGATGAGACTTCCTGAAGAGAGCCTGTAAAATGAAAAGGGAGACCTGAAGTACAAACTACACTTATGGACTATACCCATCAAATAATTAAGTAATAAACAAAGAGTGACTGTAAAGTCTCCAAGAGGACAGTCAGAATGAGTAAGGTTTGCTTGTTTTTCAAAACTAAAAGGAGAGAAATCTGCAGGGCCAGCTATTATCAAGAAAATAAACCAGATTAAATAGAAGAAAAAAAGCCCCTGCATATAGTAGGTGAAGGGAGGCCATTAGTGACTTTTGTGATAGTTTTTCTGTTGGTGATAGAGACGGAAGCTGGAATACAATGAGTTAGATTGTGGATCGCTATTCTAAGGCTGACTGTAGGTAAAGGGAGAAGACAAGGGAAGGTGGGAATAGTCATGGGAATTCTGTGGATGTCATGACTATTCCTAATAATTAATGCTGAATTACAAAGCCTGAGCCAGAATGTCACTTTTAGCATTGTTATATGCTTCTAATTTCACCAATTATGTTAGCCTCTCTTTCACATCCTCAGTTGGCTAGTTGGAAATGAAAAATATCAAATGATCCCTGGCTGATGTGGCTCAGTGATAAAAATATTGGCCAGCACAATAAAGGTTTGATTTAGGGCATGGACCTGGGTTGCAAGTTCCATTCCCAGTTGGGGTGCATGCAGGAGGCAACCAATCAATGTGTCTCACATCTCTCTCTCTCTCTCTCTCTCTCTCTCTCTCTCTCTCTCTCTCTCTCTTTCTCTCTCTCTCCTCCTCCTCCTCCTCCTCTTCCTCTTCCTCCTCCTCCTCCTCGATCTCTCCCTTCTACTCTCTTTAAAAATCAATGAAAAAAATATCCTTGGGTAAAGATAAACAAAGAGAAAAAATCAAATTAATAAATACCTGCAGGTAATCTGGCTATTTAATATTTTAGCATTATACTCTATTGAATATGCATTGTCTATGGCAACATAAAAAATCACGTATTTGACAGTGGTATTGGGAAATAATTTATCAACAATAATTACCCAAAATCATTAGTGTAACTGTCACAGTCATAATATGAAAAAATGGGGTATGGTTTAATTCTGAAGAGACTTTATTTTGCCTTTCTTTTTCTCCCATTAGCTGGCTACATCATTTAATTACTGACACTACAATGTGGATACTCTCTGTGAGCTATGCCATAATTGCCTCCCAACTCCTTTGAGAATCAGTTATGGTTTTCCCTGAAATTAAAATTTAAACTAAAATGTGAAATAGATGGCTTCTGTATATGATCAAATCTTGTAGAATGTCTTTCTATTCCAGATACATCTGTCACCTCTGAAATGAAAATAGTTTATTTCCACTTGAACTTGCACTTACCTCCATTACATATTTTGAATCTACATTGGACTTTGTTGGGTTCTAAAAGTTCATTCTAGTTATGTGATTTTTAATATGAATGCCTGCTCACCCTGAAGATATTGATCTGATTTAGCCCTTCTATCCAACCACTTTCCAACATGAGTTAATGTAGGCCTGATGCATGGAGAAATTTTAACCCTAACCAAAGGAAGGACTTTTTAGCATATTTCTCACTGGTATACAATGGCTCTGAGACCTGAAGTGAATCTTATCCCATCATCTGAACCAAACTTCTAGGAATGGATTCAGTTTTATTTGCTGTTATTTCTGAGGCTACATACTTCCAGGAGCATGTGCAAGGTTATATTTTAACAAAGAAGTGGGGACCAAAGTTAAGAATAAATTTGCTGCCTGTTAACCTCAGGTGATGCCCACCACAGTTCACTATCTTGCTGCTCTTTTCTCAAAACTCTTTCTATTCATCCTTCTTAAGCAACTCAGTCCCCAGAACAAACCTACTGACATCCTTAATTTGGAAAAAGACTGAATCTTAGGTCTTGTGTTTCAACCTAAACTGCACTCATTTTAATTCCACTGAACTCCAAAGTATTGTTGTTCTCACTGAAAAAGTTAGTCTTTTGCAGTTTAACATTTTTATATGACAGTCATTTATCATAAGTTGGATGTCACATATTTTGTTATGTCACATAAATAAGCCTGATAACACCCTTACCCAATGGGGGGAAAACACACCTCTAGAAGCATGCAAGCATTTTTTTACACTTTAGTTTTTTACACATGCCTGGCTGAGCTCGCCGGTAGTGCAGCTGTCATGCACAGCTTCTCACATGGCTCCCAGTGACCCCCTCCCCCTAGTATCCATGCCCCTCTGTAATCTCCTCCTTCAGTTATGGGCTGGATTTAGTGATTTTCTTCTAATAAACAGAATATGGGAAACATGATGGACATCACTCCTGTGACAAGGCAGTAAAAGTCAGGCCTTCTGTTTTGCTAGCAGGCTCTCTTCCTATCTCTAAGGAGCAGAAGTTATAAAGAAGAGGCCCATTTATCTAGGAATAGCCAGTGAGAAATGGTGGTCCTTCTGCCAACAGCCATGAGAAACTGAGTTCTGTCACCAATGCAGGAATGAACTTGGAAGTGGTTTCTTCTTTAGTAGAGCCTTCCACTGAGACCTGAGACCTTGATGACAGCCTTATAAAAGACTGTGAAGCATAGCATGGGCCCATATTCATGGCCCACAGACTGTGTGATAGTCCTAGTGAATGTGGGTTGTTTTAAGCTATTAAAGTTTGAGGTAGTTTGTCAAATAGCAACAGAAAACTAATGCACCAACATTCATCCAAATGACAGTGATGCAGGAATTCCCAAATGCCTAGTGAAAAACACAGAGGAAAGCAAAATATATTTCTTAACCAGGCAGTGATCCTACACTTGATTCTTTAACAATAGTCTCATATCTTCATTCAATTCTTATTTACTTTTACTTCAGGGACCATTCAAAAATCACACTTTTCAGATTTTCCAGAAAATAAAAAGTAAATTAAAAAAATAATGGAAGTGGAAATTTCAAAATGCAGATAAATTCCCAGTGGCTAGTGAGTGCAATATGGAAAGAGGGATGAAAGAGATTTTGAGGTTAAATATTAATATAACTTAATTTTAATGTATGAATTATTGTAGTAAAAATGGTTTAAAATTCTCTGAGGTTAATATATATAACACACTAAGATCTTAATTTTAATCTTGTCTAATTAAAGTCTAAAATATAATTTAAAATAAATTCAATATAATGTTTCTAAGTAATTTGTAAATTAACTAAACTTTGAAAAGATTTATTGCAAAAGTGTTTGCATTGGCATTGAAAATAAACTATTTAGTTGGTGCTTTATATAGAAATCCATTCCTGAATGAAGCTAGATAAATGAAGTGTTGGTACATAGTAAACAGAATTCTGTTTGGAATAAGTAACTCTGTCCATTTCATACTTGCAAGAAAATTCAAACCATCCCAGAAAGAGGAGAAAATTACTTCTATGTGAAGACCTCCAATGAAGAGATTATTTCATTGGTTACACATTCCATGCCTTAATAAACATCACTGTCATAAAATTTTCATATTTAACATTAATCTCTTTAGCTTCACTTCAAGCCCAAATTCTTACATTCTCTGTGTTGAACAGATGGAAGACCGTTGGTTGCCAAGCTCTGTGAAGAAGCCTTAGGAGACCTGAAAACAAGTTTCATGTGCTGAAATTTTGCACATTTATTGATTCACAGCTCAGGGCTTTTAAAAATTATTATTACTGAATTTATTGAAGTGACATTGGTTAATAAAATTATATAGGCTTTAGGTTTACAATTCCATAATACATCACCTGTATATTGTATTGGTGTTCATTGTTTACCATTCCAAGTCAAGTCTTCTTCCATCAGCATTTATCCTTCTTTACCCTCTTCTACCTTGTCCCACACTCTTTCCCTCTGATAATCACCACAGTGTTTGTGTCTATGAATTTCAGGACTTCTACTTATTTATTTATTTTTTAAATATATTTTAATTGATTTCAGAGAAGAAGGGAGAGGGAAAGGGAGATAGAAACATCAATGATGAGAGAGAATAATTAATTGGCTGCCTCCTGCATGTCCCTTACTGAGGATTAAGCCCATAACCTGGACATGTACCCTTCCTAAGAATTGAATCATGACCTCCTGGTTTATGGGTTGATGACCAACCACTGAGCCATACAAGCTGGACTAGAGGTATTCTTTTATTGACCCTCATAGTATAGAGTCTTGAAAAATAGAAATCTTAAATACTTTTAAAGTTGTTTAAATGCCACTCATATGATAAGGGTCATATGGCTCTGAAGATCCCAAACCAATATATTCCAACTTCCATATGACATTTGTTCAAATATTTGGAAATCACTATCTAATTACCATTATTTTCTTCTATAGAATAAATATATTACCCTTCCTTCTACCTGTTCATCCTGTGTAACATGAACTTAAGATTTTTTATCTGGACCCATAACATTATTTCTCTGCTTTTTCAAACTCCAGTTTTCTTTTATAAGAATATAATCTTCATGCTCTTTTAGTGGGCTATGACCTTGATGAATAATAAAGATATATATTTCTGTCTATCTGTCACCAATTGTTTTTTCTACATTATTTTCAGAACCTGATATTATAAAAGAGCTAAAATGTCGTTTTTTATTTTTAAATACAAAATTTATATTATATTGAATATTCCTTTCAAAATATACATTCATACCTATGATTTTAATACTACCTTGATACCTACTTCTGCTCCTCTTAGTTGTCATATATGGGAATTAGAAATAAAGAGAGTAAGACAGAGGAAGTGATACAGAGAAAAGTGAAGCTAGCTATAGGCAGAAAAGCTGAGAGAAAAGAAAGCAAATGGAAAAAGTAAAGAGAAGCTGACAAATAAAAAAATATATGAACAGAGAAAATGAAAATGAATGGACTGTGAGAGGAATAATGAATTATAAGAAACTGTATGCCCCCAATTAATTAAAATCTTGAAAATAAGAAAATGCACACCTTGTTAAGACTTTCAAAAATAGGTGCTTATGTGGCTGTGTTATGTTCCAGGTTTTGATGTTAAGAAGAATTTTAATATCACTTGAACACTCTAGACTGCACTATCAATGCAAGAATAATTGATGAGTGTGCTGCTATTGCCATGCCTTACTAGTCATCTAAATGTATGCACAATAACTTATTATGCTAATAGGATGTAAATGAGCCCATTGTGACTAAAAGACAAGAGTGTCTGGATGACTCAGTGCTATCACATCTACTAGGGCAGGCAGTTAACAAAAAAGCAGCATTAACCACTGAGAGTGTGATATAAAAGAGGCCAGGCTGATGGTGATTTGACTGCTCTGAATGCTGTTCAAGCTGGAGCTCTTTTTCAAATGCAATTCTATGTTGCATAAACCTACGGTTAATTTCTCTTTTCCCATCAAGATCCAAATCACACATAATATAATTGCCTTTGTAAGTGGACAATCCATCATGATTAATGATGCAGAGATGAACCAAATGGCTAAAGGTGTGATGCACTTAACTTTTACAGAATGAACGAAAAGAGCATCTCACTTTTTCACAACATATAATAAGTTTCTAATAGGTAGAAATTTTTTGAATTCTTAACACAGTTCAGTTTTACAGATGACCAATATACCCTGGCCATCTTTAACTTAAAAATATATTGAATTTCAGCAACATATATTAATTCAACATATATTTTTCTACTGCACATTGTCAGGGTCATGTCTTCATAACTTCTTTTGTATTTTTAATGGCAAATTCTTGTAAAACTTGAAATAATGTGATCTGATCATTATTTTGACACGAGATCAAGGACAACATACGTATGTTATTGCTGTCTAAGTCAAACTTCTTATCCATCACCCAAGTTGATATAATATTAAGATAAGGCTTAGATTTGGTGTAATATAGATCTCATATAAGTATATAGAAGTTAAATATAAGTTATAATTATGTGTGAAATTGTGTGAAAGCATTACAAAATGGAGTGAAGGCCGGTACTCCATCTGACACCCTAGCATGTAAACTTGAGTGGTGACAGGGCGAAGCACGGACTGCACACAGACTGAAGACCTGGGAGCACAGCCGGCTGCGAACTACAGATAAGGACAGAAGGTCCACCACACCCTGAAATATGGACAGGCCAGCCCTGAAATATGGACAGGCCATCCCTGAACATAAGGGCTATATAAACTGAGATGTTGAGAGCTTCACTTAGGTGACCACGCCTCCAACCGGACCACGTCTCTTCGTCTGTCTGATCTTCACTTCACAGTCTGTGACGCATCCGTTGCTGAGCCTGGAAGCCACCGAGCAAGGTAATAAAATTGTGTCTCACTCCAATCTCATTTCTATCTCTATTTGTCTCTGTGTGTGGGTCCGACCAAGGAAAACAAGTTGGCGGCTTAGGAGTTTTAGCTTGTAGAACTCAGACTCAGACTAAGCTAGTTACCTGACTGACCTGCATGTTCCGAGCCTTGGTTGCGTAAAACTAGAACACAAGTTCAGACCCCAAAGTGTCTGAGTTCAAATCTGAGCTCTGCCTCATAACACTATAATTGGTAGCCACTTCCCCGTCTAAAAAATGGGGATAATTAATATTCTTTCTTTTCAGTTTAGTTGTGAGTGTTAATAGCTGCAGCATGGCACTTAGTAGGTATTTGATTCATTGTAACCATTCATATTAACAACTAAAAGTGTTCATTCCTTTTATGATTTGAGGATAGAGAGGAGGAAATGGGTGGAGAATGGTGCTGGCAGATCTATTTTCAGCACAGGAATCAACTGAAGTTAATGTGGAAGAGGAAAAAACTTACCATCTCTCAGGAAAAGTATCTGTATAGAGAGGAATTCTTAATATCCATACATTAAAAAGGAAGCATTTATTGTGTTCAAGTATGGAATTGCCTATATTTCAGACTCTAGACAGTCCAAGAAAGTTTTTCTTGTTTACTCAAGAATTGTGGCCTTTTAAAAATAATCCAAGAAATAAAACTAACTTTTAGCCTTTCCTGAATATCTCACATAATATTTGCATAGGCAAAAATCAGTTTACTCAACCCTTAAGTAATTGCTTTCCTCTTGAAGAGCTTAGAAGTCACTCATTAAAAAATACAGAATTTTAAAAACATTTTAGCTCTCATAATTTAAATATGTAGATTAGAAATAAGCAAAGATTTTATGGAAGGTTTTATCCTTGACAGGTGGCACAGATATTTATTCATGTAAGTACTGATTTATTCAAGATGTTCTACTTTGAAGGTTTGTTAATAATTATGTTCTACTCTGTATGAGTAAATTATTGCTTTATGTATGAGAGTTTCAGTTGTACTTTCTTATACTAGTGTCTTCATTTGAACAAAATAATCTACAACTACCAAGCATATTCTGTAATTTGATCACCAAACCGAGTCATACAACTGGGCCACGCATTTGATTTATCTCCATAAACCAAATCTGCTTTGAAAGATAAGTAAGTACCAATTCTAAGGCTATTTAGAAGTGTGCAATATGTTTTGGAACATATTCTGAAGATGATAAATTAAAAAACATTTTGAACAATGAAAATGCAATAGAAATGAATCCCCTCCAAAATGAAAATTTTGAAGGGGATGATGCTTGTTTCAATTAATATGCTTTTTAAAGTCAATCTCCTTTATACTCATAGTTTCTATTGGATTGGCGAGAACTTTTTTCACAGCCTTGATCTCTCTAACTTTTTAGGCCACTTAGGGTTTTTCAAGATGCTCTGCTCTTGTTGTTTTGAAGCAAACATTGAGGATAAAGAAGCCTGATAGAGTAGAGGTAGGATGAGGCATGGGATTGGGATCTGGTCACAGGGTTCTTCCATTCTACTGCTATCGATCTTCTGCCTGGCTTTGGGTATAGCCTTTATACCACTGCCAAATAATTTGGGGGTGGACTGGCATAATCTCTGACCACAAATATAGTTGTAATTTGCTCCTTTAAGACTAGGATATTTTATTCTGGCTTTTCTGGTTTTCTAAAAGTTTTATGAGGTGGCAGAATTTAGGCAACAAGGTTAGTTTCTATTGCTTGAATTACTTTTATTTCCCAAAATAAAGTTCAAAACAAAACCTTAAACTTGACCTTCATCTTTGTGGTCTGAATATTCCTCCTCTTCCTCCTTCATCTCCTTCATTTTTTTATTAAGTTATAATTGACATATAACATTATATTAATTTTCAGTGGACAACATAATCATTTAACATTTGTATATATTGTGACATAATTACCACAATAAGGCTACTTAATAACCATAAAAACACACAGTTGATTTTTTTCCCTCCTACTTGTTCTTACTTTCTCTGTCTTTAGAATTTTGTCACATGGCCATAGCTAGTTGTAAGAGAAAAGTGAGTATTTAGATTCTCCAAACAATAAATCAGAATTCTATTAGCAAGAAAGAATGGAATGGATGTTGAGCAAACTGAGTGTGATGTACATATTATGTCCGTTATGTTGTAATTATTTTTACTCATCTCTTACTTGAATCAGAAGCCATGACTTAGTGCCTAGAATAATAGTAAGTGTTCAGGAAATGCCATATGCTTTTTTCCTTCTGACATACTTACAAAGCTTAACAGTCAGTAAAGATAATTCAGAGAAAACAAGCTAAAACATTGTGCTTGTTTAGAAAAATATTTGTTGATTGATTCTACCTTGCTTAATGTCTATTATTTAGCTTCATGGGACCGCTATAAAACTCAGCCAAACCATTCATAAAGTTAGAATAGACTTTTATATAGAGGCTGAGTGCACAACAATCATGCACTTGGATGGGGGAGGGAGTCCCCTTAGCCCGGCCTGTGCCCTTTAATCAGTCCAGGAGTCCTCGTGGGGTTGTTCAACTGATGGTTTAGTACTGCTGTGGAGGCAGGAGAGGTTCCCACCACCTCCACTGTGCTTGCCAGCCATCAGCCTAGCTTGTGGCTGAGTGGTTCTCCCCCTGTGGGAGCTCACTGACCACCTGGGATCAGCTCCTGTATTGAGCATCTGTCCCCTGGTGGTCAGTGCGCATCATAGTGACTGTTTGTTCTGCTGCTTGGTCATTTTACATATCACCCTTTTATTATGTGCTAGAGGCCTGATGCACAAAAATTCTTGGAAAAGTAGGCCTTCCTTCTCCAGGCTGCCAGCACCAGCTTCCCTCCGGGACCCAGGTTGGCTTCCTTGGGTTGCCTGCAGGCACCCAGGACCCTGACTGGCTTCCCCCCTGGCCACCCATGTGCACCAGGGACCCAGGCTGGCTTCCCTCCAGCCCTGGCTTCGTCAGGAAAGACATCCTGTCTAATTAGCATATTACCCTTTTATTATATAGAATCATTTTTTAATTCTTTTTTGTTTCAAGTATTACATATTAAAGTATTACCTATGTCTCCTTTTTCTCCCATTGACCTCTCCTGGGCCACCCCTATCCCCCAGCACATGCCCCAAACTCCCTAGTGTCTGTGTCATTGGTTATGCTTATATGCATGCATATAAGTCCTTTGGTTGATCTCTTACCCTCCCCACCTGTTTTTCCTCTGAAGTTTGATTGTCTGTCTGATGTTTCTCTGTCTCTGGACCTATTTCTTTTAATATTTATTTTTGTTGATTTCAGAGAGAAAGGGAGAAGGATAGAGGGATAGAAACATCAATGAGGAGAATCATTGATCGGCTGCCTCCTGCACACTCCACACTGGGAATCAAGCCCGCAACCCAGGCATGTGGCCCTTGCCTGGAATAGAACCTCAGACCTTTCAGTCCACAGGTCGACACTCTACCCACTTAGCCAAACCAGCTAAGGTTGGGTCTATTTTTATTCATCAATTTATGTTGCTAATTATATTCTGCAAATGAATGAGATCATGTGATATTTGTCTTTCTCCAACTGGCTTATTTCGTTTTGTATAATGCTCTCCATGTCTATCCATTTTGTTGTGATTGGTAAGAGCTCTTTCTTTTTACAATAGCATAGTATTTCATTGTGGAGGTGTACCATCGTTTTTTAATCCACTCATCTGCTGTAGGGGATTTAGGCTGTTTCCAAATCTTAGGTATTGTAAATTGTGCTACTATGAACATAGGGGTACATAAGCCCTTTTTGACTGGTGTTTCTGATTTCTTGGAATATATTCCTAGAAGTGGGATTACAGAGTCAAATGGGAGTTCCATTTTTTAACTTTTTGAGGAAACTCCATATGTTTTCCATGGCGACTGTAGCAGCCTGCACTCCCACTAGCAGTGCACAAAGGTTCCTTTTTCTCTACATCCTCTCCAGTACTTGTCATTTGTTGATTTTCTGATGATATCCATTCAGACTGGTATGAGATGGTACCTCATTGTAATTTTGATTTGCATCTCTCAGATAATTATTGACTTTGAGCATGTTTTCATATGTTTCTTGGCCTTCAGTATATCCATTATTGAAAAGTGTCTATTTAAGTCCTTTGCCCATTTTTTTATTGAATTGTTTATCTTCCTTTGGTTAAATTGTTTGAGTTCCCTATAAATTTTGGAGATTAGGCCCTTAACATTGGCAAATATATTATCCCATGCAGTCGGCTTTCTTGTTGTTTTGTTGAGGTTTCTTTTACTGTGCAGAAGCTTTTTATTTTGATGTAGTCCCATTTGTTTATTTTCTCCTTAGTCTCTATTGCCCTAGGAGCTGTTATGGGTAAATATATAGCTACAAAATATATCTAAACCATCATTTTTAATAATCCTAAGTAACTGACTATAAGTAATAAAAATGAATAGTAGCTGATGCATTTCAGTGTGCAAAAGAAAGAATGAGCAAGACACCAAAAGTGAGAGGACTAGCAGTATTGTAAACAATATCTTTACACATCTACTTTCTAGAAGATTAGACAACATATATAGATAAGAATACATGTTTCAAATTATGCATTCATAGACAAACCACTTATCTAGGACCCTCATGTGTGTAAAGACAGAGATGCCAAAAGAAAATGGCAGTACATTAAAACAAATATCTAGAAATTCAAATTTTACCACCCACCACTGCCTCTAATTATGGGAACAATTAAGTAAAAAGTCTCTTATTTTCTATATGACATTCCTCTGGGAAAATCACAAAATTGAGGCAGATCTACAAGGAGTACTAGTCCTGCTTAGCACTCACTGGTGACAGAATTATGACTTAAACTGAATTTCATTGGGAGCCTGATACTTAGTAGGCAACAGAATTATCAACTTTTTCCTTTCCATTAATATTTACCAAAGGAGAAAAAAATGTGTTATTTCACTCTATCTGGAGATCTATTTTCTCACCAATTGACATTTATAAAGCAATTAATTAAGGCACATAGTAGTTTTGTTAAATTTTTATGGCTTTTTTCCCCTTGTGGTTGAGTAGTTAATGATAAAAAATATATTTTTATTTTACCCAAAGATAAATATGCTTGAAAATATTTTTTTAATTTACTTCAGTTAGATAATATCCCTAAATGAGCTTGGTTTGATGAGGATTTTTTAAAATTATAATATGTTTCTGCCCCCTAGGACATAATAAATAAGAAGATGAAAGCCAAACAATCTTCTGGTTTAGCTCCTGAAGGCTAGCAGACATCTAGAAATTAATTCTTTAATATTCATTTTGGTATTGCCTGGGAATATCTGCTGAGCATGACACTCTTTAGATCTTGACACTACTTTTACAAGAGCAGGAAAGACAGAAAGAGACTCAGAGAGAAGGAGGATAGAATAGGGGAACTGACTTAACCCTCTACTAGCCAAAGCCCAATGTCAAAATATTTGACAATATGTAGAATTGTCCTGGCAAAGAGTCACCAAAGAATGGGAATCCCATGAAAAGTAGAAGAGTAGCTTAACAGTTGGCAGTGACTAGTGAAGACAGTGGGTCAGGTGATACTTAGATACTTATGTCAGGAACAAGGTCCTAATCAGTGGACCATGATCTCATTCATTAGCATGTTCACCTGAGACCTATCCATGGTAACAGGTATAAAGAAAGTTACCTGAATGAAAACTTAGGCAAGAAACCATAGATCAAGAGTAGTTATGAGATCTAAAGTACCAGGTATAAATTCATTTTTGAAACCAGGAAAGAATATAAGTGATCTGACCATGCAAAAGGTGATAGAACTGTCAAACATACTCTGTACTTCCCCATGCCAAAATAAACATACAAATCATGCTTTTAAAAAAAATGTATTTTTATTGATTTCAGTGAGGAAAGGAGAGAGAGATAGAAACTTCAATGATGAGAGAGAATCCTTGATAGGTGCCTCTTGCACATTCTACACTGGAGATTGAGCCCACAACCTTGGCATGGTTGGATGAAAGCCAGAATTCCCTTATTAGGAATTGAGTCATGACTTACTGGTTCAAAGATCAACACTCAACCACTGAGCCACCAGCTGGGCATATAAATAATGCTTTTTACTTGGTCGTCATTCCTTCTTGAACTACTATCATTTTTGTTCTTTGTCTCTTCTCCAAACTTCTCAAATCACTGAATTCTGTGATTTTGACTTGATTTGTACTCACCAATAGCATTTGCAGAATCTGAGGAAGGTAAAGTAAGTAGTCAGAGAGCATTGCCTGCTGATACCATGGAAGCTATGATATGATGCTCTCAGAAGGGCTTCCTTTAAGGAATTCATGGAAGTACTCATGAGAATCAACTTGGAACATGATCTAAGCTTTGAAAGCATGGATGTCAGGTCACTATCAGCAAGTAAGACTTTTACAGTCTCTTTCTCCCTTCTCTCGTTCATATCCTAGGTGAAGACAGAAAGGAGGAAGTTAAGTGCAAAATGGATAAATTTCAGAAATCCAATGCAATCTGGGGAGAGAAGGAGCTCTGAGGTTGGATGAAAGCCAGAATTTGAGTATTACCTATACTACTTATTGTATATAGTGCACTGAAACTATTCTTGGGGGGGAGGGGGGTGATAAAAGGCATTTTTAGTACCAAAGAATGATCTAGAGAAAGAGCTGTTGATTTCATCCAACAGGTGGGAAAATAACTCACTGTAGAAGTTTTAAGAGAAAGTGAGAAAAAAAATACAGTGATTTCTGCTTGCAAACAATGAAGTCTGGCATTTGATGTGAGTGTCTACACTAATGACTCTCACTATCTTCAGCTCTGCCTCTCTCTTAAAACTCATGTTTCTAGCTCCTTGTTGAATATCTTCACCTTTTAGTCTCTATATTTACAAGCACCATAAACTAGCATATTTAAAACCACATTCTTTATAAAGCATGGTTATTTTTTTATATTCCTTCTCAATCATAAGAACATGATAATTCATCAAGCCTAGCATGCTAGCAGTCTCAAATCAATTTGACTCCTACTTCTCCCATAGTCCTGATATTCTATCCAAATACTCTTTTTATCTACTAAACAAATTTCACTTCAAACCCTCTTTCATCTTTGTCTCAAACCCATTAAATTCTACTCATCAAGAGCATTTGCCTAGACTTTTGAAGTGCTCCTATTTATCTTTCTACCTTTAATCTCATATTTTAATATCTTCTAAACTCTCTCTTTAGTTTCATCTTTCTGAAGCAAATAGATAATTATATCCTTCTTTGTCTATGCATTTTGCATAAGGTCTTCCCTCAACTAGAATAATTTGTTTATTTATTTATTTGTTTAGCTAGAGACTTTATTCAATAGTCCTCCTCAGTTTCTCTGTCAAAAAAAGGTTAGTCCCTAACTCTTAATTGATCACATCACTTTGTGTGAACACCTATTATAACAGGATTCACACTGAATTGTAGTTAAACATTATTACTAGCCTTCCCTCCTCCAAAGGTGGGCTCCTGGTGTGACTGGGGAAAAAAAGTCTTTTCAGTCATTTTTGTTGTTCCAGTGTCTGGTTATTGGATAAATAAAACTGATGATGGGCTATCATATTTACTACTAGACATTCTTACTCCACTTTGGCTCAAACATGGGTTAGCCTTAAGATTTGGAGGTGAAGTTGAATCTTTGTATTTTATCTGTTGAACTCTTTAAGGAATAGGTAAGTGAGGGAGATGTGGGAGGCAGACTGGTCATAATAGATATTGGGATTCAGCAAAACTAAAAGCTATTTATTCATTTTTGTTTTATTTTTCTCCTTCCAGTATTTTATTCTTTGGTTACATAAAACTAGAATTATTAGTTTAGCACATGGTCAGCAAACTGTGGCTTACGAGCCACATGCATCTCTTTGGCCCCTTGAGTGTGGCTCTTCCACAAAATACCACAGCCTGGGCGAGTCTATTTTGAAGAAGTAGTGTTAGGAGAAGTGAAAGTTTAAAAAATTTGGCTCTCAAAAGAAATTTCAATCATTGTACTGTTGATATTTGGTTCTGTTGACTAATGAATCTGCTGACCACTGGTTTAGCACATTGTTATACAATCATTATAATTCACCATTGTTCATTTGATTGTTCAAATATCTGTACAGCTTATGAATAGAAATCACTTGCATTATAACTTCATTGCATTGCTTTAGTATTTATTCAGTTCTTGAGAATACCAAGGAATGAAGTTTTACCTGAATGCTCAAAACTATTAAGCAGCCTGCTTGGACTGAGAACCTGAGTACAAGTAGGTATTAAAATTGAACAAGGACTGCACCAAGAGAAGATCTACCACAAAATGCAATGATTATGCTTTTCATCCAAGCAAAAGTGTAATTGATTTTAATAGTAACTCTTATTGCTTTCATTTAGGATATGTATTTTTAATCCTCACCTAAGGATATGTTTTTAGAGAGAGTGGAAGGAAGAGAGAGGGAGAGAGAGATAGAAAGAAAGAAACATTGATGTGAGAGAGAGAGACATTGATTGATTGCCTCCCATATACTCCTCTCACCTGCAACCTAGGGATGTGGCCTTGACTAGGAATCAAACTCACAACCCCTCAGTGCTCAAGCCAATGCTCTAATCACTGATCCATACCAGCTAGGGTTGGGGTATCTTTATAAGGAAAAATTACTGATTTTTTTTTTTTGCTACAGCTGGCATCTATGAATGAACTATTATATTTGGGAAAAGAGCAAGAAAGAGATTGTTTGCTTTATATCTACTTACATATCTTACATATAAGGAATTTTAATGAATATATGGATTCATGCTTAAATAATTATGCATAACACTAGGGAGTATCCCGAAATATAATTTCTGATAAATGTATCAATTATTGTTTCTATGAATTTCCATCAGAATTATGAAATTTCATCTAACATTCTATTAGAAAATATATCTCCATATAGCATGTGATGGAAACAATTGTTGATGCAAGAAGGAACGTGCATGGCACTATATCCTATGCATAATACTGTTTCAAATTGCTATAGGTATAAGATTAGATAATAAGTGTAACCTAGTAAGTTATATATACTTAATACTAATAATTTCACTTATACACATAAGCTAGGAAAGAACAGAGATTCTGTTTCTTCGTTTCCCCCAAATGCCTAGTTCTATGTTAAGGAAAACACGTATGAAATAACTGATGGTGTAATAAAATTTTGTAACACTTTTATAAAGCATAGACAGAGTCTTGTTCCTCTCCTGGTCATTATAATTACCTTTGCCTTCATCTTCTATTACTGTGGTGACATCACCATTACCTTTTGGAATAGGTGACTGTTGTCTCTTGTCATTCTAGAGGCCCTTTCCTATGACCACTCCTCTTTTTAAGCAATACATGGAGACCCATGAGCAGCATGGCATTCACAATTCAAGATCTCAAGACAATCAGTTCCATTTGCCTGATTCACTTGATAATAAAGTAATTAAAATAGAAAATGACCATATTAGTCAACCAACAATAATATGTATCTTTAGGTTTAATAATTGGTGTGAGTCTTAACTTTCTATGAACCACCTTCTTACCTCTATATCTCTTTTTCTTTATTTCTTTCCATTTCCTATTTTCCCTTAATTGCTTTTTTTCTTGTGTTTTTTAAAATTATTTTTTGTATAAAATATCCACACATTTTATCCACTAAAATCATCATATCTGGGGATTTTTGCACAAACCATGCCTAAAACAATTCAGCACCAGAAGTAATCAGAAATAATACTTTCAAAGTTATCAAATGTAGAACAAAGATGAATGGATATGAAAACATGTCAAAATACTTCAAGATGTATATAACTTTTTTTTAAAAGGCCCTACCAGGAAGATACATAGGGACTACTCTACAATGTGTTGCTTTTTAATGACATTGAATATTTTAGTATTTGTTTTATTGATTTAATTGCAATTATCATGTTAGTACTGCCCTTAAGCAAAGCTGTAAAAATAATCACTGGCATTTTCTATTATGTATTCTGTGCTTCTCACCTTCTACCACTTTCTGCTTATATCCATTATTTCTTAGAATCTCACCTTTTGCACCAGAACCAGGCCTGGCCTCCCACACTGCTCTCTATGCTATAAAATTTAATTCATTTTAGTGTGTTTAATTCTTTCATTTACTTTTAGTAGTCTTAGTAATTAATATAAATAGATCAGGAATCTCCAAAACAAGTAAATACATGGACCAGTATGTAATATTATAGAAAAGTAAAAAAGGTATAAGACAACTTTGAATGGTGTGGACTGAGGCAAACTGGAGACTCCAGCCATGTCTGAAATGAAAAGCCATTATTTAGCTCTAGCTAATGGTATCATCTGCAAATGAAGAGCTGGTGTTGTAAGATATTTAGATTTTTTTAAATGCCAGATATGTGGGTTTTCGTGAGAAAATTCTAGTCCTTTTATAACACTCTGCAGGTATAAAACAAAATCTAGCTACAGTCAGAATTTGGACTAAGTGTTACTTAGCTTGTCACTTCTGTGATAAATGATTGTCGAATAAAGAGATAATGGTTAATGGTTGTTTAATCTTTCTCTTCAGATGCACTCAGTTTAAGGAGAGAGACTAACACTTAAAAATAATTACAGCTTTGTGATGTGTGATGAAAATTGTAGAGGCACAGGATCAAGGTAGCCCTGAATGAAAGAATGGGACATTTACCAGAGTGCATCTTAGAGAAGGCAAGTTTAGATTAACGGAAAGTATTTGCAGGGGACAGGAGAGAAAGGGAATTTCAATCAGACAGTTGCATGTGGGAAGAGACAGAAAAGGAAATACAACTTGTTTGAGGTTATTTCTCTAAAGTAGTGGAATTGGAAATTCTAGGCATTAGATTTGGTTTCTGAGGGAGATTATATTAGGACAGGGTGGCCTCTTGCATTCTTCAGTAATTTCAAAACACAAACCCTTCTTTATTTTTCTCTATTTTCCTCTCTAGGTGATTTTGATATGATATTGCTACTATTTAAATAAAATTATAATCATCACATAATTTTACCACAATTTTATGGTCATAGAAGTTAAATATTTATATTTGGGAGATGGCAAGGTTACTCTTAGCAGATATTTTATGTGAAGACATTCTTCTTATTCCAACATTTTTAATGTTTAGAAAAGCATATTAATCTTCCCTACAAGTTCAAGTGAGATAATTAAACATGTGGTTATCTCAGTCATAGGGAACACACATCTGTGGATATGTAGTCAGCCAAGTTGGAATCCCTTCAAAGTCTTCATTCAAAACTATTTACATTGATGAATGGCTCATTCCCCCTATAGAACTGACTGCACAGACTAAGGGGATCTATAAATACAAAAACCCAGATGAAATCATGTCACAGCATGTATCATATCCGGAATAATATATACAAGTAAAAAACATTGTGAAAATAATTAATGCAGGTGGAAGCCACCTATGTTAATAAAGAATGGGTGCAGAGATAAAAGCATAGAGGGATAAATAAATTTGAAGTAGGTATTTTCAGCCAATTGTTCATTGATCATAAAATGATTAATATATATATATATATATATATATATATATATATATATAGTATACATAGAATCCTATTCCAATTCAAAGAAGCTGTTGCCAGAGTATATAAACATGTCATGAAGCAAAACAAGATTTACCTTTCACCCGTAGCCTCCAGTAGTCAGTGTTTAGCAATTTGCAGGTTGTTTTCAGGCACTATTTATAACATATTCTATGAAGGATGACCTTGACTAATGATACTGACCTAATTATATCATATACCTATTTGCAAGTAACATCAGTTTTAGTCCATCTGCTTATTTTTCTGTCTTTTCTACCACATTCTTCTTTTATGGATGTATTAGAGGCCCGGTGCACGAATTTGGACACTTGTGTGTTGGGGGGGTTGGATGTCCCTCAACCCACCCTGCATCCTCTCGCACTCCGGGAGCCCTCAAGTGATATCCAACTGATGGCTTAGGCCTAGGGAGTGGGCCTAAGCCATCAGTCAGAATCCTTAATGCTGCCCTGGAGGCAGGAGAGGCTCCCACCACTGCCACTGTGCTCGCCAGCCATGAACCCAGCTTCTGGCTAAACAAACCAGCTCCTACACTGAGCATCTGCCTCCTGGTGGTCAGTGCACATCATAGTGACTAGTATTTTCACTGTTCGGGGATTTGCATATTAGCCTTTTATTATATAGAATTACTTTAACTAGTGGACTTCTATTTTGTTTGGATTTTATTCATGGCATTTCCAGCTTATAGATTGATTAGCTTTTCCAATTTTTGACCATATCCAAGAATGATGATCAATATTTGCTGATCAGAATTGAGTGGACAGCACCAGATAAGAGAAACAAATGCATATTTATTGATGTTTCTTTGCTGTAGAAACTGTTTTTAAGGTGTCAAGTGATTTGTATATGTGGATATGTGTCTCTGGGCACACAATGGTATAATCAATATGTCCTATTAGAGTAAAACTCCTAACACTGAATGGTGTCAGCTAGTTTATGTTGGAAAGAAAGTGATAGCACCATTGTGCTGTTAAGATATGTATGTATTGATCTAAATGATGATGGTCTGCACTGTACCAATATTTTATAGATGGAACCTTTTGAATCAGCTTTCTTTAAGCTTCATCCTTATGTAAATAATTACATGAGGGTCAATTGAGGAGACCTGTGTGGCCTGATAGAAAAAAATTGCCCAGAGATTATTTGTTTTATTTTTTATTTATCTGTTATTCCAAGATTGCCTCACTTATTGAATTTCATAGTTTTTAGTTAAGTATAAATGTCAGGAACAGGAGTAGCAGAACTAAATTCTGAGAGCCAAAAAAGGAAATAAAATAAAAATAGCAGAATTTGAAAATGGAATATATATCATAAAACTCAGGGTATTACTGTTAATTTTTCAATAACTTGAAAACATTTTTCTTTTAGTGAAGACCCATAAAAATAGTTCCTAGACTAGGACAGAGGAAGAATATGGCATTTTCTTGGTATCCTCCATTTCAGTCAAGACAAATATTCTACTTTAGTTAATCAATAAAATTCATGTTTACATTTAAATGTTTTCTGAGCACTTTAACATTGCCAGAGTGAATTTTCATTTCATATCTCTAATTCAAATGAAATTTAAGTTGAGAAGTTAATATAGAACTGTCATTTTAACAAACACGAGAGAGGAAGAATGTAGCTTGACATTGATTTTTACAAATGTAAGGTATTCTTTCCTCTTTTAAATCCCAGAGAAGATTTTATTCAAATTCCAGACATTTGAATAAATCCTAGGTATATTCAGGTAGAAGAAGTCCATTTCCCACCAACCCATCTCTGAGTCAAATACTACCAGTTAAATAATCTAACTTTGTGTATTTATATTCTTTTAGTTTTTGTATCCTAAAATTAATACTAGTTTAGTGCGTATAGTTTTATTGCTGTGCATTTTTGTTTTGACAATATAATCAATGGATAAAGGAATAGGTGCATCAGAACTTTTAACATTGATTATTCCAGTTTTAGTGTAAATTGCATTAGAAATAGATCTCAAACTGCTATATGGAATATTTGGAGCCACAGGTGGTACTTCTCAAATTGTGAATAGTCTGATGCTACTGCTGGAATTGAAACTTGGAAAAGTGATTTTGCAAATGATCATCTAGAATGAAACTGAATGTCAAAGTCACTTTAAGTATGTAACGTGTTATTTTTTTAACAGAATTGAGTGTGTAGCATATGATATGTGAAGTAAATGTTTACAAAAGAAATCAATGGATTCTTTATTTCAATTTTTATTATGAAAATAAATCTGAGATCAGATTTTTTTTCATAATAAAAATTGAAATAAAGTATCCATTGATTTCTTTTGTCAAATCCTTAATTCCAAAGGTCAATTTTTCTACCACCATTATTATATACTAGCGGCCCGACACATGAAAATTCCTGCAAGAGTAGACCTTCCTTTCCCTAGTTGCTAGCACCGGCTTCCCTCTGGCACCCGGGACCCGGGCTTCCCTCCTCCAGCCTCTGGCAGGCACCTGGGACCCAGGCTGTTTCCCTCCTCTGGCCACCCGCATGCACCCAGGACCGGGTTGGCTTCCCTCCAGACCTGGTTTGGTCAGGAAGGACATCCAGAATGATGTCCGGAAGACATCCAGTCTAATTAACATTTTTATTATTATTATAGATAGTTCTAGTGATGCTTGAGCTGGCATCTTACTGTTGATTTATTTTGTTTTAAAACTTTTATTATTTTCTTTGGGATACCAAGTTCAGTATTCCTTCAAGTCATTTTTAGATGGTCTTATGTTTTTTGTACCTGATTTGCCTTACTTTGTGGATTTTCTTGTTTTGCTCTCTTAGCCAATTGTACCATTAAAAATGCCATCCTTTCCCCCTTACCCACAATGACCTCTTTTGCTTTGCCAGTTAGCCATGCAAGGATTTTGTTTGAGCACCTGGGTTTCTTGATCCTTGGCACACATTTTGCCTGAGCTTCTAATAAGGTGTTTTAAACAGTCTCCAGGTTTCTGGTAGATTATTTGCTTTTTTTTTTCCCTGTCTCCTTGCAGTTTTTTTTTTTCTAATATCCACATTTTGATGTAGGTCCCTTTTATAAAATTGAATTAGCATGTGTTCAATGTTTCTTGGCTTCCCTACTCTCAGCAGAATGTGAAACCTAATCATATACTGATCACTAATATATAGTGGTTTGTATAATTTCTGATTCACTTCCTGTCTTTTATGTAGAACTCCCTCAGTGTGTTTCCTTTCCATGTGGATTCTAAAATTACTTGATCTAAGAAACAGTTATTTATTCCTTCAAAAATGTTTCCTTCATATCTCTCCTCAATAAGAAAATTTAAGAATCCAGATGTGAATAATTAAGATTCTATGTGATTACCATCTGTCCTGATTTCAAGTATACACACTTAGAGTTCATATTATTAGTATATATATATATATATATATATATATATATATATATATAATGAAAAGGATTGAAGTAATCTTAAGTCTCGGTTGAAGGCAATTATCCTCATTTGTGTCTCTCTTGATGGACTGACTAGTTGATCACTTAGTTGATCACTTTTCTCTCTTCCCCCTCTGGACTAGCAATGGTGCTAAGAATTTTAATAAATGTATTTTTGTTTATTAATGTTTTTGCAAAATGTGTATTTATGTATGCTCTGTTGTTTATTGTACTGGTCATATTTTAAAGAGTGTTTTGATAGTTCACTCCTTATTTTTTAATCAATGCTCTGTTTTGGATAGTGCTATGCATGTATCTAACTTGTTGCTTCTAACTACTATATAGTACTCCATGGTAGACATCCATCCCTTTTTCTAGTCTCCTCTCCTAGTGATTGGTGATTCACATTGCTTCCAAATCACCGCATCGTTTGGCCCCTTTTTATGGCATCATCCACCACTGATTCATTGCTTGCAATTGGTTTAGAAAAAGAATAACTCTCTTTCAAGTGGTTTCACAGTGAAATATTCATTGACAACATATTTCTCCATGTTGAAAAAAGTAACATTTTAGAGTGGATAAATCTTGTAGGATGTTTATGCACTGTAGCATATTTTGCATCATCCCTGGTTCTACCCACCAGATAGCGTCCCCAGCTGTGACAATAAAAAAGTCTCCAGATGTAGCCAAAAGTCTCCTGGGGAGAGGAAGTGGAACAAAATCACCCCCTATTGGGAAAATATTTACTAGTATGTGCTACTTTTTGTTAGATTTTATATATTCTTAGTTGTCGATAATAACTTATGACTCAGTGGCACTAAATCTTGGCTTTTTCCCCCCTGCTTTTTCAATGTTACTGTTCCAAGATGTCAATTACAAATGGTTACTCATTTCTTTTTTCCCCCTCATATTTTATTGATTTTTTTTTACAGAGAGGAAGGGAGAGGGAATAGAGAGCCAGAAACATTGATGAGAGAGAAACATCAATCAGCTGCCTCCTGCACACCCCCCACTGGGGATGTGCCCACACCCAAGGCACATTAAACCCTGGACCCCTCAGTCCACAGACTGACGCTCTATCCACCGAGCCAAACTGATCAGGGCATGGTTATTCATTTCTTGATAAGCATTCCACTCCTCTATCTGCTTGATTTATATAAACTTTACATATCCATCAGGGAAGAAAATCTTGGCTTCTCTAAAAACATACTTTTCAGTGACTAGTCCATTGCATGTTCTTTATGTGTAATAATGTTATTTTTACATTTACATAAACCAGGCCTAAGGTTAAACAGAAAATTTAGTACCTATCTTTAAATAATTTATTTCAAATTTGTAAATGGTACGCACAAAAAAAGCCTATGATTTTATAGCCATACCTTGATTTTAATTATAAAATGAGGAATCTAATTATTTCACATATTGTCCTTAAGCTGCTTCTGCCTATATTAAAAATAAAGCCCATTCAAAAGGTCCTTAACTAAGTGGCAGATTCATTATCAGAAGCATCCAACTAATAATAGATGCCCCTTTTCAATTACTATTAAATATGGACAAATAGGGTCTGAATTAATGTTTTCTGTCAATGACTCCACCTCCCTTCCAAATGGCCTCAAATTGTACAAGTAAATATTTGTAAAAGTTTAATTGAGTGAAAGGGTCACTAGATTTAGAGTAAAAATATTTGAGTTTAATAACTGGTTTGTCCAGTATTCATTCCATATCTTCTGGCTAAACTTCTCTAAATAAAGTTTCCTTGACTTAGAAATAGCAGAATAGTTTTAAAGATTAAGTGAAATTAAAGTTAATGCAACCCTAAGACATTACCTATTTTATAAATCTACCCTTGGCCAACACAAGAGGGTTAACCTATTTCTGATTTTTCATCCAGCATCCCTCCGACCTGTCCCACCCCCCCACTCTTCTCTGGTGAACAGATCTTTCCCTTTAAGTATTCCATCAACAAACCTAGTCAAAACACTAATTAAAAGAATCATAATCTTGTATTAGAATAAATATTGCCTGTAAAGATCCAGCTTATAGATGAGTAATATTTATTAAAACAGTAGAAGCAAGTCCAGATAGTATTGGATTCTCAGATCATTCAATACCTCTAATTAATATCCTCCACTGTATTCCCATTACACTCATAATAAAACTCAGTGTCTTTGCAATATCATTCAGTGCCCTATATGATTGGACAAGTCTATGCCAGCCAACCTAATTGCCTGCCACTCAACCCCAGGACATTTCTCTTTAGGCACACCGATCTTGTTACTGGTCCTGAGTAAGCCACAGTAGACCTTGCTAAATGGCTGTGTGTGGTGTGTGTGTGTGTGTGTGTGTGTGTGTGTGTGTGTGTGTGTTTAGTTTGTTTGTTTTTTCTGCTTGGGCTACTCTTTATCCATAATGAATGCTTAATAAAAAATGTGTTGAGTAAATATAGTTTCCTCCATTTCCATTCTTCTCTCTTAACTCTATAGCTATTTTGGGGCTCCAGTTTCTCTATTATGTGATTGAAAATACCATGTATGCTAGCCGAAACCAGTTTGGCTCAGTGGATAGAGAACCTGCGGACTCAGGGGTCCCAGGTTCGATTCCGGTCAAGGGCATGTACCTTGGTTGCGGGCACATGCCCAGTAGGAGGTGTGCAAGAGGCAGCTGATTGATGATTCTCTCTCATCAATGTTCCTAACTCTATCACTCTCTCTTCCTCTCTGTAAAGAATCAATAAAATATATATTTTTAAAAAATACCATGTATGCTATGTCTATTCCCAGTTGGTAATTATCAATTGAATCTTTGTCCATGAATAAATGCATCACTATGCATCAAATGAGTATTTGCATAAACCTAAGAGAAAATTAGTTTAAGATAACATTGTATATTATTTTGAATACAGTTTAAGAACTCAATATATTATTTTATTTTGTACTTTGTTTTCCACTTAAACAAATCACATAAAGAATCCACTAAATTATTATGTTAAGAATTTGAGTACAATTAATTTTGCAACTCTGTGTTTATTAGTTTCTAAAATGTACATTTATCTCTATGGAGAATGGATAAATAATAAATACAATAACAAATGGAGACACAACATTCAAAGTTGAAATCTGTGATACATATATGGCTTTAAAAAAATAATTACAGGAAACTGGTGGACTCCTGAGAAGCAGGTTAAATTAATTTTTATTTATCTTCTCTATATTCATGCTGCACTTTGCTAACACTTTCTAACACATGAGTAAATTGTGAGCTTAATCTTTTCCGTAATCAGAAAGTATAATACAGATAATGCATTGCAGACTCCCAAGGTACTGTGTAATGTTTCCAGCCAGCTATAATCTCTCTCTGGCAACCAGATATGCAGAACTACATCTCCTATGGGATGAGGAAGAGCAAGTACACTTATATATTCCAACTGACTGTATCCAATTTGGACTTTTTCATCAACAAGAAAGACACTTTATCATCATTTTCCCGTGCTTCCATTTTTGCATAAAGTGCTCTGAAGCAAAGAGGCTGAGAGGATATTGCTAACCATAGGTTCAAACATACTACCCTGTTTTCCCGAAAATAAGACATTGTCTTATATTAAGTTTTGCTCCCAAAGATGCGTTAGGTCTTATTTTCAGGGGATGTATTATGTTTCCATTAAGTAGGTCTTATTTTTGGAGGATGTCTTATTTTCAGGGAAACACAGTAGTTATATAAACTACCTAAATGAATAACACCAACACTGACATGTTGATAGGCCATAGGCCTTGAGTAGTAAATACATCTAAATCTCAGTTATAAGTGACTCTGGGCAAGTTACAAGGATTTCTATGTGTGTTACAGCTGAGAGCCACATCCTGATCGACTTTGTGTGACTAGGATCTTGTTCTGTGTCTCTCTCCTAACTTGTGCTCATTAAATGCTGATTGCTGTTGAATGCTATTCAGTTGTCCAAAGTGAATACGAAGGACAAGGAGTAGGGGCAAGTTATATCCATTTATTTACCTTTCTATCAGAGAGTCTGCTGATTTTCTCCATCTTAATGAGCTGAGTGTTCGCCCACCAACACTTAGATTCCCAACAGCTACACGTACAGCAAATCTGAACCTTTTCTCCTTGTCTTCTGCTGGCCAAACTCTAGGTTATTTATCAAACCACTGAGTTCTAGGTCCGTGGTGATTACCACAGCAGCCCTCTCTTCCCGATCTCCTGCTCTACAAAGTCATGCCCAGCTCTTTAGACATTGAAACCTTAGGGAAATTGGTTTCATAATAAATTATCTATAGCAGAATTCCACTGTTTAATTCTCTGAAATTAAGTTCATTAAGGAAGGAGGGCTCAGTTTTTCTTACAGAATTGTTGTGTGAGGGATACGATGGGATGCTCAGAACATACTGAACCAATTTAAATGGATAAGCCTATCTTCGACCTGAGTGTTTATCTCCTCCCCTGGCCTATCTTTTTTCTCAGAGGGTAAGGAAGAGAGCCAGGAAAGGAGATCTGCCCTAACCATGTCCGATCAGGTATCAGTAGGACACAGCTTTCAGAACACCTTTGGGGGACACACTGCCCTACACAATTAAATCGCCAGTCCTCTCGGTGTTGTTACCAGGGCAGCTGTGGTTCTGCCTTCTGTCAGTGACTTCACCCTCATTGGGGTGTGAAGGAAGGAGGCTAGGCCCTTAGCAATAAGAAGGGCAGATGCAGAGTAAGATAAAATTACATTTTAATGGAGTGAGTGAAGTCTGACAGCAGGTTTTATTTTGAGGGGGAGGGGAAGATAGAGGGGGGGAAAGTATAAGGGGGAAGGAAATGATTTACCGTGTCTGTCATTCTGGGGTTAAAATTGGTTTCTGAGATTCGCATGTTATTGCTCTGCACTCTGAAGCCTTTATTGAGCTTCCCATTTGGGGATTTTAGTCCCTTTTTCATTTAAAACTGACAAGGAGGGAATATTAGTTCATGAAAGAATAATATCCTTCATATCATCTCCCAAGGACATTTTTCTCCCTTTTCCAGAGAGCCAGAGGTTTTGCATCGATTTGCTTCTTTATCTACAAGCAAGTAGAGAGATGTAGCCTTGCTTACAGTATTATGAAAGATTTGTTCCTCTTCGTTCCCAGTGTCAATGATCACAATATCCTCTTCTAAACAAGCTGCCATGGTTGTGTATGTCTCTCCTGTAGGTAGGTTTTCAGAGTGAGTCTGCTTTATACTTTGTCCCTGAAAATGCCCATTGACTTGAATGCCAGTCGGATTAGAAGGGGAAAAAACTCATTTTATGATTTGTACAGCTGTTTCTGAGCCCAGATTGTTGTAAAAGGTGCCCCGGTGGCATTTTCTTACCACAAGATTGACAGACTGGGGAAAGCTAAACATTTTCTTTTCTTAAGAACTAGTGGAAAACAGACCTATTTTCAGGATTAGCTTGTCCTTGGTAAAAAGCTTGAAACCACTAAGTTGCATCATGGTCATAAAGCAAAGGAGCTGTTCCAAAGACTCAATTTCTAGCCAGTGTTTAAGCAGCTGCAACAGAAAAAAAATAATTTCTTCTGACCTTCCTAGTCACTCCCAGTAAACTGATTTAGCTGAGAAATTTCACAATGGTCACTTCCTTTTCTGTCTAAACAGAGGGTTAGTATCTTTAAAACCCTTTCTCCGAATGCCATAGGGTACATGCAGGATGATTTAGGTGTATGCCTTGGTGATAGGCTTTTGATTGAGGGAATGTGAACATTTTTCAGAGTAGGAGGATAGGAACTGTAAATGCCTGTGCACATTTTTTTCTCAAGAAGCTGACATCACTGAGATTTAGCAGTTGGGGTATCATTTAACCTGGCTCTTTCTTTTTCATGATTTTTCTTGCATTCTTCAGTGAGTTCCATTTCCATTTGGAGGTCAGGTCTGCAGGCGATGGAGAAGCATCTGCTCCCCAGGGTGGGACAGAGACTCCTATTGTAGAATTTCAGGGTGTGGGCAAGCGTGCAGAGACAAATGTCCCATGTACTGTGGGAAACCAGAAAGCTTTTCTTTGGATATTTCTGAAATTCCAAATCTAAGGGGGAAAACACACCATAAAACTACATGTTATAATCCAAAACTATTCTCTCTTTCCAACAGAAAAAGGCTGTTGTTCTAATTGATAACATACTTGCACTTTTTTTCCCACAAACAAATTTTCTTACTCTCAAACCTACTGGTTGTAGGTTATTCTATTCTCGATGACCTCAGAATCCCACTATTTCTCCCCATATTTTTTCAAATGAAAAATTTGTTGGTAAAAATTAGGCAAAATAACCAAACCTTAATTTCTTAAAATGTCTTAAGCATAGGTTGGTTTCTTTTTTCTGCTTTCCCTATTGAACTATTTAGTGACTTAGAAAAATAGTCTTAGTTTCTTTATGATTTAACTTTCCTGTCTATGCAATAGAAATTATAAGCAACTTAACACAAATAATAATTTCGGTTTTTTCCCCTTTTTCTCACAACTAATGAGTAATTAGTTCTGATGGGTCAGAGATGAAAAACAGTGGGAGAAACTTTAAGTTGAAGTTATTGGGCATTTAGAGAAATGTTGACCTGAAAGATTAGAAATTGAAGTGGGGATATAGAACATGAAAAGAAAGAATTTACTGCTGATAATAGGGAAAAGGGAGGGAAGTGGCTGTAAAATAGTGAGAAATGTTTTCCATAAACCACATAAAACCCCCATCTCATTACCTTATAGACATTTGTAATACGGCATTTATGAGGAAATGAGGTGCCAGCTAATGTCAAGTTCATGTTGTCTCAGGTGGTATCCTTCTCACACTTCCCTTAAAGATGTAGACTTTTAAAAAAAACTGAAAGGGAAGTAGTTTCTACTTATAAATCATCACTTTATTTTTTTAAAAAGACTTTGGTACCACAGGGATCTACCTTTCCACTCTTCACAAAAATGATCAATTGGCACAATGGTACTGCTAATTTCTTTCTAATTTCTTTCAGCATCCTCATCATCGAGTCCTTTTGAAGTAGCTACATTCATCTCTTGTTACTGTCAAGGAAAGGGATCAATAAGCACATATATAAATATAATTTCTTAGCCTTGAAACAGCAGCCTGACAACATGAGGAAAGATGAAAAAATAAATACTAGAGCCACTTATTTGTTAAGTGCAGCAAAGGACAGCTCCCCCAACTCTATGTCCTTGATCGCCAAAATTTTGGTTCAAACTCAGGAAGTCTAAAAGAGAATTTTACCATCTGGTCTTCTCTCAGTTACACAATCATTACAAAATGTCTCCCACAAGTATGCTACTTTTATTCTTTTATTCACCAAACAATTTTTTAGACTCAAGCTTTATGTGAAAAGCTGGGGAAGCCAAGGAGACATCACTGCTGCCCTTGAGGAGTTTGTTGTGCTGCCTTGAGGAAGTGACTCAGTTCTCCACACCCAAACATTTGGGCATACACTGGTCCTTTGGGTGTCTGTCCTGTAACATGACTTTAGATCTTTGGTTTTTTGGGATGGTTGACATATTTAGCTTCAGAGCGTTTTGGGGATTTGTGCTAGGGGTAAGTGATTATGCTGTGAGAGGGAGGATCTTACAATCAAATACATATATGAAAGATTACATGGCTTTCTAAGGCTTTTTAAATATATATATTGATATTGATTTCAGAAAGAGAGATAGAAACATTAATGATGAGAGAGAATCATTGATTGGCTGCCTTCTATATTCCCTCTACTGGGGATTGAGCCCAAAACCTGGGCATGTGCCCTGACTAGGAATTAAACCCTGGTCTCCTGGTTCATAGGTCAATGGTCAACCACTGAGCCAAGCCAATCAGACTCTAAGCCATTTAAAAAATAAAACAAAACATGTTTTCAGCTCCAGTTTGGCCCTGTGGAATTAGGATGCAGTGATTCTGACAGATGTGGAATATATCCTGAGTGATATTTTTAATAGTCAGCTTGGGATCAAGTAAAGACCACTGGAGTCCTACTGAAGCTGTACTTGCATTTTAATCTTTTTTAGAAACCTATATAATAAAAGCCTAATATACTAAGTGTCTAGTTGTCCAATTGGCTGTCCAACCAATCAAAGTGTAATATGCTAATGATATGCTAAGGTTGCTCAACAGCTCACTATGATGTGCACTGACCACCAGGGGGCAAAGGCTCCAACCGATAGGTTAGCTTGCTGCTGGGGTCTGGCTGATTGGGACTGAGTGAGACAGGCCAGACAAGCCCTTGAGCCCTCCTGCATCACTCCCCAGCTGGCCAACCTCTCACGTCCCTCCTTGGCCCCTATAGTGCACCAGTGGGATCCCTCTGCCTGGCCTGCACCCTCTCCCAACTCAGGAGCCCTCAGGGGATGTTGGAGAGCTGGTTTTTGCCCGATCCCACAGGCTGAGGGACCCCACAGGTGCACGAATTCATGCACCAGTCCTCTAGTTGGGTATAAAATATTTTAAAAGCCTAGAGTGAAGTATTATTGTCCAAGTGTGGGCTATATTTTCACAGCAATTTTTTTCTTCTTGGTCTTATGCATAGTCACAAATTCCCAACATGAATAATATAGTGAAGAGATTTCCTTTGCCAGTATATTGGTGTAGATAATTCTGGGAGATACATAAAGACAGGCTGGAATTTTTGCTGGATAAGCAGATATAATGTGATTACACGGTTTTACAGGCATATGTTATGTAAATGTGTGCGTTGTGTGTTTACTCAGAGGGTCCCAAGAACATATCCACAGACAACTGGAAAAGCTTAGTTCATAACAGACTTTTTTTTTTACCAGCCCCAATGTACAGTAAAGCCCCCCAAAGGATACATATGAGCCAAATACAGAGGTGAACCTCCCTATGGAATTATTCAGTTTGTACATCCATGTAGCCTCAGAAAATTCATTTTTGCACCATGAAAGCCTTGTTATGTTTTTTTTTTTTTTTTAAGGCTATTACAGGTAGAATGGTGGAGCTACCTCTGACTGTGCTGCTTCCAAAGCTCTGCCTCTGCCACCCACAGAGGTGAGCAACAGGTGCAGCCAGCCTCTGTGCTGTCTGGCCAGCTCTGTGGGTCTTCGCCAAAGACATTCCAGCTAACTCTGTCACATGTGCATCTGAGGTTTTGACCATTTCCTTTTCCATTTTTTCCTTATTTTTTTAGATTTTTTTTTTTCATTCTGAGGGTGGCCTCTCACCTCAGCCTGTATGAATCATAAACCTCTCAGATTATAAGTGGAAAAGACCCAGTGATTCTGTCGTCTGTTCGCTATTAGGAAACCTTTTGGGGGGGTTGTGTTCTTCATCCCTTGTTAAGTTCTGTTTTAAAGACTCCCAGACTCCTGGCGTGTAGTATGCTTACAGGAACTTCTACATGAGGTGCCATATGGAGGGACACTTCCCAGTGAAATGAAGTGAAGTGAAGTGAGCACTGAATTCAGAGCTGACTTCCACTCACATATTCTAATGACCTTGTAAAAGTCTCTGGAAGTTTTGGGGTGTTGTTGTTGTTGTTGTTATTTTCATCATTAAAATTCCCAAGTGAAATCAGATAGTCTTTAAAATTCTTATTTTATAAAATTCTATACCTCCTTTTAAGAAATATGCCTTCTCCGTTTTGGCTTAGCTCCCTCGTGTTTTATATATTTTTCCCTGTATCTTTATTTGAGTGAGGATGTCTTTTTTTCCCTAAAGGATGGGTGTTTTTTTTAAAGCTCTGCAGACCGTTTGCAAAAGTATCCTGAAGTGAACATAAGCACTGGCCGGCATTTATGAATTCCTGGCAGCACACCAAAGTTGGTTAAAGAAATAAAATGCATTATCTCATAGGCTTAGCTAATCTCAAAGTTATGGACCATCTCTGGATGTGAGGGCTTAATATGGATGCAAGCTGCAGAGTGACAAATTAAAGCTGATAAGATTGCTGTTCTGCCTGGTCCTGCAAATATTCATAAGTTTTGAGCTGAGCCTCTCACAGGAAGCAAGAGTCATTAGAAAGATATGCTGTATATTGTATTTGCTCACAAACATGTGCAAACATGAAACATAGGAGATACTGAGCAAAGTTATAATAACCTATTATCCTAATTAAAAGTATGAAATCTGGATAAAGAAATGCTTATTGTAACCTATTATATGGTGGTGTATGATAATTTTTTGCGTATTAATCAGCAGTTGATATAGGAATACTTTACATGTAAAATCAATCGCACAAAAATTGTTATGTCCAAAAGTAGTTATTTTAGAAAGTCACATTTTATACCCTTTGAACTTTTTAAAAAAAATAATGCACTGTGCTTTATAAGGATTATTAACTCATTAATCCCAAATGAAAAAGAAAATTCTAAAATGTTTTCAGAATTAAGAGATGATCAGTATCTTTATTGAATTTTCTCACATTTTCATTATATTTACCATAAACTGGAGTGACTTTATGACAAATTCTCTAGGTAGTGACTCAGGTTTGTAGTAAAACAAAGTACCTCTTGTAGAAAAGGGGGAAATAAGAACACATTTTGGTCTGGTTTCTCTTTCCTCCAATATTTGAATTCAAATTATATCTATGAATATATACACATATCTGTGAATAATTATATATAACCCCTCCTTTATACATATACCAAAAGCCTAAGTTATTATTTTTAAGGATTGAATGTTTAATAATTGTGGGAGTTTTTCCCCAAAATAATATGCCAAGTATGTAACTCTAGTTTATTGTAGAGAATATGAAAGAACTAAATACTAAAGAAATTAAATTACTTACGTTTAATATTGGAATAGGCAATTCTTCTCATGCAGGGAAAAAAAAGGCCAGAAGAATAAGTGATAGTTCTGTCATACATTGGATTAAAGTTGTGGAGAAACCTCATCAGTATCTTTCTGTTTCTCTAGCAAGACAGGTTGGGCTGTAGGTGTTGTAGCAGAGAAAGCTGTCTTCATACAGCAGCCAAAGGGAGGAAAAGAATGTCAGTGCATTTTCTTTGTTACTTTCAACTCATATATGAAGTTAGTAGTTATTTTAGAAGGTCACATTTTATATCCTTTGGACTACCATTCCGTGCACTTAGGTTAGGGCCAGCAGCATGGAAGTAGAATGACTCTTGAGCAAGTGACTCTTCCACAAAAATGAGCATCCTTCTTATGCAGCTCAGTTCTCAGACTGTCAATTTCTTCCCCCACAAAACTGTGTGATAAACCTCACAAATCTCCTATGGTAGATTCCAGGAGAGGGCATGTGTGAAGCCTCTTAATCGTGCTGGCACATGGTGATGTTAAGGACACAGATGATGAACATCTGCCAGATGCCATCCATCGGGCCTGGTGCTTTACATTATCACACTCAATTCTTTTCACATGCCCTGAAGTAGGTATTACTCTCATTTTCTCTCACTTCACCAAGAGGTTAGGTCACAGAACTTCTAAACAGCAAAACTGACTCAAAACCCAGATTTTCTCAATTCCAAATCTGGGCTCTAAACCATTATATAGCACCCACTCCCTACATGCCCATTGTATTTTCCCCCCAAAAAAGTTATTATTTACTACTCTTATTTTATCTCAAAAATAATAATAGATTCAGTGAGGGCAGAGGTTCTGAAAAGTACAGGGGGGGAAATTATACACATTTCCAACCAACATACTTGTCAGACATCATTAATTTACCAATTAAGCTTCCAAATAGAAAGATTATGGGTTTTCCAACCTTAATGAAAGTGGACAAAGTGAAAACATATCTCTTTCATGTTTGTGTTAATGTGTTTTCTCTCATGTGGTTGGAATTGGAAGAGATTCAGAGCCTGGCTTAAGCACAATGTAAACCGGTCATAAAAACCCACATGGATACAGTTATTTATTGCTGACAGAGTGTTGACCAAATTGTCATATACATTGCCTGCCAGACGCGGAGGCCTGGGGAAAGCCACTCCATCTGGCCCATGTTCCAAAGCTGTACCACTTCTCAGGATGATTGTAGTGGGGCTCTTACCAAATCGTGAAGGCTACCTCACTTGAAGGAACTATCCCAGAAAATTCTAACAAACTTTAAATAAGATCACTGAAAGATATGGAGTACGTAATTAACCCAGGGGTGGGCAACATTTTTGACTCGAGGGCCACAATGGGTTCTTAAACTGAACCGGAGGGCCGGAACAAAAGCAACCTGACCATGCTGGCACTCTCATCTTGGGCTGCTGGTGAAGGAGCAGAGAGGAGAGTAAGAGAACCCTCCACTCTTTCGACTCCGTGGGCAGGATCTGGCCCAGGGGCCATAGTTTGCCCACGGCTGAATTAACCCCTATAAATAGAGCTGCCTTCCAGACTTTAGGATGTGTGTATATATTTTTATTTTTTAAAATATATTTTATTGATATTTTACAGAGAGGAAGGGAGAGAGATAGAGAGCTAGAAATGTCGATGAGAGAGAAACATCGACCAGTTGCCTCCTGCACACCCCCTACAGGGATGTGCCCACAACCAATGTACATGCCCTTGACAGGAATCGAACCCGGGACCTTTTAGTCCACAGACTGATGCTCTACCACTGAGCCAAACCGGCTTTGGCATGTGTGTACATATTTTTAAATATTAATCATAAAATCACTGTCGCATTGAATTGTACCTTAGACCATTGGCTCACTTAAGCCATTTCTGCCTTTGCTGCTAATTTTCTCTGGTGATTATTCCTGCTGTTGCTCTCTGTAGACAGTTATGATCTAGTAGCTCCTGCCTCAATGATTAATAAGTATTGAAAAATATATTAAAGGCACATACGCTTCCATTATTTCTACTTGGTATAAGAAAGGTAGAAAGAATTTTTAAAAATGCAAAATAATTGATAGTTTATATAGTAATAAAGAAAACATATCTTCTATAATAGTCAATTAAAAATGAGTCCAAAAATAGATAAAGATAAAAAAATTTAAAAACCTCATCATAGCATGCACTATCCTTTAATAGCACCTGAATAAAAGTTAACATCATACTTCTTTGCTGTTATCTTGGGAATTGAGTTTAGTATTCCTATTCCTACACTAAAATGATGAGAGCAGAATGAAGTAATATAAGAATATAACTATGGAAAGAGAACCCGAATAGACAGTTCTCCAAAGGGTACATGCAGATGGCCAATAGATAGGAAAGCATGCTCAGCGTCATTAATCATCAGAAAAATTGAAATTAAAACCACAATGAGATCTCACCTCATTTCTGTCAGAATGATTGTCATTAGTAAATCAACAAACAAGAAGTACTGTTGTAGATGTAGAGTAAGGGGAACCCTTCTACACTTTTAGTTTAATTGCAAATAGGTGCAGCCACTATGAAAAACAGTATGGAGGGTCCTTAAAAATTAAAAATAGAACTGCCCTATGACCCAGCAATTTCAGCAATCTGAAAGTATTTATCTGAAGAAATACAAAATAAGAATTTGAAAATATTATGTATCCTCATGTTCATTGCAGTATTACTTGCAATTTCCTAGATATGGAAGCAACTTCAGTACACATTCATAGATTATTGGATAAAGAAAATGTTATACACAAACTCAAATGTGGGGAAAAGTAGGTTAATAATAGATAATATAATAATTAATAAGAAAATAATAATATAGGATTAAACTCAGTTTTGCATGTTCACAGCTGTAAACCTACTTTGCCCACCCCTGTATATACAATGAAATATTGATAAGTGAAATACAAGTACCATATTATTTTCTTTATATGTGGAATCTAAAGAAAATAAACAAACAAAAACAGATTCATAGATACAGAGAACAAACTGATAGTTGCCATGGGAGTTGGGGATCTAGGTGAAAAAAGTGAAGGGATTAGAATATACAAATTGGTATTTACAAAATAGGCATGGGGAGGTAAAGTACAGTGTAGGGCATAATAATATTGTGGTAACTATGTATGATGCCAGGTGAGTACTAGATTTATCAGAGGCATCAATTCATAAATTATATAAATGTCTAACCACTATGCTGTACACCTGAAAATAATATAAATGATATTAGATGTCAACTTTAATTGAAAGATAATATTAAATTAAAAATTAAAAAGAATATGACTGATTCTGCCAAGGAACAGGATCTAGGAGCTCTACTAAAGATTGAGATGGTGTGTTTTCACTGAGCTTTATAATTTTAGACACAATGCAGTTAAAGCAGATGTGGATAGGGATGTGGGCTCTTCCTACTGTGTGCTGCTCCTCCTCCCCTGTTAGTGACGTGAGAGTGGTAGTACCTCATCTGGTGGATATACTGATGAATAATTTTAAAATGAACAAAAATATTGGATGTAGGAAAAGGAATGGTAAGTATTATTCCACATATGTGAATTGAACATTTATATTCATGTTCTATACTTTTTTTAAAATAATGCATTTCCCTTTTCCTTTAGGAATCTAGGTAGACTACATTTACCAAGCTCTTTTGCTTGCAATTATGTATTCATGGGAATGAGTTTTAGCCATTAGAATAGAGGTGGAAGTGATACAGGGCACACAACTCATTCCCATGTAACCTTCCCATGTGAAATCATCCGTAACCTTTACCCATCTGCCTTGGAGAGATATCAGATGATCTAGAGGAGGGCAGAAACACCTCTCCCAGGGGCTAGTAGTGATAGCCCCTTCCTTTGGTGTCCACGCAAGCCAGAAACCTCTCTTTAATTTTGTACACAAAGGAGCAGTGGTTTGATTTTGAGTAGTACAAAATGGAAGCTGGGTGGCAACCCCTGTGTAATTATACTTCCTTGCTCCACCCATGACCCTCCTGGATGACCAAGGTGTTTGGTATTATTGGTGAATACATTAGACAGGTGATTAGCCTACATAAGGGCTCTTACCTATGAAGGGTAAGGAACATAAGTCCAAAATATTTCCTTATTTGCCCCAGGTAATATTACCATACAGCTGATGACTACTAGCATGACAAGAAAGACATTCTTAGGCATTCTGGGGGTTCTGATTACCTCACAATTTCTTTTCTATTTTTTAATTTTCATTTTTTTATTTTTTAAAAAAATCTTTATTGGTTAAGGTATCACTTATTTGTTCTCATCTCCCCATTCCCATCCCAAACCCTTCTCCACACATGTCCCCACCCCCCTGTTGTCCCTGACTAGTGGTTAGGCTTATATGCATGCATGCAAGTCCTTTGGTTGATCTCTCCCCCTTACCCTCACCCTCCCCTACCTTTCCTCTGAGGTATGTCAGTCTGATCAATGATTCCCTGTCTCTGAGTCTGTTTTTGTTCATCAGTTTATGTTGTTCATTAGAGACATCACCTCACACCTGTCAGAATGGCTATCATCAATAGATCAGTAAACCATAAGTCCTGGCAAGGATGTGGAGAAAAGGGAACCTTTAATGCGCTATTAGTGGGAATGCAGATTGGTGCAGCCACTGTGGAAAGCAGTGTGGAGTATGGTAGATTACCTTAAAAAACGAAAAGTGGAACGGCCATATGACCCAGGGATTCCACTTCTGGGAATTTATCTAAGAAACCTGGAACACTATTTGAAAGAATATGTTCACCCCTATATTCACTGCAAGTAACACTGTAAGTGTTACTTACAATAGCTAAGATTTGGAAGCAGCCCAAGTGTCCTTTAATAGATGGGTAGATAAACAATCTGTGATATAGTTACACAATGGAATGGTACTCAGCTATTAAAATGAAGAAAATGCTTACCTTTTTGAGAGCATGGATGGACCTGGAGAGTACTATGTTAAGTGAAATAAGCCAGTCAGAGAAAGGCAAGTACCATATGATTTATGTGGAATCTGATGAGCGAAATAAATTAACAAAAAGAATAGAGATAACAGTGATCAGACTGTCTGGTCTCAGAGGGAAGGTAGGGGAAGGTTGGGGCAAAGGGAAGATATCAACCAAAGTACTTGTGTGCAAGCATATAAGCCTAACCAGAGGTCGTGGACAACAGGGATGGGCATACATGGGGAGGGGTTTGGGATTGGAATGGGGGGATGAGGACAATTATGTGATACCATAATCAATAAAGAATTTAAAAAAAAATAAAAAGCATAAAAAATAAAAAAATAATAGAAACAGATTCATAGATACAGAGAACAGACTGACGGCTCTCTGAGGGAAGGGCCATTGGGGAACTGGGCAAAAAATGTGAAGAGATTAAGCAAAAGCCCCACCAAAAACACATAGACACAGATGACAGTATGGCATTACCAGAGGGGAAGGGGGATGTGGGAGGTAGAAGAGAATGATGGGTGTAAAAATGGTGATGGAAGGAGACTTGACTTAGTGTGATGAACACACAATACATTACACAGATGATGTGTTATAGAATTGTACACATGAAACCTATATAATTTTAACAAATATCACTTCAATATATTTAATTTAAAAATATCCTTCAAAAATGTCTAAATTAACACTGCATATTTTATTATTATTCTTTTGGGAACATTGACAAAATTTCAAGGTATCCCAAGAGAAAAATATACCTATTATTGTGTAAATCCTCTTGAACACCTCATACTATATATGTTTTAATATTATTATTATATTAAGATAAATTTATTCAATTCCTGACCACATTTTAATGGTGACCAGCCTTCATGCTGTGCCAAAGCATCATTTATCAATTTATAAGCTGCCTAATTAAACAGCATGCCTCCGGCTGACATTATCACTTTAGATTAATGTCAAACATTGCAGTTTGCAGAGTGTCTGTACACTATCCAAGATGGACAAAACAGGGTCCAAAGCCTAGAAAAGGACATCCCCTCCACTTCAGCTTGAAAAAAAACACTAAACTAGTTGAGGCTTTTTACGATGGAAATTTAAGAGTTTGGGAAACCACCAAACTTCTTCCATTTTAGACTAGCTTAAATCTTCCTTCTGGTTCTCTGTCTAGGTGACCTCGCTTCTTAGGCCTGCTCATGCCATCCCTCGCTGATGGCTAGGCATTCCTGCTATTTAACTGAAAAGGTTGCAATCTGGCTCTGACAACTTAGTTCCCATATGCTTCCCTGCATGTCTTTAGTTTCAAAGGTCCCAAGACCTGCAATAGGGGTAAATTCTAGTGTCCTTGTAAAGCCTCAAGTAACAGTATCCTCAGCTTCCACACTGGACCAGCCCCATGTCCAGGATACTCTCTATACTAACTGCCTAATTTTGGTCAAATTACATAATTTCTATAAGTGTTAGTTTTCACATCTGTAACATGGAGAGAGCTATACTTACCATATAGGGTTTCTGGAATACTAAAATTAGTTCATATATACAAAGTATTCTGCATTGGGCCTAGCAAGCTAAATAGATGCACAATAGTGTATGTATTTGCTCTCATGAGCAGCTCTAACAGCAGTGAGTGAGTGAGTCAGTGTGTGTGTGTGTGTGTGTGTGTGTGTGTGTGTGTGTGACAGCAGAGCTATGAACAGGACAAATTAAAGACAAAAACATGGCCATAGCATAGAATCCTGGGCCTTACTAGTAGTTCAAGAGAATTGGAATAGATTGAAAGGATAAGAAAATAAAGCTTAAATAATGTACTGGCTTCTTCTCACAAACTTTATTAAGCACAAACTCACAGCATCTCTCTTATGTGGCTCCCAGTGGCATGTTCAGAATTATTAGGAGCCCAAGTGAGGTGAAAAACTTACCAGAACTAAGATTTCCAGATTTTATTCCTCCTCCTTGTTGGAGAGGTCAACTTATACTGGTATGCTGACTTCCATCTATAAAGGTCAAGTAGGAGCCTTATAAAGTTATAGGTTCTACTGGTCTACCAGCCTCCATCTACTGACAGATAGTAAAGCAAAATAGAGTGTCCTCCCAGAGAGATATCAGGAACTTGCATGTTCAGAGTGAGATGGTTCCTCTCCCATCAGATGGGCATCCATCAGTACAAGTCAGTAGGTGCCCCAGAACTTCAGGTAATATTTCCAACCTTCCTGTTCACAACACTCACAGACTTATTTTGTGTGCCTTGGAACCATCAGGTCTTACTTCATCATGGTCTCTATTCACTTTTTTTTTTGAAGTCATAAAGAGCCCTGATGTCCTAGTTCATCTTTTACCTTCTAGTCACAAATTTTTGTGACTAGATATTCTCTCCTGAAACCTTTGCACTGTATTCTTTGGAATTTAAAGTCCATTATTAGCAAATTCCCTAGATCCTCCAATTCTTCTTTGTTCCCTTACTATTTGGCTGTAAGTGAATACTGGTTTTCCTTTGAGTTCAATATTTCCTCTGCACTTCTCTCAAGTGACAAGTTTTCCCTTACTCAGTCCCTTTATTCCTGGGCCTGTGGGTGAGTTATGATCCTCTTTGCTTATCATTCTCCCTTCTAGACCATTCCCCCTACTCTCAACTTATCCCCACACCAGCTTTGAATCTTATTTCTTCTTGAAACGCATCCTACTAATCCTCCCTGGTGCTCTCCCTTATCAACCCTTCAGTAATTTCCTCTTGTTACTTAAAGACTCACTGTCATTCTCTAAGAATTCTCTGTCATAATTCTTAGTGGTTTTAATATCTACACAGATGTTTCTTTTAACACCTTGATTTCTCAGCTCATTGACCTCTTCTCTCTCATTATCTTATTCTCCATTTATTTCTTTTCCCAGCCACTTACTCATGGTTATTTATTACCTTGTTGTTTACTTTTCCCCTGGTTTTCTCTCTCTAATGTTAGAATTCCAAAAATTCTTTAGCCACATGGGATCTACATTACATAACTACATCTATTCTCCTACCTTTTAATTCCTTTTTTTTCTTTCATGTTCTCATTTCCCTCTTTATCTAGTTTTTATTTTATGGTCAGCTGTTATATATCACTATTTCACATTCCCTCAACTCCTTGTAGCTCTCTTATTTTGTCAGATGGCATAAGTCATACCGCTGATTTAATCTCACTTTCTACATAGTCTTCACTTTTGCCTTATAGCTGATCTATTTTTCAGTTAGTAAGTCAGTCCCCCTCTTTTCAGACCTGTTAGCATCCCTTGGCACAAGGGAACACATTTCTTCTCTGTTAAAATATGTTCTTGCCGAAATCGGTTTGGCTCACTGGATAGAGTGTCGGCCTGTGGACTGAAAGGTCCCAGGTTCGATTCCTGTCAAGGGCATGTACCTCGGTTGCGGGCACATCCCCAGTAGGGGGTGTGCAAGAGGCAGCTGATCGATGATTCTCTCTCATCGATGTTTCTGACTCTCTATCCTTCTCTCTTCCTCTCTGTAAAAAAATCAATAAAATATATTAAAAAATATATGTTCTTTATTTGACCCCAGTACATCACATTCTCCTGGTTTTCCTTCTACCTCACTGGTCACTCACTTTCAGTTTCTTTTCAGCCTGTACCTCATTTTTCCATTCTCATAATTTTGGAAGTCCCCAAGACTCAATCCTCAGACATTCTCTTTTCAATCAATACTGATTCAATCAGTCCCTTGTTGATCTCATTTAGTCTCACAATTGTAAATATCATCTATCTCTAATAGTTTAAAACTTTTTTCTATAATCAGTGAAAACATCTACCTTCAACTACACAATCATACATTCAACTGACAATTTAGCATCTCTACTTAACTATCTGAAGACAGCACAGATTTTCCTCTATATCCCAAATCTCACTATCTGAAGTGTGCCACACAAATTTAAAAAGTAAGAAGATTCAAATAAGGAAGAATAACCCTATATCCAACCTCAGCTCCTGATTTTCATTCCAAAATATGCTGTTTCCATAGTCCTTCTTATACTAGAAAATTATAGAACAAACTTTCCAGTCACCTGAGGACAAAAAGAGACCTTGAAGCCATCTGTGACTCCACCCTATTCTGTCAGCAAATCATGTAAGATTTCCAACCTTCCTGTTCACAACACTCACAGGCTCTGATTTTGTGTGCCTTTAAATTTATATCAATGAAGCAGCTATATCTACCCAACTCTTCATAGTTATGTTATCTCTCATCTCTAATCTCCTGCCTTCACTTCTCCCTTCATTGTTATTACCCCAGCTGCCAGAGCAATCCTGTAAATAAGATTGTCACTATTGTGCTCAAAACATGAAATTCCAGCTTCCAGTTCACTCAATAAAATTCAAAGCCACAAGACCACCCTATAACACCTTCCTTCTGACTTAGGACTCTCCCTCTTGCTCATTCTGTTTCAGCTCTGCTGACCTTCTTTCTATTCATGAAGCATGTCAAATATGCTCCTAACTCAGAACTCCTGCTCTTTATGTTTGTTTCTTCCTGGATTATTTTCCTCTTCCCATCTACATATGTTCCTTCCTCACCTCTGTCAGACCCTGATTAAGTGGTCTCTTCTATTTATGTCCTTCAATGGCCCCTACTTAAAATTAATCTCCCCCTCCCACCATACTCCCTGTTCTCTTTCCTCCTTTAGCTTTCTCCATGTGATTATGTTACACAGTTTGCTTATTTCTTTATTGTCTGGTTCTCTTCTAGAAAGTAAGCCCCCCGAGGAAAGGGATATTTTTATGTTTTGTTTACCTCTAAATACTCTGCATCTTTAATAGTGCCTGAAACATATTAGTCACTCAAATATATAGTGGGCAAATAAACAGTCCTATAATACCCATAAATTGCATCACCTAGGCTTAATGTATGGGTATGAGGCATGACATTCTTCCTATATGACCACTGGTTGAAATCCCTACCATGACATCACAGAACTCATGTATCCCCCCCTCATGTCTTTCCACACAGAGGTCTGTGGAAAAAGTATTTGAATAGGGGCTTGTACTAACACCCTAGGGCTATCATAACAAAACATTATAAACTGAGTGGCTTAAACAACAACAGAAATGTATTCTGGAAGCTAGAGGTCCAAGATTGAGGTGACAGCAGGTATGGTTCCATCTGAGACCTGTGAGAAATGACTTTTTCTACACCTACCTCTAGTTTCTAGAGGTTTTCCGAGAATCTCTGGCTCCCTTGGTGTGTAGAAGCATCCTGGCGATCTCTGTCTTTGTCTTCACATGGCATTCTCCCTATGTGTGTATCTGTCTAAAAAATTTCTCCTTTATATAAGGACACCAGTTATATTGATTTAGGGTCCACCCTAATGATATCATTTAACTTGATTACCCCTGTAAAGACCTTATGTCCAAATAATGTCACACTCTGAGGTACTAAAAGTTAAAACTTTAAAATATAAATTTTGGGATGACACAATACAAGCCTTATCAGAATTTATATCTACTATGGAATAGAATATAGAATACTACCAGAGTGGATGAATGGTTAATGATACTGAAGGTTTCAGAGAGAGCATGTAACTTAATGATAAAAAGAGTTCCCTTTGTTTAGTTTTCCTGATTGCCTCATCTAAAATCCCCACCCTGTTACTATACCCTCTTAAAACAAACAAACAAACAAAACAACATAATAAAGATAATTAGGATACATAATTAGCAAGAAATTCAGGTCAAGATACTACAATTTCATTTTAAGATTTATTCATCAGAGTGAAAGCAATTTACATACAGAAAAATAATGGGAATATTTTAATCTAACTTATCAGAGTTGCAAGAGAGGTCTTGAGAGACAATGCAGCAGATGTCTGCCTCACCAGGCTGATAGAAGAGATAGCGCCCAGGGGAGACCTCTGAAGTGGCTGGTAATGGAAGGCATGCTCATTTTGTCCAAAGGCACAGACTTAGATTCCTTCAAACAATCCAAATATAGAGCTTTTTTGCTTCAAGGATGAAAACATATAACAGCTGCTGCTACCTCTGAAGTGGTAGAGGAATGACTGCTTAGGGATGAAAGGATGAGCCTAACTATAACAGTGAAAATAAAATAATGTTTATATCAGTTATATAAAATGATGTTCACATAAGGTGAACAGATTTCTATGGTAGGGAAGAATGAATTCTTATTTTTTAATGGTTAGATGATAATGATCATGCATTTTTGAGCTAGCATTAGTTATATGCCTTCTGTACTAGATACAAGTTATTTTCATTAGACACAATTCCTGACCTCAAATTGCTCACAATCTGACAGTCAAGAAAATTAATCTTATTGTTTCAGACATTTATAATACAGTTAGATTATTTCATCATTCTCCATTTCATCCTGGGACCACTGACTTCCTAAATAGCCTGTGTTTTTAAAAATATTTTTCAAACAAGATTTTCTTCTTGTGCTATAAAGTTTTATGGGTTTTCACAAATTCACAAAGTCATATATACCTTTCGTTAAAGTAATAGATACAATCATTTCACCACCCAAAGAAAATCATCTATTCAATCTTCTCAAACTATACCTGAACCCCAGACAACCACTGATATTTTACTCTCTATAGTTTTGCCTTTTCCAGCATGACATATAATGGGAATTATATAATATGGTTTCTTTCACTTAGAAATATGCACTTATGGTTCATCCATATCTTTCATAGCTTCATTGCTTCTTTCTTTTAAAGTTATTTATTTAATTTATTAACCTTTTAAAGACCAAGTTGGTTTTAATTTTTATTTTTTATTGCTGAGTAGTATTCCTTTATATCATGATTTACATCCACTTATCACTTGAATAGCATTTGAGTGGTTTCCATTTTTGCTTTGAACATTCTTACCTTTATGTGGACATGTTCCTTATTTTGTTGGGTAGATTCCTAGCAGTAAAATTGCTAAGTCATATAAGCTATGTTTAGCTGTTTTACAAAGTGGCTATACCATTTTATATTCTGGTCAACAACACATGATGGCTCCAGTTTCTCTACTTTTTCAACAACACTTGGTATTGTATGCCTTTTTGTTTATAGTAATTCTAGCAGATATGTAGGTGTATTTAAAATATTTGGCCCTAGCTGGTTTGGTTCAGTTGGTAGAGTGTCATCCTGTGGGCTAAAGGGTCCTGGGTTCAATTGTGGTCAAGGATACGTACCTTGGGTGCAGGTTGGATCCCCAATCCTAGTTACGGCGATCATAGTTGGGGCATGTATGAGAGGCAACCAATAGATGTGTCTCTCTTATATCGATGTTTCTCTCTCTCTCTCTCTCTCTCTCTCTCTCTCTATATATATATATATATATATATATATATATATATATATATACCCCTCCCTCCACTCTCTCTAAAAGTCAATGGAAAAATATCCTCAGGTGAGGATTGACAACAAAAAATAATAATATAAATAAAAATATTTGGAAGCAGGACTTCTTATAGAGCTGGCAGAGTGCTCACCTCCTTCCATGAACACATAAATATTACAAGTAAATTATAGAATAATCACCTGAGGACATCTAAGATTGTTATTATTTTTTCTCTTAAGATCTTCTCTCCCTTATTGCTCAAATAAACTACTTAGTACCTTTCAAAGAGTTATGAATTTGTTTTGTAACTAGGCAAGGATATAAGGCTTTTCTGCAAACACTAAAATATAACCCAAAGCTGATAAGCCATCTCTGAGACTATAATAAGAAGAAAAGGGAGAATTTTAAATTTTACTCCTAGAGTGGAATTTTCCCCCTAGCAACCTATTCACCTGATCCCCTTGGAATCATAGCTCATTTTTTTTCAAAATACCTTATTGTAATTATATTTAGGGAGATATTGTCAATAACTAGTAGTTGATTCAGTAGGAGTTGAGGGAATTTGTTTATTACACAGGAAATGGAAAATGAAGGAAGAAGATTTTAACTCTCATTGCCTGGAAGATCTGTTTCTCATATTCAAATTTGGAATTCTGAATGAATCCTACCACACTGACATATTTATATCTAGTAGTTATTTTCACTAGAACTCTTGGTAGGATACTGTATTATATTTCAGGTATTATGCATTTATTTAACAAATATCCATTGAATACCTGTGAGAAGCATTTGACATTAAGCCTTTATCAGACGTATTGAGGAATATGTTCTCCCATGCAGTGGGTTGTCTTTTCATTTTGTCGATGGTTTCCTTTCCTGTGCAAAACCTTTTTAATTTGATATGGTCCCATTTGTTTATTTTTCTTTTGTTTCCCTTGCCTGAGGTGATATGCCAGAAAAAAAATATTGCTATAAAAAATGTCTTAGATTTTTACTGCCTATGTTTTCTTCCAGGATTTCTTGTGGTTTTGAGTATAACATTTAAGTCCTTAATCCATTTTTATTTTATTCTTGTGTATAGTGTAAGAAGGTCGTCTAGTTTCATTGTTTTTGTACATATCTGTCTAATTTTTCTAATACCATTTATCTCTACCCCATTGTGTATTTTTGTCTCCTCTATCAACTATCAAGGCTGATTGTGAGGCTTTCCCCTAGAAACTACAGCTCAACTCTCTCTTGATTTCAGTCCAACTTTCCTGCTGAAGCAAGCCCATGCACATCCAACCCAACCCACATCTCATACTCTACACTGCCTCTTGCCTAAGAAAGACTCTCAGATATATAATTGTATCAGAAAACCCATGCCAAGTGATTAAGTAAAGGAAATATAATTTCATATGAGGAATTAATTAAAAAAGGTCTTAGAGGGCCAAAAAGGCAAATCAAAAGCTGCTAACATCATGAAGATTGCAAAGGCACAGGGAGAAGATGTTACTAATACCCCAAGCCAAAGGCCCTGTAATGAGACACCAGAAACTATTTGTGGTAGTTGGGACTATGGAGTAGATGCAGCCATTGTTAAAGAATACTGTAAGAATCAAAAAGAAAGCTAAATACTCTGGCTTCTCACTTATTTCACCTTTCAATCTGCCATCAGTGCTTCCCCTTGACCAACAAGAAGACAATGGGCAAAGAAGCTAAGAAGTTTAATTTGCAGGATCAGTATCCTACAATTCAGGGCAGAGCAGAAGGAGAGGGAAAGGACCTGGAAGAAAAATAAAAATTACATACACAGACAGTCATTCCCTGAAGGCAGAGTTCATGTTCTACCACTTGACTCAATTCTCAGGTCTATTGCTATTACAGTCACTATCTGTCCATTGCACATTCACTCACAGTTATAAGCGTTCTGTCCAAGGTATGCCCAGGGTTTTGAGTACAGGATTCTTTCATAGTATTCTGTGTTTGCCTATACTTATAGATGGTCTGTGTATCAGTGCAGAAACTACAGATGGTTCTGTGAACTTTGTCTGTCTCAAACAGTAATATTACTGTTGGTCCCCACACCAGGGTAACTTCCAGATAAATATACATGGCATATACCTGGTTTCATGCTTTGCACAGAGGCCAGATACCTAGCCATTCCAGACAGCCTGCTTATTGGAGATATTTTATCTCCAAGCAGTATTAAGCAATATTTTTCACAGACTCACCCCTGGATGATGCCTACCAATGAGATGGGTAGATTCTGGCAGGGACAGAATCAATGATCTGTTACCCTGTGGAATTTTGGTCCTAATTCCAGGACATAAAGAGGAAATGACTCAATTGTGTAGGCCCAGGTCCAGAAAGACTTCAGGGTCGTTCTGCATGTACAGCTGGCTTAATTGCCTGTGGCTTCCAGGCCTTCAGAATTGGAAGACCTCCCTGGAAGCATCAGAAGCACTCTAGTAATAACTTTTCTATTCTCCTTGATGCTCTGCCATTAGACCTCCCTTTACTTACATGGAAACAGAATAAAGCTTTGTTGCTGCCTGCCCAGGCTGACCACCTGGTGATGCCCATGGAGAGAATAATATACTCCGTGGGAAAGCTGTATTTTCAATTTGGCAAGGCGACCAATTTTTTGTGTGTGTTGAATCTATGGTGGTGATACATACCCACCTGAGAAACCTGGTGAATCCTATCTTACATTGAAGTTTAAACCATAAAATGACAGTCTCCTCTACCACTGCATTCTGCATCCACTTTCAAATCCTGTGTGCTCTGTTAATACTAATCTCTTTAATGTTATCTTCCTCACACAGATAGGACTTTCACCTCCCAGAATAACCAAGCCAACTAATTTCCTCTTTGGAACTAGTTTTTTTAGTTTTCAAGTCCTCGAAGATTTTAATAACTATCTATAATCCACTCACTATTCTTCAACCCCACCCTACTGCTAATAGGCAAATTAGGGCATATCACTCAGGAATTTAGAGACTTGAGTTTACATAATCCCTACTCATAAAATCACTAATCCATTTAATTCTCCACCACAGAATTGACAAGGATTCCTTGCTGGCTCTCCACTGAAGGCAACTTCATGTACAGTAGCTTTGCTTTTTACCTGGTCCTTATCTACATTTCTCTTTAAGTAATTCTCAAAAAAATGATCATCTGAGCAAAGTACTCACTGCCTAGAGGCATCAAGACATTTTCTGGTGTACTAAACACTGGCATAATGCCATCAACAGTATTAGAGGCAGAAATAGAATATTCCTACTTCTAGCTATTATCCTCTATAATAAAGAGGTAATATGCAAATTGATCCTCACACATAGATGGCCGCCCCCATGTGGTCAAAGATGGCCAGCAGGGGAGGGCAGTTGGGGATGACTGGGCTAGCAGGGGAAGACAGTTGGGGGTACCAAGCCAGCAGGGGAGGGTAGTTGGGGGCAATCAGGCTGGCAGGGGAGCAGTTAGGCATCACTCAGGATGGCAGGGGAGTGGTTAGGGGGTTATCAGGTTGGCAGGCAGGTGAGTAGTTGGGAGCCAGCATTCCCAGATTGTGAGAAGGATATTCCAGATTGGAGAGGGTACAGGCTGGTCTGAGGGACACCCCTGACCCAGTTCCCGGATTTGATGCACTGGCCTTCTAGTTATAAGATATATGAACCATGCTCTGTTAACTGTAATTGTTCTATTCTGATTAAAGAAGGCACATTCTAACCTGGCTGAGGGTTGTCTGCCCTGGAACACGAGAGCTAACATCAGAATGTAGTCTATCCTCCTTTTTTGAGAATTGCATATCATTATGGAAAGATTTATAAGCTCATGGCTGAAACATTCTAGTCCTGGAGGCACCTGTCTGTCGCAGTCCCCCAGCCCCTATTGTCTGTAATCTAGTCCCAGAAGCACCTGCCCTCTGTGACTCTCCCAGCCACATTGTCTATAATCTGTAGTCCTTATACCTTGCCTGCATTCCCAGACCTATAATTCTTTATTTTCCTAGGTAATCTTTGTCCTTCTACCCAATATAACTAGTTGGCTTATGGGGAGAGGTAGAGCAGATTTTTGTGGATGTCCTGCTGCTCTTCCTATACTGCCAGCATTATTGGAATAAACGTTCATCTATGATTCAACCCTGTCTCTGTTTAATTGGCTCAATAGTGTCAGGCAGCCTAGACCCCTTGGTTGTCTGGTTACCACAGGGACCTAAGTCAGAAATTCTAACAGGAGACCCTTTCCATCAGGCTTCCAAATGCACTGGGGACTCTGCTGGGGGAGGAAGACTGCATCTGGTTTCGATTTGGGTCATGTCAAACACCAATTCCTTTATCCCACAGACTTCCACCACTTGGTTCACCAGTGCTCCAAGGCTGTTGGGATGATTTCAATTTCTTTAGTATACCATCCCCTCCCCAACTAGGGAAGCAGCAGGAAAAGGGCCTTGTTCCTGCACCTCTGATTCCCAGGGACTCAACTTACATTCTGTCCCCATTCTCATGCTGGATGTACGTGTTCCATTCTGATGGCTCTCATTTCTACCCCCTTGTTCTGTTCTTTGTTTTCCTTTCTTTACTTAAACATTTGCAGTGAAGCACATTCTTATAGTCTAATTGGATATCTGTTCTGGCTTTGCTTTGTAGGTTTTATACTTGGTATCTCTGAAACTCATGGGCCAGCTTTGACCTTGCTCTGTGCCCAGCCCAGACTCTCAGAAACTGTGTGGCCAGGCTGTGGGCCATGCTTGTATAGGAGTTAGGTTAAGGTTTAAGTAAGTAAGGACTACATTTTATATACAAATGGTTTGCACTATAACAGTGACAATATTTGTCTTTAGCCAAGCTCTTGATCAGAGTTGAATACATAAATTATTTTTCATTTTCAGTTTCTAAGTGTTTAGATCTCAAATATAAACACATACGTGCAAACACATGCACACAATGTTTACCTGGTATTTTTCTTTTAACTGAGACCCTAGGATGTTAATTAAATATATATTGGGCTTGATCTTCCTTAAAGGGCACTAAGAAAGCCTTCAAATAGAATTTTAATTCTCTGTGGTTGTCTTAAAGAGTTAATTTTCCTTCTTAAATATGGATAATTTCCCCCCCTCATCTACAGAGTTAATTTTCTATAAAATCTATTCTTGAGCATCAACTTAAAATCAAAAAAAAATTTTTATAGATTAAACCCTTTCTTTTTAAAATTTATTTTTATTGATTTCAGAGAGAAAGGAAGAGGGAGAGATAGAAACATCAATGATGAGAGAGAATCATTGATCGGCTGCCTCCTGCACATCTCCCACTGGGGATCGAGCCCACAACGGAGCATATGCCCTTGACCAAAATAGAACCTGGGACCCTTCACTCTGCAGGCTGTCATTCTATCCACTGAGCCAAACCAGATAGGGCTAAATACTACTTTAATATAATTAGAGTTGATCCATCATAGGTATACTTCCTTATCCGTGGTGCAATAAGCTAAAACTCCAGAAAAGTATAAAATGTGCTATTTTATTTTAGACCTGCTTTCCTTGTATTTTTCTCTTAAGCATCAGTATCTTTAGTTTCTTTGAAACTCTCACCTTACCGTATTTGCCGGCGTATAAGACAATTTTTTGGCCCTGAAAAATACCGTATTTGCCGGCGTATAAGAGACTGGGCGTATAAGACGACCCCCTAACATTTCCACCCAAAATACAGAGTTTGTTATATACTCGCCGTATAAGACTACCCCCCACTTGGAGGCATATTTTTCAGGGCCAAAAAATCGTCTTATACGCCGGCAAATATTATATACATATATATATATATATATATATATATATATATATATATATATATATATATAATTTGCATCTGAATGCAAAGTAAGAAAGTAATAGCTGTTGAGCCTTGAGAGGAATACAAAAATATCTACAGTTTATTATTCCATTGCCACTCAACTCAGAATTCTAAACTTTTATTAAAGATACAATTTACCCACAACAGCCTAGAGGGAGCAGGGCATGTGCGTTGGCAAAGTCTCCGCTAAAATACTTCCATCAAAGGATCAGCGCTTGGGGCCATTTCAAACCTACCCAAGTCCTCCAGGTTAGACCAGATCGACTTAAATCTTAAGAGAAAGTAAATTCTATATTTCTCTATTTTTTCTAAAATAAAACAATCATTCTAAAATGTCTCATTGTATCATAATTTTACAGCAGCAATAGCATGATACACAAAGGCTGGAGCAACTCCCTTAGCTGCATCTCTGGGAGAAGGATGGAAAAATTAAATTTCCATGCAAGACATTGATACTTAAAAAGCATCACTTAGAAGTAAGATTAAAATTGGAAATAGACTAGATTCTGGGACTAGATATCATCTAGAAAATGCAGCAACGCATCTATGTTTTTTACGTAGTGCCACTCCACACTGTGAAATTAAACTGGGTCTTTTAGTGTGCTGGCTTCTTTGTAAGTGGTTGAGTAAATTTATCATCTCAGTGTCATATGAGCTCACTGCTGGCACTGTTTCAAGAAATCTCATTATTTTTTGATGTCTATGATGGATTAAAGATGCGAATATTGCTGGCCTAGGGGTTGGTTAGCCTTGCCTGTCATATTTGTCAGCTACAAAGCAGCTCTGTGGAAGGGTTAGGAGGGCATTGGGGATAGTGGGCCATTAAAATGTGGTTCCATTACTTACACTCAGTTCGACTGAGGAAATGGAGGGTAACAAGTGTGAGAGTTGCCCCGTGGGATCCGTTTTCTTTGTTACACACCCGAAAAGGAAAAATCAAGGTGACAGCAGAAACAGCAAGAGCTCTCAACATGAGTTGGCCACATCTTGTAATTTCTCACTGTGGGTGAAAAGTGCTAGTTTGGGTAACCTCACAGGCAACTCTGGGAGCTCTGTGGCCAGGCTACATCCTGTGTGCTCAGCCATGATTCTTACAGCTAACTCACCTCGGATGGCTCTCTGGCCCACAGGACTCAAAGGCAGGCTATCTGAAAACTTCTGAGTCCTAAGCAGAAAATAGACTATCATGGCACATGTTAAGAATAATCAAAGAGACATTGTGATTGGAAATATCCAAAATATTCTCAAGAACATTTTAAATGCCTAAGAGCCTGGTATAAAATTACCTTTCCAATTATAATTATAAAGTAGCCATTTATGTTCACAAGTTTTCAGAAATGCTGTTTAGCATGCTGTATAGTGCTCTCTGAGTCTATTTCTCTCATGCTTATTTAGGAGCTACTTCTCTGAAGTCTGATATAATCATTTATTATCAAGTACTCAACTAGCCGAAAGAGATACAGTGGTAAATATATACATACATATATATATATATATATATATATATATATATATATATATATTTACCACTGTATCTCTTATATGGGCATATGTATACCCATATACATATGCAGGCCCTGACAGTGCTGCTAAGTAGTTAGAGTGTAGGCCTGTGCATCAAATGGTCACTAGTTTGATTCCCAGTCAAGGACATGTACTGGGTTGCAGGTTCAACCCCTTCCCTGGTTAGGGTACATTGAGGAGGCAACCAATCAATGTGTCTCTCTCACATTAATATTTCTCTGTCTCTCCCCTTCTCTTCCACTCTTTCTAAAAATCAATGAAAAAATATCCTTGGGTGAGGATTAGCAAAAAAAATAAAATATGCAGATGTGTTCCCTACTTTCATGAAGCTTACAATCTTATATGGTGACAGACTTTACACAGTCTTATATATATTATTATTATTATTTAGTTTGTTATAATATATAACAAATATATATTATTTAGTTTGTTTAATCCATTTTAAAGGTTTGTGAGTCTGCTATTTGCCAGATACCATATTTGGCAGTTCTGGATAATACAAGCATGAAAAAACTCAATCCTCTTTGCCTGCATGATGCCTACAGTTTTATGAGAAACACATATACAGAGATCATTATAATACTTAGTTATACCTTGTATGCAACTAGGATTCTATCTGATTCAGCAAACTCCTTCCCATTCCTCCCCTTACTTATTTCCTTCTATTTAATTATTCTAGTAATTATTATGTTGGTAATATAATGCTCATGCAATCCAGATAGGATCAATTCACTGCTTCTTATGTGCCACGCCACAGTACACATTATTTTACATGCATTAACTCAAGTAACTCTAAAAATGGTACTATTATAATGCTCATTTTATAAATAAAGAAATTGAAACAAAGAGAAAGGAAATAATTTGTCTAAATAGTAAAGTTTAAATATTGACTTTTGAACAAAGGTCTGTGTGATTTTATGATGTAGGCTCTTCTTATCTGCCATACAACTATACAGATCTGTGTTATATAATAAGGTGTTTTTCAAGCTAAAAGTGAATAAAGATAAATTATTTATAAAAATAAAACATATGTAACTAAGCCTTTATCACTTAATTTTAATCCATAAAAAGTCCCAAAATATATTTTCATTTGCTGATATGTCTTAATGTCTTTTATTAAATAAATAAAAATCATATGTATATGTATGTGTGTATGCACAGACTTGCACACAATGAAAAATACTTTAGTAAAATGTTTTCATCTTTAAAATCTTAGCTCTGAGTTTAATGAAAGAATTAATGGGACCTACTAATTGGCTACTTCAAAAACAATAGCCTTAAAAGCGAACCCTGAGAAAGTGTAACTGGGCAAGTGGAGGTGTATACTAGGGGAACGTGCACAGTCACCTCTGGCAACTCAGCACACACATTCAGGAGGGTGGAGGGAAACAAGTCCAAGTGTATTGAAGATCTTAAGTATCTGCCTCCTCCTTAACCTTTTTTGAGACAGCAAAGCAGGAAGGAAGGATTATGTATGTTGTCCATTAACTTAGCTACTGTGAAGTCA